>CM037933.1:14572197-15172197 GCA_021346845.1 Apeltes quadracus | reverse complement strand
AGTTCTCGACACAGCACATTTCTGTAGCAAGGGTTCATTTTCAAGGCAGTTTAATTGAATTTCCGACACAGAATTATCTAAATGAACTATGTATGAGACAGTCACTGCATTTGGAGGATTTATTATTCTTTGCCGCCTGTTACTGTGGCCCTGTGGGCTCAATCTTGTGTAAGTTAAGGACACGGACGCGGACAGACATAACCAAAGCAAATGAAGAAACACACTCGCCACTTTGACGGCCGATGCAGCATTCAGTAAAAGCGCTGCAAACAGAGAAGCTCAAACATGCTGGACACCGGAAAAGCGATGTTCTTTTGCTTTTCGCGTCATTGTACAACACCATTAAGTTCATCATCTGCAGAAGACAACAAAAAAGCAATGCTTTGGAAACAATTAAAAGCTTATAGCGGCTTCTATTGCCTTGTGAGGTTTTCTTTTTAAAGTGCTTTTTCTAAATTTTCCATCAAAGTGATGAAAAAGTTAAGATGTTCCTTCATCCGCTTGTGGTCCAGCTATTGTGCCGTTTCCAGGCAACCTCTTTGCAATCACTACCAGCATGACCCTTTTATTGTGTGACTGCACATGTTAGCTACACTGTGTGTCGTTATATAAATCGCAGAAGACATTTTTAATAACACAGTTCAGCATATTCAGTGCCAGCTGGACAATAAATATAATACCCAGTAATTGTGGTACTGCAGGAAACCTTTTAAACAAACAAACAAGTGAGGGGAAAAAATTAGCAACATCATATGTTTGCCATCAGTTAAGCATCTTTTCCCTGAACAGAAACGTACTCGGCACAGACGGGAGTGGACGACTGTCAGTGAGAGGTCTGGCGGAGGGATTTTTTCGTTGGCCTCTCTCCTGGATCCAGTTCTGCTGTCACCGCATAGTGAGAGGAGAATCTGTGCCCTTACAGCCGTCCAAATTCATTCTCCCTGGTCACACCCTGCTCAAAGCATTTCCACTCCGTTCATCCAGGAAACACAAAGAAAGAGACCGTAGCAAGGCCTTCCAATAAAGGTCCCATTGATAGAACCATGGACTTTACAAGGTTTACCGCTGTATGCCTCTGCATATTAGCCACACTATTTTTGCCACTGCAAGGTACGAGGAAGTAAAAGAGGACTTGAACCAATTTCCTCCTTCCTAATGTATTAAAATTAAATCAACCATTTACAAGTCTTTGACTCCACTTAGTGTTTTCCCTATTAGATGCTTGCAGAATTAATTTGATTTCACCTTGCATCACCTGCACATTCTAAAGCCGATCTGAGGAGCAGCCATGTTGCTCATGCTACCTTGTATTTGGCCTGAAAAAGGGCAAAATGTCAAGTGCAAAGGAACAAACAGTGTGGAATCTGGCCTAGTGTGGGAACAAATTGATGGCACATTCAAATCAAAGAGAAAAATGAAAATCAAGGGGAAAACAATGCCAGGACAATCGATCAGTTGGGGAAGTGTAAAAACGACTTAGAGTGCAAACTTTGGTTCCGTCATTGACTGTCAAAGGAAACCAATCCCTTCTTAAGATGCCTTTAGAAAAGGCTCACTGATCTGCTTCTGTCAGAACACGGCTCCCCACGCATTAAACAAATATTACCTCAACAAGAATAAATATTAGTTGAGGGTTTTCAGCGTGGCATGTTTATAAATTATCATCATGCTGGTACATTAATGCCTGTTGGCTTAATTTGTTCACATAAAAGGGTCCAGACCTCATAAGCGACTAAAAAGACATTTAACTGCAGGCCTTCTTTGTTTTTCCCACCTCAGTGGCTGAGCACACACACGGCGACAATGGCGCTTTTGCCAGTCTAAATGACTAAGAAAGGCAGCGTTTACTTCTGTACTATTTCAGCCGTAGATATCTTTTATAAGTATTTTGCATTTGACATAATAACAAAAGAATGAGGACGACCAAACAGTGCAAACGTTTCAATGAACCCAGCGGAGCGTAAACGTGTGAAGAGGACACCGGTTTGTCCTCCCTGCTGAGACAGGAGCAGCCAGGCAAGTTAAGGCTTACTGAGCACTGACAAAAGCAATCATATCTGGATTTGTTGTCTCTGGGTTCTACTTCGCAGAAACTTTACCGAAGACCGCTCTGAAATTAGGATGTGAAAAAGATTTGAACTTTTCCATAGTAGTTCCACCCAACTGTGGACGTGGTCCGGAGGTCACGACACTGCCAGCTAATTAGAAGATGGGGGCGCAGGGTTGGGGATGCAGGCCCGGGCGGGCGAGAAAGGAGCGGTGAGAAACCACCTTAAAGAGACCACGCCCGTAATCGCGCAATGATTCAGAATAACCGCCACCATCAGAGAAGTTCCCTCAATGACCATCCAAAAGGCTTTTTCCATCGGATTATGGATTATTAAACAAGAAATAGCCTTGTGCTGAATAAAAGTTCCAGTGAGTAATTTTCTTTTTTTTATTTTTGGGGGAGGGGGGATCTTCTCTGGCAGATTCAGCTGAGCTGGCCGCGCGCCAGGTCCTGTGCATCTTTTCCCGCGTTTGTTTTGGGCCTGTTGGCTCCCGTGGTGAGATGTCCTAATATGTATTGATAATCACACACTGATAGCAATGACAATGAGGCACCTCAGTCCCAGCCTTCAGTTATGCCAGAGTAAGATGGATTAGTCAGGGAAATGATTTCCCATTTCTTGGCCATATTTCACCGCTGCTCCAAAACCACCACGCCAAGTTGGTTGCATATTCGGCAAAGCACATATGGTGTTATATTAAAATTTGGAGGTAAATCCAGAGTTATGAAGCGGCAGGCGCAGCACTTGGAGACACTGATGCGGCAAAACAACTTAATGTCAGCCGCTAATCTAGTTGCAGGTGTTCAGAAGAGCAGAACGCAATTAAATCAAATTGGCTTTCACACAGTTATTCAAATTGGTTTAGAATCAAGCGCTATAAGACTAAATATGCTTACCTGGGCAGAATCGCCCACTTCCCTTAAACTCCCTCATTGCTCCCCTACCAGGGCGCCGTCAAGCGATTGGAGGAGCTGAAACCAAAATGAATTTCCATTTAAATCGGCTTGGAAGCTGAGCAGAAACGTGATCAGGGTCCCGCTCATCCCCCCCAACGCCTTAATCGAACTTCTGATGTGATGACACACAACCCGGGAGAAGTTGCCTGCTAGCACCTCGAGAGGGGAGCATCGTAATCATTATTAATGTACTGCCCACGATGCAATTAAACACCAATTAAAACCTCGGTTTGCATGTCGGACATGACTACCGGTGTCTAAGTGTGTTAAAGTTCCTTCTGGATTCTAGCTCACTTCTATCCGAGTCTCATAAAGTGTCTGTGATGTCCTCTTTGAAAACAAGCGAAGGGTATCTGTGTGTTTGGGGGCTGAAGTTATTGCATTCGCGGTACTCTGTTGCTATGCAGCATTATTTATGAATATAGTGTTGGTGTGTTGGTCTAGAAATTGGTGGAAAGGTCTTTATTAGTGGTGTGATTATTTATTCCCAGAGAGGACGTCATCCGTTTTTGTCCTCCAGTACTGATTGAGCATCTGCATCTCAAATCACAGCTACTTTGTAAATAAAGTAAAGACTCATGTGCTTCTCTTGAGCTAAAGAAAGATGTAACAACAGAGAAGTTAGTTGGGCTGGATTGACGACTGTGAACGGTAGCTACATTTTTTTTTATTGTGGCGGACTTTCACTCAGAACACTACAAGATATGTAGTTTCTTTCAATAGATTAAAATGTCAGTCAAAAACCCCAAAAGCACGTGTTTCCATAAATGTAAATTTCCGCTGTATAAGTGTTCTTGCTCAGGGCTGAGGATGACAACATATGAAGTTTGAAAATATAGCTGACAACCAGAATCTTAAACGTCGGCCCCACTTCTGCCGTTTCATAGTTCCTCCTCGAATATTAAACTCGGCTCAGTATTTTTCTTTCTTTTTGCCACATGCCTTCTGTTTACACATTTCTTCCTGTCTGCCTGTCCGTGTATCTCACCGGTCCAGTGGAGAGAAAGATCAGAAGAAATCCCTTCTTATGAATTTGGGTCTATTCTCCCTCTATATCGTAGCTCTGTGTGTGTTGTCTTACCCGTATCCAGTGCCGGCCCGAGCCTCTTGGGGGCCCTAAGCAGAATTTTATATGGGGGCCCCCCTCCCACCACGCACAGTCACCTGTGCTAGAAGATAATTGGCACAAATGTCACGCTATACTGTTATAGCAAAAATTATAAACGAATACAGTGAGGTTATAATACAAAACTAGGGCTGCTTGCAGCATAAGCGAACTAAGCGGCTGCTTGGGGCCCCCTGGCCCGGGGGCCCCAAGCAGACAGACAGCGTCAGATATGCTGTCTGATGCTGTCTTTCTGTTTTCTTTTTAAATCCGTCTCCGGTTCAGGTCCAGTCTTTCTGTGCTTCTCTTCGTGTGGCTTCCATCTGGTTCTCCGATCCGATAGATGGAGATCAGTCAAATCCAGCGGGAGGTTCACGGGAGGCCTGTTAAACGGTGGGAATCGTGGTCAGGGACGGAAGGCCGGTTGAGGCTAAGTGAGAGTGCCACCGACGCCTAAGGGGGGAGAGAAGGCCGGTCGAGCCGAAGAACTCACGCCCGAGGGTGCCAACGGAAATGTTGGAGAAATCACTGCGTCAATAAGTGGTTCCCACATCAATAATTACATAAGGTAGTTGAGAAGGGCCCAATGCAGACTGTCATGATGGGTCCTAGCGCACATTACTCCAGGTGTCAAACCCACTCAACACTGGATCGTCTCGTCACATGATCAAATAGATCAACATTTATATGACCAGGAAATCACCGTTGCATATATATGACAACAAATACAAAGGTCAGTTATTATTTTAATGTATTTCTTTGTAATTTCTTTGTAATTTTGTAATTTAACTAAATAATGAAACATGGATATGGGTTTTTCTTTTCAGGCTCTATTTAACATATGGCAACATTTTAAAGTTATTTTTACAAGCGTGTTTCTTGGGTGGCGATCTTGATCACCGCAGGTTATGACCCGTGTAAGCTAGCCTAGTGGACTATACAGGGGATGATGATGAGAACAAACCGGGAGATGCTGTATTACTGTAATGAAGCATTAGGTAATGCTTAGTCCATAGAAAAATGTAAATCGACTCGCTGGCGACTTTGTTCATGAGTCATTCATGATTAACTATGAATGAGCTACTGAGCGGCACAAACTATTAACAACTCATTAATTACTCATTACTTAAAGGGAGCAAAAATGCAGATTCAAAGCATTTATATAGCAGCAAACAACTATCTGCTGTATAAATATGTGGTGGAGTAATGGCGTGCTGGGCAGAGCGCAGCATGTTCAATCCTCAATCAATTATTTTGTTTATTTGTGTGCCTCCTTAAGTATATTGATAAATCGTTCACACTAAACGGCTTTCATCAGTTCTTTCTTTTTCTGCTTGAGCATCAGCACCAGCAACTTCTATTGTGGATCTGGACCCTAAACCTTTTGTGCAAATGTTAATAACAAATAAAATGAAAATAAAGTAAAAATAACCATACAATACAATATTATCATATCCTGTCAATCAAATTTGTTTTCCTCAAGTAATGGAACCAAAAAATAATAATAATATTCATCTCCCGAATGCAACTCGAAGTTTCATTCGATCGCTCTCAGGTTTTAATTCTGTCATCTTTGATAACAAAATAATTACATATTCATGTGGTTTTTTCTTGTTCGAAAGCCACATTGTGTTTAGCAGATATTAATATGGATATCATTGTCTCCTCTTCTACTTCTCTCTGTACTTCTGATTTATCAGACACCATGTCTGGCACCTTCAATGTGGGCTTCATCATACTCCTCTTTCTGGGCTGGTATTCATAGAAATGGATCATTTAAATTCTTCATGATGTATTTTATAATTGTATCAATTGTATCATTGTGTCCGGTGTGAATGGCTTTATATCCAGCTAGAGATGAAGTCGTATTCAGACAACTTCTCTGAGTGTTCTTGCAATGCAATTCTATCCCGACGCCTCCCGTTGTCTTTCACCCAGACATCAGTATTATGTATAACATGTGCTGATCCCATCCAGGAATGTGAGAAAGGGTTAAATGTACTAAGTAGTGCCCTAAAATGAGCGAAAATAAAGCTTTGCATATTGACAGAATTAGCAAAAAAAAAAAAACAGTTTCAGAGAAGAATTCTGGATTAAGACGCCCTGTCGCTGAAAGCTATTTCATGGCAGGGGGATAATGGAAAGACTAACATGGAGGATTTAAGGAGGGGAGGGCAGGATAGGAACATTGTTAATAAGCATGAATAGTGTATAGAGTTCCTAGAATCCCCGAGCTTTCAAGTCGGGCCTTTTTATTCCGACTCCTCTTACTGTCACGGCCGAAGTTTTGAAGATGATGAGAAGGGCCACGTGTTTTAACGGCGGAGGTCAGCGCAGTGTGACCGGGAAGGAAGGAAGGAAGGAAGGAAGGAAGGAAGGAGGAGAGAACTGGAGATTCAAGTGTGAGAACTGGGAAGGAACAAAAGATACGCAGCACGGTGTGTGTGGATGAATGGACTCATTGCACATGTACGCAACTCTACAGATCAACTCACTCTCAAAAAAAGATGCAACAAAACCCCCAAACTGCGACATGAGCCGACACGAACAAGGGTTTCATCAGATAAGACACCTGCAGCCGATGACGAATGGATTTACTGTCACGATGGTACGAATGTTGACGTTGACGCAAATAAATTACAGGACGTGTTGGAAAAAGGTCATTTTAAAGAAAAAGACTTGGATGGTGTTATCAAGAATTTTAAACTTTTTCTGACATTGCACTGATAACCATCGTTTAACATTACGGGTGAGTGGTGTTGCTGCAAAGTGCATCTCTCAAAATGGTCACAGTCGGTTTCTTTTCCAGCCTCTTTGGGAACTCCAACGTCGGCACTGCGAGTTAAAACGGGAGAAATGCTGCAAGGAATAAGAAGGCTTCACAAAGCTTCAACTCCATCGCACACTAAGCCGGGAAAAGCTTTTGATGTACAGAAAAACAAAAACAAAAATGGAATTATCTCAAATAAACATGAATCCAAAACCATTAACGGCAATAACTGTAGATTTGACATCAATCCAAAAAAAGGTTAAGAGTTTATTTTGAATCCACAAACAGTAAAGACCGATCAAAGTGCTTCAAAGACGTGCGAGAAATTGGAACTGCATTCTCTGTTTAACCTCAAGGTTGATTAAAAAAAAAAAAACAGAAGCCCCAAGGGCTCACCCAGGGAGGAAATGCTTAATTCTCTTTTTAGCAATATTACGGTTTGAAGAGCTCATTGAGAGCATTTGTTTGTTCAGATTCAAGTCAGCTTTGGATGCAGGCGTTCTCCGAGCAGACCAGACACACGCGTGATACTGCACAGAACTCCTGCTGTCTGTGTGCAAACCAGCATGCGTTGCAATCAAAGCAAATGAATTAGGGGACATGTTTGAAAAAGGAGTAAAAGAAAAATACTTACCTGAGAGCGCATCTGCGCAAACAACCTCTCATGTTTTATTGAACCCGGAGACATATTTTTACTATGGAGGTGGCACATGATGGCAAAAGCCAATCTTTAAGTAACTTTTGCTGACAGAGCGAGGCAGCTACGTGTTCCTTCTCAGACACAAGCGGTCCGTCGGACGCAGCGTCCCGTATCACGAGGAAAAGCCACCAAGGGAACACTAATAAGCAATTTTCTGATAATGCGACCCCATCACCCCTGCAGGCAACATAACACCTCCGTTCTGTGATTATCGACCTTGTTGCTTTTTCTCAGCGACAAAGTACTGCTGTGGCTTTTTTTTTTTTTTTTTTTATTCTTCCTTGCAACACAACGTACAATATTAAAACGATGGCTTCTCCAATGACATATTGAATCCATCCAACTGTATCTGAGTGTGTACTCTTAACCTTACCCCCCCTGGCGTCGAAATGACAAGCTGTAAGGCTCATGGGGGGGCTGCGGAACGGCCAGATGCGTGCACGTTAAAAAGCTTTGGGCCGATGATCCTGCGGAGGACAGTAGTTTGACTAATTAAGATGTAGATCGCCGATGTTTAAGTTTGGCTCCAGATCCGCCAGGCTAAGTTCTAAAAACGTCTAAATGTATAAACATCAACGGCCAGAGAGTTTGCGGTTGACGTCGGAAAGATCAGCCAGGTGCCTCTGCTCCAGATTAAATGCGTTAACTACTGAAACGACATGTTTAGTGATTACCAGACAGTAAAGATGGCAGTGTCGGATGGTACGGTTTTGTCTTGTTCTGCCTGTCGGATGGACGCTGCCACTGCAAGTGTCGAACCTCATCACGCGTTCTTCAGCAGGCGTCTTTGTTGTGGTTTTAGAACTTGTGGCTCGCTGTGTATCAGGTGCTTTATCCTCTGTGTGTGTGTGTGTGTGTGTGTGTGGGGGGCTGTAAGATGAAGCCACATGACCTGTTAACAGTCCACTCTGTGGGATATAACCATTTTTCTGCCCTGCCTCCATTTGTCCATCCCTCTCCGCCGGGTGCTTGAATCCTCTAAATACTGAAAGACTGGCAGCCTTTTTAAAGGTTGCTAAATCGTAACACTTGCCTAGACGTTGCGTTCCCCTCCCAGCAGACAGCAGTGTGCATTGGAGCTGCTTTTGTGACAGGGACACATTCATCATGTAATAAAGTGATTAAAGCAGCTCCAAAACGCCCCAAAATGAAACTCAGCGACGTCCATTAGAGGAATTGTAGATATTTCAGGATTCTTTCTTCGGCTTCAATGCCAACGATGTCGTATTAGAGAACGGGATAATGTCATGCTGCTACAACTGGGCATGTGTGAGGGAGAGAGTGGCTCGTGTTTGTGGTGAAGGCTAATTCCTTTTTTTTTAATCCCACAGAACAGCAACTCTAAGAAGGGTGTGCTGATTATTCCCACGTGCAGCGTTCATGTGCACCTGCAAATACGCGTCACATTTACACATTGTATTTCTTATTAAGGCCACGTTATAACAAACAAATGTTTTACTTTGCTCATATTCACAGTAAAACGGCACAGCCGTTCTGCTGGTGTTTTATAAATTATGTAACGTTAAAGACACAAATGGACGAGTAGATTCACACCATTTTATTTGCACAAGCTTCAAAACTGCCATTGCTCTAAAATTTCTTTAACAGTGTTGTACTGCCACCTGCTGTTGAACGAGACAACTGTTCCTCACACAAGGCGCATTGAATAAAAGCAGCAAAGCAATTTTTAAAACAAAACCACTACCTGAAGCAAGAAATGTGAAAACTCCCGTGGACAAAAAAGTGGTGTCGGAAAGAAGAATTGTCTGAAAGATCCAAAACTTAAACCTCAGGTGCAAAAGAAGGACTTCTCCTGAGCGGCTCTCAGAGGTCCAGCTGACCAAAGTTGGCGAGGTTGTTGGCCTCGGACCAGGCGGCGTGCTGCGCACCGTCCATCTCGGAGGCGACTTGGTTGCCGCTCGCCAGAGTGTGATTGGCGCCGCCGATGATGGCTTCGCAGTCCGGGCAGGTGCGACTCTGCGTCGCGCCGCCGCACTCGGTGATGACGTAAACGTGGCCGTTGGGACATTTGTACCAGTGGCCGGGCCGCATCTTCAGAGCCGAGACGATCATCTTCCTCTCCTCCTCGTCGATGCCCAAGCCCGTGCGCGGGAGCTTCTCGCCCACTTGCTTCATGGCTTCCCTCACGCGCTCCTCGTCTTCCTTGGTGAACTGGCCTTGCTTCTCTAAAACCGCTGTCATGGCTTGTACCTCGCGTTGTATTTTGTCCTGTTGCCCTCTCATTTTTGCCTCCTGGCAACGGAGGTTGAGCTCGGCCAGCGAGGTGATTCTCTGCAGCTCTCTGTGCAGGTCAAAGACCTGCTGGTCTGTGAAACTTTGGGACGGGAGATTCACCCATTCCAAGAATTCCTCGACACGCCGTCCTAATGCGAGGCTCTCCGCTGCCGGCAATTTTTGCCTTTGGACCTTCTTCAGCTTTTCAACTCTTAGGAGGAACTCGATCCTGTTCTCCAGGACCCACAGGTCCTTTGCCGTGAGACGCTTTTCTTCCAGTCTGTGAGTGATGTTCATACTATCTAATTGGCACTGAAATTCATAGAGGTCATAGTTCTCCGCACACCGCCTCTGAAGGTCCCGCCTCTGCTTATCGATGTCTGCCTCACATCCACTTATCTTTACCTTCACCATCTCAATCTCAGCCAGGCGGCTGTTGATGTGAGTTCCGTAGCGGAGATTCTTGCGGATTGGAGCTTTGCACTTGGGACATTCCTTCAGCTTAATGGCCATCCTCCTCTCCATCGTTTGCCATCTGGTTGGCATCCATCCCCATGTAATGGTCCATGGCGGTGTGCTCGATGAGGTGGCCGCAGTCCTCCAGCTGGATGAAGTGAGCCTCGGGCTCGTCCTCGGTGCCAAAGAAAATCTCCGTGACCTCGTCGCGGTTGCAGATGCGACATTTTCCCGGACACGTGTCCCCGCACAGGCCGATGCACGGGTGGCCGCAGCCCAGCGTCTTGGCGCAGGGCCGGTCGCACGGCGGCCGATCGCACGGCTGGTGGCAGAGCTTGCTGCAGCGCTGGTGAGGGCACTGCCAGGCGCAGGGCTCGATGCACGGAGCGCAGGGCAGGCCGCACTGCTTCGTGCACTTGCTGTGCACGCAGCAGTTCTCGCAGGGTTTGGCACAGGGCGGGCAGGCCACGGGGCACGGCTGCTGGCACTTGTGGGAGCAGATCAGGAGCCGCTCGCAGCGGTGACGGCACGTGGAGTGGAAGCGTCCCTGGAAGCAGCGGCCGCAGCTTCCGCGACAGGCGTGGCCACACTTCAGCACCTGCTCGCAAGGGGTCCTGCAGGCGGGCTGGAGCGGGTGTGTCCTGTAAAAACACGCGTCCAGTTGCCGGTGGCCACACTCCAGCTGTAAGGGGACCTTCTCCTGGCACCGAGAGCTGCACGGCTCCCCGCACAGCGCCGCGCACGGGTGGCCGCATTGAAGCAGCTTCTCGCAGGGCTCCCGGCACGAGAACGTCTCTGGGTCCTGGTGGCACGGGACCACCTGGGTGTGTTCGCACCGCGGCACCACCTTCTCGACCGGCACCGGACACTTTGGGCACTCTGCGGCGCACACGAGCGGGCACTTGTGTCCCCGGTCACACAGGACCTTCTGGCACTTCTTGAGACAGCGGTACTCCTTGTGCTCGGGGTCGTTGGGGTGGCACAGACGCGTGCAGACGTGGCCACAGTCCAGACGGAACTCGCAGGGCTTCGTGCAGCCTCCCTCGGGCGCCTGTTTGAAATCGTCGGCGCGAGACGCTGTCACGCGTCGGTCTGGATGATTCTGGCAGCACAGCGTCAGGGCCTTTCCCATCTGAGCCTTTTCCCTCAACGTTTGGAAGATGTTCCCCCAGAGTTTGACCTGGCCCAGCATCGCGCAGTTGGCGATGCAGTAGAGGCCTTTCTTGGCCCGAGACAAGGCGACACAGACGCGATTGGGAATGCTTAAAAAGCCAACTCTGCCTTGCCGGTTGCTGCGGACCAGAGACAGCAAAACAATGTCGTTCTCTTCTCCCTGGTATTTGTCCACGACGTGAACTTTGACCCCGGCGAACTGGCTGGCAGGCATGAGGTTGCGCAGGCAGTAGAGCTGCCCGGTGTAGGTGGTGAGGATGGTAATTTGCTCTGGTTTGTACCCCTGGAGGATGAGGTAGCGGCAAAGAGCGACTACAAACTGCGCTTCATGTTCGTTTTGATGGCTTTTCCCTTCTTTGATCTCTTCTTCTAGGTTGTCGTGCTCCACGAAGAATAAATTGGTATCAAGGCCCTGTAAAACAACATTTGATAACACGTTATTCTTTGCTATTTAAACACACACTTTTTTTCTATATCTTTCCAAACAGTAACAAAATTAAACCGCTTACTATAACAAAATGAATAAAAATTAAAAAAGGATGCAAAGGATGTAAAATATGCACCTTGATGCTTTCATAGTCAAAAACCGATGGATGGTTTTCCAGCTCGGCGTAGATGTGGGGGCTCAGAAGACAGGCGATTTCTGGCCTCATACGATGCTGAAGAACAAAACACAGATAAATCATACACTCAGACGTTTCCCTTTCAATCGAGGCTTTGACTGAATAACCTAAACACGGCGATGGATCCTGCAATAAGAGAACGGATGTAGAAACACAAACCTGATAGTCGAGTCTGACGTAAGGAAGTTCCATCTTCACCAGCCGCTCGAACATGGACATCTCCAGGTTGAAGTTCTTGGCGAGTTCATACACTGTGGCACTGGGCCGCAGCTAAGAAAGCAACAACCACGTGGTTACCGTTGGTCATAAATACGGGAGGGTTTAAAGGAACGTCCAAGCTCAGTCTTCTTTTTCTTGTTGCATCCAGTATCCAATGTATTTAAAGAACCACAGATCTCAACCATAGAAGTGAAGAATGGAGAAATAAGTTTTATGGCCAAATGCCAATGGCGATCAGACCTACTGTTATCTTGTAAATGCTAGTGGATCAATACTTATTACACAGTTCCTGGGCGCAGGTGGAAGAAACCATCTATAGAAAGCCTGGAAGGGACTAAAACTATTCTGCTATGAGTTTTTGGTTTTAAAGGGACTGGATGGGAATATCAAATAAAAATGCAAATGCACTCCAACTTTTGTTTCCTCTCTGTTTTGACTTTGCGACTGTCCGTGTGTGCAGACCTGTTTAGCTGGAGGACACAGTGTGCTTGTGCATGTATGTGGGAGAGCTGCGGGGGAGGCTGGGAGATAAATTCCAGTATAAATGTGATGCATTGAGTTCTGCTCGATGCAACAGAAAAACCTGTGATTAATGAACAGCGGAACAATGCCAAAGCTTATATTACACAGAGAGTGTGAGGCACCCACCTCCCATACGTGCAGATTGAAGCGATGCTACTCTGAACACTTCAAACTCACTACCAGAATACTCGATTTTGATTCCTTTGCGTATATTCTTTTTAACCACACCTGTTCAATAGTTTTAATTGATGAATAATTTACTTACCTAAAACTTTCCAGATTTCCAAGCCTGGTTTTCTACAAATGCAATTTTCAAGTGTGCCTCTATTTTGAAATTCCATTCTTGTACTGAACTTTCAGTGCAACTGCAACTGCTCTATAGGGCATTTCAATATTTGTAAATGCTGCGCTTGTTTGTATATTCAAATGCCTTCATAAACTTATGCACAAACAAAGTACAAGCAGAAAAGAGCAGGAAGACGACCAGGGCAGAATATAGAGATGTGTGGAGGAATTGGGAGGTCTGCAGCTCGTTCGACAGGCTGCCCGCCCATATGTCCCTGGCAGGCTGTGACAAGTTGCCGTAATGGTCCACCGGCCGGTACCTGCTGGTGGTCTCCGATGAGGATGAGGTGCTGGCACTCTCTGCTCAGCGTCGTGATGGTGTGAGCCTCCAGAACCTCTGCAGCTTCCTCCACGATCACGATACGCGGACAAACACTCTGCAGAACGCTGCGGAACTTGGCCGCCCCCGTCGTCGTCATGCCGATAACCTGATGGACGCGGCATTAAACATGAAGCCACAGCCAGCTGCCGATACAAGCGTCTTAGCACAAACACCCAACAGGAGGAAACGGCTAAATTTGGCTCCTCCAAAAGGTAGCGGATTGCTTATTGCACACATCATGTTTGACTTTTTCTCCCCCGGCGGGCTGACAAACTAACATTAGCATCATTGATAACACCCTTCATAGTGATGCTCAGAGGCCGCGCTGAAATGCTTTTGAATTATAAATATAGGAAACATTTCGGAGGCATTGCACACGGCTGAAACTCTGACTTTAGTGTGAAGTTAAAGTTGCACACATTCATGCTACATTGCGGCGCTTTTACTGTACCGTGGCTCCCTTGAGCAGACAGATGTTCTGATGACGCTTTACATCCGCCAACCTGTCCACTGCGTTCTGATATTCCTCCTCGGACTCTTGGATTTTGATACGAATATCTTCTCTGTAGCGAGCCACCCAAGAGCTGCCGGCAAGAATATTAATAGCAAGACGATGTGAGAGCGGACTCTCGTAGGTGAGAAGATCCTCTGGGAGACATTTTATGCTTGACGTTAGGATAGATACACACTGGGATAGACTACTCATATCAAACTATAAAAAATCAAATTAAAAATATATTTAAAAAAAAAAAGGTACGAGAAGAACTGTTCACAAGTTAGAGCTAAAAAATCAGCACATCATTAGTGCCACGAAGATGCAGACGTACCGATAGAGTCTCCATTTGTCTGGCTGGCTGAGACTCCAAATATCCCGAACAGACCCTTCCTCCATCTCAGTCATGGTCGAGGTCTTTTTCAGCTCGGTCTTGATTTGGTTCTTCAACCTTTTCTTCTCGGACGGTTGTATCTACGCAGATCAGAACAGGGTCACTCTTGAACTTCAATGGACTCAATTTATTGCATTTTAGAATCGTGGCTTTTATGGCAACATTATGTCGCCCCTTCAATTGAATTCATATAAATCAAAATGACCATTTCATGGGGTTGGGTGTGGTTTTAATGGAGGGCTAAAGCGGCATGATCCAGATGAAGTGTATTCAGCCATGTTGTAACGACACCATCAGGACCATAGTAAAGTGCAGCACGTTTGCATTAGAGAACTGAATCAAAATCACATCGTCTGATTGAACAGGGATTGTAAAAAATACTCATTAGACTTTAAAATGCCATTAAAATGACCACATTTTACCTCCCATCCGCCCTCGCTCTCCTCCGCCTGGATTTCGTCCGCGCCCAGGTTCAAAGCCAGCATCAGCTCCTCCACTGCTCGGACATCCTCCTCCTCCTCGCCGCTTCTGCCGTCTCTGCCTCTAACGTCGTCCTCAACAAAGCGCTCGGCCAGGATCAGATCTGCTTCATGTGCGATGGCAATGAGGCCGTCCCCCGGTTCCTCTGCAGCTACAGTCCAAAACATTCGGGTAAGAATCAGAACGACGTTTCCGTTGTTCCATTGCGCTTTAGTTTCCATCTACAATTTGATGAGTTGCCTTCAATCGTTAAGACGAGTTACAATGAATGTTGCCATTTTTCTCAAGATTTCACGTCAGCTGCTCTGGCGACAGCTAACGCGGAGCTGCACAGGCCGTCCGGCTGAGGGGTCGGAGTGCACACGAAAATGCTGGCAATGAAACTAAAATGACAGTTGCCTCATACTATACGGTTACTTCGCCACTTAGCCGTCTGGCAACTGCTCTGCGCTGCACATCAATTTACTTTGAAGTAGGTGGAACATTACAGGAAGAGAGAGAGCAGGAGTCGATTTTGATGAAGTCCCATTTTCCAATATCGCCACATATTTACCATGAATCCTATTCTTTTTTTCCCCCCCTGAGATTATTTCAAGTGAACATTACCGTAAAATCCATTTGTAATGGTTTCTCAGTCGGTCTGTAATGGTTGAGTGAGTGTAAGAAAATGACGGCACAGATCTTCTGCATCTCAACGTTGCTTTCGACGTCTTTCTTCGTAGAAAATAATAACAATGTGATGCTTTAATTATGTCAGTCAATGACATTTGTGAACGTATTCCAACAATAGCAATGTTATTATTGCTAACTATAACTGCTAATTCATCCCAGTAAATGAGAGTGGTGCTATTCATCTTTTCAATAGTTTGAAAGGAAAATGTAGACCATCTAATCCAGGCACACAAATAAGGTTTTGGTTCAGGGGAAAGGAAGCTACCACCCGATCCCTTCGGGCTTCAATGAGAGCCGATGGAATCGAGGCCTTACCTGGATGTGCCTTTGCATCCTCTGTCTCCCTCTGCAGGAGGACGGAGGAATTAAAGCCCAACCACTCCATGATCAGACTGCTCCTCTTCTCACCCTGCGTCGAAAAACCTTGCACTCTCTGCACAGCCTTTCAGAAGCAGGAAGTGATGAGTTAGCGCAGTCTTCATCTATATACGGCTGGTATGTAGATGATATATTAGTTTACATGACTCACAGACGAGGTCCGGTTCAGACTGTTCCAGTGTCTGGGTGAGATGAAGTTCTGCAAGAAGCCTTCCCGCAGGATGCCTTTCCGATAACACTCCAGCTCGGTGACCTGGCTCTGGATCCGTCGCTCCTCCTCGCGCACCTCCTTGTAAACCTGATTTACAGGTGACGGGGACGGTAATTAGTTGGCAGCGTTATAAAGATATTTGATTAACTAATTATGGCGGGCGCTCCGCTGTGTGTTCAGAACCAACGAATCAAGGAGAATGAGAAATACAGGATGAGAAAGTTGCGGCAGAGTTGTGTGTGTGTGTGTGTTGGGTTCAGTAATTGGGTTTGTTTATGCACAAAATGTGCATACGGTAATACAATACATAATAAACGTTTCAGAGTATCTTGTATCGTTAGGAACAATTTAAATCCATTATATTTCCATATATTCTGCACATGTCGACGTTTGGAGCAGCTTGAGACGTTGAGTTGAAACTGCAGGTGACTCAGCGGCAGCTCACCTGACCGTAGGCACGATCCAGTCGAGGCGGCAGCATCTGTTTGAACTTAGGTGAGCGGCAAACCTCCCGGAGATTGAAACGCTTCAGGATCTCACTGTTGCTGCGCCCTCCGACTCGCACTATTCCGTCCGGCAGAAATGTGTGAATACCTTTTTGGACGCAGAGGCCAGACAGATGGCTCATTAATCTTACATTTCCCATTCATAAAAATAAACCTCTTCCTTTTTTAAATCCAAAACCAACATGCAACTAAGATCTGATCGCATCGGCATGGCTGCTCACCCTCCAGGAACTGATCCAGGGCATGGTTGGTGTAGCACACCACCAGCATTGGAGCTTTGTCTGCTCTCCCTCTCCACAGAGCCTGATTGGTCAACAGAGCCCGAGCAATCTTAAGGCCAACGTAGGTTTTTCCTGGGAAAAGTAGAAGGCGCCGGATATGCGTGCGTTGATGGATTTGCAAATGTGAACAGGATTCATACACACTTCATTCATTCATTCATTCATATAGCGTGCCTCACCAGTGCCTGGAGGTCCCTGTATGATGGTCAGCTCCTTCGTGAGCGCCAGTTGGAAGGCTTTCATCTGAGACTCATCCAGCCCCAGTTCCTCCTTCTTTGGCCAGGTGTGAGCCGCCAGGCTGTGGAAGGGTCTCATACTGCGCTTATGGGCGGCGTCCGCAACGGATTTCAGGTCGTAAAAGTCGTTCCTTCGCAGATAATCTGGCGACAGCACGTCCTTGCTGCACTCCACGATGTACCTAGACACATTATGGAATCGTATCATTCCTTTCAGCGTCGACTGTCTGCGCGCGAGGAGGATGAAAAGACTCCTCATTAATAGACACGTGTTAATGTTTTTCCTCCAAAGGACCATTTAAAACGTTCAGGTGAACTGCAGTGCAATAAACGTGATGAAGCTCAAATCCCTCCGGCATTGAAGAGAGCCTGTGTAACGCTCGCTGAACCGCGGGCGCAGGTGACGGCTACAGGTTAGTGATGAATGTGAAAAACGGTGTTCCATTAGCACAGGTAGAGGACCATCCTAAAGCAATTTGACTGACTTAATAATGTCCACCACTCTAATCTCTCGAAAAGACACATCTGTATATGAATGTGTAATCAGCAAGGAACGGGAAAAGAACATTGTGCCACTGCTCCTTTTCTTTAGTCTAAATCAGTGATTCTCAAAGTGTGGTACGCGGGGCTCCCTCTAGTGGTACACCAAAAAAATCACTGAAAAAATATATATTATTATTATTTTTTTAATTTTACTAAACATTTAGTACAGTAGTTTTATTTAATCTTTAAGAACAGTTTTTTACATGTATTTTAGTACAATGTTTATTTAACTTTTATGCGCAATACATTTTAATTGAATCATTATTTAAGTACAGTTTTTTTTTTCTGCGTATATTTAAGCGCAGTCTTACTGTGGAAACTGTGTAAAATGTTACAATGGCTGACAATATTAAAGATACTTCTTTAGGAATAAAACCTCTGCCTTGTTTTTGCACCTCCGCGGATACGCGCGCGTGTCCATATGATCGCGCATTATGTTCGCGGAAGTTGCATCCGCACACCACGCGCTGCGCGTAGGGAACCAAATGTGTTTCTGTTCGATGATGTTCAGAAATATGCGTGCATGCGGGAAATCCTTGTCCCCACCGGAGAGAAAAAAAAAGAAACCAGAGGGGGGGAAATCCCTGTCCCCCCCCCCGGCGATAAAAATAATTTAGCAGAGGGGGGGATAGGAAAACCAGAGGGGGGAAACCCCCCCCATTCCCCCACCACAAATCGCACTCTGTGTATAGTGTTGGTCATTATGGTGGTACTTGGGAGAACAAAAAAAAAAGTATTTTCTCAGGTGGTACTTGGTGTAAAAGGTTTGAGAACCACTGGTCTAAATAGTGTTTACCAATTGCAGGTAAACTGTGGAAGAGCGAAAGCGGCAGGACGAGGTGTTGTTTCAAAAAGATCAAATGCAAATAATGAACTTTGAATGTTTTGGAAGTGCTGTGTAGAACATAATAAACACTGGTTCTACCTCTGGAAGGGCAGGTTGTCCTCCTCCAGCTCCTTCAGACCATCGAGGACGTAGCGATAGGCCTCAAAGTACGCAGGGGTCTCAATCATCAGGAACGACTGGTCACTCTGCGAGAACAAAACAGGTTTTGTTGCATGTTAGCGAGCCTCTGGGAGGCTTTGATTCAGCTCATTTTGCAGGATGTAGCTTGTGGGGCAAAACAGTTTTTGCTCACCCCTTGTATTCGAGTTAAGGCTGGATTTATTAAAAACACTGCTATCTTCTAGCGAAATGAAACCTCATCATTTGGAAAAATCGTTTCAGTTGCAGCTTTTGGAGATTAAGTGGGTGAAATCGGGCCGTTGCGCAAAGGACTTCATGCGTTCTGCTCACGAGTGTCGCCGCCCACCTTAATTCTGGCCAACTTCCATCTGCTCTCTTGGGTGAAGGCGACCGTGAGCAGTCCCTCCTGCAGGGTTTTGGGATCCCGTTCAGATACCGTGGCGTACAAGAAGCTCTTGAAGTTATCGCACGACAAGCAGACCAGAGAACCGTAGATCAGCCTCTTGGAGTTCTCCCAGCGCACACCCTGTGGGGGAGAAGGGAGATGAGGAGAGATTAATGCACGGGTAATACACGCACGACTTTAGGAGTTAAAAGTAAATTGTAATAAAACGGCCAAATCCATCAAAGAGACCAACCTTAAAAGGCTTAGCGTCGAATTGGATGACGTAGGCCATGCCAGACATTGTGCACGTGGGCACCACGAGTTTGGTGTCAAAGTACATTCGGATGTCATCAAACTGCTTGGTGTTCAGACGACCTCCTTGTTCCGCCTGGCTCTCGAGCAACTGCTGGACCCCCTCGCGGAGCGGCCGCACAAAGTCCTCTCTCAGCAGGCGGAAGTGCGTGTCCAGGTAGAGGTGGGTGCTGGTGTAGCGCTGCGAGGTGAGGTTGGGCCTCAGGAAGGGCCTCTGCTCCCGCTCAAACTCCTCCGGCGTCGGGTAGATGGGTATGGAGCGGAAATCCTGTTGCGTGTCTTCATCTGGATCAGAAACGTTTGAGTTTTCTCACACAGTTAAGAAATTGAATTGCTATTGTTCAACTAGAAATATGTTCCGCAGTGTATCAAAATGTTTAAAAACAGCATTTTAGGGCTGCAACTACGAATTGTATATCCATCCGATTGTGAGTTTTTCAGTGTGTGCGTCTGTGAGTGTGAGGGTTTGTAGTGTGTGCAGTTTAGAGTACAAGTTATAAACCCATGATGTTATTATGTTCAAGAAGGAACCCGTTTGTGCACTTAGCTTCCACTTTTGCAGTATGACTTTGCCTTCTCAGTTCTATTTTAGAATAATGCTGAATCATCGAAAAAAAGATACTCGACCAATTACTTGATTGTCAAAAGAATCGTTATTTGCAGCGCGACGACATTTACGGCAAAGAGATCTCTATACACGAGGCGTCGATCCGTGTCCTCACCTGCGATGGGTAGCAGGGCGTAAGTGTCCTTGTTGGGGCGAAGGGTTCCCTCCCTGGATTTCACCTGCAGGTGCTTGATCAGGGCCTCAGTTTCCTCCATGCGCTCCTCCATTTGGGCCCGGATGTCCACCCCCGACGCCCTCAGGGTGTGCATGGAGGCTTTGAGCAGAGTCAGCAGCATAGTGGCGGCCTGGGCCGAGATGGCGGGGAAGAAGCTGAGGACCTGGAGAGCCGAACATTAAGGGATTTACTTCAGCTCAATGAAACAGTTTGGTTCTTTCACTCATTCCTTCCTTCTTTCTAGCATTTACCTCTGACAGAATAGTCAGGATGTTTTCCAGGTGCCGCGGGTAGTCTTCCATGCGGTCGGCGTTGGACTCGGACCCCATGCCCACCACGTAGTGGGGCAGGATGGTGCGGAAGAAAGCGGCGTCTTTGATGGTGGCGGCCAGGTGCTGCCGGGTGCTCCGGTCCGCCTGCGATTTGAACGCTTTGCTCAGCAGCAGGCAGAGCAGCTCGATTTGCTTTTTCCCCATTTCTGTCTCGCACACGAGCTCCTTCAGGCCCGGGTGAGCCGACAGGCTGATGGCCACTACGGCCGGGTCGTTCTCAGAGAGCTCCAGCAGGGTTTTATGGTCCAGTCCACGGCGATGAGGAGGCTTAGATCTGCCTTCTCCTCCTTCGTTCAAACTGTGTTCTCCTCTCCTCACACCCATTTCAGACCTCTCCCTAATTGCTACTCGGCCTGCGTCTCCTCCTCCTCCTCCTGCAGCAGCTCCTCTTCCAAATCCCCTTCTGTTGCCTGCTGCTGCTGCTCCTCCTCCTCCTTGTCCCCATCCTTTCCCTGCTGCTCCTGCTCCTCCTCCTCCTCCTCCTCCTCCTCGTCCCCATCCTTTCCCTGCTGCTGCTCCTCCTTGTCCCCCTGCTGCTGCTCCTCCTCCTCCTCCTCCTCCTCCTCCTCCTTGTCCCCCTGCTGCTGCTCCTCTTCCTCCTCGTCCCCCTCCTCTCCCTGCTGCTGCTCCTCCTCCTCCTCCTCCTCCTCGTCCCCCTGCTGCTGCTCCTCCTCCTCTTCCTCTTCCTCCTCCCCTCCCTTTCCCTGCTGCTGGTCCTCCTCCCCTCATTCCCCTTCCTTTAGGAACCCCAGCATCATCACCTGGAAAGAGAGGAGTTTAAGAGAGTTGCATTTTGAAAATGAACATTACAGCTGAATTTCAACTCAAGAGTTTGTCCACCATCTTTAGGTCATCACCTACCAGTCGGCCTTTCCATGACTGCTACAATTTAGGTTACACCGACGACCTCTGTGTGAAGAAATTCAATGTAAAGAAACGTCACTTTTGACCATGAACACACACGTTTTACTGTATGTACAAGCAGTAGCGTTCTTCGTGGAAGAAGTCATAATACAAAAGGGCTCGCAGCTGACGATGCTAACGAAGCTAACGGCAACCGGAAGCCCGGGCGGGGGGATTTGTACTTGGGTACCCTGCGGTACTTTTAGGGCACGTTATGCCATGACCTAGTTAACTCAGTGAGTCCGCCCTCTGCTGGATCTCAGAGGATATAGGTTTCTTTTCTCCACAAACCACCGGGACTTTCACGTTTCCTCTCCTGCGCCTCCGATGCTGACCAAGTTCAGTTGTTTTTCCTAATTTAAATCCAGATCTTTATTTACTCTCACTCCTCTATTGTATTCACATGTGTTCAGAATCTGGCCGACTTGATCTACCGCCCATCCCTCTTAACGAACGCAGCGTTATGAATAAAAGAGATGACTTACCAAGACCAATCCACTGGAGATGAATAAATCCACATATGTCATAAGTTCTACTAGGGACGCTAGCCCTGTTGCTAGCGTCACCGTGTCCAACCCTGTGAGCTGGTGCAGTGTCAACTATATTCACCTACCCAGTTCAGGAAGCCGCCTTTTAAATCCTCTGTCATTTTAGCTTTCGTTTCATCAGAACCGACGCGCCCCGCCTATTTGTCAATGTTATGTGTCTGAGTCAGAGGCACGTGTTTTACAACGGGAAATGATGCCCTATGAGCCGTTTACTGAAACTCAACGTGCCCTTGGAGTGTAGACAGAAATGATGACCCTGGTTCATTAGGGTCGACCGACGCCCCGATACTACCGCTTGCTGGGATGTGACACAATACGCACTATCACACTATGAGACCATAATGTATCAATCCATTAATACACTACTGCTGCCTTGAAAAGGCCTATATTGCTAAATGTTTAGTATGTGGCACACTAAGTTTAGTAAAGTATAGCCCATGCCTATTGGCTCCATGCTGTTTTCATTAATACTGATACATTAAGGTGTACGCTGAAGTTTAATGGATCAGCTGGTTTATACGGTTCGGTATATAAAACAGGAATCTGTCAATCATGCATGTTGCTGTCAAATAAACCAAATGTGGGTAAGTAAAAATGCGAGGTTTATCTCTGGAATGTAAGAGAGGGAAAGTAGTAGAATTAAATAGGGGCATAATGTAAAGCTAAATTAGGATAAATGAATGAATAAACTAACTAACAAACAATATGGTTGAATAGTACATATTATAATAAAGGTAAATGTTCGCAACCGATCTTGTATTTTTGTTGCCGTGTGTCTGTTGCATAGCAATGCGATACACAACGTTGGTAGCTACAATTACGTTGTGCTGAAAGGCAGCCATTTACGGTTACCAGGGACAGTATAGTATTATAAAAGCAATCAGGCACTCGAGGCAGTACTTTATCTACAGTTCTAGGGTGTTGTTAAGCAATAACGCTAATGCTTAAGTAAAAGCATTTATAATACTGTTGGTGTCGGGATATTTTAAGTCATGATTAGTATTTTTATCAACTCATACTCAGCCAGTGGACTCCTCCTCCGTTGATGTCCGGTCCCCTACGTCATTCTTTCCCTACGTCAGCATTCCGTCTGAGCGGGGACGCTAGCTAATGCCGATGTATCCTATTGGTCGCTTCCGTCAATGTAAACATGTAGCCGGTTCACCAGTAAATGTTGTAAAAGCACTGCTATCAACGCGCGTTTTGCGATTGTCAACACGTTTTTCCGCAGTACAAATAATTATGAATGTGTCGCTGAAAAAAGAATTTTCAGAGCCGGGGCAATTCAGTGTTAGCTTGATAACTAGCTAACACTGAATAGCTAGTTAGCTAACCATTGGGCCGCGACTGTATTGGCTGCCCTTGCCAATTAGACGGCTAGCGCTCATTTGAAAGTCGTGACAGTCTAAATCGAGGGCAGCCACGCAAAGGAAGATGGCTAGTAACGTTTATGCAATCTAACAAGGACGTGTCGAGAAGCGGAGACTGAAAAATGAGCACATCGAGAGGCGCTGGTGCCTCGTCGCCGGTTAACGGAAAACAAGGTAACGGTAAGTTTGAAAAGTCGGGTTGTAAACCGCTAGTTAACTTGGCTGTCTTCACGTTGGGCAAGTCAATCCCGGTCTCAAACACCCACTTTCAATGCCATTAGCGCGCTCGCTTGTGACTGTTGCTAAAGTTGGCTTACCGTTCCCTCACAAGCCTCGGCGAAACGTCACGTTAACGTAACGGCTAACGGTTCGTGTAACGTTTCGTTAACTGACAGCTGCACGTCCGAGTAACAGTCGTTTTCCCCGAGACTAACGCGCATTGCTTGCTACGTGTCTCAGACTGGGACACCCGACGGAGGAGGAAGATTGCGGACATCACGCATGCCCTCGGCGTGAGCCCGGTGGATGTGGCCGCTCTGAGGAGGATGGCCATCAGTGAAGGTGGCCTGCTGACCGATGAGTTACGCCGTCAGGTGTGGCCTCGGCTTCTCAACGTCCCTCCCCACGTCCTGGAGCGAGAGCCAGGTATCCTGTGGGGTGGCCGCATATGTGCACGTGTGGAGCAATACCCACACATCCAAAATGGCATCTCACTCACTCACTCACTCACTCACTCACACACTCACACACACACACACACACACACACACACACACACACACACACACACACACACACACACTTTACCTCTTCCACTGTGCAATGACAGGGATGTGAGCGAATACAGTCTCTGCAGGTGCAAAATCTCCCACCCGGGGTGTTAGTTGGGTGGTAATGTTGATTGGGGCATGTCTTGTCCAGAAACGGTGGAGAGGGAGAACAACAAGGACTACAACCAGGTGCTGCTGGATGTCCAGCGATCGCTGCGGAGATTCCCGCCTGGTGAGTGAGGAGAACGGATGAATGAAGCCCTGCTGTGGATTTTGTACTGAACCACCGATGGATGAAGACACTGCCAGGCTGTGCACAAATCCTGATCACATCTCAAGAGTTTGGACTAAATACACAGTGATACAGCTGACGCACTATTCCCTTTATAAACATCTACATTTCGTGTTGCAATTGGATCAATGCAAGCTTTGCCGTCGCTGCCTTTCTACTAGAAAAATGTCTAATCTTAAAAACAGTTTGCCAAACTACAATGTCTGCCGTTGAGTGGAAGTCAAAGGGTTCAAAACAACTAACCAATGTTACTTTCAGAGGGGAAACATATGTACTTCTGTGCTGTAGTTTTCAATTGGTATCATTTTCAATAAATTAAATGCATGTTTAACTTGTTTGTTTTTTGATCGTTCCGGAAGCTTGAACTTAACAACTACATTTTTTGCTTTCGGTGTGCTTGTACAGGTATGCCAGATGAGCAGAGGGAGGGTCTCCAGGAAGAACTAATCAACATCATCCTCCTCGTTCTCAAACGCAATACCCAGCTGCACTACTACCAGGGATACCATGACATTGTTGTCACCTTCCTATTGGTTCTGGGAGAGCACCTTGCAACCGCCCTCGTGGAAAAGCTCTCCACACACCACCTCAGGCACTTATTTAATCTGCAGCTGCTTTCTCTGTTATCGGTCCTCATGTGAGGATGAAAGATACCATCCCCATCTTCACTACCTCATCAATGGTCTATTGTGCCTTTAAAAAAAAAAAAGCTAAGTCTGTTCTTGTTTTTCTTTTTTTTCCAGGGACTTCATGGATCCTACCATGGACAACACCAAACACATTCTTAACTATTTGATGCCCATCATCGAGAGGGTCAATCCTGAAGTGCATGACTTCATGCAACAGTAAGACTCTGCTTTTGTGATGACACACAAAATCCCACTGTATTTTGTCTCTTTAAAAGTTACTTGTGTGACATAAAACCTGTGGAAAATAAGAAATCCCTTCCTGCTTTATTTGCAGTTTAAAGATAATTATGCGTGGTATTTCAGCTATTGTTAAGGCAGAATAGTCTTCATGACTTTCCCTAAGGCTATGAAAAGTGAAACCATTTATATAACGATTTAACACGACAGGTCAGTGTCTTCTGCTCTCTCAGTTCCAAATACATTATTACAATTTTTTATTTATTTATTTATGATATGGTATCATTGACAGGGTCCCTTGAGTAGAGCGTCAGGCACACGGTACAGGTTTGTCCGCTGATGTAAGTTGATCACTTCTATATATCGATTGATTCTTAGGGCTGAGGTGGGGACAGTCTTCGCTCTCAGTTGGCTGATCACCTGGTTTGGTCACGTCCTCTCAGACTTCCGCCATGTTGTCCGGTTGTACGACTTCTTCCTGGCCTGCCATCCGTTGATGCCTATCTACTTTGCTGCTGTGGTGAGTTTATAGTCTGTAATCAGCTTTTCTAAGTTTGCAATTTGGAGTTACTAATTTAGAAGCTGTCATTTAAAGTGCACGGACTTGGTCGGTCACATGCATCTATTGATGTGTAATTCCGAGGAGAAACATCACATTTTGGTACATATTGTATTTTCGTTTGCGTACTTCAGTGGGTGACCTGAGATCCTCAGTGTCCTGCACACAGAACACACTTTGTGTGAGGAGGTGTGTGTCTGGGCGTGCACTTGTATAGATAACCCCTCGACTTCGTGCCAGCTCCAATAATAAGCAAGTATGGCAACTGGTCTTAGCCGGAGTCACGTTGTCCCTTTGCACAATCTTAAGTAGACGTAGGAAACATATGAAAATCTAAGGCTCATTCAAAGTGAAGAATTACCTTTTTATTATTATTATTGTTCTTGTGTTGCAGATTGTGCTGTACAGAGAAGAGGAGGTGTTGGAGTGTGAATGCGACATGGCCATGGTTCATCACTTGCTGTCTCAAATTCCCCAGGATCTGCCGTACGAGACGCTCATCAGCCGAGCGGGAGACCTCTTTGTCCAGTTCCCTCCCTCTGAACTGGCCAGAGAGGCCGCCTCACACGACAGGTACTTGACTCCCTAGGGTTTCTTCCTGGCCTTTTCACAGATACTCACTTTCTTCTCCTTCTCCACTCCAGTTATTCAGCGTTCTTTCATTAACAATTTCCTTTTTCTGTCTGTCTCGTTCTCTCTTTGTATCCGTCTCTCTTTATTTTTTTTTTTTTTTACTAAGCATGGCAGCCGCTACCTTTAAGGACTTTGACCTCGCGTCCACTCAACAGCGACCAGACTCTGTTCTCCGTCGCCGCCGGCGACAGAAACAGGCGGCGCTGGAGCGCTCGGCGGCGGCGGCGGCTGTGGCGTCGGTGGCCCAGCCGTCGGCAGCGCGGCGGTTCGTCCGACTGGCCGTCATGGGGCTCACGGTGGCTTTAGGGGCAGCAGCTTTCGCGGTGGTCAACTCTGCCCTGGAGTGGGCCCCCAAACTGGACTTTTTCCCCTGAGCTGCTCCTCTTCTGCTCCCGTGCTCCAGCAGAACTGTCCTTGAATGCTGGCGGGTCTTCTCCCCTCCCCCCCTGAAGAACCCTTAAGTTAATGAAACCATGCAGTCCAACACTGTCTCCACAACGAACCAGTAAACGCTCCTATTTTCATCTCTTAGGACGCGTCTTAACGTCCAATATATATGGTCTCTTTTAATGACCGAGAAGTGCGGGCACCAGTGAGACAGCTGCTACAGCTGCTGCTCTGAAATGAAGGGCCCATCCTGAAGAGACTGTTATAACTGATGGTGTCATCATCAAAGTGTATTTATAGCTTGTGTTAGGATGATCTGATGTTGTGTTATGCTGACTAAGATTAATGCTTATACCTTGGTGGACTCACTACACTTGAAACTGCTGCCAATTAAGAGGGCTTGGGTGAATGTACGGGGGGGGGGAGGGAGTGTGTGGTCGCAACCGATTTGTTATCTATTTGATACCTGGAATAAGACCAAATAGAGGATTTAGAACCCCTTGTATCATTTACGGTTTTCCTAATTTATAGGTATATAAGCAGAAGTCAAGAGAGATGGTTATGAGGCAGAGGCACCTTGTCAAGGTCACAATTGTAAGTTTTAGGTACCGTTGCTCATTTCAACAGTGGTCACACTTAACTACGCATTTTAGTTCTAGCTCACGGTTGGGGTTAGCTAAACACATCGGTTTGAAGTTTTAAGCAAAATGTGATGGGTGTCATCCAAGTAAATGTGTTGTACCCTGCTTAGTCTCAACTTCAAATGGATTTGGCCCCAGACTGGAGTACATCGTTCACGGTCCATGAAGTAAAAAAAAAATCCACCATCTTAAACAAGCTTTACTTGCACACTCCTTTTTTTTTGTCATGCACTTAATTGTAGTTAATTTAATAAGAAGTGTGTCCCTGTGTCACGGCCTCTGATGAACAGGGGATGCGTCACCTGATTCACCTCTCCGTACAGTTTAGTGTAACACTCACTTTATCTGAGTAACAGAAGAATATCAGAGCGGAGGGAAACACTTTATATTTTAGTGCATATTCTGTATCCTTGGGGCTCAATGAGGGACCCACGTCATGCGTTTAATATTAGTGCTATTCTCACGCTTCTTAAAAGGCGCTCGTGTTAAGGGGGAAACGCGCCTGAGCCTTCATATTAACGCCACGGTTTTTGTGTCAAAAAGTGGATTTAGCTTTAACACGTAACACTAAGCCTGATTCCTCTGCGTGTAGCGTTTGCATTTCAGACGTCGTCCAGCTCATTCCATGGTTCCTGTCATTTTCATTCGATCACATGTTTGGGCTTCAAGTGGTGTCTCGAACAGCCGAGTCTCCTCCGGACACACGGACAGAGAGCGTTTTTATATAAGAATTTGGGTTGTCTGCAATCTTTACGATGTATTTTGCTTTATAGAAAATGTATCATTTATTGACTTTGAGTCAGCTACTTTGTGCGGCACAACAACCAGTCGACTAAAACCTTGCTTTTGCTTTGGTCTCCCATTTCCTCAACTTTAGTCGAACGGTTTGTTGAGCTGATTCGTAACACACCGTGTATCTGCACTCAGTGGTTTGCAATTGTTGTCATCGCATCAAACAATTGATCTGCCTTTTTGTTTATTTCTTTCTAATGAATTCATACTAATGTAAAGAGAATGCTAATAAACAAGTGAAAATGTACCGTGTTGTGAATTAATGTTAAGAGTAGAAAATGCTAGATCTCCTTAACCCGGTGCTCTGGATTATTGTTTTTCTCTACACGCAACCTCTGCAACCACAGAGCTTTTTATTGAGGCCTTTTGCACATTCACTTCTTTTTGTTACCTCAGCTCTCCACACCTGCTAGTCGTCCTTCAGAAGTAACCGTTATTTATTGTCTCCTAGTAACCGCCACGCTGCAGATGAGCCCTGAGTAGCAACCCTTAAGTGTTTTCTGTCACGCATGCACAGATCGATCTTCCTTCCTCCACGTGAATGTTAACACACGCCACTTTGTTACAATAACGCAAACACACCACTGTATACTTGCCATTCCCGTTTATTAGAGTTGAGGCCTGTCGCTTCAGAAACCACGGAGACAAACAAACGAGCAAGTACTGATGAAACTGAAGCATCGCTGTAGGGACTCCACAGCGGCTTGTTTAAAGGTGATACTTCAATCCCAACGGTGGTTGGGCGGGTATTGATTTGTCCACAAGGTGGACACATTGATCTCTGGCCCCCCATTGTCTCTGTGTCTCTGTGTCCTTGGGTGAGACACTGAACCCCAAGCGGATTTACACCAGCATTCTGCTCCTCAGTCCTTAGGATGCATCAAATGTCAATAATTAGTTAAAAAGGTATCAAGTGCGTAAGATCTTTTTTTTTTTTTTTCTTTTGCAATTGTGAACATCTTCATTCACTGTAAGAATCCTTCACCACAGTCCTATAGTGCTGATAAAAATGTAAAACAGCCCATGTACACTACCCCTTAAAAAGTAAACGTAGATCGGCTAAAGACTCAGTGATGAGTTGCCAAAAATAATCATTCTTCATGACTTGTAGTTAATTGGTTGTAGTCTTCAAAAAGGAAAAAAAAATAACATCTTTGAATTATTTATGGCCATTTTCTACACAGAGGATTTGATACTTTTGTATTTCTGGATAAAAATATATATATTTTATCACTGTCAGAGCTTTATACAAAGTTTCAAATTTAACCCGTCGCAAAACGATGTCCTGTGCAATTTGACTTTTTGTAATGCCAAACGTGAATATTAAGCATTATTTAAACAAAGTATCTATATACGAGCAGATCCCAGTAGTAGCCCATACGACTCGACGGTTGCATAGCTTGTGTGCAACATTCACGTTGCATCGTTTTTACCGCACAACCAAGAAAGTGGGGCCTCGATGACCAGACGATTGCCGCACAGTCTCCTTCAGCGTGGCGCTGAAAGATTCTTTTCTTCCACCTTTTCATTAGTGTGCTTTTACTCAGTGGCAGTTTTGGCAGTTGGGATGACACGGCTTATTGTCGACTCGGCACCTACAGCCGCCGGACGTGTCGCCGCTGCCCTGTAAGAGGCAACAGAAGAAGAAGTCGGATTTTGTGGAGTAAGAAAACAAACTCTGAAGAAGAAGTGCTTGTTTTTTTTTTTAAACATTTTGCGTGGAGGTGAATGTTTTTTTTTACATTTGGTCCCCAGCGAGCTTGTTTGGTGACCCAGCAGATTTCCGTCTTGCACATCAAACAGCAGATCCAATCACAGCCGTCCTTTTTCTGGATGACGATGTCACACCGTGGACATTTCAGGGCCTCCTTATTCTGTAGCAGGCTCTATTTTCAAATACAGTGGAATAAAATCAAATCAAAATGGCAAAGTGGCCCCGGGGAGATTCAAAGAAACAAAAAATACCATAAAAACTCATAAAAACTCCAGAATAACATAAATACGAATTGATGTTATGAGGACAACGCTGGGAAAACATTGACCAAACTGAAAATCAGCTTTTAGCCTCAAGCCGAGTAGAACATTAATTGGGCCGATTCTGAAGTCAAAGTGCAGAAAGTAAACCTTCTCTTTATCTGTAATTCATCAAATAATGATCTCATATCGTTGGATTTAATGAAACCATCTAGTTCTATGGCATATTATTTCACCGTATTTTAACATCTAGTCGCCTCCTGCAGGATGTGATAAAGCTGCCTTGAAGACCTCAAAGGACTTCCTGTGCTGGTCGGTGGCTGACTGAGTTCTGCACCGGTGCAAAAACCAAATGAGGGGGGCGTGTCCAGCGCGTATCGGGTTTCTATCCCACCAAACCTGCTGCGAGGTCGACCCACCTCGAGCATCTGCTTCGTCTGCTGAGCCGCCTGGTCGTTCTCTGCCCGGATGCGTAGGTCGTCCTGGTAGTCCTTGCAATTCATGCCCTCGTGGATGGCCTGCAAACACACACACACACACACACACACACACAACTCATTTTTACCGTTGCACGCTTCTGCTGTTGCTACACGACGAGAAAACCTGGGGTCAGCGAGCGTTGTGAATGTTCCAGACGTACCCTGCAGAGGATGCAGTTGACTTGCTGGCAGAGATCGCAGCGGAACTCGTTGACTTCGTCCTCGTAGATGCACCAGCCTCGGCAGTTGGCCGTCTGGCAGTGGAAGCTGTGCTCCGAGCGGCTCTCCGCGATGCTCAGACGCAGCTCCAGGAAGCGCTGGTGCTCCTCCTCCGTGAGCAGCTGCCGCCCGGGGGTCATACGGACGAGAGAGACGTGAGGAGTGAGGAGTCCCATGTTGGTGACGCGTTTTTACATTTTACAGGCGAGTTTGTGGAAGAATAACAAAGCCGTTGCTTTCTTACGTTTGAATAAGTCCGAACAAGCAGCGCAAAGCAACATACACAGTACATTTAATCAATCTGTGCATAATTATTATATGTTTGGAATGTAGATGTATGTAATTACATTACATGTTTAGTTGGAAAGATACAGAAACATAACTGATTCAATTAAAAGTCTCTGTGCTGTTCAACGATAACAAAGATGCACTAAATGTTAGTCCTCTAATAAAGACTTGCTACAGCTTTGGCCAGGTGCTCTGAACCAAAGCATCTCTTGAAACAAGAAGCCACTGTAGCCTTCTTCTTTTCCGAGGGACAGTTCCACCTCCTGCCAAAACGTTCCTCTTTCACTCACCGCTTGGATCTCTCGGTCCAGCAGCTTGCTGTCGCACGCCTCAGGACAGGACACCTCAGCATCGAGACTGTTCACTATTGTCATTTTTAGACACTCCCTATACAACGAAGAGGCACATACCGATCAATACATGCTTAAAATACTAACATCTGCCCGGCAGATAATGTGGCCATTGTAGAACTCTTTGTTCACAGTGTCCTACCTGCAGAAACAATGTAGACACTCTCTGAGCACGACGCCCTCCTCCGCCTCCAGGGGGGAGAAGCAGATGGGACAGTCGGCCGCCGTGGCGTTGGGGATGAGCTGCATGTCTTCTGTCGCCAGCAAACTCAGGTAGTTCCTCTCCCGTTCCTCCCGCTGGGACTTCATCGCCCGGAAAGACAAAGAGCTTGGACTTCACTCTGATACTTCGCCCCTTTTTGTTCACTTGGCTCATAATGTGCACATGTGTCGATTGGTTGTACATTTAGCACACGTGTAAAACAAGAACGCTGGTTCAAAAATTGGAATATTCATGAAAAAAAATATCACGGAACAAACCGGCTGACCATGTGATCAATGGCCGACGACGCACTCACAGGCCACTTACAGAGTAGAAACTAGTGCACATTGATACGAGGGTTCTGTCATTACGGCTACAACGTTCATTTTCTACTTCTTAGTTAGCGGCGGTGCTTTTCTGCACGGGAGATACATCGTGAGGTGTTCCTGGTGTTCGCGTACGTCAGTTTTAGATTACGACTCCAGCTAAACGACCTCACCGCAAAACGGATGTCGCCAATACGAGCTGGACGGCTGAGCGCCCCCGTTACCTCTTCGTACAGAGCCTCGGCCAGGCTTTCCTGCTCGATTCGAAGCACCTCCTGCTGGTCCGGCTGGTAGACGTCAGGCACCTGGTAGTCGTCGGGCCGATCTCCTCCGCACATCTCGCAGCCGGGGCGCGTGGGTTTGTTGACGAACGTGCACATGGCGCAGGACCAGCCGATCTGGGTCCGAGAACACAGTTAGTACTTCGCTACATGTGTGGAGTCACAGTGGCTGCGTCGCGTCGAATGCACAGGTGCCGTCCCGACCTGAGGTTTAGGCGGCACCGCGGGTTTAGGAGCAGGAGGAAAGTGTTTGGGATGAGAAGGAGGGACGTTCTCATAAGGAACAGCTGTCTTCTCGCCACCTCCGGCCGCCCCTCTGGGTAAGAGCGGCATCTGCTCCAAAATACCTGAGGATGCATAATCATTTAATTTAAATTACAAATGTTACCAGCAGTCCAAAAAAAAAAAAAAAAAACTTTGTTGGGATTGCATGATAGAAGCGTTAATTAGGCACCGTCACCGACAGAAAATGAATTCAACCAATGAACCAGTGAAGAAAATGCCTGCTGCGATCGCTTTGTGCACGTTACTGACCCTCTAGGCGCCGTTTCTCCTGGTCCTGCTTGTGTTGGTGCAGATTGAGATGAGCCGCTTTGGCCGAGAGGATGAACAGGAAGGCCTGGTCGCCGTCCAGACGGACGCCGTGGCTGTGCAGCGTCTCCCGGTCCTGAGCCAACCGCTTCCCGATCACCCAGCGCTGCAGCGGGGGGGGGAACCCGTAGTCCTGGCTGATCTGTGGACACACAATGGAGGGATAGACAGTGTCCTTCCGTGACATTTTGACTTCAAAAATACAAAATTAGGCAAGAATTTGAGTGCAGCAAAAATAACGCTGCAGGGTTTTTTTCCCTGTTGCATGAATACCTTTTCTTTAAGTTGTGCGATTGTCATGTCGGGAGACACCATAACAGTCAGCGGGATGTCGGTGTCTGACTGAGCATCCTCCACTCCGACCCGTAACCTAGCGAATAGAAAAAAAGTCTTTCAAAATTCTAAGCAGCAATTCAAATCAACCCAAACGAAGCAGAATCCACAGCAACACTGGGAACAGGTCAAGCATTTCTCACAGGCAACACGGCTCCAAAAACACGCGTTGCTGTCTTACCTTATGGAGTCCCGAGGGTACGCCTGGCTGTCGATGCTCACGCACACTGGAACGGAGAGTTTGGACAGTCTCTGGCAAAGTTGGACCGCTTCCTGTTCATTCCCACCGTTGAGGGCTTGAGTCAGGGAGAGGACCAGGTCCTCCGCTGCACAGGGAGCAGAAGGAGAGCACTTCAGCCAACGTGCCCTGCTCAGTGTTACCAGTGGTGCACTCTCTTCATCGGTGTCGCATTATAGCTCGGTCGTAACAGGTGGAGGGCGTTTGCGTATTTACGTTTGGTCGCAGGGGGAGACTTGTGCACCACACTGAATCACACAATACTTCAAATAAAAAACCAGCGGGAGCGATGTGTGTTCTGCACATGCTCAGTGGGATTCTCCATTATTGAGATTAATTCAGATTTAAAAAATGATTTTTAAAAATGAAGTTCATTAAGTTGAGATGGCTGTAAATATAAATTAACATGAAAAACTAAACTAAAATGCATTAATAAAACGTTAGCATAAACAGCGCATGCAAATGCAGGTGGTTGCTAGAATGTTATAGATAGTTATGATGGCTGCAGGATATATGCCTTAGTGTAAGCAGATGTCCTCAATAAGCACCATTCACCACAAGTGGAAAAAGAATCACCTCATCCATGAGCAAAGGTTTTGTATAAAATAACTCGTTTTTAGATTGGTTGTATAAAAAATATTCAACATTGGCGGCAAGTGTGACAATGGAGATGAAATAATATATATATAATTATATAATACATAATAAAATATAACATAATATATAATAAAAGCGTGTCGTGTAGTAAAAATGCTATTAATGTGAATTAATGTACATACGTGTCTTAAATCAAAAGACTACCAGTGTGGTTGACGTAGAGTGAGTAAAGTAAAAAAAAAAACAGAAAAGTTGCAATTCCCCCTTACTTTGACACGCTCATATTTAAATACTAAGCGAATATAAATGAATGACTATTCAGCGCAGTGACATACTTTCACTTTCCTCTACTACGCGTCGCCGATACGTGGAACATTTACACGCAACATATCTGGGAAAGAGACAGGACAGGACGACACAATCAGCTCACCTTCTTTCAGGGCGACTCTCGCTGCCACTTCCGAGGCCATTATTCCACCTGGAACGAGACATACAACAGCATGTATGACGTAAGCATCGCAGGTTGTGACAGACTAAAGAGCTGTCGTTCTAAACCAGCACTGCGTCCAACCTTATGTGGTCGTGACGTCACCGCACCGTCCGCATGAGACCCTCAGAGAGGGGGGTTGCGCTGCTTTAAAAAAAAAAAAAGGGGGAGAAGGGTAGTTTGTGGGTCCAGAAGAAGAACAACTGCAAAAACTGCTGGCGTGCGGAGTTCCGCTGTGACTCAGGCGGGGAGAACGGAAAGCGAAACTCACCCAAGATCAGGAAGTCGAAATTAAAAAAGGGGTTTCTGTGGGGCTGTGCTCCGCCCCTCGACTCTTATTCTGGGAACGTTTGGAATTTATGATAAATTCCAAAAAGGGATGGTGAAACGATTAAAACCCTAAAAGTGATCTGGTAGTCCAAAACTACCGGTTTATTATCGCCGTCGTACTTTAACCACTAGATCATTTCACTCTTCAGTTCAAACGCTCAGTTTAGGAATGTCACTTTTCAAAAGTGGAATAATCCTTTAAACAAAAACAACAAACGTAATGGAGAATAACAAGGTATTGTTTTTGTATTCAGAAAAAGGTAAAACCACTGACTCCCGTCGGCCAGCAGATGGCAGTGTCTAATAAAACGTAGTCCAGCTCAAAGTTGTTTTGACATGAAACAATCATTTCACAACGTTACCTTTACATTGCAAATATACATGATGTGTACACATGTGTTTTTGTTTTGTGCGTCGTAAAACAATCAGCCACATCTTACGGTTATAAATTCCAAGTGTGTGCAGCACTGAACACGGCCTGCGTTTAATGCGTTGAAGGAAGTGTTTGCGCCACAGATGGAGGCATTTGGTCCTGATGACGGTGACGCTCGGCTCCAGATGCCCGGCGCAGATAAACGAGCCAATCACCTCGGCCCCAGCCGGAGAGAGAGGTGTGAGGAGAGGAGAGGGGAGGGGGAGCGCTGTGATTGGCTGTCATCTCTGCCGTAGCAGCGCACAGCATCTCCCGGTACCCCGCTTCTTTCCCTTCACTTGGTGTCTGTCCGTCACACCTGCAGCCTCTCCTCTCCTCTCCTTTCCGGACCGCCACTTTTACATCTTCTCCCCCCGCCCACCCCCGTCCCTCACCTCACCTCACCCGACCGAGGGGTGTTTTCAAAGATGCTGGCTTGTACGGAGATGATCACCATGTGCCTGCAGTCGGCTAAACAGAAGCACATTCTGGCTCAACAGCGACAGCAGCAGCCGCAGCACAGCGCCGGACGCGGGCTCACTATCTTCCATGACGTGAGTTTCCTGCATCACCAACGTGCTGTTAGTTTATCAAGTGATTACATCTGTTATCTGTCTTACTGTTCCTGATGTCCAGGGTATTTCCAACGGGCTGGCGTTGGAAAGGGCGGTAAACAAGGACTTTTTTTTTTGGTAATTAAAAGTAAAAAACAGCAATTGACATTTTTTTTCCCCCTCGTTCGTATATGTGCGTGCGTGCGCACGTGCTGGATAATATGCTGCAGCTGCTTCCTTTGCATGATCAATTAAGGTCTCACAGTTGGATTGGTTTAGGAATTGCTGGGGGTTCTTCTCTTTTTGTCGCACGCACGCAAGCACACACACACACACACACACACACATCTGTGTTTGGAAAAAACGCTGCAGCAGAAACTTTCCATGGCCCCATGAATGATCCATTCATCACACACTGCCATGCTCTGGATTAGTAGGCCACCTATGTGTCCAAATCAGTGCTCTCACTAACTGACAACTGGCTCCCGCTCGGATGCTGCAGTACACAGACCGGCTCGCCTAAGTGAGGACACATCGCATTTAGGCCGAATTGTCCATGAAAACTGTCCCAGAGGACAGCATACTTTTGTCTCCAGGTTTTTTTGTTGTTATTTTTGTTGATTTTTGGCTTGAGAAGATGGCATTCACTATTCCCACTAGTCCCCATGGTGGGTTGAAAGGTCACCGCTGATACACCTAAAAAAACAAGCAAAAATATGACGTGCGCCCCGAGTTAAAGGTGTGTGCAGGTCAATGGTGAAGCAGAAGATGAACTTTGTCATTGGACATTGATTTGCAACAGTCTGCTGGGGAAAAAACACGTGATTGCTGATGGGGGGATATTAATTCATGTAAAAATCAGTAGTTGTTTTGAAATCATCAGAACAACAACAGATAATAAGATCATGCATGCAGCAGTAGAGAAAGAGGAAGAGATCAATACATCAACCGAGTCATCATTGAGTCCTTTATGGTATGGTCATGTCAGAGATTCACTGAGCGTCAAACCGATGGCCTCCGTTTTGTGTACTCAGTGGATCCGGATGAGGCTTTTTCCACCACATTTCCTCTCACAGACTCTCGCATCGCTGTCCTCACCGGGGCTCTTGATATGCCGATTATTTCGCTGGAGGGGAAATATGCGATCACAGGCTGCCGTTTCCATTTTTTTCATTCGAAAAAAAAAAAAAAAAGGAGACAACCCACTATCTCAACACCTGGCGCCACCACATCAGAGCATCGGCCTGACCTTCTTTTCTGCGCGCTTTGCATAATGCAGCATCGTCCCCCTGACTAAACAAACCATAAACTAGTTTGCATTTGAAGCGTTTTCCGCTGGATCAAGCAGGACGGGGAGGTAACGCTGCTTCCCGTGTGTGTGTGTGTGTGCGTTTACGACGAGGCAGAAGGGGAAAGGAAAAACCCTGCTGCTGGATTCATCCAGCGGACGAGCAGGGCTCAGAAGAGTCTGCCCCCTCGTGCTGAAAGCAGCATTTCAAAGTCACCCTGGATCAAAGGCAGAACAGCGGGTGCGTTGCGAGGCGGTTTCGGAAGGACCTCTGGTTATTAGTCAGGGCCGAAGCGGTGGAGAGGCCGACGTGTTACAGACGCAGGGCAGAGGGGGTCGGCTGTGAGCTCGTTGACCTGTGGGAAATGAACGCCAGCAGCAGGTTCTGCCTTTGCAGGGCCGGCCCAAGGCATAAGCGAACTAAGCGGCTGCTTGGGGCCCCCTGGCCAGGGGGCCCCAAGCAGCCGCTTAGTTCGCTTAGCCCTAATTTTTTATTATAACCTCACTGTATTCGTTTATAATTTAGCGTGACATTTGTGCCAATAATCTTCTAGCACAGGTGACTGTGCGTGGTGGGAGGGGGGGCCCCCAAATAAATTTCTGCTTAGGGCCCCCTAGAAGCTCGGGCCGGCACTGCGCCTTTGTAAAAAGAAAGTCCTCGTGACCGCTACCTAGCAATGGAAATAACCCGAGGCGGTGCAGTGAAGTCCTTAGGCTAGTACACATAGCACTTCTTCATTTTATCGGAAAAGCTTCACTGCAAAGCCTTTGTCGAAGTCGTATCTATACGTACAGGAGCTGGTTTTGGAAAAACTAATAAACTTAACAATGTAGTCCTCGGCTGTATTGTTGACACATTGAGTCACAGGGACCCCAGTTGACAGGGATTCATAATGACGCACGTTTTAGTCCAATTATCTCACCCACTTACTGAACATGGAAACAAAGCTTATTGTTGCAAATGTCCCCGAAACTGTCAACTGCAAACCTCTATATATCTGTGTTTTTACGAGCTCCTCCAACTCTTATCCACTTTAGTTTATTTGTCTGTGAGCAGCATAACAATCCAGCGGGTGATTATAATGTGCCTTTGAGGTGCACTTGTTTTCAGTGCAGATAAGTGGTTTTAGTGATTATGGTTACTCTGCCTGATCGTATGTGCGGCTGCACGGTTGGCGGTCCACCGAGCCGTTCTCATTATTATATTCCTCCGGTGAGGGAAAATAAAGTATTGTCTCATTAAAAAGAAACTGCATTTAGAATGATAAGATAAACCATGTTATCTGTCAAATAGGGGGAACATTTTGCTGTCAACCAGGAGTCAGGCTGTTCCAAAGGCCGGCTAGCCCCCCCCTCCCCGCCCCCCACTAGCTTTGTGTCTTTTTCATTTCATCCAACAAATTGCTTTCCCACTGTTAGTCACTGCAACTGTCGAAGTGTGTTTCCGCGTGCCTCGAAGCAAGGCGCTGCTGCATCGAGTTCAGCGTTGCAGTCTGAAAACACAAAAGCGACCCAGTAGTGATGTCTGCAGTCATACGTTGACAGTTTTAACCACGCTTTCGCCAACGGTTGATGCGTCGAATTATGTACGAGGTAACAGCAGGCCTTTTTTTTCACGGCACATTATTAGAGTTGTCAAAAGCAGAAATAGCACATGTGCAAATAAAAAAAAAAACGCCGACGACGGTCGTTTCATCTCAGTGCGTCCCTTAATTAGCCAGAATGCATGAAAAGCAACGGCACGCAAGCTGCAACGCAACCACCGCTAACGTTATCACCCCCCCGCCCCCTCCGGTGGACAGCGGCCCGCTGAAGCCCGGAGAGATGACGGGTGTCGCTTTCAGCCGTCGGCTGTAAGCGGAGCCCAAAGAAGCAGCTGCTTCAGGGACGGACGCTCGTAGTGAAGCTTTTAAATAGACTGCTGTGCTCTGGGGGGGGGGGGGGGGGGTGGTGAGGGAGGGGAGACCAGCTGGCCTCAGTGTGCCTTCCTGAGTCTGAACTCGCAGCACTATCGATTACTCAGCCGGTGGCCATTGCTTCTGTGTTAATAGGTTATTTTGATCCCCCGTCCCGTCCCGTCCCAAAAGCGACATCGCCTAAATGAAAGCAATTAATTGAATTCAATATAAACAATATCACCATGACACCGAGCTCTGAATTCCAGCTCACTTTTTTCTGTGAGCCTCTTTGCTGCTCGGCAGCCTTAAGCCTGTTCTGAAATCACTCCAGAGGTCATAATTAAATTGGCTCTACAACTGACCTCCCGTGGATGCCCTCGGTTGTGAGTTTCTCTTTGGTGCCTTTTTACAAACTCAACACCATTCTTAACCTGCAAAGTATTGGAAGAACTGCTTTATTAATACTTGGCTATTAGTAATAACATCTCTGCCTTCCTCTATTTCAGATCTTCCGGCGAGCAGACAAAAACGGTGAGTAAGCACACGTCTGTTGAACCCTTTTTTTGTTGTTTTTTTTACAATGCATGCTCGTTGTTTAGTTTTTCTACTTCTCACATGATCTCGCCGGAGAAATCTAGGATTCGGATGAACGACTCATTTCCTCCTCACGCACCAAAGAGTTTCTCTGCCCAATTAAAGCGATGCCGAGATGCTGGCTGGCAGCCATTGCTGGGAAGATGTGTCACAGATGACGGGCCGCTGTTCACAAACAAATATGATATAAGATATCGCTTTAGCTCTGGATCACTGATAATGAGGCTTTTATTCACACTGCAAATAAGGTAACAGCTCAATGTACATTGACTTATTCTAAACACATTTTCCTCACGTTCATGCTTATGTTTAGTAAACCTAAATATATTGTTCGTTCTTGCCACAGTTGTGAAATTATGTATTTTCTTCTTATTGGTTGCCTAATACTTTTGAGACATTATACCTGGCCTTAACAAAAACGAACAAAACTACTGGCAAAATAATCATAATAAATGCAATCAGTGCAAACAAATGCACTAAATCAATCTCAAATGAAATGACACTGAAAATAAAAGCAAAATGCCAAAATTCAGAACTACTATTAATTCCCATTTGTCCCAATGCAGTCGCTGTCGTCGGGTGAATCGGGCCGCCTGTTAGACACCCGGCAGAGCCATCAGTCAATCGGTTGTATTGATTTCTAAAGTCAATCGGGACATGAAGTGGAACAGGTTGTTTTCCTCAGCCAGGTGCTTGTGCTTCTTGTTGCAGCGCGTTTTCATGGCCGTTACGTTTGCTGTTAGGATCAGGATCAGTAGGATCTTTTTTTAATCTCATAACATTCTGTAGTTCAGTCCAATCAGCGGGAAGCCAGGAGCGGCATGCAGAGCCACCTCAGCGATGACTGAAAGTTATTTTGACTTTTGACTTTTTCAGTTTTATTTAAACTATTTGAGCTTTGTAAATTAGTACCATGTTTTTCTCTTTGTCTTTTTTTGGACAGTTTGGAGAATCAAAGGATGTGGTTCTCAAAATGTCCAGCGTGATAGCTGAAGAATTACAAAGTTTGTTTTAAAATCTCCCTGTCATTCTGCGTGTGCAGCCATATGGGGCGCTCAGGTCGATGTGAACAGGCGTACACTACTTTCTGGCTCAGGACAGAACACCATGTGACTCACTCCCACCAATCACAACGCTAGATTTCACCACGCGTGTCCCTTCTCTCTCTCGTCGTCGGTTTGTTTGTCTTTTTTTTTTTTTTGGGGTGGGAGGTTGAGTTTGGATGTGTCTCATGAGCTGGTTTCCTGCTAGATTTTTTTTGTACCTCTTATTAAAGTAGCTTAATAAACCCAGAGATCTGCGTTTGAGTCCTCTTTGTGCGAAACCCTGACAAATTGAATCAGGCCCTACAGAGGCAGACACTTCTTAAGTAGAGCGCTGGTAATAAGTACAGGAGAATGTGAAATGATTTGGGGTGCACACGGCACACAGGCGCTGGCCATAAAGAAACAAGACACAACTCTCATGGCAACGCGAGTTGCTTTTGAAGCGGTGATGCATTTATGGGAATTTATAAACCACTTAAGAGAGGCAGCAGTGGGACGAACCTTTTGAGAGATGACAGCGCGGCCTACTTTGTGCCCTACTTTACACGTCTGGTCTCGTGATCACTTTGTTTTGAGGATTCTCTTTTTATAATGAAATACATACGGTCTGTGTCCTGACATTCATTCATGCACATTCCTTTGCAAGTCTAAGCTGAAGAACGATTTGTATCTCCTTTTATTTTGCTTTATTATAAGAACTGCCTCTGCAGCAATATATTGCATTTTCTCTGATCGAGACTCGCGAAGATCAGGTCAACAACATTTCTGATGCAGAGATGTGATTTCATTTGCAGACTACACTTGAGTTATTTACAAGGAAACTTCCCAGAATAGCTTCACGTTAACTGTGAACACGGCAGGAGCAACGCTTCAAAGGCTGGGCTGATAATGGACATGATTAACATGCTTTTGGAAACTACGGTTTGCTTAGAGAACCAACGTGACTCCTTTTTTGTCGGGCCACGGATGAACGATACTCCAATCTGGAGGAATCCGCTGGCCTTTCCTGAGTAACTGATTACTCCCGCTGCTCTGTGGTTCTGGAAATCTCCCGCGACTGTTTCTGCTTATCAAATGACCTCTCGTGCTGACCTGACCCCAAACACGAGGAACGTCTGTGTAAATGACAATAGCTTCTGGTTGGAACAGTGCAGCCAGTGGCCTGGGGATACAAAACACAGCTGCTTAAAGTGCCATTAATGATAAACATCCCACAATGTGCCATTTGGTAAATAAGCTCTGCATCAATGTCCTCATCCATCCATCGTGTGTGTGTGTGTGTGTGTGATTGATGGAGCGAGGATGTGTAGATTGAGATGAAGAGGACGCTAGCGGATGTGAATCTCAGCGTAGCAACCACATAATCCCCTCATGTGATGTTAATGTTCTTGATGGTTTTAATGGCTTCTTTCGTCACTGAGTCACGTGACGTTATGTCTGAGGCATTTTATTTTAATCTAGGCCATAATATTTGTTTATTTGACAAAAGCAAACCGCTATTATTTAACCGGAGACGAGTCGTGATCATAACAAATAAGAAGAAAGATGCTCAGGGCAGTATTGTATATTTGTAGCAGATGTCCCCTGTCTTGAGGAAGACATTTGACCCAGAACTGTCTCGGTGGAAAAAAGGCACTGCATCAGCCATCCATCAAGCTGATTATCAAGAATGCCTCCTCTGAGCGCTACTGCTGCCTTGGCACCCGAAGTATACGAATCCTTCCAAATACAAAGGACAAACATGTGCGGATCCACGCGCTGACTACAGATGGCATCAAAATTAAACTGCATTTACTAAGCAAGGCATTAAAGTGTGATATTGTATCATCAACTCACCCCCCCCCCCCCCCCCCCCAAAAAAAAAAAAAAAAAAAAAGACTAACAAGCCACAGTGGCGGCACTACACGCTGTGGCCAGAGGTGAAGGCGAGCGATGTCACAGAGGCTCCGGCGGAACAGATGGCGTCTTCGACTGCTCATTCCACCTCGCCTCTGTGCAGACGGGGTCACGGCGAGGTCGCAGTTTGGGTCTCAAAGGAGCCCTGCTGTGCTGATGACAACCTTTGTGGAAGGTTTTCTAGTTGTAGTAACACAACGTGTGGTGTCATTATTATTTCATAAGTATATCGTTTTAGAAATGAGTGCTAAGTAATTGTTCAATTCGACGGAAGATGACGTTCATTCTGTGTTTCTGTACAATTAATGTCGATTAGGTGAAATGTTCAAACCAAAACATGAACGTCAATCTATCCTCAAGGAGACGATTTAATGCTTTTATGTCTTGTATCTTCTATCTGAAAACGTGATTACCATGGGAATGATTGTTGGTTGATTGTTATGGCATCATGATTCCGAGGCGACACACTTAAGTTACCCCCTCTATAATTATTCCTAATTATTTCTGTGCTTCTGCTGTTCTCCACGTTTCAGATGATGGCAAGCTGTCCTTCGAGGAGTTCAATGCCTACTTTGCGGATGGAATCCTGACTACTGAGGAGCTGCAAGAGCTTTTCTTCTCCATAGATGGCCGGAAAAATAAGTGGGTTCCCTTTTTTTTTTTTTTTTTTCGAAATGGGCTCAGATTTTAATCCTTAATGCTTTATTTCCACAACTGTTATGTTAAACATGCACCTTTCACACTTAGAAAGAAGCACACAAAAAAGAAGCCTGTTCCTTTGGAGTCATCGGTTAGAGCCTGAACGCCTCACAGCTCGAGGGGAATGTTTTTTTTCTGAATATACACAGTAAAATCGACAGTGTTAAGTCCATGGACTTTGACGCTGCATATTTATTTCATCAACAGCTTGAGTAAAACGCCTCCCAATGTTGGTGTTAATTCAGGGAATTAAAACGGGTGGTGTCAAAGGTGCCCTGAAAAGCCCCGCCCACGTTAACGTTTATCAATGCTCAACGACGCTTCATAACTGGAGCGTCGAGCCCTTTGTATAAATTCGGGTGGAGTAACTAATTCACTGTGATTGTGAGGCGTCTGTGTCGGTCCCACGAGGCACTCGAACAAAGCGCAAACAAACCCACACGCCAGCACAGTGAGATGCGTTTATGTCTCCTTTTCTTTCTTTCTTTCTTTAGTACACCTGGCCAATTGGACTGAGAGTAATCTCTGGCTGTAATGGCGGCTCTGTGCGCTTTCATGTTTTTGTAGCGGCGCCAGTTCTTCATCACTGTGTGATAAATTGCTTTTGGGCTTGCTGTGGCGCTGGGACAGATGGAACGCACCAGCCCTCAGACCTCTCGCGCCGGGATCCAAGCTTTGAGGCCGGAGCTCATGATGTCCAATTAAAAGACACTCTTGTCCTTTTTTTATTAACAGTATATTTAATTCACTTCTGAGACCAAATTAAAATCCTTTTTTGTGATATTTAAAGTCCATTGAAAACCTCCAATAGTTACTAATTGCAATGATGTCTCGCAAGAGTGTGGACGCTTTACCACTGAGGCTGTGTGAGCCGGCGTTATGCAGCGTTGCTTTGTAGTCTGCATCCGACTAGTGTAATGACCTGTGCAGACATGAATACATCTGCTATCAAACAAAGCGTGCCCGATGTACACATGCTAGACTAAAAGATTATTGATATCAACATTTAGTGGAGGGAGATCAAAAGAAACGGCCTTCAAATGCAGAGCTGTGCACACAGCCTGTTGCCACGGACACCAAGGTCAAAATACTACAAATGCATAATCATGTTAAAACTTTCATCTGTGGCAATGTGCAGTGACTTAACAAATATTGATTTAAATCAACATGCAGTCTTTCTATTAATGAAATGATCTTCTAAGCTGTGCATGTTATTATACACTTAAGTTTTATGGGTTTAGCAGCTAAACTTTAGCCCATAAAAGAGAGTCAACAGTTCATTTAGCTGAAATGAAAACCAGTGTTTTTTTGTTTTCTTAATACTTCAATCTCCTCTTGTGTTCTGCGCTGCAGCAATCTGGGTACCGACAAGCTGTCAGGTTGGTGGGAAAATGTTTCCTCCTGATATAAATGTGTTGTCGTACTTTGTTTCTGTACAATCCACAACTTTAACTCGAATGTGTGAATTGGCTGGACACAGATCTGTTGACCTTTTAGACATGAGAGAGTCAGACGGCCTGAATGCAGCGAAGAAATGGGGCAGAGGAGGCCCTCAAATATCAATAGAACCCAGAATAAAGATTCTGCATAATTTATTCCTTCTGGCGTGAGTCTGCTTTCCACGACGCTCGTCTATATTTATATGTGTACGTGCTGCTGATCCATTAACCGGGCTATATGGGTTTTTTTTAATTAAGAACTAATGAAAGCTCAAAAGTGTTGTTCTCTTTGCTGGTTTGGTTTTAAGTACTTTTGCCCAAACCTTCATATGTATAAAAATAAATGAAAATTGATGGCATGTGTACACAAGTTTCTTTCTCAGTTGGTTAATTGTGGCATAAAATCAATCGGTATGGCACCTGTCATGAACAACTGTAATAACACAAGGTGGTTAAAGTCAAGGTCAACAAAGCACTGAGCGTTATAGGAACATAAAATGCCTCCAACGTGACTCGTTAAACAAAGTAGAGATGTCTATTCTTACCCAAGGCTTTAAAATCCTCGTCTCTATTTGGAATCTGTGATGCAAACGTGAGTCCAAATAAACTTTTGACTGTTCTGACGTTGCGATGACACTGAAAGCTTTTTTTTGTATTTCCCATTAGATTATTTCTCTGACCACCTGGGGGAGTATCTCAATGTACTTTCAGCTCTGGAGAGCCTGAATGTTGCCATTTTAAAGGCAATGGATAAAACCAAAGAGGTTAGCTTTTAGTTTTTTATATGAATTTGTTATTTGAATCGTGCTTCTAACGTACAAGGATGCACAAAGTCTGGGGAATCTGATGGAAACAGGCGGCTCTACTTAATTAGCGGACTTCCCAAAATGTAGGATTATTCCTACAATTGAAGGATAAAGGACACGTTTCACAGGACAGCCTTTTTAAGATACCAGCCTCGAATCAGGAGTTTAAATTGTAATGCTACAGAGGAAAAAAGCAATGCTTGTTAAAGGAATGTGTGCTGCATAATTATGCCTTTGGTCTTAATTAGATGCTGCTTATCTTTCGAGCTGTCTGATTGGGTAAATCCACAGAGCATTGCACAATCGCTCGTTAGCCGCTGTGGTCCGTCACAGAGCGCTCTGCTCTCCGTCGCAAATTGCACTTTGCATTTTCAGTCGAGGCTACTCGTCATTACGAGTTTGAACACAGCGCTGCTGCTGCTTCATTCGTCCGTCGCGTGAAGAAGATTCCTTTTGAGAGTGTGTAACCACGAACGGCAATTGTGTTGAAATTCCGCCACCTTAGAATTTGGATGTGCGGTACTGAATAATGTATGTTCGGATAATTAAATATCCGGTTTAATTGATGATCAATGTGTGCAAATATCTTCTCACTGAGAGGCTTTTACTTTGTAAAGGGCTGAGCATCCTGTCCTTTGACCGCTCCTTCTGTGTGTGTGTGTGTGTGTGTGTGTGTGTGTGTGTGTGTGTGTCTCAGGAGTACCAGGGTTCCAGTGTGTTGGGCCAGTTCGTCACCAGGTTCCTGCTCAGAGAGACGTCCAGTCAGCTGTCGTCCCTGCAGCGGTCCCTGCAGTGTGCCATGGAGGCCGTGGAGGAGCAGAGCAGCCCGGCCCCGTCAGTGCTGCCGTCTGACACGTCTGTACTGTGTGTGATGCTTTTACAGATGCCCGAGGCGTCGCCTCGAATAGTTCTCACGCCAATGAACGCCTTTTTCAACAAACCTTGACGAAAGGCCACGGCCGTTCTCGTGAAAATTTGATTTTGTAGTCCCGTTAGGTATTAAGAATACCGGTTGATTTTCATTGTATTCTGTTATCCTTTATCTCCCAATAAGCCTACTTTTGAGATTCGACATCCATCCATTCTACATTCCGGGTAATCCTAGTGGAGATGCAAAAAAAAAAAAGGTTAATATATGAATAAACAGACAGAAGGTGCAAAAACGTACAAAAAAGAAAGAAAGAAAGCAAACCTACAGAAATCAGAGGGAAAAATGATGTAAAATATGTAAGGTAAATACTTACCCAGTTTGTTTGACTTCAATGCAAATTCATACAAATACACCTTCCTCCACTACACCATATCATCAGAATGATTGCAGGAGGGACAAACTATGGAGCGCAGCAGCAGGACCACTCTGCTGTTAATAAGCACGGTGTTGCCAGTAACGTCTGCTTTGGTCTCCGCAGAAAGGAAATCCAGCTAATCAGTGCTGCCGGAGGGCCTTTTCTTTACCTTCTCACAGTACTTCAAACAGTCGCCTCGGTAAAGGCGCACTGCTTGAAATTCAATGTTTCTTTCAAATAGTCTCACTTTCATTAAGTGTAAGTGGAGCAGCTGGAATGGAAACAGAGCTTAAATGTTGGCTGCTGCTGATTGGCCGAGGGCTACCGAACAGGAGTTTGCATCGTGACAATCAAAAGGTCTTCTCAATCTTTAAATTGTTGTCACCAATTTATGGTGCGGTGAACCACGGCCAAAAGGTCCTCCTTCTCTGCGGCAAATGGAAAAGCTGGTTCATCAAAGACGTTGATGATGCACAAGATGCTCCGTCCGACCTCCACCCAATTTGTTTAACTGGCAACTGAGGTTGTCTGGTTATGTGTGTTATTGGAAAGAATGCAGGGAATATAGCCAAGGTGAATTATTGAGATGGGACCGAGGGAGGCAGGGAGTCGGGGGGGGGGGGGAGCATTGTAATGCGGAGCAAGTGAGTCATAGAGAGGAAGCAAAAATATAAATATATGTTTGCTGTAAAAAGGATGAAAAGGACACGATTCAAATATTTTTGTCCGTAAATAACCCTTTTGAGATTGTATTAAAAAAATAAATGTTGCAGTGAGAAGGAGGGGGCGGGGGGATTTGGTTGGGAGGTTGGGAGGGGCTAAATTCAGTTACTTACTTCTCTGCCTCGTGCTTCGCTGCAGTGGATGTTGCAGTGGCCTTTGGGCTGCAGGCTGCTCTCAGCGTGAAAAACCTCCCAGCAATGAGGCCCCCCCCTGCTCTGTCAGCGTGGCGCTACCCGCACACACACACACACGCACACATATTAAACAAATGTGTGGGGGCATTTTGAGGCATTGAGCCACACACACTCCAGTGAAATCACAGTACGCACACAGACACAAACGCTCACAAGTGTCGCACTCTCATGAATGCCCTTGACACTGTGCATTTACAGTCAGCAAGCACCTTCCATGTACGACGTAGCTGTGTGTGTGTGTGTGTGTGTGTGTGTGTGGGAGTGTTTTACCTGTCTTTTGGGGGACATTAATCTGATTACATAATCACATCGTGAGGTCATTCTGTGTGTTTTTGTGTGTGAATATTTCAGTGTATAACTGCTACTTAATAAGCTTAATGTGTGTGCATGACCTCTCTCTCTCTTAGAGAGAGAGACTGTCTTAGTTTTTTTTTTTCTCTCTTCAGCTTTGTCGCTTGTGGCTTCCTCTCTCTTCAATTTCCCTTTTATTTTATTTCCCCCACCCCCACCCCTCTGACAGCCGCTGTCTTTTTCTATGATGCTTGTCTCCCTGGGTCCCGCCGCTGTCACGGCAGGAGAGATGTGAAGGCACCAGAGCCGGCGGCGGTGCAGAAGAATGGCAGGCGTTGGGGTCGTAGGATCCATAATAACCTGTGCATGTCCCCATCAGATCCCGGCATCCTCACCACAGGTAGGAACAACGTCACAGCATGTCAAACGTCTGCAGCAGGTGTAGTTTTTAAAGGCCTTTCTACAGTCTGCAACTCTTGTGACGGTAGAATGGGGATTAATGGGAAAGCCATTAAGTATTGTGTTTGCAGGTGCAGTAGCTAATTGCAGTAGCACGCTGACTCATGAGTAACATGTAAACACGCTGACGGCTCACTAAGCGAGGTATCAGCGTTTCAAACACGGTGGTTTCATCCGCTGGGGAAACGTGTTCAGCTTTGTGCACGTAAATCATTCCCCTCTCTGTCATTGCAAGTGTTATAAGTGCATAATTGGAAGCATCTATAAGCGCGCTCTCTCTGGGCTCTATTCACTTGAAAATATCATTGACATTTTAAAGAGGCGCATACCTCATGTTGAGCCTCATTTAGTGTCTTTCTCTTTAGTATTGATAGGGAGAACATTAGATATGGAGCCTGCAAGGAAGAGGATTAAAAGCAGGGTGTCAAAACACTTTCAAAGTCATTTTCGACACATAATAAAAATATCAATTTTACAGTAATTGGCTGAATGATATTTAGTTTCTTTCACGATAATCTTTCACGAAAGTATTTCCACATTTTCCCACACATAAAAACCACGTCAGAATAGCTTTTCTTCTTTTTTGTTTGACCAAGGCCTCTGAAATCAATCGCATGATAAACAGCGCTGAGTTTCCTGTCTGTCTTACTTAAACGTAAATACCTTAGTCTCCATGTGCTACTGACCTGGGTACGTCGTAATTGTAGCGTGACATTGGGCGATTAACTGTCGTGGTGTTTGCAGGTGTCTGCATGGAAGACGGACAGAACTGGTCTTCTCAAATCAACCGTCTGCAGCAACTGCTGGATAAGCTGGAGGGTCAGGTGGGGAGCCGTTCCTGCCGCCCGGTGGACACGGTCAGAGTAGTCCTTTACCCTCTTACCCCTTTTCCACCAACAAGAACAAGGTGCTGGTTCGGAGCCAGAGCTAGTGCCGGTTCAGAGTTGGTTGCTTTTCCACAGGCTAAAGAGCCAGCGCAGAGCCAGGTCCTACGTCACTGTTACGCGGGGGGAGGGGGGGAGGGAGGGGGGAGTAGTTTATATTTCCTGGTGGTACGGGCCGGGCTGACCGGGTATAAACGCGCCGTTAGCAGTTAAATAGCAGTTGAGACGTAAAGTTTTCTTTCCGGTACGCCGAAACACAAACACAAACACAAACACATCACCTCACATCACGAACACAAACACATCATCAACAACGGCAGACGTTGCTTTGCTATTGATGTTCGAGGCTTTGCGGACCTACATCGGCATCCAAACACGGCGGATCCAACGTGTTCGCGCGGCTCGTCTTTATTCGTAGACGGAGATTTTTAAAAATGGCGGTCACAAGTTTCTCTCGTCTCACGGTAACCCCGCCCCCAGCTGCTGACGTAAGCGGTTCTTACTTTGAGCCCAGCAATGATATGGTGCTACTTAAGAACCACTTAAGAACCACAAAGCTGGTGCTCTGCCGGTGGAAAACCAAAGAACCGATTTGGAACTAGGCTCTGGCTCCGAACTAGCACCGGCTCTGCTTTGGTGGAAAAGGGGTATCTGAGCTCTCAGACTGCAGAGTTTGCATCAACTCCCATCGGGAAGCTTTCTATTTAACCCGGAATACAGATTGAGAGAGCGTGGCAAATACGAAAGCACAACGCTTTAGTCGTTTTTGACCGTCTGCTCCGCCCGTAACTGTTCCACGACACACAGACAGTCACACACGGCAATCAGCAATCAGCGTTTGTTGAACAGGTCACGTGTAGTTTGCGGCGCCGCTGTCGCAGGCCCGTCGGGGCCTGAGTTGAAAAACAAATTTGGGAAACGTGTGACAGATCACGCGGCAAATATGCAAAACGGTGACACCCAACGCATCAGCTCTTGAAACCACGTCGCTGTCGCCAGTATGTGACAGTGTGACGAAGTCGCGACAAACGGCTGTGGCGTCATGGCAACAGATTTTATTGTGCCAGTGTAGTTGCAGGACGAGCTTGTAAAACACCACTGTTCAGATGGGAGTTGAGTAGATCTGTGTATTTGAGCACCGTCGCCTCGCTCCCTTCTTATTCCTCAATCTGCAGTCACGTGACCTGTTCTTGCTCCCGTGTCCCAACACCTCTTCACACTCCTGCCACATCTCGCTCTCTGTAGGTCATCATTCATAACATCACGCAGACTGCGTGCTGTAAATAGTTTACCGATATGGTTAAAATGAAATAAACTATTCCATCATCCCTTTACACTCATCAGGAGATATTTAGCTGTAACAAACACAACAGCCTCATTGAATGAATGGATGCAACCTTTATGGTGTGTGTACCTCTGTGTACCTTTACAACAACGGTTAAATACGGCAAAATGACAACGTACGTTAAGTGAAATATGTTAAAAGGAACTTTTTTTAAAATACATTTCAAAATATTACCGATTCAATGTAAATGTGATATAGGATGACAGTGATGCCCGTACCTCTCGCATCACCCGATGTTCAAGTTCTCATATTTGTTACCTTCTTGTTTCAGGGTCCCAAGTTGGAGCCCCTGAAAGAGGACACTCTGGCCAGAACGTACGAGTCTGTAAGTCAGTCTCCTTTAGCAAAGTTGCTTATGAAGAATGCACCTACAAAGTTTCTGCCACTGTGTATTAAAGGTTCAATGACCTCTCTGAAGACGCGTCTCTGCAGTTCATGGATGCAATTTATAAACGTTGTGCGCATCATCATCATTAATCATCATCATTCTACTCCATTGTCGAGTGGCAACCAAAAACCCAAGAGATTTACACTCGCGTGGCAGATCCAACCAAAAATAGGTGATTGTGACGAAGCCCTTTGTGGAATCGGAGCTTGACTCACTCCTGCCTGCCTTTTTTAATTGTTGAGGAAGCAAAGAGGGACGGAGGATGGTGGTCGGGGGGGCCTTTTAGCTCGAGCCCAGTTACCCGGGAGAAGGACGCTGAATGGCGGCGCGCTGCCAGGATGTCGCTCGTTAGCTGGGTACATCAACCGATGCCTTTTTTTAAAAAGTGTCTTTTTCCTTTTGCTGTGTCAGGAGCTCCGTCGCTGCTGTGCAAGACATTTCGGGTTTAGTTGATCTGTGGAGTCCTCCGGCGCTGCAAAGCCTACAGCTGTCGTCAGAACGTTGTATGAAAAAGCAGTGGCAGGCGGCCGTGGTGTCCATGGCAACAGTTGTCACGGTGCACACGTTTCTTTCATGCAACGTGGATTTCATACATGAAGTGATTGAATCGAACTTGAACTTTTTATTCTAGTCCATCTTACTTTGTGCAGCTGCTCGCACGCAGTGTGACAGTTGTAGGGTTTGATGGTTCCTCTTTCAATATTTCTAGAGAATCCAGAACCTCTACAAACACGCCTGCACCTTGTGGGGTCGGGGAGGGGGGACGAGAGCCAACCACAAACGGCGAAATGCCAGTGTGTCATCTCTCTATAATCCCCCTCTCGGTCTGTGGTTTTGTTGCCAACAGAACATCCTGTTGGTCCAGAGGCAGATGACGGCGACCGATGGAGAGCTGGAGAACTTCCAGAAGGTTCTGAAGAGCTACGTCGATGCCACCGCGGCGCACGCCGACACCCTGCAGTGAGCGAGCACAGCGTTTAACCATTGTTGCTACTGAAGTCACTGTTTTAGAGTAAATGCATTTCATCACCTGTCCGTCCGCGTGGTTTGCGCTCGACGGGAAGGTTGTGGAGAAACGTGTTCTGGGTAGAAAGTGCAACGTTTGCCTCTGAGATGAACGGTTTCCTCTTCTTCTGCTCCATCCCGCCGTCAGCGTGTCGGTTCAGCAGCTCCCAGGGAAGTCGAGTTACATAATGTACGAGTTCTGGCAAGACCGCGTCTCCTGGATGAGGTCAGTCCCGTGTGTGTCGTTGTGTTTCAGATATTGGCAAACTGTTTTCGATGGAAATGTTCCCCACCGGGGAAGATGAGCAGATGGCCCGTCGCTCCGTTTACACACACAATCAAACAAACGGATGTAGCTTCAGCTTTTTTTAAAAAGCACCCACTGTGTTTCATCAAAAAAAGTGACGGTGTTCAATCGTCAAGTCTCTTCTTCTCTCTTTCCTTTACGTTGCATCGTCGTTGTCTTCTCCGTAGCTACTTGCAGTCCAACGACAGCAAGGACTTCCAGCGCTGCTCCATCGACATGCTGGAGGATGCCGAAGTAGTTTCTACCATGTTGCTGCCAGGTTTGTATATTTTATTTGTAGTGTTAATGAACAGATTGGCCTGGACGTGTTTCGATGCGTGAAGATGCACTCGAACCTCTCACCTGTGGAAAATGGGGCTGCGTCCAACAATAAATCACTTTATCAATTAAGTTAAGAAGTATAACTTCTTGATCCTGACTCACCACGTAACAATTGAGTCATTTGTTGAGGGCCAACACAAAACGCGCCTCAGAAAGGGACGAGGATTCGTTATTATCTCTGACTGTCTGCAATGAACGCCGAGTCACTCGGCCGTGTGGGCTGCAGGGGTTGCGCTCGTTGCTAGGTTACTGCACGTGGCTTTCCACTTCCTCACCTGTGATTTGCACATGTAATCACGCCGACCGTTTCTGACGTAAATAAACAGCTGTGGGCGTAAACACAGAAATTTTGTAAGCAGACCCAGAAGTTGTTTCGGAGACTGACGGGAAAAACGTCAAGTAAATTTCCACAACAAAACTATTCTACAAAACATTCTAAATTTGAATGCGTATTGTGGCGTTTGCTGCTGCGGATTCCATTAAAGCCACAACGTGCTGATTGGGAGAAAGAGGACGGCTTTATGAGTCAGGAAGGAATAGACTCTGGAACCAATAATAATAAAACACGGCACAGTGCTGCTCCTGGCGGAGGCTACTGTTCTCCTTTCGAGTTTCGCACGCAGTTACACATTTGGTTGCATCGCACCGAGATTGCGATGACCGCTTTGACAGTTAAATGTAATGCAAAAAAAATGTGCTTTGTATCAATGCCTAATGTGAACAACAATTTACCCAACTGCTATTTCACTGATGGAAAGGGTTCAGCAAAAAAAAAAAAAAAAAAAACAGCGTAAACTCGATCAATGGCGGTTTCTAAATGTACCGTGACGTGTCCCTCACTGAGTTGTGTGGTGTGTGTGTGTGTGTGTGTGTGTGTGTGTTCCCTCAGCTTCCTGGTGGATTATGACTAACAACTAGCGACTGCATCCAGGATGTCACATCTACAGCCTACACTGTCACACGGACACAGACGCACATGCACGCATCACCCACGCACACACACACACACACACACACACACGCACAGGAGGATTCAGAAGGCAACAGGAGACAGAGACTATGGCGTCGTCATCCAGCAGCATTCGTAAACGTCCCTCATCTTGGACGGCTCATTATTGTGTCGCTTGTATCAAAGGGGACAGTCGGACTCCCTTCAGCTGATCTAATGACTTGAACGTGTTTTGATTCTCTGCAATGCAAAAGCCTTTTTTTTTTTTTCTTTTCCTCATAACCGTCGCTCTCACTCGGCCTCCTCTCTCTCTCTCTCTCTCTCTCTTATCGCAGTATTTGTCTGAACTCTGCCAGGGGAGAGAAAAGGCTGCTACAACAAATCCCGTCGAATTCACCCGTAGTGTTATTGTGCTTTTCGATGAGATGTTTGAAAGTTGAATGAAATGTTTCTACAGCCTTAGCGTGCATGCTGACACTTCTGTCATAGTTCCTTTTTAAATCCAGGCTGTATGAAACCGGAGCACTGGTTTGCACAGAGCGATCACAATCGCCCCCCCCCCCCGCCTTTCTATTGCTAGATATACTACGTATTTGTGATAGTTGCATCTCTTCTGGGACACGCTCTGTGTTTCCAAAGTGTAAACATTTGATAGAAGCACCACCTTGGGAGGAGACGTCATCGCAACGCGTCAAGTTAACAGAACATACACAGTACTTCATGTGTCATGGAATTACTTTGAGAATTGTAATTTATTCCACGTGCATATATGTAACCTCAGATATAATCACATTTGTTGTATTTTGGTTCTGTGATCTAAAGCGCAAATTGTAACCAAACTGAAGCTCGACTTAAATAGGATTAAAGCTATTTAAGTGAAAACGTCTCTGGATCTTCAGTTTTCTACCGATATTGTGCTCTGATTTGGTTCCTTACAGGACAATTTACGCTTCCACGTAGGATTAGAATGACTACACGCAGCGCTCAGTGGCAGGTTAACAATTCATGGCGTTAAGGCCCGAAAATTCAGCAGAGACAAAGTACAAACGCAGGAGTCACATTTTTCTTTAGTATTGGTTTTAACCAATAAATATACTAAGATTCACGGATTGTTTTGCTTTCATAACCAGGAAGTTGCTAACTTGTCTCTCTGCCATGAAATCAACTTGCAGATTTTAACAATAGAAGGATAAAATGGCTCATGCCAACTGGTCCCACATTCCATTGGCTCATTTTATTCGATTAAATATTAAGGGATGCTGCTTTCAAGTGGAATCAGAATCATATTCAAGTTAATACCTGAGACCAAATGATAATAAGTCTGAATGTAATTTAAGTCAGTATGGATCATGAGCTGTATATTCCCCACATTGCCCGGAAATAATGGTGGACAGAGCATCATTTCCGTGGATCAAACCAGAACTTCTCCTGATTAATCAAGTGTTGCGACCAGAATGCAGAAGAGTCATTAGAGGGTCCGTGTTGATACACGAAAGCTCAAGCTCCTCGCAATCAGCACGGTTTGAAGTGACTTGTTTCACCAGCTCTGAAAACCAACGAAGTGTCCGGATCCCTTTCTCTGCCCGTTGTTATGACAGAAACATAATGCGGAGAGTCTTTATGCCCCGAGTGTGTGCACTGGCTCATCGTCCCACTGATTGCTGGGGCTTCACCGTGCGAAGCCCAACAACCGCTGATCCTCACCTGCTGCCGCAACCACCGAGGGACGAACGGGGACATTATCCAGAAGGTCTAACAGACCGGGGAAATGAACGTCTCCATCTGAAACCGGTACATTTCGTGCATTAATATCTACTTAAATTGGTTTCCGGTTTCCAACGTTTTGGTTCTAAAAATTATCCCAACCTCAGAATCTACGCAGCTCCCGTAGTCACCGGCGGCAGATAGGAATTCTCCCTCTTTTGGTGTGGATCTCGGTGGCACTGCGGGAATCAACTTGCTGCTTCCTCCTGCCCGCCAGTGCTGGGTGAGAGCTGCGTGCACCGGGAACCGCTGTGTAAGGCATCATTCTCTCAAAATGCAACGCAGGAGTCTCAGGAGATTTAAATATTCCGACAAGACAGTGAAACAACCGAAGCAACCACTGACTTCTTTGACTCCATTGAATGCTGAATAGCCCAAATGGAACCTTTTTAGTAGCCATGTGCAGCACTTCTTAAGCAGGAGATTTATATATTCAGCAAGGTGCCCTTGGCTCTGAACTCTCTGTGTGTGTGTGTGTGTGTGTCTGTGTGTGTGTGTGAAAACACAGCTCATCCCTTCAGGGGGCCAAGAGGCCGAGGGCCGAGGTGACCAAGAGACATCTGTTGTCCTCTTTCATTCGTCCCCTCTGTTTATTTCCTTCACCGCCGGATACTTTTATTGTACAGGAGGACGTCCAAAGTCAAAGCCCGTGTTTCTTTGGTACAAGTTGTAAATGTGCAAGATTGAAGTAGACCTCGAAGAGCATCGTCACAAAAAACGCTGAGATTGAAAAATAAAACAAGACCTTCAGCAGAATGAATCATGAATTATTTGCGCGTGTGTTCAAACGCAATTTATGTCGAAGTCCAGCGACGAAGTCCAGCCGAAGGTGACACGGCGCCAGCTGTTGTCCAATTTCGTGCCTCTGTTTCGCCATGGAAACTTGGCTGTGTGAGAGGAGACGTGTTCAGGGGGGGTCTGACTCCCGCGTCTGCTTCGACTTTGAGATTTCTCACACGGACCTCAGGGTTGCTATTAACAAAGGTGCTGTTTTCTTAAAGGAACAGTGCGCGCAGGGATCCATTAGCAGAAATAGAATGTAATGTCAATTAGTATGTTTTCTTTATTGTAATACGGGTAGATGAAATCCAGCATTCTGATTGGTTGAGAGTCACAGGGTTTACTTTATCCAGCCTTAATGTAAACTACCTGTTCACATTGACCTGATCGCTCCCCACGCTGAGCCTAACAACGCCCTCTAACTATAACCTGATTGGACGATAAAGGTAATCCTCTCGTACCTTATTGCTAAAAGTATTTAATCAAGCTAAAACAAAAATCCTTGTGTTTTTGTTAGCGTTGAGTCAGACTTTTATTTCTCCTCATTAAAGTGTGTGGGAATCATTGTATGCGTTGTGTCTTTACGAAATAAACTTCACTGTAAGTGACATCTTAGGCAACAAATGTGCTTCCTCTCAAGCCACTAAGTCACACAAACTGCACCTTTTTGAAAATTTAAAAAGGTTTATCTGCAAAATGTTCTCAATTGATTATTAAATAGAAGCTTTAGTTTTATCTGTGCCGAACTTACGAATGCATCGCTTTAATGCAGCGTCTTTGGTTGGCGCAGCGCAGCAGTGGTAAGTGCAAAAAAAAACAACTCAAACTCAAAATCACTACAAAAAAATAAGCGTTAAATTCATTGGCTGCCTCAGGCCCATAAATTGGTCATAATAAAGTTCTACCAAAGAAACTTTTCAAATTTGACAGAGGAGCAGGTGAGAGAGGGAAGAGAGAGAAATGCGCCTGTCCTATACTGCCACCTTGTGGTTACATATGATATTAAATCTTTCTACTGCGTTTTTGCCTCTTTTGAATGTTAATTTTTCTTTTAGGTTGTAAAACTGTTGAAGCCAGCTGGTTCCTTTATTTAACGCAAACCTGCTTAAATGTTAATTATCTTTGGAGATGGAAAGCATTACATTATGCATGACCGAACTTTGAGCCACTTCTGAATAAGTCCATCCCTAGAGGAGCCTTCCCATTACCTCGTACCTGAATTCAAAGATGCCATTTCAATATTTTATCAGGAGTCACTAAATATTTCACAATATTAAGGGACAAAGAGGACGCAAAAATTAGACTTGGTGGCTTTTTTGAGAAGAACCTGCAGTAAAATCTCACTGCACATTTTATTACTTATTTATTACTGATCTGAATTCTGAATAAAGACTTCTCCAAAGTGTTCTGAAGCTCTGTTAAATCATCTTTTCAATACGGCAAGTTTCTAATGACAAAGACATCAGAGTGTGATTTGTTTTACTCTGCAACAAACACTAACTAATAAAAAACAATATTAAGTACACCGAAAAGCTGCATTGTTCTCCATTTTAAGGGATTGCAAATAGAAAATCTCTAGGACAAATTAACCCTGTTTTTTTTGTTGATGTTTTTCAAGTTTTTCAAAAGATATGTAGCCTTTTTGGATTTCTGATATGATGACTATATCAAAGCATATGATTAGATGAGAACTGTCTGGTTTATATTAGACAGATGTTTTATTTCACAACACAGATTCATGTTGACCTTTATTTCAGGGTGTTCCTAATATTAAAAAGGTAAATCAGAGAAGGGACAGCAAAAAAAACTTGAGGTAATTTTATTTCTTTATTTCATACTTCATGTCAAGATATCTTTTTTTATATGAAGATACGCCTCATTAAAGAATGTGTTAAAGAAAGAAATGTGGCTCGCAAAATAAAGGCAATCTCTCATAATATTCTTTACAAAGTCCTCTTACAACAAACAAAAGAGAAGAAAACAAAAAAAACAATATCTTAGCTGTGACAGCAGAGTATGATAAATCAAAGTCCCTCATTTAAACTTTTGACTTGAACCTAACTGCGACAAACAAAAACATTGATCTGTACATAGAAATACAGTTTAGCTGCCTCCTGAGATTCTCCGTGGGATGGAGTCGCTGCTCTGAACCTGCAACCACGGCAACAAGAGCACCAGTGAGAAGCGTCTCCCTTCTGATTATCTTGTTTGTGAAAACCTGCAGCCATGATGCCAATGTTGCAATGGTAGAAAACGTCCGAGCCCCCCCCCGTCCCCCTCGTCCCCCATGTCCCCCACGTCCCCCACCTTACACACCCGCTGATGCCAACAAGTGCTAAAATGAAACTGCAACCAGGGTGAAAAGCTTGAAGCCCGCATGAACCAATCACATCTCTCCCTTTTTTTGAAGGCGCCTGATGATCAGGAATAAAATATGCTCTTTATAAAAGTAGATGTGGTGTTGGGTTAGTGTGTAATTTACAGGCCACATTTACAGGCGATGATCTCTCTCTCTCTCTCTTTCTACTGAAAACTTTGGTGATGCGGCTTGAGAAACCTGAACACTTTGAATAACAAAATCGTCATCGCGTGCCGAACAAGATTCACTGACCGCAAGAACGTTTGACACGCGCGTTTCACGCACAAGAAGTCAGCTGTGTGCAACTACGTCCGCATGCGGGAGGAGCTTCAGCGACGGCGGATTCTCCTACAGGAAGAAGATAGACGCTTTGTGGCTGGTAATCCTCCTCCTCTTAAATCTATACACGACAAAGTGAGAACATTGGTGTTACGGGGAGGGGCGTATTTATACTGAAACGCTTTCTTTAGCTCTCTTTCATAACTTCCACAGATAAGCAGTTTTTTTTGTGTGTGTGTGTGTTTTTTTCTGCCCCTTGCAGATCCAGAATTTTTTTTTTTGTCCTTTCTTTTTTTTTCCCGGGACGAAGACAAACACGTTTCCATCTGTTACGGAGATCTGTTCGTCCAATAGACGCGCTCCCTTCTGTTCGTTGCCAAAGCCAAAGTCCCAGTTGACATACCACTCAAACAGGCATCCATAATCTGTTACTTCTTTCTGCCAAAAGAGTGCGACGAAAAATCTGCCCGCCTTAACTCAACTCACGAATAAGTTCCCCCCCCCATCCCCCACTCCCCCTCACGCTGCCGATTCACTTCCTCCCCACTGGGGAAAGAGGACAGGTGACACGCCGCCCCCGCCCACACTAGTGTCCATTGATTTCCGGGGCCGAGGCGGGGGTGGACGGCGTGGAGGAGCGGGAGGCGACCGAAGCCTTGTCCCCGCCGGGGCTGGACGCCGAGGGGACGCCGTCGGGGGCCTTGGCCCCGGCCGGGCCCGCCAGGGACACGCCGGCGGCCGCCCTGCCCGCGGCGGCGGCGGCGGACGCCGGCTTGGGCTGAGCCTGCAGTCCCGGGCTGCAGATGAGGTGGTGCCTCTCCCAGTCCTTGTGCTGGCAGAAGGAGCCGCAGTAGCGCGCCGCGTTGCAGCCGCTGCACGTCTCGCTGGCTTTGCGGCCGCAGTTCCAGCAACACTGACAAGAGAAAAAGAAAAAGGCCGTGAGTCTTCACGGGAATGTTTCTCACGCAGCTTTAAATGATGCTGTTAAAGCCGAGTTGAACAGCAGAGACCGGCGATGCTTTCTGCTCACCTCACTGGAGTCCTCCTGCTCGTTGATGACCATGACGGCGTCTTCTTTGGCCTTCTTCTTGGCGTCGACCAGAGTCTTTTCCATCTTGGCCCTCTCGGAAGCGATCATCTCGAAGGCCTTCTGCTCGGCCTCCGCCACCGCCTTCTGGACCTCGTCCATGGCCTGACGCTTCACCTCGTTCACCGCCTCTTCTGCAGACCAGAGGGAGGGGGGACGCCAAGCGTTCGTTGGTACATTTTAATCTGTGCTCCAGAACGTTCTTCCTCTGTGAACTCCCATCAATCGCTTTGGGAAATCTCGCCTACGTGTATCGTTTTATTTTTTCCCCCCTTTATAAACACATAGTTCATCAAATTTGATTGCGGCCTCACCAGCTTTCCTCCAGATCTCGTCCGTAACGTATGCCGAGCCTGGCCGCGGTGCAAAGTCGCGCTGGGAGTCTGCAGGGAAGCAGAGGAGGAAGGGATTAGCACCTGCCAAGGCTGATACATTGCTGAAATGAATGGCTTACTTCGTGACTGACAGCTCAATCGAGGTAAAAGGTACAATAATAAAAGGCTGCAGCATCTTTATCATCCAGTCTTTTATTTGGTCTGTATATCTTTCTAGGCCATGATTGCGGTTGATCATGAGTCTTGGGACTGATCTGCGATCCGACAGCTTTGGAAAGGAATGTGTTTGGCTTGGAGGGAACGGCAGACCAACAAGCTGTGTCAACATTCTGTCTGTTCCCTCAAATCTCTCTCCGTCACCCTCGCTTTCTGACTCCCTGCCTCTCCCTCTCCAACAGCGCCGCCTGGCTCATCTCCTCCTTCCCCACATTTCACATCCTCCGCCTCGCCATCCTTTTTTTTCTCTTCTCCTTTTTTCCCTTCATTTACATCCACACTTTTCAACCACGCCTGCGTTCAGCCTCCCCGTTGCCATCTCCACCCCCACTACAGTCGTCCTCTGCTCGAGGCCCAGGCGGGCCGGCAGGCTTCCCGGCTGGGGGCCCAGATGGCGCTCGTGCCGAGGCAGCCAGCTCCGGGTCTCTGAGCCTGCAGGACGGCAGGACGGCCCTTCTGTGGCCGACATGGCCGAGGCCAGTGCTGGCACCTGTCCGTGACTATGGACCGGCAGGGGAAGGGGGGGGGGCACGGCTGGCACTCTGACAGAGTACACAGCAGACCGGGGGGGACTAACTGTAGAGGGGACAACTGCAGTTCCATAGTCCACCGCTAGAGGGAGCAGATGAGCGAGAGAGAGAGAGGCGGCGCTGGTTGGTGTTTAGATGTTTCACTGATATGAACTTGACGTTCATGTAAAGCAAGCACAGCGCATGGGCTTCAAGTTATTCCATTTCATCACTAAAAGTACAACTTGCATTGAAATCCAGGTTTCGTAATGGATTCAAGTTTTTTCGGCCAAAACATATTTGTTCCTCCTGGACTTTGACATATATAACATAAACACCAAATTTAGCTGGCCTGGCTAACGTCATGCCCTCATCTCAAATGAGACGGGGTCTGGAAACCACATGTTCATTTCCTCGTGTTTGAGGCGTGGTTTGCCCAGAGCCGTTCATTGGGCGCTACAAATGTCTGTCAAATGCGCCTGTTCCTAGCTCATAGCCAATCGTTTCAATTATACCCGATGACGTGTGTAGAGCAACAGAAGTTCTACGCGGAAGAAGGCGATCGGTCAGATCGCATATTCGACGTCATCGTCTTGCTGCACCCTCCCCGCTCTGTGATTGGCCTATCTCAGGCGAAGATGGTATCCAGGCTGCCTTCCAGCGCAAATTAAATCGCGCGCGCAAGGCAGCGTGGGAAAACCCAGGCTAAAATTTAGCATCCAAAATTCAAAACATGCCGCACCCTTTTTAAGGGCAAAAACCAACTTTCCACAACGCCGGTTTGGCTCCATCCGGCGTTCATGAGGCAATCTCCTCGACAACACACACAGAAATGACAAATGACTGGGTTCCTAATGGGATGAAAGCGCGGCACCCACCCGACTCTGCAGAGTGGGGGCTGTGTGTCTTCGAGAAGGGGGCGGAGCCGGAGCCTCCTTTGCGCGGGTCCTCCTGCTCGCTCGAACGCCGCCTCCAGTAGTTGAGCTCCTCGCGGTCCGACTCCTGGCAGCGCCGGAGCACGCTCACTGACCTCCGAGTCTTTTCCACCATGTCCACGATGCAGTTCAACACCTGCGTCGAAATGCAGCGATTGGGCCGATCAACACAGCGCCTTATCTTATCTTTGCAGGTCAGAGGCCGTTAGCAGCGGCGGTGCCTGTCTGCGGACTTACGTGGTCCAGATGTCTCCATTCATCAGCCCACTCTCTGTCCGTCAGTCTGTGGTCCACCGGCTCCTCTCGATAGCCCCCGTTAGTGCCTGATTAGAACACACACACACACACACACACACAAGACAGACCCCAGGCCAATGAGATTAATGTTCTTTTTAACACAAGTGACCATACGTTGAGAATCTACATTTCCAACAAATACGTGCAGAATTTACATCACAGGCAAATAAAGGGGACACAAAAAAGCGAGAAAGTAAAGATGGAGGGGGGAGGGGGGTGGGGGGGGGTGTTATGTGAGCGAGGAAAAGGAGAAGCCTGTGATGCAAAACAGACTTCCAGTACCCAGAGACGGCACACATCTGGAAGTCAGCTGTCAACCACACGCACGCACACACACAGACACGCACACACACAGACAGCATTCCAGTAGGGAGACACTCAGGCTGAGTGGAGTGGCTCCACCTCTAAACACAACCAGCTGGTCTGACACTCGCTGTGGGCCATTACAACCACGAAATATCACACACACACACACACACACACACACCCCTGTGAGCTGGACAATATTTAACTGTACATTAATTGTACACAGCCATAACAGTTCTCAAACACACACGCGTGTGCTCGTGCAGAGCCCGAGAACCTCCGGACACTTATCCAGATAAAAAGAGAAACAAACTGAGTACAAAAACGTCGTAAACCACAAGCTCTTAAAATTGAGTAACAAACAGCCAGCGAGAGGCCACATGCACACTTGGCCTGCTGAAAAGGATAACGACTCCCTCATGTGCGCACACACACACACACACAAACTGGCCTTCCCCTGGACCTCTTCTCTACTCCTGGTTCTCATCAGCGTTCATCAGTTCAAAGCCCCGAGTGTGTGGACTGATGTGTGCACGTTTGTGTGTCTTTGAGTTAAGTGGCGGCAGGCGGGCGGGAGGCTGTCAGACAAGGGACTAAGGCCTCATAAACACAGCACCTCTACCATGAACATAACCAGGTATGTTTCTGTGTGTGTGTGTGTGTGTGTGTGTGTGTGCGAGAGCTACTGCCAGTTACGCTGCGTGCTGACAAGCCCCAAATGGAGGCTGGATACACACCAGAGTAAATCTGAGCCTCCCCGCCTGGACAGTACGGCTCTGTTTATACACACGTGCAGACTCCCCAGATACACACAGGGGCGGCTGCAAAGACCACCCGTTATCTGCGGCAGATTATTATAATCAGGATTTAGCGTGGAATTCAGAGTTTACGTGATTGGATTACTGGATGTATGGTAGCCTTCACTCATTCACCCTAACCAGAGGAAAGATGCCTTGCAGGCAGCCGTGTCTCTCAGGTCATAAATACAAATGCCCCGTCGTCATTCATTTGAAACCTCGAGCAGATAAATGAGCCTGAACGCGACGCGCCGACGGGCCGCCACGTACCGGGGAGTCTGGGCCGGTCTTTGAGCTCGCGGATCTCCAACATGCGCTGGCTGTGCTCGCGGTGGAGGATGTGCGGCGTCGCGATGTCATCCAGGGCGTAGTGCTGCAACGGCGGGGGCGTCGGGTGGAGCTGGGTGCTGAGGGGCAGCGGGTGGGCGGGGCTGTGTCGGGGGGCGGGGCTGATGGTGCAAATTCGCTTGGCGGCCGGCTCCATGGCCGGCGGCGGGCGCTCCCGCTCGTGGAAGCCGTTCTCTTTGGCTCTGAGGGGAAGAGGGGGATTCAAGTGAGTGAATAGAAGGAAGGCTGTGTGTGCGTGCGTGTGTGCGTGCGTGTGGTCACTTCTTTCAGCCAACCTGTTGGGGCTGTGCCTCTTGGTGACGGCCTCCGGCGGCTCCATCAGCAGCTCCGAGGAGTCCGGGGACGAGGCCATGGTGGTGCTCAGCAGGAGATGCTCATGCTGGGACAAGTACTGGGCGGGGGTCTGCTTGGCTGCCCGTGCACAGTGGAGCAGCTCTCTCTGCAGGAGGGGCAGGTTTGCCTGGCAAAAAAAAAAAACTGGTTGAATTTTGAAAGCCACATGTCAAGTCTCCAGTTGATTTGTCGTTATAAGCAATGGAGGAGCGATCTGAAGCGAGCAGGGTAGAAGCATCAGGCACCACCAGCACGCTGTACTTAGACAGCAGGAGCAAAGGGGCTTTAAACCTCTTGAGGTCTGCGTGTAAGGCTCAATTTGTTTCCTGGGTATTGTTCAGTGGCGGCCTCCATGGCGGCTGCGGCTTGCCTCGCTCTGACGAAAATGTTTCCTAAGCTTGGTCACCGTCTCCCCTAAGCACAATCCTACTGGGGCGTGTGAAGCTAGAAGAACGTTTCACAACAAACCCCGCGAGGACTCCTGGTCCGCCTCAGTCCTAACCTTCCTCCCTGCATCTGTGACGCTCTTATCCACATCTTCCATCTTTTGCCTTTCCTCCTGGCATTTCCCTAATTGGGAACAGACTCCGGCGTGTTTGCAATTACGCCGCTTCCTTCCCTCATCCTCCCTCCTCCTCCCCCCCCTCATCCCCTCCCTCGTTCCTGGGCAAACCACTAAATAACCATAGCGTTCTCATTTTTTGCTATCATGTAGCTCCCGGTAATTAGCCGTTACCGGGGCGGATTTTTAGTAAAGCTTCCTCCTGATACTTTTGGTTCACGCCGCATTATTTCTTTGTCAAGTCTCCCATGCCGCTCTGCCTCCCCCCCCCCCCCCCTTGTCGAGCTAGCGGGACACATGTGCTGTGTGTCAGTGTGGAGAAGGGCTCTCTGGGGTTCAGCGGGGCGGAGGCTGGTTTGGCGGCGCCTCTGCAGCTGAACGCTCTTTTAACGGGACGGCGGGCTCCATATGGAAACATGGAAGCCCATAAAAAAAAAAAAAGGGAAGGCAACACTTTATGGGCATGTTTCACACTTCCGAGTTGCCACTTTTCCTTCTCTCCTCCTGCACCCACTTCGCAATCTGTGCATTTCTGCCCCATACTTGCCCTCTTTTTTAAAACGGGCTCGTTTCGAGGAGTTGGAATTAAGTCGTAAGGACCCCACCCCCCTGGTAATAAATTAGTAGTAGGAGGGGAACAGGGGGTTTCTTGTCTCTGCGCTCTCAGGCAGACAGATGGGGGGCCTCCAAAAACGTAAGTAAGAGGTAAAGAGGTGTGGAAAAAGAGCGGATTTTGACCACTTTAAGTTACAGCGGCATGACTGACTGAAGATTTACGGGCTGCTCTGCTGACGGGAGCTCCTAAAAAGAAGTATACTATGACAGAGTCCACTGTGTCCATCTGCTGCTTGTCAAGTCAACACGCATATCTCAATACACATTTCTTTGAACTGCGGAGAAGCCCTTTGTTCAATTAGAAAACTTGCAAAGAATCAGATTTATAGACTACTGCGTTGCATCTGAGGTGCACCGCAATAAATGCATCACAACCGTAACTCACAGGCTGCAATATTAATTGTTCGCGTCATCCTAAGTGAGGGTTATGTTGATGTCAAGGACTTTCTCTTCATCACTTGTTATTCCGCGATTAATAATGATTCTAAGCGGCCAAGGGCTTTAAAACTTAAACTGGGGGGAGTAAAAATACTGCCGCGAAGGAAAAAAGGAGGGGGGGGGGGGGGGGTCAGAACTTCTGAGACGTACATACCTTGAGAAAAGGAATAACAAAGGGCCTCAAGGGGAAGTTCGTGGCCTCCTGAAGCCGCGAATGGAACTCCTCAATGGTTACCGTGGAATTCTAGGAGACGGGGGGGGGTTTGAAAAGTCAGTCCGAAGTCACAGAAGGCAGAAGGGGGACATCGCCTGTACAACACCACTCACCACCAGGGCCAGGACGAGGCTGCGGACGCTGTCTCCGATCTCGGGGGAGATGTCGTTGCCGAACTGCTGCAGCGTGGTCAGGAAGCGCTTCAGCTTGCTCAGCTGACGGGCGCCGCACGTGGCCGGCAGCTGCTGGTTGGCCAGCGAGGAGGACGAGGAAGACGACGGTCCGTTGCTGTAACGCTGCGGCGGGGACGGCACCGCGTTCAGGGTTGGCGGGGAATGGTGATGCCCGTTGGTCACTAGGGGGGAGATTGAGACGAGATTGGACCTCGTGCTCGAAAGCCGATAACAAAAACACAGTTTTCCCGGGAAGGACAACCCGTAAACATTCGGGGCGCGGGCCCTTACGTGCTGTGGTGGAGAAGGAGGCCGGGCGAGGTCCGCTGGGGTTGACGGAAGGCAGGGGGGGCATCGTGGAGCTGGCGCTGCTGCAGGGGGCTGATCTGGAATGAGTCTTAGAATCCACAGGAGAACCGGGCATGGCAGGGCTCTTCTTCTCTCTACCGTCTGGGGGGACAGAGGAAGAGAGACGTCAGCCTGTCGGTCCCAAAACTGAAAACTCCTCATACCATTTTGTCTTTATTAAGTGAATGCAAAACCCCCGAATAGCAACAAAAAGGGAGTTTAAACCATTAAAGCGTCCTCGTGACGGAAAAAAACAAGCAAACAAAAAGAGCACTTACTCTTTACCGATGAGCTCAATAGTTTAAGTAAATTCAAAAGCTTCACGTCTAAAGCCACACAAAAAGAAAAAAAAAAAAAAATCGCCCTGCCCCCCCCCCCAGCCAACTCTACATCATACAACACTTACTGCCAAGGCATCCACTGCCCCCCCCCCCCCCCCCCCCCTCATCAAAGAACCAGATGTCTAAAGTTTACCCCCTCACTCCAAACCATTCAGATCAATAACAGAAGAAATGCTGAAGAAGTCTATTGTGAGAGAGAAGAATGCCCCCTTATTGAGCTCCCGAGCAAATGAGGGGGGGGCATTTCACGCTTTACTAACAAGACCGCCAGAGCTTTTGAATGTTAAACGCAACTTCTCAATATGCTATTGAATGAGACCACCAGATAAGTCGTATGGGTGAAAGTGAACTGGGGGTGCGGCGGGGGATCAGAAGGCGTCTTTGTCTGCTGGAGATCCACGACGGACGGGTCCCGTCTCCATTTAGAGTGTATCAGACTCTTCTAACCGCTTCAAGAATGGACGATTAATAGACAAGCACGGCCTCACAGGTCACGGGTCGGCAGAGAGCAGCTTTTTAAATGTGGGTTTCATGGTTTTAGGACTTTGGCTTCAATGGCACCCATTATGTCTTTTTCACAGCTATGAACTCTGCGTGGCCTTGAGCCGCAGGGACCCAGTTCGTGAAGGCTTAACTCGAGAACTCCGAAAGAGGAACAACACCTGTTGAACAAATACGACGCAGTTGAGATTGAGAGTGCGAAACAAATAGGTTAAAAAAAGAAGATAATTCAGGGAAACCTCGAGCCAACCACGGCAAAGAATCTGTCGGCCCCGCCAGCCTTTCCTAGAGTCACTGGTTCTCAAACTCATCTGTTACGTCTGCTATTTATTATTCAGCTCTCACTGCTTTTCCTTCTGTTTTTTTTTTGTCCATTTCGACCCCCTCTCTCAATTTCTCTCATTCTTTCTCAGCCGTGTAGCCTGCTTGCCATCGCTCCACCTGTTCACCAACAGGGTGGGGGGGGCAGGAAGGAGGGACATGCCGGCCTGCCAGCGCACCGCGGGAAGCAGCCTGCAGCAAGCGCGACACCGGGTTCCGTATGGCCGGGAAATCCGACTGACATCTCAATAACAGAATTGACGGGGCGCGTGGCCTCAGTGTCAGGACGTTTACCACGTAGGCCTGAACATTCGTGAACACATACAAACACACGTCTTGATGAACACGCCTCACGCCCCGATAGACTTGGGAAAATTAGGTCACAGCCATGTCGGGGGGGAATCTTGAGATGCCGCTGCGAGAGGAAATGGCCGACATAGGCGACATCAGGTGTGTGTGTGTGTGTGTGTGTGTATGTGTGTGTGTGTAGTCATGACAGCCCACAGAGAATTGCCTCTGCTCGTCAATTAGTCAGCGTACATAGCTGAATGACTTCATCTGGCCGAAGAGCACCTGAGTCCACGCAATGTATTCACAGGACTGTCTGGGGAGGCAGCTGTTAGAGCAGGCACAAAACACACACACACACACTCACACACACACACAGACAGTGGTCTCATGTTAGCTCAGGTGAGGACGTGAGGTGTTTGTGGCCTAAAGGCCACCTGTCACCTTTGCTCAGATGTAACAAAAGGCTCGTCGCTACGGCTCAACAAGGTTACACGGATGCTCAGGCAGCACCTTGAAGCAACGCTGAGAAGATCAATAAATACGGAATATTAAAAAGGTGACAACCAGAAGTTTGACTATTTACTCTTTAAAAGTCAAATTATTTTTTTGCTTACCGTTTTATACAGCAGTTTTTCCGGTTGTCTCCTCAATAAATATGAAATAGGCCGAAGATCAATTCAACTCTCAAGCGTTCTCAGTTGCTTTTTTGGTTTGTTTTTCTTTACAACAGTTATTCCTGCCTGGATGGAACAGCATCTGTGGCGATGACTGCCGTTGCTAGCCAGGTGTTCCTTGTTTGTCCAGCTTCAGGTGAAGCTCATCTGCATAAAAACATTTGATTGGCTGTAATTGCCTCTGCCTTCGCAGGTGATGTTTTGGAACGAGGCTCATGGAAGAGGGATTTTCCCACCGTGCTGCAAGTCAGTACCGACGACTCGTTTACCTCCCTCCGTGAGGTGAGGAAGGGCGGCCTACTTTACCCTTGATGTGATCTATAAACAAACGTGTTCAGTGTTGGGGTTTAATACGCTCCGGGGGAGGGGTGTTGGGAGGGAGGGGGAGAGGGGGTGAGTCCCAAGGCGAGTGCGTTGAAGGGTGTGCAGCGATGTCGGATCAGTGCTTGCTGCTATCTCTCTCTCTTGTCGCTGTAGAGGAGGTGTGAGGAGATGTAACACAGACTCAACTAATTCATCAGCGAGTAAAAAGACAATTCACAGCATGTGCAATGCTACAACTATGTGGGCCCAGTTACACACACACACACACACACACGCACGCACACAGCTGAGTAAAAACCTTAAAGAAACTCGTTAACAGAATACCACTGAACAGAAGACGGATGTTCAGCAGCAGCAGCAGACCAACAGCAATAGATCTGAAAAGGAACAACGTTACTCATTTTTTCTTATAACAGAAAATAATGAGTGACGCATGGAGTGGAAGAAAAAAAAAGGTGATTAAAGTTAAAAAATAAAAGAGGACGGTTTTGAAGCCTATATAAATGTAAGCTAGCAGCTCCCCTAGCACCCATGCGACCAATGGGCTCCCTCCTACTCCTCCTCCCCATCCTCCTCCTCCTTCTCCCGCTACCATATGGATCTAATCGGCCAAGAGCTGGCCAGCTGGGACCTCCAACAGTCACCTGTGAGGGAGGAGGGGGGGGGGGGGGGGGTGTTGAAAGAACGGCTGGAGCCTCCTCTGCTAAGCCAAGGCAGCCCCTCCTCCACTCACACACATTTCTGCCTTCCCTCCAAGGAGTGGAAGAGGGGAGGGGGGGACGGAGGCGGAGGGGGAGGGGGAGGGGGAGGAGGAGGCACGAGGCGGCTGAATGCAAGCGAGTGGACTTAAATGCCGGGGAGACAAAGGCTGCACCTGGTCCCCGTCCGTCCACGCACACCACCACAATACAGCGCACATCTGTTCCTCTATCCTGACCTCCACACACACACACACACACACACACACACACACGGCAACACTCACACATCCACTTATGAAACTGATTATTCAGCAGCGCATGGTGTCTCTCAAGTGTCAGCTTGTCGTTATAACCCTATAACCAAATGGCGCTTGAAGGGCGTTTGGTGTTTTCAGAGACTTTTCTGTGTGTGCATGGTGTCAAATGTCGGGTAATCAGGACACGCGTGTGCCCTCTGCTTAATTCATTTAACTTCATTTTTACTATTGCTCTCTTGGGACTGACTCCACAACTCCACGCGAATGTCACTAGACACCTTTTCACAATATGGTATTTAATTTAACGTACTTTGCTCCTATCACTGGAAGGCTTTTAATGACGATGCAAGATTGGTAAACCCCCCCTGAACTTCATTAACAAATTAGCCCGAGGCGCCAGAGGTGGAGCGAGAGGGAGAGGAGGGAGGGAAGGAATACCGAGGAGAGGAAAATACGGGTTTCATTTAGTTTCATCAGAAAGACAAGCCTGGTTGTCAGACTCGGGGCTGGACTGTTTTTCTTGGCTCTCATTACGGCTGTCCAGCCCATCAGACTACATATTTGGACACAACCCAATGTCAACACTTCTCCCCGCTGTGCTCGGGGGGAGGTGGGGGGGAGCGAGAGGAAGATGAGTACATCGAACTGGAGAAGATGGAGGGGAGAGAAGTGACGTTGAGACTGGGACATACCCAACACCTTCCCTGTGACGGGGAGGAGGAAGGGGGCGGGGGGGGGGGGAGAAAGAACTTTGTCCCTCACTGAGACCTGTACAATAACACTGTTATAATCCAGCATACCACATGCGAGCAAAAACAGACCCTGGGATGGAAATGTACTTAGTGGTTAGGAGGGAGACGTCCACCATAAGAACCAAAAATGAGCGGTAAAAGAGCCGCAGTGATGTGATGCTGGATGCGGAGGAGAGAGGGTTTTTTTTGTTTTTTTTTAGCAGACGCTGGACAGCCAGAAGTGGACAGTGTCCACGTGTGCATGAGCAGGATATACTGCTTGGGATTTCAAACCAGTGACTTTATTCCCCAAAACACTCCAGTCAGCGATGGGTCCTCTTCGCATGTTTTACTGCTGAGCTATGAACTCACTCTAAACGCTATCGCCGTGTCAAGCAAGGGCAGACTGCTGGATCTATGACGGGGATTTGTAACCGTAGGACCTGAACTGTACAGAGGAGAAAACGGCAACAGCAGCACATCCAAGTTATCAACTCTTATAACGTCCCAACATAACACAAGCAGGCAGGAAGAGCCTTTAGCAGGCCTGCGTCACAAACAGCTGAGCCACGAGGGGATAGAGTTGGAAGTGGATGTGTGTGTGTGTGTGTGTGTGTGTGTGTGTGCTGGCCTTGTGTATCAGGTGTTCGTTTAGTGATCGGCTTAGTGGAGAAAAGCCCGAAGTGACACAGGCACACCTGTGTGAAATGGCCCGCCTAAAGCACATGTACACAGACACATACACACACACAGACACACACACAAGTAACAACTGTGTCAAAACGGAGACAATTCAAATCTGTCAATCATGACCTCGAAACACAAAAGCTGTGACACACACAAAGTAGACTTTCCCGCACCCCCTTTTCTGAGGAGGGGGGGGAGCAGATTATGTGCCTATCTGGTTACAACCCTTCTCACCTCTCCGTAACTAATTGGTTAGCATGCCCATCAATCAACATGAGCCTGCAGAGTCTTTAAACCCAAGACCGCAAAGAGCAAAACAATCAGCTATTTGGGAACATGTACAGCATCAAAGTTATGTTTCGGAGGAACATGGCTCTTTAAAACGCAGACAACTCAACTTAACCTGCAAACAAACACACACACACACACACACACACACACGTACGGGCCCACACTCTGAACCAGTACGTCCATAAAACCAAATACGAGCTCTAGACGTGACGACACAAAGCGTGCATTGAGACCGGCCCGTGTCAGACCAGGTGTCCCGGGCGCGGCCCAGCCAGATGTTGCTATCACCGCGGGACCATGCTGAAGACATAGATACGGCCCTCCTCGACCCAGACGGGGGAGCTTTACGGGAAATCACTTCCAGTGAACGTGTGGGCGAAGGGTCGAGGTTCCTTTACAGGAAGCGTGACGGCTCATAGATGCGCGCAAGATGTTCTGGGATCTGGCGTATAAAGAAAAAGAAAAAAAAAAGGTTGTTTGTAAACACTTTGGGGTCTAAACGTTGGCGTTTCGTCGGGTGGACTCTGGTCTTTGGGGATGCGCTGAATCAGAGCTAAGCAGTTATCGCAGTATGATCCGCGCGGCCCATTAAGCAGAGCCGTGTGCGAGCGAAGCCCAGCTGCACGAGAGAGCCAGACCTCAGCAACCACCGGGGCAGAGGAGCAAAAACAACGAGGCCAGCTGTGCACGAAGCAAGAGCAGAGACGGGGATCGCTGTGTGTGTGTGTGTGTGTGTGTGTGCGATTGTCAACGTGTGGGCGGAGGTTTGTGGTGATGAGTGTTGTGCAAATTGGATTTGTTTAAGCACACGTGTGTTTGACAGCGCAGTGGGTTTCTTTATACTCTTCTTGAGAGTAAAGTAGGATTTTAATGTTGTTCCAACATAAAGCTGTCCAAAGCGAAAAGGTGTGAATTGTCTTTTTTTTTTAATGTATTCATGCTTTCTCGCAAGGAGAAGATTTAAACTTTTAAAAGTACCCCTACGTTTCATTTGATGTATTGAAACATCAAATGAAACGTGAGGGAGGCGCAGGTGATTAGAAGCTCATTGGCACAGATGCACACTCGCTCAACACCCAAACACATTTGCAGCCATTAATGCTATCAGGAGACGCGCCTTGGGAAGAAATAATCTTCCCATTACGCTGCTTGTAGTTGACTGAGCTGTTTCTGTCGACCTAATGACCCCACCCATTCATGTCCACACACACACACATAAGCGAGTGGACACATTCAAATCGAACCCCTGGGGCCGGATATCGCCGCCCTCACCGCTGGAACTAATAGAACGCTTCCTGCATCCCGACGCAGCTGCTCTGGTCTGTGTGCATGTGTGTGTGTGTGTGTGTGTTGAGAAAAGAAGGGGGGCATTTTGTGCATGAATTTGAAAGATAATAGCACGGCGAGCAAGGGTCACGGTGGTCTGTTTCTCTTATTTATTGCTAAACTTTGAGTAGATAAACCCGCAGCTGAGAGGGAGGTCGGAAAGACGGGGGAAGGCCACCTCGTACTTGGGCAGACAAAATGTCTACAAGACACCTGGCGCACACACACATGCACACACGCTCACTGCCTTAGAACGCTCGATATGTGTATCAAAAACTTCAACAAAAAAGAAAAGCCACGGCATAAAAAAAAAGGTCAGGGTAGTCTGGATGTGACGTCCTTGATGGCACGGGGATGCAGAACAGGGCCTGCTGTCAGGAGCGTGACGGTGTCCAGCAGACCCAACAGGGGTCTCTGGTTTGAGACCAGTCGCTGCTATCTGCCTGGCACACCGGCCCGGCCCCGGCGAATACACTAGCCAGGTGTCCCTCGGCCTGCTGCTGTCTCACACACGCCGCCTCCCTCCCTCCACGCACAAACAAACAAACAAACAAAAAAGGTATCTTTAAGGTGATTTTAAGATTGGGACTCCGGTTACACAACATGCAGAGTGCAGCGATGTGACATTTGCACTCCGTCGGGAGCCATTTTCCCCCACCCGGTGCCTGCGTTGTGTAATGTCCTCCCAGGACGGAAAAAAGACGGAGACTTGCACTTGCACATCCTCATCCCCCGGTATGTCGGGGGATACCGCTAAAACAGATGCACACCGTCTCTCCCCTCACACCCGTTTTCCCCGCTGCTCGGCTCAGCGCGTGGAAAGAAACGGGATTCCTATTTGAGTGAAGGACAGCTGAGCGAGACGAGCCCCTTACACACACACACACACACACACACACACACAGAGCGAAAGGAGCTGCTGTGTGTTTGTTTATCCGGCTGAAGTATTACCTTAAAAAAAGAAAACAGAAACGGCCCTGTTCCTACGTATCATACTCGTTCCAGGTGGATTTGACACTTCTTCTGCTCGCCACATTTAGCAGCAAACGGGAGGAGGGGGAAGCGGGAGGGGGGGGCAGGATGAAAAATAAAGGAACAGCAGATGGCTCCTTGTTTTGGCTGCTAGACCGGGGAATGTATCTGCTTTGGTGTTCACTGAAAGTTGAGATGTTTTCTGAAAAAAAAAAAAAAGTACTAAAAACGTGAAATGATGTCAGATGGCCGCAGCATTCTATGAAAAAAAAATTATAATTTGCAAAGAATGTTACCGCGTGATGCTAAACGCTGGAAATTTGCCACGGTTTGCATGAGTTGATTTAGTGGAGATGTGATAAATAGAAAAAAGGGAGCATTTTAGAAGAAAAATATATCTAAAGCTTCCACAACAAGATAACAACAGTCTCCTGAGCAATCAGTATTTTGTCCAGATGGCCACAGACGTTTAAGTCCGCTGGTAAAGGACGCAGGCGGACAAATGCATCCCTGCTACCTCAGCAGATAAGGATGAAGAGATAAGAAGAGAGGATGAGGCACCATCTGTACAGTAGGACAGAACAGCTCTGGGAATTAGGCTGGAAAACCAACACACACACACACACACACACCTACACAAACACACTCTTAAAGGCACCGTTTGCATAAGCAGACACCCACACTGACTCACAAATAAAGGAGGACACACAGATCCCCGGCTCCTCTCTCCTACCTCCTCTCTAGTAGAGTCCACTCCTCCAGTCCTTGGAGAAAGTCGGCTGCAGTGGCGGCGTTCTGCTCTCTTATCCTTCCCTGTTGGTCTCTTTCTGGGACTCCACGCCTTCATATGTCAGGCATGTGTTTGCATTCCCACATATGTGAGCCCCAGTGTGGCGAAGGCCAGAGCCAGAGACACAGATGGCAGCCAGATGGAGACGGATCCCGGAGTAGACCAGCGCAAACGCTGCCGCTCCTCTCTCTCTCTGTCCCTCTTTCTTTCCTGCGTCCTTTTGTCTTTGTTGTTCCTCCGTCTCTCACGTGAAGCTCTCTCTGTCTCACTGTCTTCTTCCCTCGATCTGCCTCCGCTGCTGGTTTTGTGTCTTCTCCCTGCTTCTCTCTCTCTCTCTCTCTCTCTCTCTCTCTCTCTCTCTCTCTCTCTCTCTCTCTCTCTCTCAGTGGATTTGCGTCCGCTCAGGCGCTCTCTCTCTCAAGCTCTGAGCCTCCCACCCTCTCATCCCCTCTCTCTCTCTCTCTCTCTCTCTCTCTCTCTCTCTCTCTCTCTCTCTCTCTCTCTCTCCACTCTAGCTCCTCCCCTGTTTTTTCCCACACACTGTCCTCTGCTCGGTTTTCGTGGGGCGGGGTGGGCCGGCGACGTCACAACAGACCCCCCCCCCCCCCCCCACCACCACCATTCCGTGGATCCTGGCCAATCGTCCGCTGCTGACAGGCTCTATTCAACCTGCATTCAACAGCAATGGCCCCCTGCAATTAACATAACTAATTGCTTTGGCACCTAAAGGCTAAACAAGAGGCCGTGCCAAGAGAGACAAAAGTGTGTGTCTGTGTGTGTGTGTGTGTGTGTGTGTGTGTGTGTGTGAGGGGGGGGTCCTCCATGACCCCACTCCCTATCAACCTTCCCTTTACCCCCTTGAAGACAAGAGAGGATCTCCCTTTAAAATGTTTTCGCCGCCCCCCCCCGTTCCGGACTCTTCCATTGATGCCCCCTTTTGTCTCAGCCGCTTAATGCGCCGCTTCGCCAGTCGACCCATGGGGGGGGGGGGTGGTGGGGGGGGGGACACTTGAGGAGCATGAATGAGTCATTCTCCTCTCCTCCTCTGCTCTCTCTCCGTCTTCACTGAGTTAAACTTAAATCGCCGTCTGATTTACGCCCGGCCTCGCGTTCAAAGCGCTCCCGAGGACGCGACGCGGAGCCGTGGGTGCAATTGGGGGCAGGGGTGGTGGAGGGTGAGGGGGGGGCAGCCAGCCAGCTATCTTTATTCACTTCAACCACTTTACTCCTGGAAAGCAGCAGCAGAGAGGATGCTGCTCGGTTCACTTTGCGCCTGGGGTAAATACATTATGCATTAATGAGCTTTGAATTAGTCAACAGACAATTGAGAGGACATGATCAACGTGTGAGAATCCACACGCACTTTGGCTGTGTGAGAGAGAAGAACAAACAAATGGCGTTGGATGAACGCAAACAGATCGTTGGGAGAAGGGATCTGCACCCTACCTTTGACCATTACACGCTAAACAGCACTGGATGACTTTCGTTCCACCCTAAAATTCCCAATAATGAAAACAGCTCATCATGGTGACGATTTATTTCTAAGGGTTCAAATCTGTATGTAGACTGAATAATCACCCATAATAACCTCGAGTTTCCCTCCTGTCTCCTTGCAGGCCTGCTTTATTCAGGGTGCATCTGGTCAGCCAGCCGGCTCAGAGGCAGGGCCAGGTGGCAGTGAGCGAGAGAGAGGGAGGGAGGGAAGATGGAGAAATGACGAAGGCCTCGCTTAAACGGTAACCCACGTGCTATTGTAGCACAGGAGCCGCCTCTGACTAGGCCAATGGAAAAGGGCTAGTGGCAGATTTAGATTAAGAGCCAGGTGCGGGTACCGGCAGGTGGCAGCTCAGTCAGCGCGCTCATACTTGGAATACTTTTGCTTTCCATCGTGGACTCAAAGCTACGTTAAGTCTGATTGCAAACGAAGATACATGGAAACCTACAGGAAGGTTTCTGCAGGGACAATGTATCATGCCACATAATTCATTCACCGACAGCACCGTTTCAAATCACCCCGTTTGGAAACAAAACAAATGGGCCGTTTGACCGGCGACACCGAGGGCAGCGGCGGCACGTGACACGCAACCATTCTCTCTTTAGTGTTTAGTCTGAATGCCGTCGAAACGCGTTTGAAGGCTTAGCGGCCGTCCGCTAAGCCTTTAAACGCGTTCATCTGTTGCCAGAGCCGGACTTCCTGGATCGTATTTCACGCTTCTCGGGGTACCTGGAGGGACACGCCCCCCAGCAACGTGGACCCGTGCGCTGGTTTGACGCGGCGCAGGGTTCTGATTCTCTGCTTACACTCAGAGGACACGTGAGCAGCTGGTAGTCATCAGCAGAGTTTCCATTCAATTGTCGAGGGAATTCCAACTTTTCGTATGTTGCAAATTAGGGATGTTTCCATCCAGTGTTTTTGTTATTTTTTAAGGTGGTGGTGTAGAGGGTTTGGCTTCGATTGGGCAACCATTCTCTATTTCCTAAATGTGATCATCACATGGGGAATCATGGCCACTTTCACACATTCAAGGGTCTCTCGGAGCCCTTCAAAGGATATCGGGCCTGAAGTCGGAACTTCTTCTTTCCAGACGTTTCCAAACAAGGGGACCGAACAACACCGTGCATCCAATACAGTGTGTGCACACTGTATGGATTCCTCTTTTTTTTACTGTGGCCGCTGTTCGCCACGCAGCTGTTTGCCATTGTGTGTACGTGAGCGAGATAAAGAGCGGGAGGGAGAGCATGAGAGTATATGCAGCATCTGTTTCTGTTCACACGCTCCCTCGCCAAACTTCCACTTTTAGAAAAAGTAAACAGCGTTTTTTTTTTTTTTTTTTTATATTGAGGATGGAAAAAAACAAGGAGTACAAGGAGGAATAGGGGATTTTACTTGGTGATTGAGTAACCGAGATAAGAAGTCTGAGCATGTGTCTGTCACGTTAAAGGTTTGAGTGTATGTGGGTGAATGTCTATTAAAAAAAAATACATTGGTTTTATTAGCGTCAAACTTAAGCGCTGCTCAATGTTATTCTATGTTTCATACCGGTAGGCAAAAAGTATAGTGGCCTCATTCAAAAAAAAACGGAATTTGAACTGACAACAAAAATCCATCCATTCACCTTTACCACGAACTTTACACTCCTGAATCACGGGACGCACATGTGCCTCTAGTTAAATCTTTTTCACTGGGGCCATTATCATGACAATGCACCCTGCCTGCATGAATGGCAAACAGACGTTTTGCATGTGCCGAGAAGGGGAGGTGCATCAGTACAAGGGGGTGCTGGCTAGCTTCTGCACAAACAACAGCGATGCAGCAAAACTTCTCCATCGTTGTGAGCGTGTTGCAACAGGTAACAAGGATTGATCACCATTGCAGAGGGAAGCGGCAAATCCTTAAAATAAAAGAGGACTTTAACCAGGAAGTGTGAGGTGTCCTCTGGTGAACCAGGGCCTCCATTAAACAGTTTAACGTTTATGTTTAACGTTTCCTACTGCCAAAAGCCTTCCCATATCACTGACTTGAGCGAATCATTGTGACGTTTTGTGAATCCGGCCTTATCAATTATCAAGTTTCTCTATGATCTTTCAGTGTTGAAAGTGAGCCAGAACCGCAAATTCTGGTCCAACTCCCGCCGACCTCGATTTCGTTGGCCGGAGATCTCTAGAGGAGCCGCTGAGCTCAGAGAAGCAGCCCATCAAAATACAGACTGGCTTTGTATTTCCTCACAATGACGTGATGCTGAGGTCAAAAACGAAACGAATGATGATGATGTCACATCTATGAAGAAAATGAAGGCCAAAAGACAAGAAGAAACCCCTTCTTTTATTAAATTGTCACATACCCTCTTTCTTTACGACCATCTAAAACAAATTTAGCTACTTATACCACCAAGGCGCATCACTGCCCCCCCTATCCTCCCCATCTCTCTAACCATTTTACCAGCATGGCTCCCCTCCCTCTCCTTCCCCTCTTTCCCTGCATCGCTGCTCAGACTCCTGATGTTCCCTAATCTGATGCAGCCATAGATTTCCCTGTCTGATCACGCAAGGCCACATTTTCCATTACATAGTCTACGGCCTATTTATCTAATAGGGACATGTCATATTCCAGGTCCATGTCTGTCTGGAGGACCATTTACTGTAAAAAAAAAAATAACATAAAAGTGGTCCAATAAGCTTCTCGGTAGTGATGAGGGTTATTTCCTCTCTGAAGGGTCAGATGAATGATAGGCCACATAGAGTGAATGTTGCTTCTGGATTGTGGACCTTAAAACGCATTAAATCAGAGGTTCCTAGAACATGAATCACACACACATAATAGAGTTTTTAGTTTTATTCAACACGTCCCAGTGGACGTAAAAGTTGCACACAATAAACAAATTGGGGACCACTTAAGAACAAACATCTTTACAGAGCTGCTGTAGGCGGCTCTATAAAAAACTAGGGGGGGGGGGGCTGAATGGATATAACAAACATGCCTGGTGACACATCCTTTGTTTTTCGGGAAAAAAAAAATCAAATTTCTGTGCCTCTGTCTGTTGTTACTTAGTATGTGGTTCAAAGCAGCCAATTTGTGGAGCGCTGCGGCGGCCTCTCCCTGCTCAGCGAGCGGCAGCAGTTTGGACCCGACAAGTAAAAACGCCCCCTGTGACTCGAAAGAGAAATTCTCCCCCATGAACACCACAAACGAGCCCTCCGAGAACGTCCAAACTAACCCAGACATCGTCACGCGGCGCGAGAACCATGACAAGAACAGGCTCATCGAAACGTGAGAACTGAGCAGGAAGTAATGTTCCCTTTTCACAGGCACATCCTGCAAGATGAGAGCTTCTGATTGTCCACCGTTTAAGCTGCAGGGCCACAAGCGGCCATTAACATTTAAATCATCTGCATATGTGCGGACCGAGGCCTCGTTTCAGAACTTTATTGATTTGCTAAAGACTCATTGCACGGACATTAAAGACAAATGGGTGGCTGGTCAGAGGTGGGGGTGGGGGTGGGTGAGATCCCCACGGTGCTCTGACACAAAACAACCATAGACTGGTACTTTACCTCCCCCCGTTACATCCCGCTAGCCCAAACACGCCTCCCCCCCCCTCCCCCGCAGTCCGCCGACCCCCCTCCGTCTGTCCATTGCGCCACTATTGTGCCGTCCTTTTCAGGCATCCTCATATCACCCAAAACAAATGGGTGCCGTATTTTCCCCTTGGCTCCTCCCCCTCCTCCTCCTCCTCCTCCTCCTCCTCCTCTCTTATTTTGTCCCTCTCTTTCTCTCCCTCGCTCTGTGCCGATGAAAGGGAGGCATTGAGCCGGCGGTGGCATTCCAAAACCTCAGGCCTCGGCTCCAGTGTGTCTGGCTATTCAACACTGCTGGGAGCCATTAGTTTAAGTAAGGTCTGACCCGCCTACTCACCCGCGGAAAAAAACGTCAGATCTCCTGTTACACTCGACGCAGAGGGGAGACACACGGCTGCTCTCGGGGTGCAGTGTGTGTGTGTGTGTGTGTGTGTGTGTGTGAACTCAAGACAGGGACCAATAGAGAAGAGTAAATATAAGCAGTGGGGGTGTAGGGAGGGAGAGAGAGAGAGAGATGCATGTGTGAGTGTGTGTTTGTGAGCGAGAGGGAAAGTGAGTGTCGGTATGAGAGAGCGAGAGAGAGAGAGAGAGAGAGGGAAGGAGCGAGTGGCTGCATGTGAGGGAGCTTAGAATTTATGAGCGGTCTCATGCTCACTTGGCTGCATCTTCCTGAAGTTTCCACACCACGAGGCCAAGTGCGCAGCCAGACGCCAAACCCCTTTCTCACCAACAGCCCCCCCCCCCCTTAAACGATATTCAACAACCTACGCTCTCTTGTTTAACTTCTGCACCAGACATTTATACGCTGTCGAGGATATCCATCTAAGGCACGGCAGCATTTACACCTTAAATGCTGCAATTTCACTAATTAGAAAATGATACCGCGGATCAGGAGCAGCCAGGCTCACCCAACGGTTGGCACATAAAAACTGAACGGTGCTCATAAACAACTCTGTGTTTGGGCGAAGTCGTGTGTTTAAAAGAGAGCGTGCTCGCTAAGATGTGGACGAGCCCACACACACACACACACACACACACACACACACAGAGTGAGTAACTACACACGGCACATTCCTCTCACTACAACAGGCTTTAATTTAATGACAGTAGCCCGCTGTGTATTGTTCCCAGCTGGCTAGTAAACCATGTGTGACTTTGTCACCTTTTGTTATAGGGAAGAAATCATAATCCAAAACTGATTTCAACGACGTTATTTATATGTTATTCAGTTCTTGTTAGAGGGAGACACCTCGTGAAGACGAGCCATGAAGAAGTGCAGGTCGACACCGTGACCCTGATTTTTGGCCCTGGCCGTAATAGTTTTTCTTTTACAGCCAGACGTGAGACGAAACGTTGCGAAAGGGTTTCAGTTCGAAACCCAAACCGGACAACTCCTTGATAGAGACCTGTCAAAAACAGGGACGCCTTCATAGTCTATTTGATTCAAAATGGGATCAGATCTTACCAGCGGAGCATCATGCTGTATTGGAGAAAACTGCGAACGAATGTTTTTAATCAATTCAAGTAAAGGAAAAACCGTATTTCTTACAACCAAAGGCGTCGCCCCCTGATGGATATTTGAAAGAATGCAACGTTAAAGCACATCCACATGTTTTCGCTTTACATAATTAGAGAACTGCTTGATTCCAACAACTTAATTTGCACTTGTGGATAAAACAGTCCGGCCTTATAAGAGTGCGCCGCAAAAATGTAATAGCACGGAGGTCTTTCTAATTCTAATTTTACTGTAATAACACGCTGACTCAAGGTTCACAACAAAAGCCCACTCTTGTCAAAGCCGTCGCACTGAGCTGCTTCAATTAAAAGCACATGGCCGGCCGGCTAAGAAAGGGAAAGTCGTCATCGCTGAAAGGCAGGCAATCACAACACCTCCTACGATATCATGTACCTTCACTCGTTGTACTTTTGCCTGTAGTGTGTGTGTGTGTGTGTGTGAGTGTGTGTGAAGCGTCACGCTACCAGCAGTGGATTCTACATAAATCTTCCCGAATCTTTCTTTTTTTTTTCTCTCCCGCAGGCTGCAGGAGCAGCTGTGTTGTTCTCCTCTCCGACGATCGGCACACCTGTGATCTGCAGGTGGTTCATCTGGCAGCGGAGCCGAGGAACACCTGGCCCGGCCGAGATACAGGCTCCGGGCTCCACTTACTCTGTCTGTCTGTCTGTGTGTGTGTGTGTGTGTGTGTGTGTGTGTGTGTGTGTGTGTCTAAATGTGTGCGTGTAATACTTTTTGCGGTTTCTGAAGGGCTCAATTAAAGCTGAGGGAAGATAACGGCTGGATATGTTCTCACCCACATACACACACACACACACACACACACTCACACACACACATTCAGAGGCCCGTGTTGGCATTTCCCAAGGTGAAGCCTGGTGGCTGTTTGGGCTTGTCAATGTTGCGAGACAATCCTCAATCTGTGTGTGATGGAGAGGGGGTGTATTTACAGTTTTACTTGTTCTTGTTCTTTTTCATTTAAAGACACAACAGATCAAAGTGCGCCCCGGTTTGAATTCAACATTTTGCGGGTCGGAGCCGTTGAAAACATCTCCGACCCGCAGCGAGCGGTGGAGTGTGGCAGCACCTGCTCTGCTGTTCCTCTGCGGACCCACCGCGGGGATGACACGTCGCTACGCGTCCTCTGCTGGGACAAAAACGAGCAAAGACAACAAGCAGGGACACCAGCTGAGGACAAGACACATAAACAGTGGTGCGTTCCAGCCTGGGAGCGAGAGCAGGCCGAGTGCAATGCAAGGTTATCTGCGTAGCAAGGGGGGCGTGTTCCAGTTCTGTGACCGCAGGACGCCCAGCAGGAGGGACATCAGAGACGGGACGGATGAAGTGAACTTGACAAGAGTCACAAAGTATCATAAAACTGACTCTGGGAGCGGATATTGGCTTAGGCTCTTAGGTTCCTCTGCCACAGTCAGTGTCTTTGTGTGCCTGATAAAGGGAGACTCGGCCAAGGCCACACAGCCTCTTTATTGTTATCTGTCGGGGGCGTGAAGCCTTCGTTATCTTGGTAAGACTTTATGTGGTTTACATAAACACGCCATGTGTTTCGGCTAATAACTAAGGAAATGTTACTTGGAAAAGGAAAAAAAAGGCAAATGAGATCCGTGCAGCGATTCGACCTAACTCAGCCCCGATGGCGATGTGGGTGTTGGCCATTACCGAGTAACGTTCACGCACGCAGCATATTGGTTGTTCTTTTATGTGTGAGGCAACACCCTGCGTGACTTAAACATTTCCGTCGCAACATTAAAAACCAAAAATGCAACAATAAATATAGATGTCTATTTACTAAACCTTCCAAACAGTGGTGGGGGAAATGGCAGCAGGGATCTTATAATACCTGTGGTATTAACTATATCCTGTTAAATCATGAACTGAGTCTGCAATCAGAGCTTTTTCGTCTGTGCTGCGAGCGATCCAGGCGAGGCGAGCGGGGATGGAGACGGACGGGTGGACAGAGACGGGAAGGGAAAGGAGGACATGGGAGATGTGGAACAAAGAGGGACGGGTGGAGGGAGGCCAGACGTCAGAGAGAAACGGGACGCGAGAAAGAAACGCATGAGAGAACCTCAGGCGTGGAGCAGGAAGGGGAACCGATGTTAACTCCTCTTTGTCTGAGCCAAGTGGGAAAGGATGGAGGGGACGGGGGAGGGGGGAGTGTGGGGTCTGGGAGGGGGTGAAAGGTCTTTTTTTTTTTTTTTTTTTTGCCTGATCTTGTCTGATTCCCTTCTGAAGTGAAGGGCCCTTTTATTCCCACCCAATATCCCGGCACTCATAGCAGAAGACCGGATAAATGCCTGCACGCAGCCCTGATAAAGGATACATGATCCCCCCCACCCCCCTCACCCTCGTCTCCCCTGTGATGATTTAAATAAAACCCAGAAGGGATGGGGAGAGGCTTTTATGCCACTTGGCTGAATTCTTCGAAAGCCATGCGGCAAATATGCAAAACCGACTCTGGAATAGTGGAACGTGTCAAAGCGATGTTTACGCTGCCGGGTGACACCTGAATGCAGAGGCCATGGCGGCAGGTTGGCAGTGGGACAAAATGACAGCGTTAACAGCGCTGGGGAGCCGGGGGCTGAGACCTGCAGAACCGGGTTCATCTTTTTAGACGCGGAGAAGTGATGTTCTGTCAGTTGGTGGTGGGTGGGTGGGTGGAGAGAGGGACCCTCTAATAGCCCCCCCCCCCGTCTCCTGTACGGCTGGTATTCCGGAGGACTGTTACCGGCGGTTTGATACCAGGCGCGAGGTCACATCTGGATCCTATCCTTCCCGGAGCCGCTCTGTGCAGCGCTGCACGGCAACCAGAAACAGCTGTGCAAAACTGGCTTCAATTAGCCTCACATTCTCCCTGACAGTTAATCCCTTTCTACTCCCACTGCCCCAAATACCCCCACCCTTTAACTGTTCGGTCACTCAACTCTTCTTTTCTTTCTTTTTGTTTTTTTTTTGCTTCAGGTTGCAACACTGTGTGAAGTAAGAGACAACAGGGGAACGCAGTGTTCTGAATTGGAAATAACAGTCAACGGGCCAGAAAAGCTTGTGCGTCTCACGAAACACGGAACATGACAAACCCCATCGGTCCGAAAAGACTGATGATGCTGGTCGCGGCGGTTTGGTCTTCAACACAAGGGAATTTGATAATAGGATGCAGGGGTTATATATTTCCTCTTCCTGTCAGTGGGTAGTAAACGTTTCATAACAATTAGGATTCATTGAAATCTCCCACTTTCACAGCATGCAATCCTTAACAGTAGACATGCGACCCATGTTTAACGAGCCGATTGATCACATATCCTTATTGCTCAAACAGAAGATGCCGGATTCTTTGTTGTGGTTCCCGCATGTGGAGCACTGGGCAACAAAGTGACCCCGTAAATTCAGCCCTGAACGATCTCCTTCAGTCGCTAAAACCACATTTTCATACACTTAAGTGCGATCGAACAGTGCAGCGCACACGGGCTAAAAACGTTGTCGGTCATGAGTCATAAACCAAACTTGGCGTAAACTGGTTCAACGGCACACACTCGACTCAGCTCCACTGCGCGGGATTCAGATTGGCTCCGCGATAGGAAATGAGAGCCTGGTTTGAGGTAAATCTGGAAGGTTCTGCAATCATCGTGGCCTTTGGGTCCAGAGTAAAACACTAACAGGTGGTGGTGCTGGTGGAAAAGACCCACGCGGAGACCAGAAGGAGCGAGAGGGATACCGGGCTTGCAGCCTGACGCACACAAACGCGCGCACATTGCGACGAAAGCACAGCCAAAAGAAGAAAAAAAACAAACAACAGTAACACGCATCCGTCCCGCCCGCCAACAAAGGGACGATGCTGTCAGGGCCGACTCGGAAGAAGATCCTCCAGGCTCCTCTCCTTACCTCACTGGCAAATTCTCCCACATGGCAAAACACAAAAGTAGCCCTCGTCTGGCAACGCTAACAGCCCACTCAAGCCAAAAGCAATTAGGGACTCTGATGCAAACCTGCAGGGCCGCTTTGTCCTTTATTTCCCTTTTTTTTAATGTCACAGGATTGGAATCTGTCTCTGTAACCCACCCCGAAGAAAAGACGGGAAAAAGGCCAAAGGGAAAATGATCAGGGCTTCCAAATGATCCACATGTTTTCAAGTAGGGCCAATTGAATGAGCGGTGAATGGAAATGATTGACTAGTGGGTGCAATGTTGGGCTTACAGGGTCTTTAACACGTTTTCTCCCAATGTGTACACACAGCATCTCAGCTTCCCAGAGGGGCTATTTAGCCTTCTGCAAAAGCGTCAAATTACCCCCAACTAAACGACCATTACGGTAAACACAGGAGAACACACATGATCCTCCGTGGGTTGAACTCCAGTTTTTCCAAATCAGCAATGGCTTTTCAAACCCAGAATCCATTATGTTTAAAGTTTTATATTACCGTGCACACTCTGCTGCTCCCTTGTGGCAACTGTAGCCCCCGATCATTACCATCACCATTAACATCAGCGTTACAGTCCTCTCTTTTGTCGTGGGACCATTTCTTTTCTCCGCTGGGAAAAGGAGTCCCGAGGGGGGGGGGTCGCAGTGACACGAGGGGTCCTGCGGGCATGCAGCCGGGGCCCTGCTGACCCCACTTGTGTTGCAGGACTGTACTGTTGAACCCTGGTGTAAAGAAGGCACACACAAAAAAATAAAAATAAAGAATATGCACACAAAAAAGGGAGAAAAAAACACCCCTCCTCCCGGCATCAAGCAGAAGCTCCAGCCTGGTTTCACGCCGCCTGGTGTTTTTTTTCTTAAAAAGTCCAGATGGTGGGAAGAGAGAGAGCGAGAAAGAGGGAGGGAGAGAAACTTTGCCTGGTGGATTAAAGGCTCCAAATCCTACACTGAATAGACACACAGGCTGAAAGCTACTTTTCAATCAAATGGGAGCATAATAGCTGTCTTGTGGGGGCTATATAAGGGATAATGCATCCAATAGAGTGTGCGTTATGCATAGTTTATCCTCACTCTTCAATGGATCCTAATGAGCATGTAAGATCTCGACGGACAAAGCAATGAGTTTCTGTTTGGTCATTATAATGATTGGATACGATCTGAAGAAACACATTCGAAGGTCCTCTCTGAGGGCCGAGAGGAATCTGAAAATAATAGAGTCCTTATTGTGAAAACTCTTAACATACAAAGCGAGAGAGAGCGCGTATGGGTCGTGTTGACTGAGGGTGGCGTGTCGTCGTGTGCAAGTGCTACGCAGCCCACCTGTGCATGAATAATAAATCAGGAATAAGCAACGCGTCGTTCTGCACAGCGCGTCATTTACACTCCGACCCCGCGCCTCGTATTGTTTTTGATTAACCTAACGATCGAGTCGACAATAGGGCCCCAGAATCGGCGCTCACGTAACCCTCACAGCAGACGCACATCCATCGCCTGCAGCAAAGTCGCTTCACGACCTCGACTGGCTGTTGCCGTATTGATTTGCCGCGTCAGGGCCTCGCTCCCTCAAGTTGTCATTGCCACGAGCAAAGGCAGGGAAAGCCCGCGAAACTCCAAATGATGGATTGAACTTGATCACGTCGAGGCCCCCGAGGGATAACTTGGGATTCTGAAATGTTGCGCCATGTAATCCCGCACCAAGTTGACACTTGGTGTGTGTCATCTGTTGAGCATCTCTCTCTCAAAGACACACACACACACACACACACTAATTTGGATTCCATCCTAAGTCCTCACGTGTTACTCATCTTTACAAGCATAATATTTGGTCGCTGGCTGAGAAGATACCACCCTTAACACACACGCACACACCCTCATCTCTGCCCTCCCTCCCCCACGACAGCCACCCACATATGCCACGCGCTCCTGTCCCCCCAACCCCCCTTTCCTCCCCTTCCTCCCTTCCAGCCCCCCCATCCTCCACTCCTGCCAGGCTGCCACCTGCTCTCTGCAGCATGCTGCACAGCTGCTCTGCTACGATAACAAATGAAGGTCCACGGTGGCAGGCAGGAGTCATTACCTACTGCTCCCGCTGTAGGAGAGCCAAGGAGCCGTCGGCTGCCGCCTCTGTGGCCTGTAGAGAACACAGTCACCCCCCCCCCCCCCCCTCCATTCTTTTGAGTGGGAGTGGGGGGGGGGGGGGTAAAGCTCGAGGACCAAGGGCCACTAATTGTTTTGATGTGGAGCACACGATTAGAGTCACGACTTGCTGAGTCGGTTTTTACAATCAATGAAGGAAGGTGAAAATAAGTGGTATTTCCTGCATGGTCAGATACCTGCTTCAAAAGGAGTCTATTTACCGTCATCTATTGTTTGAGCACTGAAACACAAATCAAATTCATATTTTGGTTATTTTATTTGTTTTGAGCATTGAGCCCATTCCTGCTTTAAAATACGACACACTGATAGCGGTATGTTGTGACACTCGGGGGAAAGTCTGTAGCTCGGTGGATCAACCGGCAGGTGCAGGCAGTGTATTTGCTGCTTGCATAGGCACGACAAAGTGAAAGAAATAATGCTACTTTTGAACAACCTCTGCGTTTGCGTGAACTACTGAAGCACTCCAATTCAGACCTAACTCTCATTTCAAATCAGTCAATTATTCCAACACATGAAGCCGTCATTGGGTGTAGCTGCAGGATATGTTTGCTGAGTGAGTCGCCGATACAATGAATCAATCCAGACTGAACCTTCGGTTGTGACAACAATGTCCCATCTAACTCATCTTGTCAACAAGCTCGGTGACAGGTTAACAAAGAGATGACTAGTCAGTTAGCAGGAGGCCGAAGTCAAAGAAGGAACCGGCTCAGACGGTGGTGGGATTTGCCCCGGCCATTATGGTCTCTCTGCGTGACAGCTGGCCGTTGCCCCCCCAACAAACCCCCCTTCATCGCCTTTCAGCTTCTTTGTCATAGCTCCTTTAATCACACCAGCAGGACTGTTACACAGCAAATCAGCTGACCTGACCCACTGGCTGACTGTCTGAACGTATACGACCAACTCGCAGATAAACATTGTGGAGAAATTTAGATTCCCAACAAAAAATAGCCATGAACACAACTCCAATGTTGAACTTTTGATGTGTAAGCCTGTAAACCTTTCGCAGGGGGATAAAGGTATCTACGAGTCTACTACATCACCAACTCTTTGATGCACCATCTCAAAATACATGTATGTATTACATCATTTATGTGACGCAGGAAAGAAATTGTACTTTTCACTTTGAACAAAAAGATCGTAAAACCCCCCCCCAGCCCTAAAGCGGAGCTGGCTACGCCTCCTCCCCGCTCAGTGTGCTGAGTTAATCACTGCCTTGGAGGCATCCGACGGTGCCAACAGTACCATGAAAAAGATGCCATGAATAAATGAGCCCACGCATTTACCCTTTTGTGAGTTCGACGCGGCTCCTTTGGCCTCTCCACTGTACAGCGGTTAACCTGACAGATTCTCAATCCCCCAGAGGGGATGTCCCCCCCGCCTCCCCCCCGTTAGCTTCCCTCACTTCACTGTACCGAGTCAAGAAGGGGGCAAGTCATTAGCTGGGAGTGTTTACCCTTCCTTCCCAGCAGTCACGCCATCTGCGTGAGCTCTGTAGGCCGCGTAAGGCCTGGCAGATAGGACACCTCCACAAAACCTGTTCCCTTCTATCCATTGTTTCAGTCGGCTCCATCCCATCTCCTCTTCCGACTTCTCCTCCCCTCTGTCGGCTTGTCACGATTTTTACCCTTCTTGCCAATTCTCTTCGTTGCTTATTCCTCCCCACCTATTTCGTACATCTCCCGCGCCCTCTATGCGACTGCAAATAGACCCCCCCCCCCTTTTGCCTCGCTCTCCCATCCTCTCCTCCTGCTGCCCCCAACAGCTGACGGACCAGACACTGCCTGGTGGTGACGCTTCACCCGCGCTGACCCGAGCCAGATCGCTGGTCCATGTGGGAGCCACAGCCAAGGCCTTTCTGGTGTGGGGGGGGGGGAGAAGGGTGGCGGAGGCCAGCAAGATGGCCCTATAGTCATCATAATCATTCATTGCCTGCTGGTCCTTCTGTCCCCGGCCTCCCCCTACTCCTCCTGTTTTTTTGTCCCCCCTCATGTCGGGGGCCACGCGACACGCGTATCAGCTGAAGCCCAGGATGGTCGGAGTCAACGGGGTCAGGCGGCAGACGCCTGGTTAATTCTCTTGGGGGGGGGTGGGGGTCGGGGCGCAGCGCTTACGTCAGCTAATGCAAACGGCTGCTTGAAGGCACCGATAGAGACCAACGCGCGCGTGCAGCATCGTCGGCGATACGCAGCCGCTGTCTCACCGTCTTCGTTGCACTGCGTGGGACAGATTGTGCAGAGCGCAGATAGCCCCGATATTGGCCTGTTTTGGGACCTTCGGCGTTGAGGCGTTGGGTGTGTCAGACGGACAGATAGATTGGTATTAAAAAAAGGAGGAGGGGAGATTGTAAACACATGACCAGATGGAGAGAGAGAGATAGCCCTATTATGTAGATCCTTCCATCCCTCAATCCCGTCTCCTCTCGTTCGCTTGGATCCCTTATGCATATATACCTTTACATTATTCAGTAGGCTCTAATGAGAGTAACTGGACGGGGCGGGGGTAAAAAAACAAAATGGTCGAGGGGCGGTTTTAGATGGCAGAAGGTGGGCCACAGGTGTAGAAGCCTGAGACTTATTCTTCTGTTTGACCCCTCATTGTCACCCCGGAGTTCTCATTCATTATTATCCCGTGTCCCCGGGTGTTTGGGGAGCGTGCTGGTGTGTCTGTCTACCGCAGTCTGTTCACTGCACATGTCATTCATATTTTGAGAATAAATTATTCCATATTTTTTAATCCGTTATCGTCTGCTCGTCTCTTTGTCTTTGTCTGAATTCTATCCATCTGTCTTTCTGTCTTTTGACCCCAATCTCTTCCTGCCCTTGTCTCCTCATTTCGACCACGGAAACCCTTCTAATGGCCCGGGCAGGTGCTTATCAATAATATGATTTGCAGCTGCTCACCTCTCATGCTCTCTCACGTTTGAATGAAATCTACTGTCACATCTGAATATCTCTCCTCCGTTTCCTCTCAATCTGTTCATCTTTTGGTCTGCGGTCTGTTTCCGCTATCTATCCTGCAGCCTGTCCTTGACGGGCCTGAAGTGGAGAGGGTCTGGTCTGTTGTCGCAGAAAAACAGGTGGGGCAGGCTAACAGTCAGAGCAGGCTTGAATGACACACACAAAACACTCACACACACACACACAGACACACACACACTCACATACACACAGACACACATGCAAGCTGCAGGCAGTCAGCCGCTCAGACACTGGCCCATATGGTGGACCTCTGGAGCTGTTGCCCTTTGCAGAGAAGGGGAGGAAAGGATGGAGGGATGCGGTGATGGTTGCAGGGTGACAGGAGGAGGCAGAGGGAGGGGGAAGTTGAAATTAATCAGCAGGCCACCCCAACTGTCCACTGTCTTTGGGGAATTGAGACATGCATATATGTGGTTGATTGACCGGGGGGGGGGGGGGGGGGGGACGAGAACGGCAAGTGGGGGTTGGAGTGTGTTCAGTGTTTTAAGTGTCTGTATATACGTTGCTGTTGGCGGACTTAACATAAGTGTTTTTTTTTTTATTTTATTCTGACACTTATCATTTATTTAATAGATTCACAAAGACATTTTGTGTATTCAGAATTTTAAACTTTTAAACCACTATTACCTGAGAAACTTATGAACGCTATAAATGTCCACAAACATGGTAAAATACAAACAGGTAAATATAAATAAATAAATAGATAAAGAGTGTTTAATGTTGTTTACTTGTGGGAATCAAGTGAATTATTTTCAACACCTCCGCTCATCCATTGTGTTTTTTCAATTTCAATGTTTTTTCATTTTTCAATTAATTCAATCATAGATTTTTTTTTTGCAGTGGTTTAGAAATATTTAGATTTCCTATGTGAGTAAAGCACCTCACTGCAAAATATTCACTTTCACAGAAAAAGACCTGCATTGATAAACTTACTTAACAATTAAAACCATTTACAACTAATATAGTTTCAAGGATTGTCCCTAGAATACCATATTATGTGTATTGTATTAATCCATTCATATCATTGATCAGTTCATGTGTTGTTGCAAATATTTCAAATGTATAACAGGGCCTCATTACTTGAAATGATCATTATTGTTATGAATTGAAATATAGCGACTACATGTGAACAATTTATAAAATGTGCTGGAGTACAGCCAAAATTAGTATTGTTGTCGACATACATATAGTTCAATATGACAAGCAACTTATAAATGCATCATATATATATACATATACATATATATATATTAAAGCCTGGTACTGTGGAAAGAAAATGAGGCTGGCCACCTGCCATTCGCATGACAAAGCAATAGACTGACAGATGTACAGACAGGAGGTCAGATGGTCAAACGCTTCGTCTTTAATGCTCACCATCATTAGGTAGATGCGCGGCTTAAGGAGAGCACCGACGTTGTTGCTGAGGTGTTTGTAAGTGTTGTTCTACTGATGTGCAAAGTGAAATAGTACACACAATGTGGGTGGGGGTTCCGAACAACGACTTTACAAACGTCTATACAGTCATCAGTTCTTATTTTGCTAAACCGAATCAGGAACAAAAAAAGAAGAAAGAAAAATCAGTTCTCACTGAAGCTGCTAGTAGACAATGCTCACTCCAACATTACATATGCATGTATTCATGCATTCATAAATCAACCTAACCAGCTGACCATGTCCCTGTAGCATTTAAAGTTACAAATCCTGTTTTGCACATTGCAAAAAGGTTGAATAGTGCACATTTGAAAACATACTTTCACCTTAAGAGGTTTAAAGGAAACACAAAATGAGTGTTTCTTTAAATTCAACATGACTTGAGTTCCATGCAGAGCCGTTTGTTTATATTGCAATGTGTTTTCACTGGACATATGGTTGGCTGTATGCATGTAATAACTGGTGCATTTAATCCTGGGACAGATTACTGCAGTGTGATGTAGTTTTAGTTGATGGCAGAGTAATTGTATTTAATCTATTCTTAAGAGATTCATCTATAAATGGCATACATTAAGATCAATCTAGGTAAAAGGTTCAGATAAATGACAAAACTGCAGTTTGGTTTTAAAGAAAAATTCTGCATTCAATTTTAGCATTTAGCTGTTTTGCACATTTATGTATTTTCTATTCTGGTAGAAAAATCGATCTATTACACTTTAAATGGCACCACAACGTAAATGATAAAAAAAAATGTTTTCGTACAAAATAGGAAAACATAGAATAACCTTTTTGTCCGTCTGATACTGAAAAAGATTTGTTTCCGTCTTGAAGTAATGCAACCATTTAACCACTAGAGGGAGACAAATGATTTTGGGAAATACCTGTGTTGAGCAGGACGTTCAGCTTGTCTGTGAATTATCAATGATTTAAGCATTTATGCATTAAGTTCAGCTCAGGGAAATGAAACTACATCTCAACATTAAAAGTAGACAATAATAAATGATTGCAGAAGTTTGCATCTGATAAGGTGTGTTACAAGAGAGCCTTACTGAATAGAGGAGCGTCGTTCAAAGTGTTTTCAGCCAATGTGCCAAACTTTTTTTCATCTCGGAAGCGATACCTTTCTAAAAGTGGATGCTGGAACTTCTTTGCTTTTTCACCTGCTGTGAAGCAGATGCATCATCACGTGGGGTGTGGGGAGGGGGGAGGGGGGGCACACACGCGGCTGAAGGGCGGATGACTTGCAGATGCACTATGGGAGCATGGGGGGGAATGTGGACTGCCTCATCAGCTTGTTTCAGTGACTCATACGTATGTTTAATGCCTACTTTATGCAATTAAGTGCACCTTCGCTGAGTCACCAAAGCAGCGAAGTACTTTTCCAAGATGAGTTGGAGTCAAGACCAAATGGATTTGTTATTACTGCTGAAATATAGCTCACTAAACTGAAAGCTTTACAACTATCAAGCGGTGGATTTAAAATAAATGGAATTACTTGATGGATCAGACTGATGAAATACAGAGCGGTTCTGGGGCCAAAGCTCTGCCTTTATGCATGTATCCCTCAGATGAGAATAGCTCTGATGTGCACCAAACAGTTCCGCACCACAGAATGGATCATGAGTTGCTATATAATGTCTTTACATTTTGAACAAGAACTGACAAAGCCTCCCGTCGTTGCGGATGAGAGATTGGTAGAACAGCTGATCAGGTAAGCGTGTTCTCTGTCCGCACCGTCCCAACTGAAGATGAATTTGTGGTCATGTCATGTGCTGGAAAGGCGCAGCAGTTTATCTGCTTTTTTTGAAGCACTATTCATTTGATCCCCCCCGTCCATGACGGAGGGTCTTGTAGGCCTTAGTGTCCGCTGGGCACATCGCAAATTAGATCTGTGATCACAGGGAGGGGGGGGTTTAGTGCACTTGAGATGAAATAAATCATTTTTTTAAAATGTATCAAAACCTAATTATGTGTGAGTCAACTGCACACATTGAGGGACTCAATAAGAAGCTCTTTGAACTTTTGAGTGTGTGTGTGTGTGAGTGTGTGTCAACACCGTCGCTAATCGTATCACCCTCAATTAACTTGACTTCTTACTGCTGTATAAAGCTCTTTGGAGTGGGACGAAGTCTGGGAAGAGAGAATCCGCTGTGTGTGTGTGTGTGTGTGTGTGTGTATGTTTCCCCCCCTTACCCCCCCTCCCTTCCCGCCGCCCCCCCCCCCCCTATCTCTTTACAGGACTGCCAGCCCTTCTACAGTTATTCCAGGAATGCGTTGAACATGGCTGCCGCGATGAAGGCGCAGAAAACGGGACTGCTGGAACTTCGCGTGACCGTGGACCGCTGGATCCGGGTGTTGGCCACTCTCACCGAGGACACGCTCACGGTCAACCCGGGGGAGGGCGTCGAGGAGCCCGCCAAGCCCAAACCGAGCAGTCCCGCCGGCGCGATCAACGGAGACCCCCCGAACCTAAGCTCGTCCCCGGTGCCGGAGACCATCACCAACGTGAAGCGCACCGTGCGAGTCACCAAGCAAGATGTCGGCGGACTCGGAATCAGCATCAAAGGTAAGATACTTTAAAAAGGAAAATAAAACAACAACAGCAAACAACAACAACGACTTGCTTCGTAAACGGCGGGTCGCTTTTAATGTGGCGCAAAAAAACTCGCGAGGAGTTCCGCGTTTCAGTCGGCGCAAAAACGCCGTCGCGTCGCGCGCGCCTGTTGACTTCACGGATTAGTCGAGTTAAAACTTCGGGACGCGACCAAACGCTCACGCGCGCACCGCGTTCCAGCTCGTGCGGTCGAACGTCTTATCCGCGTGCACGCCGGGCCGCGGTTTGCGCAGATAAAAAAATAAAAAAAAAACATGACGGCCGCGATTAACTCATGATGCGCCTCACCTGGAAGTTGAGAAAAGACCTTCAACTTGCTCCACGACATCAACTGTTTGGTGTTATAACGCTTGTTTCTTTTCTCCCCCCTGCCCCCCCCCCCCCCCCCCATATTTCTGAAGGGGGCTGCATGAGAGTGTAGTTAAGAGAGAACAAAAAAAACAGTAAATACGTCACTGATTTGACAATATGTAAACTATTTCGGTTGGCTTGATCCGTTTTTTGGTTGTTGCAATGAGCGAAGATCTGGCCCACACTGCTTCTGCATCCCAGTCAGACCGGCACTGCTCCCGTTAACATTCAACAGCGAAAGGTCGCGACCTCTCCGTATCTTACAAGCCAGGCCTGCGTACCTTCGCTGTTTACTTGCTCGGCGGCTGATAAAAAGGCCCTTTTTCTTTTTTGTTTTTTCGACCTGCTGCAACAGGCAAACATCGGAATGGAAATCTGTGACTATGGGGGCCGAGCGCGGGCCGGGGAGGGTTGGGGGGGGGGGCCATGACACGTTGCAAAGATGGTGAAGTGGTAATTTGAACCCCCCCCCCCCCCCTTCCTGCCCCTGCCACCGCCATCACCATCACCAACAGCAACAGCATCAAAGCCAGCCCTTGATGACATAAATGTAATGTCCATCTTTGTGGGAAGGGGCGGCTTTGACGATCAGACAGCGTGCTATTAAAACAAAAAATCCTTGCTGGCACCCTGGCGGCTCGACGTCGCTGTGATGCCCGTTGTTCAGAGGCGGAGGAAGAGGGGGGGTGGGGGGTCTATTAAAGGTGGAGGGAAACAAAGGTAAAGGCACAGGAAGCAAGACGTATATATGGAAACTATAGACGTGAAGCGAGCCGGCCTGAGGTCTAACAAGTAGCAAAGGAAAAAGTAAACCATGAGCCCAGTGAGACGCGGTACGGCGTGGGAAATGAAAGCGCAGGGAGACCAGTTGACGCCACACTGTGAACAGCTGAGAGGAGCGACCCGCACGGCGAGCAGTTGTCATTGGCCAAAGATGAAAGCTATGTGGCTGGGAATGGACTACTCCACTCGTGTTAATTTTAGGGAGCCCGTCCCGCGGTGCAGAAAAGCATGGTGGCAGACGACCCTTCCCCTTCCCCTCACATGTCCAAATTTAAGAGGAGAGACCAGGAAGTGAGGCTCCGGATCGCTGGAGTCAGAGTGATGTACAACTGGGTGTGACACTTGCTGGGTATCCCCTAAACACGGTTTGAATTTAATAGCTTCGCTGGTATTGTTTAAATCTTCCTTGTGTATTCCTTTTTTTTCTTTTCTTTTTTATAAATCCCATAGAGGTGTGACTTCCTCACTGCGAGTTCAAAACAATGCTCAGATCATTAGGGCGAACCATATCTGGATGCCACAAACTCTTGTCACAGAACACCTCAGATATAGATACTATTTGGTGCGTTCTTATGTAACAAATCTATTATTAAAAAGCCGTTCTCTCCTCATGTGGCTCTGCAGGGCTGATCAGACTAGAGTTCTTGGAAAGAAACATCACAGCCGACACATTGTTAGCAAAAAAAAAGTTACCTAATTAGGTACACGTCAGCGTTTGGAGGAAGCGGCACGGTTCATTTACCTGTCGTGGGTGGCAATCCAGCCCGCCTTCCGCCGCCACCGGCGGCTGTCAGCGCGCAGACGGGCCGCCCAGCTGGAGTGCGGCGAACCGTGTGAGGTATAGGGGATGGGCCGGGAACACTGGTGGATTAAGGCTTGTGTAGGAGTGGCAGACATGTTGGCTGTGATTTTCCTACAATATGTCAGTCAACGATGTTTATCCAGCAGCCGTGTCAGCAGCACAAGGTGTTTCAGATTTGCAAGGGAGGACGAGAAACGGAAAGGTCATATAAAAGGTGGAGGTGGGGTTCCGCGTGCAGTGCTTGTCCCTGGGGCTGGTCCTCACCTCCTCTGGCTGCCCAAATGTCAGACTTTGTAGTTTGGCAAAGCGGGAGGGGGCCGGGGGGGAACAACCTTCACTTTACAACACGTCATTTTGTCTCCTTATTGATCTAAATATATCTATAGGTCATTTTGGTGCCTCTATCGTCCTTTCCAATGGGATGACGCTGCAACAAATTTGCTTTAAATTCAACTTAACATGAAAAAAGAAAGCTCTGGACAGCGCATGCCATCTGTCTACTGTGTCCTTGATCATGCAACTGTTCCTGAGGGTGCTTAATGTTGACAGTATGTGCCTCAGTAACCAAACTAAGTTCCTCATAAAGCTGCTTATAACAACTTGTCCCCTGTTTCGTGCAGTCCGATTCATCCATTATGGGGGGGAAAAGAACATTTGAGACTCTGCTTGCTTCACAGGATCAAGTGCAGCTTCAGAATTTCAGAGAGCAAACAATTACACAGAAAGTCCAGAGTAGTATAGCTGCAAGTACTCCCCTGGGGTATTGTAAGTAAATACACAGTCACAGTTCTCCTGAACTGAACAATCTCCCTTTGTTACAAAGTTAACACAGGGCAACTCTATTTGTAGAGCACATATTACAGGGTAATTCAAAGTGCTTTACCAAGGATATGGTGATACCTCACAATCCATTTGTCTCCACTGATCGGCTGTAGTCAGTACGGAGATTAATTTCAGGTCTTCTTAAGGCACCAAACAGTGTGTGTGTGTGTGTGTTTACATTATCTTTACGGAGAGCACCGCTCAGTGGCCTCTAAAAAGGAGATGATCCACGAGTCAAATCTCAAAGTCATCACAGAGAGAAAGCAACTTGTGGAAGACATATTTAAAATGAATTTCCCAGCAGCCTGAAGGCCAGAGTCCCAACTGGCTGTCGACCTTAACGGCCACGTTTGTTACGGAGAGTGAAGGCGCCACGGCGAAAGGCAGATCAATCAGCTCACCGGCTGACCTTCACGTAACGAGAGAGAGAGAGAGAGAGAGAGAGAGAAGAGAGAGCAGGAGAAAGAGGGATAGATGGGGAAGTTAGTACAACAGGGTAATCGCTGCTGTCCTCATGCGCTCTCTTTAGCTCGGACGACTGGATCAGATCTCAGGGGTCGGTATCAAAACAAGGGTGCAGTTATGTTGTTGCATAGCAACGTCCTGCATCTATGCATGGACATGCAGTTACTGGACAGCACGCTGATAATGACTCCCATCTTTACATTAAGCGTAGCTGTAATCTTTGTCTCGGGTTTCACTGTCAGTCATCAGATTTCTGGTATCATCTTTCTCCGCTGTCTGTACCTTCTGGTCCAAAGTCGCCTCGCAATCCCGGCGCCGTGGACCACAGACTTAAACGGCATACATTATTCCATTTTGTGAGTGGACCGTCCGGAGCTCTTAGCTTGAGCACTAAGTAGAAAATAACTTAATTCCCAGTAAACCCCGGTAAATCTGATCAGGGGGTCAGAAGCTGAGGTTGCACTGTCCAAACTTGAACGCATGCATGACGTGCAGCTAAAGCAAGCAGGTTCCTTCGGAGAATGATGAGATTGAAACAGTAAGCGTTTTTTTTCCCTGTCGTCACACAGGTGGGAAGGAAAACAAGATGCCCATCCTCATCTCCAAGATCTTCAAAGGCCTCGCTGCTGACCAGACCGAGGCGCTTTACGTCGGCGACGCCATATTGTCCGTCAACGGTTATGACTTGCGGGAGGCCACGCACGACGAGGCTGTGCAAGCGCTCAAGAAAACCGGCAAAGAAGTCGTCCTTGAAGGTAACACATTTTTCATTCTGAAAAGAAATCTGACCCTTTGTCCCATGAAGCGTTTCTGCCCTCCTCTCCTTTCTATCGTGTCCCTTCTTGCCCTTAAAATGTTTGTAAAATGTGGCGGTGAGCCAGGAGTATTTGAGCGACAGCAAAGTCCTACATGTTTCTTAAACGATGCAATTCTCGTCGTGCGGAATAACTAAATCCTTGTCCTTCGTGCCGAAGGATGAAGTGCTTCAAATAGATACATGGACGGGAACCTTTGAGAACTTGAAATGTTTCGCTGCATCTCTCTTCGGCACTTGGGGTCGATCTCCCCTTAAGGGCCATCCACGGCGAGCAGAAGGGAGGCAATCTGTCGGTCTGCCGATATAAAGAAAACACCCTAACGACGAGTCGAAACTCAAAACACGGCAGAAATTGTTGTGCCTCTCGGCGCCGAGCTTCTCAGTATGCACATGAGCAGCCTTCAGCCACCATCACACACTGGTGACACTGATTGAAAGCCCTTTGCTGCTGTTGCCGTGAGATGGGAGGCCTGCGGAGGACTAGCGGTGGAAAGTTTACAGTGGAGTCGGCGGGGTATTCGCTCCCCGATGCAAGTCCGCCGCGGCTAATGCAGCGTCCCTCATTGTCACTTCCCTTCCACGGACCTCATCGTCCGGTCATGTCCAGTCCGTCTGGACGTGTTCGCCCGGAGAGATGGAAGAAAGGGGATTAAACGCAATCGTTCCGTCGTCGCCAACGGATTACATCACAGGAACTTCTGGCTCGGAGTTTCACTCGTTCGACGCACACGGTCTCTGAGGTTTGACGTTTTATACAGAATGAGGCCATTCAAAAAGAATACGCCGGCCTCAACAACCACACAACTTGACACTTTGCAGCTTTGCTCTTATTCTCCCTTCTATTGATCTGTGTATTCTTTTCATGTTTTAAGAGAGCGCCGCAGAGTCTAAACAGAGGCTCAACAGCGATACTCATTCTTCTCTTTTCACTTTTTGACCACGTGTCTGGCTGACCGCTGCACCCCCGACATGCAAGGGGAGGCTAAGGCCCGTTCAGTGCTGCAGGCAGCCCTAGATCATTTTCCACAGAAGTATTGATGCATTCCAGGAATTTTATTTGTTGAGTCATGTTTGTATTTGCAAGACAAGGATTTGGGGGAGAATAGTAGTCCTACGTTGTGACTCGGCTGGTAGATCCGTGTCGATGGGACACACGTGGACTCCGTGTATTGTTTGACAGCACTAATGAACGGGAGCATTTTTAGAGTTTTATCAAATAAAGACCGAACACCACCCTTGGACTTTATGACCATGCACTCTTATACACCTTATTGCTTGAGTTTAGCAGGTTGAAAAAAGTTACTATGTAATATGTCAAGGAATGCTTTAAATAAAGAAATAAAGGACCCTTGCATGAAATAAAGAATATTTATTGTTAACAGCCATGATGCGATGCGCCGTCGCCTCACAGCTAGAAGCTCCTAGCAGAAGGGTGTTGATGATCTTTGCACTTGTGTTGGGTGGAGTCGAGGCTTCTTAGTTTAACCTGCGACACTTTACCCTTGTTTTGTTTTATGAAACCATGTATAAACTTATCCCTGGTCTTGTTTTTTTTTTTTGTCCAGTCCCAGTTCCAGTCCGTATCTCAAAGTTGATCAGAATTAGGCTTTTTTTAAATGAATCTATGCAGACAGGAAATGTGGAGCCACCTATCTGACCTGCGTCTCTTTTGCAAGAGCTTGTTGATCAAAATACTGGAACTCCGGTTTCAACACCATCGACTTACATAATCGTTTTGTAATTGAGACGTTCAGCTCCATCATTTTACCAGCAAAGATTCATCAGTCCGTTTTGTTTTTGTTACAATGATAAGCATTTAAAGTGTGCTCTTCCTTATGTTAACCTTAAAAGTGTCATTTTAACTGCTAAAAGTGACGATCACCTGTCACCAACAATGAAAGGCTCCCTCAGTGTTTAGGACTTTAGTCCTTATTAAAGATCAAGAACAATGATCAACAGTTTCCCTTTGATGCACCATCAGAAAATGCCAATGAAATGTTGAATAAAATACACAAATAATAAAAAGTACATTTCCAAATGTTTATTCTTTTCTATACCAATTATGAAGAAAACGGTGTTGGGTGTGTGTGGGGAACCGGAGTGCCTAGCGAAAACCCCACATAACGTTTTTTTTTTGGCAATTGTAAACCAAACATTGTTTGGTGAGTGGGAGGAAACCGGAGGACCCGGGGTAAACCCACGCAGATGTGGCTGGGGAGCCGCAATTCTGCCCTGTAAGAAGGTAAACCAACCCTTCGACATCTGTGAACATTCTAATATTAATCATATGAATCTATATATATATATATATATATATATATATATATATATATATATATACATACATACATACATACATATTTACTAGGGCTGTCAAAAATAGTGCACTAACGGCATTTTGAGTCCCCCCTCCCTTGCTTCACAGTGGTTTGGTCCACTGCTTGCTTGCGCTATGCGAATAGACCCTTTTTTGGAATTTTACATGCCAACGCTTCCGTTTTTTACGGAAGCGAATAGATGCAGTGCCTAGTTTTGTATTATAACCTCACTGTATTTGTTTATAATTTCCGCTATAACATTATAGCGTGACATTTGTACCAATAATCTTCTAGCACAGGTGACTCTCGTGGTGGGAGGGGGGCCCCCAAATCAAATTCTGCTTATGGCCCCCAAGAGGCTCGGGCCGGCACTGCTGAAGGGAAAAGTGTTGATGTCTGAAGGCTCAACCGCGCCGCTCTGTGATCCGTCACCCCTGAAGACCTGATAGAGAGGAAGGGTGTGTGTGTGTGTGTGTGACCCTGTGACTGCATATATCTGTCTGGATTATTCTTAAGAGAATATAACAAATACAAGATTTATATTTTGTCTTGAGACTATTTGTGCATCATACAAATACCTCACAGGACATTTGGCGTGAACTTCAAGTACAACGTTTATTTTGGTTTTTGGCATTTCATCAAAATACTTGTTCAACACGTTCAGAAACAAAACTCCTTCTCGGCGCCTCTTCAGGGCTAAAGGTCGGGTAACAGTCTTCCTCAGTGTGTTTGCAGCAACAACCATCGAGCCACCAGCAGCCCGGTGTGCTCGAGGCGGGTTTCATGGCTCCGGGGAAATTCACAGACGGCCTTGACTCAGATCGAGGAGGAGCCGCCTCCGTCACCTTCACATATGTGCAATGTGCAACGCTAACACTGAGCACTTTCACAACATTCGGAGGAGATACATCAGGTTTAATCTGCGTTTTGAGGTTGTGACCCTTTTGGAAGTTGAGAAGAAGAAGGCAGATTAGTGGTGGGTATTTTCTCAACACTTTCAAGGACGCTATTGGTTTTGAGAAGGGTAGAGTTTTTGTTATTGTTTTTTTTAATATATAAATGGTTTGATTTTAATGCCGATTGAGCTGGTGAGGCTCCTTGTGACTCCCGAGAGCAGTAATCCTGTACAACAAGCTCATTCATTTACCAGTTTGGGTTACTGGCGCCATACTTGACCCAGTAGCTCAGTGGCTAAAGGCCTCGGTTTGTTTTAAAAACAAACTTCGGTGTCCAACGTGTTTTCAGGCTACGTCTGAATGGGTCTCTGCCCATTGTGACGACGGCCCATTATTCTGGAAGCCGCAACTCCCTAACGGGACGTAACCATGTTTGTCCGACGGCCCGTTAACCTGAAAACGAACGGCCAGTTTTTACGCAGAAGGACATCATCCAAACCTTCCAGCAAGGGTCCACATAGGAAATCACCTGTTTAGCTTGTACATTAGTCGAATATTCATCCACGCTTCAGGCTTTAGCAGCGCCGGTTGGTAACTATAATAAGTTTAAAGAGAAGGTTGGAACTTGGTTTAATTGAACTGTAAAAGAGACAGAGAGAGAGAGAGAGACTAAGAAGGTTAGATAGATACAGATAATGACACTTCACACCTCTAGATTGTGGACTAATAAATAAGTGATGAAAAGTGTACAAAAATTTGCCCATTTCAATTACGGCCACAGAAATGGTCTCTCTGCGTTTGTGTTTCCCCCTATTGGCTTGTTGTGCATTGTGCAAGCGCCAACCATTGAGCAACTTTGTCCAATGTCCATTTGAAGCCCACAAATACGTAACTAGCAGTTTTGTGAAAACAAAAGGTGTAAACAAAGAATTGCTAACCGTTTCATGACGAACCTCTTTGTTTCAAGCTGTGCTTAAAAGACACACTCATGTAAAGTCAAATGCGTGAGCTGGAGAGAACAGGTGATTCAAATCAAAGAGCTCAAACGGCAGCGCCGCATGTGTAGACAGAGAGTACATCACATTTTTGCAAGGTCCCCCAGAACACATGTCTTGATTTCTTTTTAATTCCATATGTGATCTGTTTCGCTTCTGCACACTGTATACACCACAGAACATAGAAAGCAATATTCACTGAAACCATTGTGTTGCCACACCGGGCATCAGCCCTTCCATCGCAGCCCTTTAACTGGACACAGTGGCTACACCTTTCAATGCGTTTTAAAACCTGCTCTGGAAGTGCTCCAATGCTTCTTCAAATCGCCCAGAACGTGCCGAATTCAAGATGCGCAGGAACGAGTGTGTTTTAGTAGCGCCTGGGGAGAGATCGTGATTTGAAGAGGTTCATCTGTGTCTGTGATGAGCTTCGGCGGAAGGATGCTTTGTCAGCGCTCTCACCAAGCGCTAACCCCAAACCTAATCTCTCTCTCGTTCTCTATGTGACACATTCATTTGTATACAGTGTGTAACGGACCAGTTGTGTGATCCGCAGCGCTTTGCTGTCAATGGTTACGTACAGGTGGTCACTTTAGATCCCGTTCATCATTTCGTGTTGATCCGGTCGTGGTTGTTAATACGAGGGCAGTCTTTCAGCAGCAGTTTGAGGTACATTTTAGTTTCAGGAGGTAAAAATGACGAATCTACAAATCGAGGACTTGTGTGAATACGAGAGACGTATGCATGAAGCAAGGCCAGAAGACACCAACGTACCGACTCTGTGCTTTCTGTGCTGCTGGAGCAGCGTAAGCCTCGAGTCGTGTTTACTTGAATTTGTACGGAGACGCACTACTCCTGCCGGTGGTCTTTCCCTCAGAGACACTTTCCCCGTGTTTCTCATTTGGACCGTGACAGACACGTTCCCCCGGGGAGGCGAGTGAGATCTTCCTAATTCACAGTTTCCAGCTGCAAAAATCTCAAGACGTCGGCTCGGGGGCCGAGCCGCTCTCGACCCAGTCGGAGACGTGAGAGTTGGTGTTGCTGATCTTTTCCTCCCGGCGTGTCCCAGTAGTGTGGACGCTCTTACCAGCTGCCTCCGCTTAACAATGTGCCACATCTTTGGCTTGTCGACGAGAAGATTGAGATTTGGAGGTAGAGGTCTGGAAAAAAAAAAAATCCTGCAATAAATGTGACCATCAGTGCTTGTTTTTGTCCAGGGACACACCCTGAAAATAGTGTGTTCCTCTTACTGGGCCCACATATTGCTCGGATAGCTCGCAATGCTGGATTGGTACAGTCTCAGTCCGCTGCCGTAGTTTCTGCTTTGCTGTCACTTTTCACAAGATAAGACCAATTTCAAGTTATTTTTTCTGCCCTTTCTTTTTGTTGATTTGACCTGGCTGTCAAAATGTAATCGCTGGCTGCAAAGTGGCGAAAATGCCGGTTTTGGACCGAGTGAAAGCCAACACGGATGATTTACTGACGAGCCTGTGCACAGTTAACCAACACGGGGGGGTCGACCTGGCTGATTCTGTCCGCTCAGAATTCATGCTTGATGATGGGAAGGATGTGTGGAAAAAAAGAGCCTCATCGCTGCAGCCGCTCAGCCACGCCAATGACATGCATGTACTTACCGACTAATTAAAACTTTCTGGCTCGCGCTCCTTTGACAGAATAATTATCGCTTTGAAAATAAACCTTCCCCATGTAGCCTGACTGAATCCCACCAGTTTCTTACTACCTGATGGACCTTTGTTCTCTGGGCTCACTTTGCTATTTTTGCTCTGGAAGATAGAAGGAATTATTTAACAGCAGAAGATCCAAGCCCCGTGTTTTAAGTTTAGATGTATCATTATCTGGATGTGGGATTGTTTTGTGGAGCAGCTCGGTGCAGAGTGCCTGTCCATGTAGTTTGGTTTTAATTGGCGCCTGAATGAAACTATTATCATAATCAGGTCATTCAGTCAACCTTCACTGATCAAGGGTTGCCTCATTTAGAGACAACTGGTCTTTTTGCTGTAGTTTAGGAAAATGTATGTATATTAGTGTTACACATTGCAGTGTTTAGTAGCCGACAGAAAAGCAGCCGGCCGGTTTCCTGGTTCCATTACAATACCATGTGTTTTGACTTTTTTTGTCTTAGTATTTCTTTACTTTTTTTTCACTCCCTTTTATTACATTAAGCTGACGCTTTTATCCAAACCAACTTTCATTGCATTTTTAACCCTGTGATTACACATTTTGCACAAGGAGGAATTTGGGGTCAGGTAACTTGCTCGAGGACACTTCGACATGGCACATGGGGCAGCCAGGGACTCAAACCACCAACCTTGCGGTTCCCAGCACATCCTCTACTCCATGCGCCACCATCACCCTTTTATTGCTGCGTGTGTCAAGGGTCATCCAGGATTCATAGAACCAAGCCGTCGCTCACTTTCTTGCTGCAAGTTATTTCAAGGAGTAGAAGGAAATATATCTTGGATATTCTTTTATCAAGCTTCTTTCTTGTGAAGAGTTTTATGCATGGTAAAAGTTGAAGTTAGCACATGCTGTATCATGAAAATTCAAAAAGATTGATATAAATGCTTCTTTTCCAAAATGCGATCCGGTTGTCACTTCACTACAAACTGTAAACGGTGAATAGAATCAGCTGAGAAAGAGGAAAACAAAAAGTAATGTTTCATTCTTTGAATTAAAGTGAATCTCAATGATACGTGCTCACTGAATAACTCGTGCACACGTCTTCTGCGTCGCTCTCTGCTTCCTGTGCCTCCGGCAGGGACCCCCGAACCCCGCCGACACAAAGCGCGGCTCCTTTTCCTTCAGAGCGTCCGACCCGGACTCGGCGAGGCGACGGATTAACTCGCAATAACATAAGCTTTATTAAATCACAACTCTCTCCCTCTGTGGAGTTTGCTTTAACAGTCCCCCTGTGAACCGCGAGCCGGCCTGGATGGAGGCCCCCGATAAATGGGTGGCCGGGTCTTTGTGCCACTCTCTCACCTTCATTACAGGCTCAGTCTCCACTGAACCATCTCACAGCATTGAGTGTGCAAGAAGGGCTCGGAGGATGTGGGGCTCATGGGGATGGGATGGCGTGAATGCAGACATTAAAAAACAAAAACTCTTTTATCCACAAGATCTTTCTACGTGATGACATTTATAAGCCACGTTGGCTTTCATCCAAAGTCCCGTGCGCTATTTAAAATTGGGGAGTTGAAGAAATCTTAAATCAGCGAACCCATAAACGTAGCATGTTTTCACGGCACATGATGTCACAGGGAGAATGTTAAGTTAACGACAAATCTGACTTTTTTTTTATAATGATAAAGCTGTTTCAATCGGTTTGGTGTACTCTACTACAGACTCTCTTACTTATTGGCCAACATTCGCCGATCCACACACACACACACACATACACACACACACACACACACACACACACACACACTCCTTACTTGTTTACAAGAGGTATCAACATCCTCCTAACATTTAGTTGCTGTTCTCCATCTTGGCTGTCTGCAAACACGACGGTCAGAATGATCCACTCCGTCTGATTTACGATCGGCGAGACCTTTGACCTCGTTTGCCCACCAGTGTAGCACAGCGAGTGTCCCTGTTAGGGAACATTCTTCGCCTGACACGGTTTACAGAGCCAACTGCATGCTTCTGAAGTCACTGACTGGCCAGTGACATTCCTGCTGCTCCCACGGCAACCGATGGCGGGGGGAGGGAAAGGGAGGTGGGGGCGGGGCTATTGGGCTGTAGCTCATTGTTTGGCCTGTGGCGCTTTTTTGACCACAGCTACATCACACTACACTGGTTTCTCTGAGTGGACACCTGTAGAAGCAATTATCAAACCATCAGAGTGTGTGTTGTGTGTGTGTGTGTGTGTGTGTGTGTTTATAAGCCAATCGACACAATGGAGAATACTGGCTAAGCACAGTTTGGGAAATTGGAACTTGTGCTTTAGGAATTTGAACCACCTGGGAGAGCTGGAAGAGAAAAAGGGTGCTTTCAGGCTGCGGTTAAGTGAATTGTGTCAAAAGGGAATTTGCTGAAAATGCCTGTTGAGGATTTGGGGAGGTTCAATGTGAAGACGTTAGGAGGAAAAGCTTAGCTGCGGATTCTGCCAGGAGAAGCAAAGAAACTCCTCCTACAAACACACACACACACACACTGCACGAAAGTAGTTTGTCTGGCTGCCGGATAAGCAAAAGTAATAACGGTGCCATCTCGGCTAATTTTAGCTGTGTATTGAATGTGCCGCTGGTCTTCATGGCAACATTTCTGGCTGAGCTTAGTTTGGTGTCAGCGTTGCCAGTCTCAGTCTTCTGTATTCTCCCAGTCTCTCTCTCTCTCACTCGCTCTCTCTCTCTCTTTCCAATGTTGTCGGTTTCTTTCCGCCTCCCCCTTTCGATTCAGCATCCCTCTCTGGTCCCCTTTTCATTCACCACTCTGGTCGGGAGCCATCTCGTCCCATTTGTTTTGTGGGTCCACAACTAAATGAGTCATATTTATAATCTCCACGTCGTGTTTTTCGGCAAAAATAAAGCCTCTTAATAAAAGTAAATGTCTTACACTTGTTGTGCTCGTTGTTTTGTCACCACCCGGTTTAGTTCTGCCCAAACAACAACTGTCCGCTCAAAAATGTCTACTTTTTAACCGTTCAGTCCAGACGTGAATGGGTGTGCATCACTACAACTACGTCCACTTCTTATTATCTTATTATCTTTACCCACAAGAGTAGTGAATTCTTATTCGGTATAAATAAAGGATTCAGATCTGCTAAGATCTGAGGGAGCAGTCGGCGTCTCCGTGGTACAAACAGGAACCAAATGGACTAAAGCTTGTTTCCGTGAAACATTTTCATGCAAGTTGACAGCTTCTTCCCAAACATTTTGGTATCCAACCAAACTGAAACTGCAACCAAACTGTATCTCTGAAGGATGAGAAATGTAAGGGACACGTTAGAGACGCAGGACTATATAACAATATTATTGAATAGTTTTCAAAGAAGAAGCGATAGGAAGATAACGTCCTGCTGAGTCAGAGGAGCCGCAATATGTTTTTTCTTTTCCCGCAATCAATTTCAGTCTCCTTCAGACTTCTAAAGTTGGCGTTGGGTTTAAAGAGTATATCCATTTCTGCACCATGATGTAGCCCACTTGAGTACATGACTCCAGAGCCTGGGCATTCCCTATTCGCCCCATTGTATCGATCTTGGTTGCAGTTCCGTTAAATTCCACTGGAGGTGATCGCAGGCGAGTGCAGATTGAATGGGACTCTATGAAGCTAGACGGCTAAATTTAGCTCTTTCTCCTGCTTGTCGTTGAATCAACGTAGATTTTATTGTTGATTCCACAAGTTCAATATGGATTATAGACCAAAAGTCGAATGAATGAGTGCTTATGTCCTTTCGATTTCTTACAGGTTGGGCCGTTGTTGGCCGGAACACGCTAGCATTCTGCTAATGAATGCTGATTGGTCAGTGACGGATTGCGACCGATTACGACCAGAGACCCCGTTTGATGGCAGCTGAAGCTAAAGCAGAATCAGAAATATAAAGTTTAGGAGGACTTTCTGTCGAAGTTTACCTCAAATAGCAGCTGGTGTTATCGTTGGCGATCATGTTGCTGATGCCATGAGAAAGGAAGCCATGATTCTGGAGTGCTGAAGAGATCGCCGAAGAAATGGCCGTAAGGCAGCACCTCCGGCAGTATGCAAATATGTGACGTCATCACATTTTTTGAACGGATTTTTAGAACAGATGAGTGAACTTAAAAATTCAATTTTCGGCTAAGTGTATTATTCTAGCCCCCCATTTTGAATGCAAGTTTCAAATTGAGTGCCCGTTCTCGTCATATTAGAAATTCTCTGATGACTCCAAAACAAGGCGCCGTTTTATGACGTTCACCCCGCATTTGCTTCACCGAAACATTAGAGCCAATTATGGCGGGCCGAGCTTTTGAACATATTACGGATTTTAAACCGGCAGATTGAATTGAAATGAGAGATTGCCGTGGGGAGGTGTGGGGGGGGGGGCGGCGATAACCGCCGCGCCAAGCGGCAGATAACCGAGCGAGCAATCTCTGTCATCGCGCGCAGTTTCCCGCGACGCCGCCTCTCCTCGCGCCAATCAGTCAGCGTCACACTTTGCCAGCAGCACGTGACAGAAGACCCGGGCGCCACCTTAAATTTGCGAAGTGAAGTCCCAGAAGGAGAAGGAGCTCCCGTGGGCGGCCCTAGATGTTCGGGCGCTCTCTTCCCGTCACGGCCGACGCGACGGTGGCTCTTCTGCTCGCCCACTATGGCCGCGCTGCACACTTTCCTCCCCGGTGAAACCAGAGCTCTGCCTTCACGCGCTGCCGTGTCCTCTGGGCTATTTTTACTGCAGCAGCAGCGGTACTGCTGCCAAACCCATACCACGGTGTACGCTGCGTGTGTTTGTGTAGGTGTGTGTGTGTGTGTGTGTGTGTAGGCGTGCGAGCGGTTGAACGGTGAATGTAAAAACAGATGTGAGCAGAAAAGAGCTGGGCAATGTTCTAAAAAGGAGGCTATGTTTTACTAATGAATATGGCTCTCAATATTGAAGTTATACTTTACTTTGAATAACTTAATAGTTATACTCAACATTTTTAAATTCGGGGCCTCTTAGATTATGGTAATTTATGTAGGTAACAGAACTGTGGGAAAGAAATTTCGTAAATATTTTTTAAATGTAAAGTCTTGTGTGTGTGCGTGTGTGTCTCTGCCTCCTCACCTGCCTCATCCACTCAGCTGCATCCGATGCTTATCACCCCACCCATATATACGCCGCTGTGTCCTCCGGGCGGTTTGTCAGATCGTCGTTATCGGTGTCCTCGTGTGTCTCTCATGGCTTTTGATGTGTTACCCTGAATCACTGTGACTACCCCGGTCGTGGATTCTTTTGCCTCACTCGAGTTTGGAGTCGTTTTGAGTTTATCCTTTTCTTTAAAGCCATATCTGGTCTCCAGTGAATCTCCGCGCCCGAGTCCTCTACCGGCCGTGAGACGTGACACGAAGGACAGGAGACATATTCTGACATAACACTTTTTTTCTTTTCTTTTTTTTTTATACGCCTCTCATTCCCTCTCATTTCTTTTCTTTTCACTCGCAGAGAGGCCAGCTCAGTCATTAGTAGTGCTATTGACCGTATTGATTTGGGTTGGCATGACAACCACTGTACTCATTATTGGGGGTAATGAGCTGATCTCAACGAATCACTTTGTTTGTTTTCCCAATGGGCAATTGCAGCAATTATACACTAAATACAATATTTAGAAAAAGCACCTGCACAAAAATAACTAGTTAGAATGTTTAAATAATTCAATTTGATTATAAATAATGATCCCAACAGCTTAGGGCACAAAGGCGGAGTAAACCAACAGCTGGTGCTCCAGACACGCCGCAATCACCCGTAGATAACAGATAAACCTCAACTTTGAATCAAGGTGGAACCGATTACAATTCAGTGGTTCAATGTCAAAGCTTTTCATCACATTTTCAAGATTCAATAATAATGTGATGTTGTGAAAAAAAGGTGCTAACTTCTATTTGAGAATAGAAGCATACATTTTCCATGTTAGGATTGTTTTCTTCATGAGAAACCATCATTATTATTAAACACTGAGGAGTCTGAAGTGACAGAATTTTCTCTAGTGGATTTTCTTTTGAAGTTTTCAAGCCTGTGAAATGCTGCCACAACTCAACGCATCGACGCACATGGAGGCTTTTTTATTCACGTCCCAAATTCCTGTACCTCTTCCCTTCTGTGTCCGATTGACCTAATTCTCTCTCTCTCTCTCTCTCTCTCTCTCTCTCTCTCTCTCTCTCTCTCTCTCTCTCTCTCCGTCTTTCCTTCGGTTTCAGTGAAGTACATCAAGGAGATGTCGGCTTTCTTTAAAAACTCGGGGTCCCCTGGGGCCACCCTCCCCTGGGACTCTCCCCCCTCCTCGCCCCACAGGGGTGCCGAGCTCTCCCCCACCGAGGTGAAGGAGCCCTGCAGCATCCCGCTGAAGATGTGCCAGGTGTCGCGGAAACGGTGCCCCCCGGACACGGAGAACAGGTAGAGCGGGACGCATGTTTTCATCCACACACACACACGCAGTCTTGTAAACTAGAAGGACTCTTATCCTCTCCACATGGAAGCTTCAACTGCTCCCTGCCCCCTCCCACCCCGCTCCCCCATCTGCCAGGTATTTCGAGGTGATTTCGTCCAGCAGGAGGGACTCGGTGTTCCTGCGGGCCAAAGACCCGGCCATGGCTCAGTCCTGGTACAACGCCATCCAGGCGGGCGCGGCCAGCCTTCTCCCGCGCGCGATGGAGGAGATGAGGAGCATGCAGCCGGGGGTGGAGGTCAAACATCTGGGCTGGATCACGGAGCAGGTAGGTGTGAACGCGGGTGTGCGCGCTGCGCGCTGCAGGGCCGTGTTTCGTTCTCCTGTGTTTTAACGCCTTTTCTTCTGCTTTGCTGCCTGTTTTTTTCGGGGGGGTGCAGTTGACCCAGGGTCCAGAGAAACCCGTCCTGGCCATGCTGACTGACAGAGACCTGATGCTGTATCCCTCCCTGCCGGAGAGCAGAGAGAGCCTCGGCAACCCCACCAAGAGCCACCCGCTCATCGCCACCAGGTCGCCACTCGACACGCTTAGCACAAACACACGCGCTCCACCCCGGGCGGCTCACAGTGGAATTTTCAAAAAAAGTCCCCTCCCAGCGTCAGGGGAGCACAAGCTCACTCTTTCCACAGCTGGACTATTGGACATTTGAGTCACATTCATATGGAAAACATTAACAGAACCAGAGCCTATGACTCATGTCTTTTTTCTTCCTCCTTTTTTCTCTCCTCTTCACCCCACATTCCATTATTCTTTCTCCTTATTTCCCCTTCATTGGCTCTCACGGTTCATTCTTTTGTCTTTATCTCCCCCAACGTTCAGGCTGGTCCACTCGGGCCCAGGGAAGAGTTCCCCCCTGCTGGACTCCGACCTCTCGTTCGGCCTGCGTTCGGGCACCAAGCAGGGCGTGGAGACCCACGTGTTCCGGGTGGACTCTGCCAAGGAGCTGTCCACCTGGACTCACCTGGTGGTGGAGGGTTGCCATAACGCCGCCGAGCTCGTCAAGGAGGTCACCGCTGGTACGGACACGGGGGATTTGTTTTGTAAATTCAAGTCTCTTGAATGGCGCAACCAATGTTCAACGCTTGACTCCCCACTGAGGTCACCCTCTTCTCATGGCACCGACAACAAGTGACACATGATGAGAGGCTTAAAGACTTATGATATAATACATACGAAGGAATTCTTCAAGGTCAGCTGCTGTGGATCAGGTTGCAGTTGCTGCTTCTATTAGTAGTTCAAAGTAAGGACCTGAAAGTTTAATAGTTTTTTAAGTATCACTTGGACCAACAGTGAATCTGATCAATTCAGTCAGGCGGTTGTTTCCCTCTGACATCCTCCCCCGAACACAGTTACTTTACATCAACAAAACGAGCTCTCCTTTGATTCTAGTAAAACACATTGTGTTTAAGATTGTGAGTCTTTCACACTGAGAATCTGGAGCAGATCTGTTTAATTCGTACAATTACAAAGACATGGTTTCCATTCAACAGACACGAGCAAACATCTCACCGCATAAAAGGGGGCCGGTCTCACAGAGCAGGATTAGCAGTTTGTTAATTCTTTCTCGCACAATGATTTTGGGCTGGTTGTCTTCAGCAAAATGTCCTAAATCCTCTGGCTGCTTCTTTGTAAACGACTTGAAGTGGGTTTTTTTTTTTTTTTTTTAGAAAGGAAAGCTTTTGGTTACAAAATGTATTAAATGCAAGTAGAGTCCAATTGCAGCTTCTTTTTTACTTCCACGCATCAGAGTGGGCATTTTAGTCCTCAAAGTTTCCTCCGGAAACACAAAAACACGAGGATAATGCAGTGTTGTACCGCTGTTACACTGCCCTCTGCTGGTAGCACGAGGTAGCGCAAAAACCTTCAGCCCACAACCCAAATTGCTCTAATTTTAGAATCTGAAGTAGGACGAGTGTTCCATTTAACTATAACAATAACCGTCATTTGAATCATTTTGGTCATCCTTTCAGTCTCACATTCATAGGATACAGCCAAGGATTCTGGGCTTTTATATCAATTCTGTTGAGCTCACAACATAATGAGAACGCAAGAAATAAGCCAAAAAAATCCACACTGGTTTGACGAGAACAGCTGTGTGCTGAGATATCCTGTCATTACCTTCCCTTTGTCTGCCTCTGTCACGTTGTTCTCTTCTACCCTGGCAGCCTGTAGTTGGAATGGGAAGGAGTGCACCCTGGGAGTCCACATTGATGAGGGTTTCACACTATTTACACAAGAGATGGGTGTCAGGAAAAGTATCCTGCTGCAGCAGCCGTTCGAGCGCCTCAGAATGTCCTCAGATGACGGAGTTCGCATGATGTTCCTCGACTTCGGAGGCCAAGAGGCCGAGATAGTAAGTTACTGATTTTCCACTGAACTTTTACAGTAATGTAGCAGTTTTTATATTGTTGTATTACAACCACCATGAATAAAGGCTGTCAAAACAAGCTCTGATTGTTGTAATAAAACGTGAGTTTTCGCTATTGAAGATCTTTTGAAGGCACCATCGACTTTCCGTTGTGTTCTATTACTATTTTTACCACTAGGAACTACTATTGAATCAAAATTACTAACATTTTATTCATGTTGCAAATTTACCAGTATTTCGATTTTTGAAATTAACTATATTTTGCTGTCATTTTTCATTTCTGTTTCCTGCACTCTCATTTCAGCAACTGGACCTCCATTCTTGCCCAAAGACCATAGTCTTCATCATCCACTCTTTCCTGTCTGCCAAGGTCAAGCGACTGGGGCTTCTGGCATGATGATGGTGCACCATCTGGAACGTCAACGATAGGAATATTCAATAAATCACAGAGCCGGAAGACTCACCAGAACACCAGAGGATGCAGTCTGGGAAAAGGTGCTTACTCGCCACTTTCTTTCAGCCCTCCGTGGCCTGTAAAGGATCCTCCTCTGGTCAGGCACCTCTTGGTCTCTCTGTGACAATGGATAGAAGACCGCAGCATTGACGGACCTTTTTGCTGAACTTGTAGTTTTACGGTAAAGGAGAGTTTTTCCATCACGGCTCGAGTCAGCCGCCACTTAAGGGATCTGACATCTGTCAAATCGTTTTTTTTCGGTGGGTCGTCACACTTCATGGTGGCATCCTGCATCTTAATGTTTCCAAGATTGAAATACCAATTATTTCCTGTTTTTTTTTTTGTGCCATTGTTAAGTTTTGCTTTGTTTCATGAGTGATGGTAGGGCCTTTGTACTGAGCGTCCTTTCGTCTTTCAATAGTTGCCCCGTGCGTCATAATAACAAGTAATTTCACAGATGTCCTGATTGATGTTGGACAAACTTCTTTCTTTCTTGTTTTTTTATACAAAGGCAGCTTTGGTGCAGTGACAGAATAACATGAACTGAACAACGAACAACGATAATGTTTGCTTTTCATGTCAATTCCTAAGTTTACTCCTAAATTTCATTTCATTTTGGACAGCTTCCAAATATCAAATAAAATGTAATTTGCATTGCAGCTCAACAACTTGTTATTTTATTTTCTCCTCTTCCCTGTTTTGAGTTTTCTCATCCATGGCCTAACAAAAAGAAACGCTTATCACTGTGCAGCGCGTATTATTAGAATATTTTGTTTTTTCGCTAGTTGACAGCTTAATCAATAAATCTGAAGTATAGCATAAAGCGTATCAACACACGTGTATCAAATAAGAGCTGCTGTGTTTTTAGAGTTCTGGTTGTTTCCTCAGAGGATGAACCGTGTTCATCCGAATGTACCGATGGCCTCCTTTCTACACACGTGTCCACATTTAGGTTTGTTACTTTACCATTTTGAGGTGTTGGTTGTTCACAACTTTAGTTTTTTTTTGTGTGTGTTTTTTTTTCATTTGGGTCGACTGAACATCCACAACTTGGAGCCTTCTCTCTGTGTCAAACACTAAAAAGACTTGTATTAATATATATTTCAAAAACTAAAACCTGTTTTGCTTTCAAGAATAAGCTGTATTGTATATTCTTATTTAAACAAAGGTGTGCCTTGCAGAGTTGTTTGTATATAAACATGTAATAAACTTTGTTAACTTTTATTGTTTTCTTTGCTTTGCTTTATTGATTATGTGTTTAGGTCACTTTTTAATATTTAATTCCTTGCATTGGCTTCTCTAAGGCTCCACTGCAACCACAACAAATATATATATATATATATATATATATATATATATATATATATATATATATATATATATATATATATATATATATATATAATATCTGCTATTTAAAAATGATTAAACATTCTATTGAATTTCACATTACATGTTGCAGGTTCCGGCAGCATCAAACTAAGCTACACTAATGAACATTCAATACAGTGTTATAGATGAAGCGTGTCATGTTGGGACATGTTGTCTGCCATCAAACGAGGCAAAGGAAGCCCCCCAGCTGGTGACGAAGGGGCAACAGACAAAAGTGGCAAAACTACGTTGAATAAAGGACTCACGTGTGGCCTGAAACTCAGTTCCAATTGAATGCTAACGTTCTGAGCCACCACAAAGGATTTGCAGAAAATACAAATGGAATACGTTCAAGCTTTATGTGTTAACATCTTGACGAAGCAATGAATAACAGCCAGTCCTTTTTTAAATAATGTCCTTTTCACCTCCAACCTTCACTCCGGCCTCCGATGGTCTGTAACGGTCTGTTCCACTGCTCACGCCTCAGACGGCGGATTCAGCTTTTCGTTCAGCAGTCCGCTGATCTGACAGCTTCATTAAGTCCGGACGCATCTGTAGAATGGGAAGAGCCGAGGCGGCGATGATGATGATGATGATGATGAGGATGAGACGTTTTAAGTCAGCGGGGTGTGTGACGGAGACAGTGAGGCCTGCTGCTGGCCATTTTGAGGGGAGCGAGCAACAACAGCACCCTCTTGTATGCTTCTACCGCCACGAGCAGCATTTATCAGTGAGGCGCAGATGCTGTTTGTTGCAGTGCGTGTGTGTGTGTGTGTGTGTGTGTGCCTGCGTACGCGTGCGTGTGGTTTTTTTCAAACGCAAGTGTGCGTTCGCAGTGCGTGTGACCGCACTACAAATGGAACAAACTGTGACTTGTACATCAGCCCGTCAAATCAGAATAGAGTGTTCACATTTGATCATATCTCGCCTCTCCTTTCTGTCCTCTGAGCCCCCCTCTTGTCTTGTTGAGATGTTCCCATGGTAACGGCAGGGAGCACTCAGATTGGCTGCGCCCGTCTTTTCCCCTGAACTATGGTTTTGCTGCTGAAATTGCCAATCGGCCTCTTAGATCCGCTGGAGAGGAGGAGGAGGAGATTGTGTGAATATATTTTGATTAACAAAAATGGAAGGGCACTTAGGACGGAGAGGAAGGGGGGACAAATCTGTGGAAAATCTGATGTTAGTAAGGGAAGGGTCGAGGAGATAATGTTGCACTTTATAGAATGCACTCTGCAGTCTATGCAATCTTTCGTGTTGATGCCTGGAGAGAAAACACTATCACACACAAAGAGAAGCCATATTGACTCTGAATAAGATTGAACAGGAAGTGTTAACACTTTTGCCAACAAGGCATTATTTTTGAATTTCAGCCATAACCTGAAATATTCTTCGCATATTGGATGCAGACGCAAAAGAGCTGCGGATGAGACAAGTAGTGGCTGATCACGGTTATGCACTTTCTCTTTTAAAGGACTATACTAGTGACGTTTTCGATACCATTTGGTGAAATTGAGAACGGTGGCTTCTCTCTCTCTCTCTCTCTCTCTCTCTCTCTCTGTGTTAAACTAATATATCTAATACCTTATAACAGTTATAATGACAAGCAATGCATGTTTCTTTTTATAAATAACAACATTACAATTTCCTCTTGAATCATTACAGTGTGAGCAGATGGGCGCGCTTCCTTTAGAATGCTGCGAATAATAATAATAATAAAAAGATGCCAATCTCATCAAGCTGTTGTCTTAACCCTCTGGGTTATATTGTCTACGCATCACTGTCACTTTCAAGGCCACTTCTTGTGAGCCGCAAGTCTCATTATTTCCTCACACAGTATCCCACCAACCGTCCCAGCCGCTGTCTCAGAATATCACCAAACATCACAAGAGGCTAAGTACTTCCTCCACTGCAGCCCGATAGCCAGAGTGGTGCCATTGTGTCATTTCCCCACACACGTATGGGACATGACTGTACGTTAAACGCAGATAAGATTTCATCGTATCCTGCAGTGCGCATCGTGCAAGACAGGTGGCAGTAGATGATTGAAGGAGGAGAAGTCCGACTGGTTCTTATGTACGGTCAGAAACAGTAGGGGTCTCTGTCTCTCCATGCAGGAGAACCACAAAGAGCGCTTTGGTGTTCAGTAAAGGGAGAGGGGGGGGGGGGGGGGGGGGTTGATTGGTCCTGACCTAATTCAGAACAGGACATCCCACAATATTCAATACTCTATTTCTAGTTTTTTCTCTCTCTCTCTCTCTCTCTCTCTCTCTCTCTCTCTCTCTCTCTCTCTCTCTCTCTCTTTATTCTCCCACTTAACACAAAAGGACTAGAGAGAGGAAAGAGGGCAAGAGATTAATACTAAAGCTCAGGCTGAGCAATTCATATTCCAATTGGAGGAGCATGTTATCTATTTTCTCACACTCATTCATTGTGCCTCTCTCCCCGGGAGGGGCGCTGGAATCAAAGCGGGACTCAGTGGGAATCAAAACGGGGGACTTTCAAGGAAAAACACCGAACAATGGCGACAACAGCCGGCGAAGGTAGAACGTTTCAACCTTGTGCGGAATCCAAAAGGAATCAACTGCGCAATCACTTTCACATCAACTCCTCAATAACCATGTCAAATATGTACAGAGGGACAGGGGGGGTGAGGGCCGAAGCCGAGTCCTGTGTCATTGGAAAGTCATTCATCCGAGCTTAATCAATCTGGGTTGTTTGATTCAATTCAAACTGCCTCCCGGGCAGAAGAAGAGAGGGAGAAGAGCGGAGCTGATCTGACTCTTTCTAACTCTGACGAGGCTTCTCTCCGTCTCTCGTCTCATTCATTTCCCCCCCTTTTTCTTTCATTCTCTATCGTTTTCTCGTCCTCCTCCTCCTCCTAGGGGCAGGAATTATTGCTACTCATTTCATGCTAAGGCACAGCTTGGATTTCTTTTTCTTTTTTTCCCATGCCAGTATTATTTTTTATATTGTTATTACTACTGTATGTCTTAAAGACCAGGTTAGGGTTATTAAATATGCCAAAGCGAATTGTATTTTCGCTCAAGTAAGCTCCTTGGAAATATTCCATCAGGGCACCCTTTTTATTCTTTCCAAATGTAGTTATGAATTTTAAAGTAGACTTGTATTACTGGAGTCGAGAGGTGTGTGATCGGAATACCGAGCAAAGCCCCGATTTGGAATTCCTTGTTCTAGGAGCCGTTGTTAGAGGAGGCCGTGGCTGTCAACGGGAAGGCTAAGAAAAAGAGAGACAATGGGGGTTAATATCGGCAGCTGGTGGTGATGAGCACACTTAAGTTTTCTTTTTCTTTTTTTTTTTATCTTCGCCTGTTTGAGGCGTTGGAAATTTTCCAGATTGCTTTCAGAAAGGTGTTACATCAAAACATCGCACAGAATGAGTCAATAACAAAATAGCACGCTTCCATTGCCTATACCGGCAACACCATCATGTAGACATTCAGATCCTCCAACACCACCACCACCACCACCCGGCCTTCAATTTTTTGGTATTCATGAGCATATGCTCCTGTGTGAAGTCCCCTGTCAATAAACATGCACAGTCTTAATTGTTCCCTTCGTAATTAGACTGCAGTTCTGTTCTTTTTGGCTCAGGTGTATGTTGAAGCTTTTTCTTTTGTTTGTGGTTTGGCACCTCTGATGATTTCCATGACAATCGTTTGAGTGAGCGAGGAAGCGAGAAAAGGGAGAGAGAGAGAGAGAGAGAGAGAGAGAGAGAGGAAGAGAGAGAGAAGGTGAGAAACAGTTGCTGGAATAAAGCCCCATCTCAATCTGAATAGCTTATTAATAGAGCTGGTCCCGGGCAAACAGATGGCAGCTGCCAAAAACAAACACAGAAATCACAGAAATGAAAACCCTAATTCAATTAGGTGGGAAGCATTCCTCGCTGCAGCAGTTATTGAGCAGTTTCCATTAATTTGATGATCCATTTAAGAAAAAGAAAAAAAAGGAAACATATTAAAGAGCTTTTTCCAGAATGTTCTCCTGCATTTATTATCTGTGGCTGACAAGCGGAAAAGGCCGCAAGCTGCATGTACAGTATGTGTGTGTGAGAAGAAAAACAGGATTTAAGTCATTACGGGCTCATGGTTAACAAATGTAATTAAAGTTACTAATGAATGATACAATTGCAGTGTGTATAATATGAATTTATGGTTCACAGCAAAAGAGAACACTAAAATCGTGGGTTGGAATTGGCCTGTTCGTACGTTAGCATATCACCGTTTAAGAGAGAGAGAAAGAGGTGAAACTAACAGACTTTTGGAGGTTGTGAGTGATGCTTTTGTGTTTTGACGCGTCTTCATCTTCAGGATTGTTTCAAAGCTGTCCTTGGTTGATTTTGACCTCTCGATGGAATGCCATGAATCTTGTTACATTCAGAGAAGGAATGTTATCGGATGTTTTCCTTTCCTACGTTACGTTGTTTACCTGTTACTTAAATCACGTGGTTACCTACGTTTACCACGTAGTTCATCCACGATGAACGAATGCGTTGACTCTTTGGTGTTATAACGCCTGCAAAGCTAGCTAACCGCTAGCTGTTATGCCGACGGTGAGCATTGTATTTCCTTGAGAACACGCTATCAAAGTAACGGTTAGCGTGCTAGCATGTTGACATTGCCTAAGAAGAATATTAATGGGATATTCCCAAAATAAGCAAATCCTGTTATTAATCGTGTATAAAAGTAGCATAAAACGGTTGCATTCCACATTAACACATTAGGGTTTGAATTGGCAATGCCTAAGCCAAAAAAGTCTGCTAGTTTCAAGACTCCTCTCGCATTCTTAGAGGCTCTGAAGTTGTCTTCTTCATCTGAACCTCTGTCCTTCTCTATGACAAGTCCGCTCATCATTGAAAAAGTTAACCTGACAGGATTCAAAGAAGGGACACGTACCATCGAGAAACCAGTTCAATACTTTAACTGAGAAGTGATATTTGGTTGTAAAACCCACACAGAGTCACCGTGTGGCCTCCGCCAGGGTTCGTGTGGCTCCCTGAGCCTGACGATTGAGCGATTGAGGGTGATGCTTTGAAATAGGTTCCCAGTTGAAATTAAATTCAAATTCACAGAATTTAAGTCAATTCCTCTAAAACCAGGGAAACCTATTGAAAACCCTCAAGAGTGACAGAAAGTACTTGAAAGAGAGCCAAAATGGGAGACAACTCGCGAATAATCAGGTAAAGACACAAGTGCTTCTGTGTTCATATGAATCAAACACACCAGACAAAAATAGAAGTCCCTTGGGTAGAAAGAAAGTTTATCTCAGGAACATAAATGTAAATATTAGATGTTAAATATGAAAATTGCAGACAAGATGAAAGCCTTCCGGATATGCAGGTAAATAAACACTGTGTTTGGCAAAAGAGGAGAAACGCTTGAAGTAGCATCTCAGACGGCTGAGCATTACACGATTTTAGAGAGATTTCCCCCGACGCCATTTATACGACAATACATTTGGAGTGCAGAATGTTCAAATTGTAACAAAACATTAAACCAAGCTACACTGTTTACTTGCAATCAAAGAAGAACATGCGATGGCCAAACATGTTCAGGTGTCAGGCCTTTGTAGCTGCTCGCCACTGGCACCGCTCTCATTTTTCAGTTCTTCCGGTTCAGAAATCTTACAAGCGGAGTTGCATAAGGAAACCCTGATAAAGATTTGTCTCCTTTAGGCCTATGTCAAAAAAAACTGTGCTGCACGGTTCCTTTGTTGAAACCTAGTGCAGCAGTTTCTAGTCTCTTGCAGAAGATAACTAAAGATTCAGGGAGACATTCAGCATTATGAGCGCCACTAACAGCCTGAGCTCAGCCCTCACATCTTTCTGTTTTCTTTAAATCCTTTTTCATTTTTGGGTGTTGGCATGTCTGCATCATTTTGGAATGGTCTTTTCGTTGTCAATGAAAGGATTTGCTCTGCACCAATATGTATTATTTTAAAACCATATTTCTCACTGCATGGGAGCAATTGATTGGTTTCTCTGCACAGCACAAGTGAAAAAGCTGTAAAATATGTGTATTTTTTCTTGCACCAAAAAGTCATTAGTTGCAGTTTGCTGCTATGAGTGAAAAAATGAAAAAAGGATCATCTTATTCTGCAATATCAGAGTAAACAGGCAAGACATTTTTCAAATGATCATTTAAATATATTATTTTCATGAATGTTTTCTTAAATATTGCGTCAGGCAATAAAATGACTGAAATGAGCGATGCTGATTCAAAGTGTAAAAATGCATTGCAAAGTTACATTTACTGTATGTTGGCGAAGCAAGTGTCACAGCTTGGTTGCTATGGTGCCCACTTTAAGAACATGGACCTTTTTCACCAACCAAATGCTAGGACTGTCTATTATACAACATGCCAACATCTTGCACTACTTCGCTTGAATCCTTTGCCAATTTCATCTTCAAGCCTGTTTAAATATTGCTACATGCCATGTGCATGACGGAGCTGAATACCTTACTTCCCGAGTAACTATTTTGTATTTTTATAACAAGCCTTTAATCCCAAACATCTGGACCAGAACCTTGTTACACTAACACAATCATTTCTCTCGAACACTCTGTCCGACATGCAATTATTGGAGGGTCCGAGGTGCAGCATGTGTGGGCGATGTTGCTCAAATAGAGCAGCTGTGGCGTTTAACAAACATCAGAAATGACTGCGTACGGCTGGTCCCGTTTTTTTTTTTTTTTTTGGCTGCGGTGTGAGCTCACCAAAAGCTGCAGGGGAGATGATGAGAAAATAGTCATGTGTGCGGTGCTCATTCTGACTTGTCTCCACTTCAAGTCAGGACTAAAGAACTGCTGAGATGGAGGAAAGTGGGGCACTATTATTTTACTTCTTACTCAAAGAGAACGGGGCTTTGGGGGGAGGTGTGGGGTGGGTGGGGGGGGGGTTTCTTCGGGAAGGTGGGCTCCTGGCCCGTGGAGGAAGACTTCTTATCAAACAAGTATCTTTGCCATCCCGCCATTTGCTTAAAGCTCTCTCTCTCTCGACCCCCCCGATTTCCACATGTCGATAGAGATCAAAAGTGCCAATATCAGCCCGGTTCACAACACTTTCTATTCACAGTAAAGCGAAAGAAAACCTGCTGGACATTGGCAAGTTCCGAAAGATTACATATTCATTTAACACCACCAGATGTACTTCTCAGAAACAAGTCTTTGTTGTCTGAAACCTTTCGCGAGGACACTAGTTTTTGAGCTGAGGTATTCCGACCATAAAAAGTCTGTGGTTGTGAAGCAGTTTCGTATGAGCAAACAGGACTTTTACCCATGAGACTGCTGTCCTTAACCAGTGCGAAACCAAAAGTCAGGGTAGCTTTAATTTACTTTAAAATGTCCTTTCGCAAAGTGCGCATGCTGCCGGCAGGCCTAATCTCTACGGTTCATATCATTTTGAGACTAGTCGGCCTGGCATCGGTGCAATGTGGGTGGCATGTGCAAGTGATTCTTTGGCATCCCTCGGTGTTACCGGCACCAGCAGATTTCCGCTCCCCTACCGGCGAAAGGCTGCCGAACAACATTGTGTTGCAACAATATGGAGCCGCTTTTCAATTGGCCAAGTTAAATGGCGCTAAACATTGATCTTTACATTAACATGACCTGAGGTTCTGTTCGTTAAAACCGTACATAACTTACATCATATATAAAACATGTGTTGCACCCTACATGTTGAAAAAAGGAGGCTAAAAGGGTGTTAAAAGTGTGTTAAAAAGTTATGGCAAGGGGTCCCAACCCAGAGTCTGCTGTATATTTAACGAGATGGGAGTGAGAATGTGTTGGTTTTGGCACCATTTGCCGGCGCCTTCGATTTGGTGTGTGATAAAAATGATTTCATTATAAAAGAAGTTGTTTTCTTTTGGGGGGAAAATATGCATATAAAACCATTCTTTCGTTACCTCGCAGTGTGTGAAAACAGAAATCAACTGGATATTCAGACATTTAAATTTACACGAGTAATCATAAAGAGAAAGTCTTCATCATCTGAAGTTTCGCAATGAACGTTCGATTGTAAAACACGTTTTTACACGTACGGTTTTCAAATGACAACGCAACTACTTTCATCAGTTTAAATTATTTTTATCCTCAGAAAAAAAAACAGGAAATGGACAAAATTTGACCTTAGCAGTTTTGACAACCCGGTGGTTGTCAAAACCGACACAGCACAAAGGCTGTATTATGTAAACCTGCAGGTGTGAAACCACAAGTGTGCTTTGTGCCTCACGTGGTATCCTCTGTCCTCTGCGTTTCTGTTGTCCTCTTTTGTCTCCCTCTTGTTTTTGCACAGTTGCATTCGAGCTGCAACTTAAAGAGAAAAGTAATGAAGAGATCTTCAACAAAGAAAAAGGCCTGCGATAAAAGTCTTAACCGTCCATTTCGCCAAATTGCTAAATGAAACGCATTTCGGAATTAGTTATGGAAATTCCGGTTCCTGTTGATGTACTAGTTCATTATGTGCAGTGAAGTCAGCATGAAAAAAAAAGAAGAAAAGAAAACCATAACTGATTCTGAAGACAAAGCGAAACCCATTTCTTGTTAAAACCACCCCCCATTTCCTGCTGCTCGACGCTCCACCGCAGCACCGAGGTTGCAACTGAAACGTTTTGCCTGGATGCTACATTAGTGCGTCTGCGTTTGGTGCTCTCCTCCTCCTTCAGTTCACCCGCAGCGCTGACCTTCTGTTCTGCGTCTCCCTCAAAGGACAGATAAGCTCCCTGCTTGTATCATGTTCTCAGATCAACCACGGGTACTTTCACGCTCCTGCAGCGCCACACCTTGCAAATAAGGTACATTTAAAGGCAAACGATTGGCTCTTTTTTCAGGGCGGAGTCTCACGCGGGCCGACTCATCATCCGCCGTGTGCTCGGCTGGAGCTTTAATTAGTTGCGTACTTAAGTAAACACCTGGAGACGTAAAAGGATTCCAACATTGACAAATATTTGGCAGAACTTGCTTTGGTATTGCATTGAATTGAATACAACATTTAAATAAAATGGACATGCTGTTCATCATTATTTAAATCTGAATGAAGGTTTTGGATGAATGAAAGATCCTCATGGAAAAAAAAAATCTGTATTTTACTGATTAAATGTAGCCCAGAGAGCTTTTTAAACACATTGGAACAAAAAGGGAAGACAAAATAGCGCCGAGGGGACTCATTTAAATTTAATTTGGGTATAATAAAGAACCTTTCTCCTAAATGAATCTCGCCAGGCTGAAAAATGTAACATAAATAACAAACAAAACTTGAAATGAATAAAAAATATCACGCACATGACAACCTTTTTATTTTAAGTTTTTGGGCCTTTTAATTCACTATTCAGCAGTGAGTTTATAGCGGTTGTGCATCCCTTTCCCCTCGCTCTCTGCAAGGTAGACGCCACACCGACCGTGTCTTTGTCAACAAACCTGCCATTACTGACGCCATCGCTGCACCGGCCTTTTTGGATTCTGCGCGACCAGCCAGGCGGCTGCATTCGCCGCATCCTCCACCCCAAATTGCAGCTTCTCCAGCCTCTCGTCGGCCTCGTGACTTTGACTCTGAGACGGCGGCGTTAAAGCGAGACTGTCTCCTGGCAGTATTTACTCGAGAAAACAAACCTACTGCGTGTGACACAGGGAACACGCCGTAAAAGGAATATCAAATGTTGTTAGCATGATGTAGCCGCGGCTAGAGAGGGAGAGACAACACCCAAACCCGAGGGGGAGGGCGGGGGGAAGCAGAAACACAGGCCTGCGTGTGCACATGAGGCACAGACAGCGGCGTGCGGCGGCACCCGGAGCTATTTTATATTGCATTGTATTAAGAATGTATGACTGTGATGTTAATATAATGTGTGTCATATCACAAAGTGGCAGGTTCTCCAATTGTCCAATAATGATCTATTTGCCAATTCGATACCACTGAGGAAGAGACGGCGTAAAATGAATAAAACATTGCATAGAGGGCTCGTGACACTTCCATTCCAATCTCTGCGTCTCTCGCTCGCTCTCTCTCTCCCCCTCACAAAGTCTCTAAGAAGACTTGTGTGCAATTGGGGTAAAATGAGTACTTGGACGGTTGCCTGAGTTTGTGTGCACGTTGCATTTCTCTGTTCTCTTTATCTCGCACATAGACGCCTACGATGCACCGCTTTCACAAGCAAAGCCGACGTCTTCTCGCATCTGCTCTCTTGTTTGTTAAGATAGTTTACTGGCAATATCCACGCTGGCTGGCTGGCGTCCTCTGCATCCACGGCTAATTGGCTAATGCCATCGGAGTCCTGGGCTAAAAATGAATATAGGATGCAAGTGTGACCCTCTTAAGCGCAAACACACGGCGAGGTTCAGCGAGTTGTGGGTGTTGGTGAATCGAAACGATTTAAAAGTCTTGGAAACAAAAAAAAAAAACGAACGTGTGATCGTCTCATTAGAGAAAGGGAGAAAAAGAGTCGGCGAGGAATGGTCCCTTTTTAAACTTTTTTTTTTATTATGCAGGTTTGAAATAAAAGAAGCAATGTGACACAAACAGATGCTGCTGGCAAAGGGGGGAGAAAAAAAAGGGAGCAGCGGCCAAAAATATATAAAAAAAGAACACAAAATCAGTGTGATCAGCATTGTTTTTATCAAACCAATGAAAAAGAAACAACAAAATAAGATTAAAAATACACCTCTATTGTAAGAAGCAAAAGTGATCTAATTTCTTTCATAAATAAGAAAACCTGTCAAATGACTGATGGGTAACTAGCGGAAACAATATATCGATAACCATTTAAAATATTTATCATTACCGGCTTTACAAATAAAATAACCACAATTGGCAGGTTTTATTTTTACACAACTTAAAATCTTATAGTTCTGTAACAACTAAAACTGAAATTATGCAACAGTAAAGAGATAAATACAGATGTCATTGTCAGCAAAATGCAATTCTGTTAATCACACAAAAAGTTAAAAAGATGAGATCAACACAACCTAACACCAAGTAGAAACTTATAAAAATCACTGTAATGGGGATGTGATGGCTCCAGTCACATATTTCATTACTTCACTTGTGCATGTCGAGGAGACAAATGGTCAGAGAAAATAAGAAAAGGGAGGTGGGGGGGGGGGGGGGGGGGGGGGCATTTTGAGGCAATGTCTTTTTTTTTTTCTTCATTCCAACAGCAACATTATATCTCATTTTATCTCTCGGCGTTTCTTTCCCTCTCTCCATCTCTCACCTGGCTCTTTCCATTTAATGATCTGCAGGACACATATTGTGTATTCAGTTTTAGATTGAACTTTATTGGAAAAAAAACACACCAGTGAGCACAGATTTAATGCCAGAACGAGAGTGTGAAATACTCCTCTGAAATCCAGCTGCACAAGGCTGTTAAAATTCACGAGAAAGACCCGACACTCGAACGCTCACACAATCTTGCGCACGAGTGTGTGCCCGCGGACATACACACCCAACTTCACACGTCATGAATGGGGTACATTCTAACGTCCACACACACACACACACACACACACACACACACACACACACACACACAATGACTTACAAGTAATATTAAAGAAGAAAAAAAAATCTATCTGGACTCCCAATTCCCTATTTGATCCCATAAAAGTGATATTTACAATCACACTGTGACCGCTCTGTAGACCTCAACAGGTCCTTAATATTAAAAAAAGATGCTTTTCGTTTTTCTTTCCCCCACCCACGTTTTCTGTATCAATTTGCAGGCCCTTAAGCAAAGCTACCATAACATCAAAGCCTGCGCTGAACCTACTAGAAGTTAATATGTCTCTACAGTACAGGGCCCAACGCTTATTGGCGAAAAAAAAAAAAGAAAAGAGGAACGATTTTGCAAGCCAGAAATAAATAAAACAACAACAACAACATAAAGGAAAATGAGAAAGAAAAAAAACGAAAAAAGGAAATGAAAACGATTAGAACACAAAGTTTTTTTTTTCTTTCCTTCTCATTGTAATTAAAGCTGGATGGGGTCCCTGAGGGGACTTCGATGGTGACACAGAAGAGGAGCGCTCTGCAGCCCGGCCCGTTTCAGAGCGACCAGAGAAACACCACTCAGAGAGGAGGCGGGAGGGGGGGGGGGGTGAGCCGGAGGGAGGGGAGAGGAGGGGAGGGGGAAGTGTGGGGGGGCTTCATAAGTGCATGGCAAATTTGAAACAGCAGGAGGACTGCTAATACATGAAGTGGTACAGACGGCAGTCATCTAAAAAAAAAAAACGCCGGTCACAAATTCTTCTAGGAACTGAAAGAATCGATCATGACGTTGACCAAAAAAAGAAAGATGGCGGTGCCTGTGGTTCGGGTGGGGGGGGGGGGGGGGGGCGGAGTGTGTGTGTGAGAGAGTGTGAGTGTCCGTATGTGAATGCATGTTATTGTACATTTACAGTAAGTGTGAACTGTGTGTGTTCGTCAGAGGAGGGCTGAGGGTCAAAGGGGAAAGAGGGAGGGGGCCCGGGGGGCGCGGGGGGCGCGAGGGGGGGGGATTAGGGGTGAGAGCAGACTTCGCTGTGTCGTATTCGTCGACCGAGAGTGATCATCCGTTTCAGGTGAGGTAGAGTGGCTTGTCCCTGCCAATCATGCTGCCGCTGGAGAGGAGCAAAAGAAACAACAACAAAAAGAAAGCACGGGTCAGAAACAGAGAAAGAGAAACGATGGGGAATAAAAGGAGAAGAGGGATGCAGATACATTTTGAGCTAATTTTTTCTATTTCTATGACCCTTTTGGCCCTTTAGCCTAAGCTCTGAATATCTTCCCGTGCTACAGGACACTACGGCCTGCCAAACCGTTTAGTACAATAACGGTGAAAAACTTGTCTGACAAACACATGACAAGCTATTATCTCACCATTACCTCTGCAGCTGTCTCGCCCGTCTCACTGGAACCGAGCTGACAATTTTCAACTCTTATATTGTGAAAGCAGCGGGACAGACGGCTGACAAGACTTGGGATTGGACTGCGTCTATCTGAGTCACCCTGAAAACTCTCGTCATTCAACCATCCATTAACGTACGCATTCGGTTTGTTTCATTTTAGTTGAGTAAACGCATCAAACAGCAAATGAAAACTTTTATTAGGTTGAAACTCAACGAATTCGTCTCTGTTTAAAATGTCCTTCAAGACTATAAGATCAGATGTGACGCAGTAACACAGCAAATAAGACCCTCTGTCTCCGCTGACCTGCAGTGGTTGCCACACTCCCGATTGCAGTATTCACTGTCCCAGTCGTGGCTCTGAGCCACTCCAGGACCTGGGCCGGGGCCGGGGGCTCCTGGAGACTGGGGACCCCCGATACTCTTCTGATATTCGGACTGGAGGTGGGAAAACCCCTTAAAGAAAGAAAGGAATAAAGGAAAATCAGCGACCACCAGCCTTAAAGCGCGGAGCGCTGCGCGTTGTGCGTCGCTGCGTCGTCTCTATACCTGCTGCCCGGGCGGCGGGGAGTGAAGAGAGGCCTGCAGCCCCATCTGGTGAGAGATGATTGGCTGGGACTGGACCTGCTGCATGCGGATGGGCTGGTTGAGGAGCGAGCTCTGGTGCAGGGAGAGCTGCTGGTGGGGGTGCAGGGGGGGGCTGATCTGGAAGGAGGAAGGGGGAGAGGCACTAATGCTTGGCAGCATCTGCGATTGGCTGAGCGTCTGCGACAGGGTGTGGCGGGGGGCGTGGCCCGCGTAGCTCTGCAGGTCGGCGAGGGGGAAGGCCCCGGGCCCCAGGTAGGGTGACGACGGCTGCGGGGGGTGTGGCACGCTGTACAGGGGCGGGTTGGCTTGCATCATGTGGGGAGAAGCCTGGCTCGTTTGGGCGCTTTTTGTCTCCACGGGATCGTTATACGTCTAGAGGAGGAACAAGAAGGGGGGAAAGGGTCAATTGGTGAAAGTGACATGATAATAATAATTTCTCAGTGTAGCAACAAAAAAAAAGAGCAACTGGCATTGGAAAATTCAAATGTAAAGGCAATTATATTAACAGCCTCGTGGAGAAGATTGAAAAGTAACATGGCTCCTCATCCAACAAAATTAGATTTGATGTGAAAATGTGGTTTTAAATTGCAGTTTGGCAACGTGGTGAACTCATCCATAGTGTTAATTATCTAAAGTGTTTAAGTATCAGTGGCCTTTGCAGCTAATGCTAATGTTCCCCCTCTCTTTATTTGTTTAGTCCACCTTGTTAATGCCGTGAGACCCGACACGCACATTTATCCTTGCAGGTCTCTCTCGGTCTTTTATGAGGGGGGTGAATGTATGGAACGTATCCAGCGTTTCTCATTCGCTGTCAGACGCGGCGGGGTGATGTGTGGTGGTCGGCTACTTTGTAATGGCTCCCCTCCATTCCTCTGAAGCCATGAAATAATCAATGCAATGTGATGGAGAGACGGATTAAAGTGAGGGTTAGATATATTTGCAAGGTCAAGTGGAATATAAAAACCTGAAGACATGAAAAAAAAGAAATCTTACAGTATTTATTTCACCTTTTTTTAGTCGTTTTAGGTTGACGTATTGGAGAACAATAATTTGATATATATCAGAGGAAATGTATGAAGACAGTGTGTTTGAATCTAAAGTTTGCGAGGATCAAAACAACCTATATTCCATTTTTCCACTTTATGCGTTTACATTCTGTACGCGGGAGCTCTCTGCCATGCCATACAGAGGGAAGCAATCACACTTGTTTTTTCCCCCTCCTCCCAAACAAACCGACGTGCGTCACCAAACAAAAAGGCAACAGGTGCACTGTGAGGATGTGAATCCTCCAAATGACACTCCAATTACCTCCAATTCCACCCGCCCCAATTCACTTTGAAAAGACTCCTTCATTGGTAATTAAAAAAAGAAAGTTGCTTTGAATCACGGGATTCGGCGCTGGATTCAGATTGGCTGTCGGGTTTTTTGACTGGCAATCTAGCAACATATAGTATCAATCAGGCCTCTGTATGGGAGCTCTGACATGAATGTCTAATTGCAGCACAGACGAGCGATGAGAACAGTCTTTTTAGTTGAAAGTGTGCCACCGTGAAGAGGCTGATGAATTAACTATTCATGCCTTAATCAAGGTGCTTGTTTTCGGCCCATGAGCACGAGAGGAAGTGCGGCGCTGCGCGGAGCGGAGGGAGGGAGGGAGGAGGACCGGGGTGGGTGAGGGAGAGGAGGAGGAGGAGGAGGAGCTTGGTATATGCTAATGCAATTTAGAGTTGAGTTTCGAAAAAAAGAAAAACAATGCCGAAACACCGAAATGAAACGCGGTGCAGCAACAGATGCACAAAGGGTTCGGTCAACATGCGACATCACCCTTTTACATTTTTTTTTTTTCTCCCTTTTGGGGTTGAGGTGTTTACGTGCTGGCTTAAACGGGAGTGAGAGCAGGTGTGAGCGGCTGGCACATTAGGGGCCCATCAGGGAGGACCAGGAGCCACCAGGAGCACAGCGAATCATAGCCGGGATGAGCACACAGACGTGCACGGATACTTTTTTTCATTTCTCCCCAGGTTGCAAATTGGGTGTGTGTGAGACCTAATTTTCACTGTTCTCCTCTGAGCACACACACACACACACACATGCACACACACAGGCGAGCACAAACACACTGACCCTTCTGTGTGGCAAGTGAAGCCTTATGTTGGAATAAGAGTGAGAGGAATCCTCTGTCTAATTTATCATCCCTTACATTGCCGCTGACCCATGTATATCAAAGATGTGACCCCCCCCCATCACCCCGTGGTTACCTTGGAAACCAGACTGGCTCTGTAGGCGGCCAGGGCTTTCAGGTACTCCTTCTTAGCAGCCTCTGTTTTCCTCTTGTAGTTCTGCGAAGAGCAAACACGACAACAACAACAGCGATTGATTACAAGGTGATGCCAAAGGTTAAAAATGAGCCGGTGGTCCACACGGACTGATGTGGAGGAGATTTGGGGAGTCGTGGTGTGATGGTGCGCCCCAGCGGGGAGCTGCGTGACAAAAGACCTGTTAAATGCATTCATTGCAGGTGGAGGAGAGTTAGCCGTCTGCACAATGTTGCTGTATTTCAAACATTGAAATGCAGCATTCCTTCCGAATGTCCAGATGGAAATGCAGAGAAAGCCTGCATGCAACAATGAGGCAATGGAGTTTGAAATATGACGGCGCTAAAAGAGCGACATGGAGCTGTTTGTCACTTTGTGCATTGCTTCCCAGCCTCTTTCTCTATTAAGGCCGTGGCTCATCTCTTAATCAGAGCCGATGTCCCGGCAAATCATTCAGACGAGGAGGGGGGGGGGGGGCGAGAAAAAGATAAATAAAAGAATTCAAAACAGCATTAATAGAGAGGCAATCTCAAGCCTTCTGAATGGACCTCGAATGACGCGTTAAGACAGAGAATTCACACTAATGTCATCGCATGTCACTCACGGACTCTTTATAGCTGCCGCTGCCTTTTCCATGCGGCGGAAAACAAGTCGCGAAAAAGAAGCCCAGCCATAAAAAAGACGAGGAAGACTCAGGCGTCCTCTTTGAAACATTTTAATATGAAGACGAGCGTGTGTTTGAACGCAGCGGGTAATTGCTGATCCTCAGCGCGAGGCAGTCTGTGGCTCCGTGGACGGGGTCATTTCTTTCAAAGAGGTGGGGTAGAATAACCATTAAGCATTCATGGGTTGCCAAATTCACAAAGGCTGGCAGCTGCAAACACGGGCAGTCAATAAACAAACAGACATAAACAGGGAACAGCAAACAAGCCGGGACAAAGACGGATACAATCTCTTGCTTAAACAGATGATGTTCCTCCTCTCGCTCATTTACAATGTTGTTATTATTTCCACTACATGATATATATATATATATTCAGGTATTTTGGGAAACGACTGCGTCAAACTGGGAAATACAGTATTTATAGTAATACAAACTTTCAAAATACAGACAATCCCCGTTACGAAAACATGACAGTTCTGACAAAAAAACAACAACAACTGACAACCTCACCCCTTTTAAATATTGATTGAGACACGGCCGCCTCTTTAATGAACCCCAAACTTCTCCCAGCAGCTTTAATTTCAAATCAATTTAACGCAGCTAATGACTCGTGCAACGACGGATACTTTTAAATAAATTACCATGCCTAAGGATGTCTAATTATTCCAAAGTGAGTGGATTCATTAGCAATTGAAGCCGTCAGGGGCTCCGGGTCAGTATGAATTAGAAATAACAAAGCTGCGAGGGGAGAGCATATGCCTCCATCGTAATCCTGACACAGAGGTGTCCCGCCTGAATTAGCCCCTAATTGTACCTTAATGAAATGTTCTTGTTTGATAACCAGTTAATTACAGGAGACAATAACTTCGCGCCCTGCTGACACTGAAGGGAGTGATTACCCAGACGACCGAGAAGCCGAGCGACCGGTGAGAGGAGGAGGAGGAGGAGGAGGAAAAGGAAGAGGAGGAGGAGAGTAGAGAGGAGGATGCAAAGTTACAAAAGAGGTGCATTTGAAAAGCCAGAGAAAGAGTTGAAAAAAATGGTAAAAATCATTGATAGATGCTGAAATATAGAAGGAAATAGGGCAATTTACTTTAAACAGTTTGTGTTCTCTGCCTTCTGTTCCTGCCATTTTCTCATAACTCTGAATTAAATAAAACCAGCCGATTCCATTATCACTGTTACTCCCCACTGGTGTAGAAAAAAAGAGAAGAAAAAACACGGAAAAACAACTCTGTAAATCTTAATCTTAAACAACTAAAACAAGAAAACTGTTCTTCCTTGTTTCTGGGGCAACATGTCGTCACCTTGAGGAGTAACGCATTGATCTCGCACTATAAAACGAAAGGCCTTCGGGAATTAAAAAACGCTGCAAAGCATCCGAAAACATGTTAATAAAAAAGGAAACTATCAACATAAACATGAATACAGAACTCCTGATGTACCAAACTCGAGGGTGACAAGAACACGCAACAACGCTATCAAAGCGGGTAAAACTCACACGGAGGAAAAAAACAAAAGGTCTCCGAAGGAACACGAATCCCAACAACGACTCTTGTGATCGTTTCTTCAATAAAATACAGCGATAAAACACGCCGCCTTTAATCCATCCATGTGAGGTTCTGCCGCGCGGTGCCGAAGGTAATTGGAAACAGGGACCACCTTCTAGTTAAAACAAAGCCAGGCGGCTGCAGGGGAAGGGTTGTGTTTACATTCTCGGCTCCAGAAGGTCTGACTGGGACGTGGAACGCACCTCGGCCTCCTATAGAGGCGACGTGGCAGCCGATGTTGGGGGGGAAAAAAAGAAGAAAAAAAAAAGAGACATAACCAGTCTTAGACCCCCTAGACTCGAACCCCGAGAAAGGCTTCAGGTTTATCCTCCCAAATGTGTTTTCACCTGTGTGTTACCGCTCATCACTTGATGAATACTCCGTGCTGTCATGTGTTGTTCAACCCAAAGGTGGAAAATGTTCAACCCTCAAATGACTATTAACGCGGTTAAACTCCGTTAACACGCGTTTATCGAGTGACAGTGTTAGTCACGGAGAATAATTAGAGCAATCACAGTGTTATTTGCCCAGACAGGGGTCCTACATTTCATTCCATAACGACATTATTACCTAGCGTTAATGATGTGTCTTATGAGGTAAAACGCTTGGTTAAACACGCGATTGCACAAACAAATCAAAACATTAGCGGCGGAACGGCATAATGAATGGATGTTTTTTTTTCTTCTTTTAAACTGGAACTGGCCTTTCGTTTCATTCTCAGGTAATACTGCGAAGGACAATTGCATTTAAGGGGAGAGCGGGAGAGAGAGAGAGAGCACTGCATCTACAGTGCAAAATCTAAGGTGAAAAAGGAGGCAGGACACAAAGGGTTAAGAAGCACAAACAATAACATTTCAGGAGCAGATGTCCTTGAGGCAAAACCAAGGACAAGGCAATTGCTAATCTTGTATTCCCAGCATGATCAAATCACCAGGCAACAGATATAAATAAAAGGACAGGAAATGAGGAATTCACATTCAAGGGTGTCAGCGGCGAAATGAAGATTCATGGTGAAGAGCCCCGGTGAAGGCGGCAAAAATTAACTGCAAATAAAAGGGACAGGCGGCCTCCAAAGTCCGGCGTATAAAGTAGGTTTGGTGGTGGGGAAGCACACACATGCTAGATGGGGTCTGGGCGACGGCGGCTGGGGCTGAGGCGGAAAAAAATGGGCTGCACTTTGTCATGGAGACAGGTGCTTTTATTTGACACCCAATAGGCTGCGCCCACACTGGATATTCTAAAAATATGAGCCTGCGAATGGTCATCAGACTGTCTCGTTTTCCCTTCATTTTCACACTATCATTTGTTACCAGAACCACTATTCTGTGTCTTTGACTTTGACTTGTTTTTGTAGGCTGCTAAAATGATTTAGAAAATGCGGCGGGTGGAAATGCTCCAGAAGGCAGTAAATGTTAATGAAGTTCCGTATGCACAGGTCAGGTCATAAAATAAAATTGACACGCAAAAAAAATGTTCTGGGAAATACAGTATGTCTACACTTCTTCACTTCTTTCAGTGTATCATTATCACTGCATATTAAGCAGGTAAGTTGATTGTGTTTAGATGGTAGTTGGTTTTGCTTCTCTGTATGAATATAAACTGTCAAAATGTAAAGGAGGACACCATCTTGTTTTTTATTTGTGCCGACTCATCGTTCCTCTTCTTAATTACCGTATTTTCTATGAGCCGCACCGGAGTATAAGCTTCAGCAAAATCGAAGGATGTGTACATATATTAGTCGCACTCGACTATAAGCCGCAGGTATTTTAATGTTTAATTACCATATGTCCCCTAGTGGCGGTTGGCTGTAAAAATCCATAGATTAGCCGCACTGTTATATAAGCCGCAGAATTGAAAAATGGGAAAATGCGCGGCTTATAGTCCGAAAATTACGGTACATATTATTGTGCCGTTTTAGCACACATATGGCTGGATGACGTAAATGTAATACATGAAGTAAGAGCCTGTTACCTGTTTCTGCTCCTCTCCCAATCCGTCCCACATGGAGGCCACTATCTTGGACACGTCCCCGAAGGTGGCGTTGGGATTCTGTCCTTTGATGGCGGCCTGCGTGTCTCTGAAGAACAGGGCGTAGGCTGACACGGGCTTCGTGGGCTCATTAGGATCCTTCTTCTTCTTCTTTTTTTGGGGTTTGGGCTTGGGCTTCATCATCTCCGAAGACGGCCGCTTCTCGCCCGTGATCTGGAAGACCATCAGAAGCACACAAAAACAAAACGACTTATTGACACCGCAGAAGTGAGGGCCACCGCATCAATGCATAACTCAAGCTCCCTGCTGGATGGTTATTCAGCGTTTTAATGCACTTTGACAGTTTTTGTTTCCACCCTACTTTGTCAGAACAAACATCGGTTAGCTCAATTTACCAAACCTTTTCAAATCTTTATTTTTCAGCTATTGCGCGAGTCATAAATTCTGACTTTTCATGCCGTGAAAGGAATTTCAAATGGCCTGCTGTATCTGCTCTGTCTTTGATGTGGTCTCGGAGTGAACTGGAGGGAGCGAATGGAATTACTTACTGATAGGAGTGATGCTAATCATTTTTATTCACACAGCACAGATGTATATGCAGGGGTATATCTTTTTTTCTTTAACGATGCAAGCCAGCATTTCTATACACCCTTGAATCTGACACACTGGGGATGTGGCCGAATCAATTACACGCTCGTTCCCATTCCCCGATAGAAAAATAAGTATAATTCCGCAGAGACATTGGCTGGTGGACAATACATGAAAGCAGATTTGCATAAATCAAACAAACCTAAACAAGTGTAGCAGTAGTCGCTTTCAAGCCAGATTGTATGTAACCAACGGCCGAACGTGTTTTGGTTGCTCAACGGTGAAGTAAATATTTTAGGTCAATTTTCTCTTCAACTCGCACCATTTCGGCCACACCAATAAATGCAAATGTAAAAAGTCTTGGTCTTCCGCCTTCGACAGCAACATACCGACCCGATGAAAAGCTCCCCAGAATCCCCGTGGGAACGCTCGACACAAGCATGCACGCCGTCTCTGAGAAAGCAGTGCCGAGGCCCCGCCCCCTCCTACTCCACCACCTATAAGCCAGACAAGGCGACGCCACATCGGTACCTTCGAGTGAGGATCAGCCTCCTCCTCCTGATTGGAGCTCGAGGGGGAGGGCGTGGCCGATTTACTTCCGGGAGGTGAAGGGGAACCATGAGGCAGTGCGCTCCTGCTGACCTGAGGGTTTAGCTGGGTCAGTGCACTCATGGGGTTGGGGAGTATCGGAGGTGACCTGTTTATCAGGGGGTGGTTACGGACGGGGTCATAATGAGAGCCGTCGCGGTGCTGGTGATGGTGTTGCTGTTGGTGGTGGTGCAAAGCCATCTCCTGCATCTGGGGTGAGAGAAGAACACCAGCTTTACTATCTTCTCCTCGACTCAAGAGTAATAAACGTTTGCCAATTAGCCAAATATGCACAGACGTGGATGAGTGGTGTGGACATTTTTACAAATTTGAGAAAATGTTGGACAAAATCGCAAGTGAGACCATTGGTTACTGTTTGGACGTGTTGGAGTGAGGAACGCACGTCTGCTGGGGAAAAAAAGACAGAAAGCTGGACAGACAGAACGTCTCATTGTTCAACCGTGGCTTTTTATTTGCAACTACATCTTTTAAAAGGCGCAATCTTCTAACTTGCAGGTTTGTGGCCAATTTCACTGTGGCCTGTAGTCACTGCGCTTTATATGCAAGGGGGGTTTGGGAGGGGGCCCATTTCAATATCGTAAGAAAGGCGGCTAATAAGCTAAATATCCCTAAGAAAATTAAGAACGTAAACTCTGTCAGGCCGTTCTCCTCCTCGTTCACTCCCAGTACCTTTAACTGTAACAAGAAGGTGGCCAGTAAAGAGCTGGATGGAATCTGATGGTGTAGACAGCTGTCAATCAAGAAAATCTGACCTAAGCATGCCCTTTTGAAGAAGTTTTAAGGTGTCAAAACATAAACTCAAAGACGAAACAGCTATTGAAAGTTATATGGCTATTTAAACTATGTGGTGTTTTAAAGTCTTTAAACTCAATTTTTCTTGTTTTCGCCCCCCAAGAACTTTCTTACTGCTTTCAAAATGTAAGAGTTTACCGGAGTCCACAGAAGGGAGATGCTTTTAGCAGATATGATCTAAAAAGTGCACTCCAAATAGTATAGCCTAGTCGGCAATAAAAGCCAGTTGTGTAATGCTCCTTGTGTGTTTACGAAAGAGAAAAGCACCTCTTACTGCCGTGTTTAACAACACAACACACCTTTTTCAACACTCAGGCCGCACAAGTAGAAACAAGAAGGGCGCTCGCTGCTGGGGAACGACCCCCGCACGACGGAGAACATCCTTCAGAGTGATCACAGAAGCAGCTTCCCACAAAGTTCTGCTTTATCTTTAAATATCTTCAATAATAACGGCATGAAGAACTTTTCATCACGACGGAACACGAGCACCAAAGGATGCTTTTAATGTAGGAATAAATGGGAATGCTTGGCAATTTACAGATCAGATAGTGATGAACTAGCATTTGTTAGCTCTTTTAAATATTTATGAGTTAAATAATACATTAGACATTAGTGAAGTGCTAAAAAGATCAAATTGAAACGGCCCGAGCATATGAGGTTCTGATAAAAACAAGAGGTTTAGAGACGAAGGCTCGGCTCGCTAATCATAATTGGTCCCACCAGCTAAAGTAAAAATGCACAACAGAGTAACGTTGCACGAGGCTCTCCGGCTTGCTTTTAAACACTCATAATATTCACACAACATTCGAATCTGTGTTTCTCTCGGCAGCTGCACACAAAAGACGGCGATGAACAAAGACATTCCTTTTGCATCTGAAACCTCTCCTTCCCCCCCCCCCCCCCATCCATGGCAATCTCCAACTTCCAATCATAATTCAAAACACCATCACTACACGTCTCGAAACATGAGGAAACAGCTCCAGCAAAATAAGTGGTGAGCCAGAAAAGAGAGAGAGAGGAAGGAAGGAGGAAAGCGAAGGAAAATTGAAATCCATTAATTTTCCATTTACAATGGACTTGCTCTTTAAGGGTCCTCACAAACCAACAAGCATTGAAAAACCAATTAATCAAACGTGAATGGCCTATCATCATAGCTATAGCAGACGCATTTCCATAGCAACAGCCTGTGGGCAAAATTGTCACCCTTTAATCTGAGCCACACCATGTTTAATAGAAACAAGAGGGAGACATGCAGAGGGTTCGCCTGGGGGGGCATCGTGGGTGCAGGGTATCAGGGAGGTATAAACAGGAGAGGGTCACTCGCGCTCCGTCCGTTGCTCTGTACGCAAATCTGTTTTGCTGAAAGGATGACAGTCCGTCCAATATCGAACCCAACGCATCGTTGTGGAGGAAATTAGTCAAATGACGAGTTTTTCAGCCAGAAAATAAATGATTCTGCGCGTTGTAATTTGAACCCGGTGCACTTCTGTCGGCCACTTCCAGAGCGGAATGTGCTCTGTCCTCATGGTGCACAGAAACAAATGTAGTATTGCACGTCACTGAAAAGCCGATTCAAACTGATTCTGAAGCCACCGTGAGAGCAAAGACCCATCGTCGTAGCCACACAGATTGCAAAGTGTGAAAGTGTTTCCAACCGTATTACATTTTCCTAAAAAGGACCAGTGATCAAAGCTCGTATCCCTCCTACTGTGCTCACGGTGTTCTTTAGTTGGTGCTTTCACCTGTGTGAGACAGAAAGAGGAAGTTATCACATAGCGCCATCAAGCCTGAGCTAAATAAAGCGAGCAGCAGACGGCTGTTCAAATATTATGAAAGAATCTGACAAAGGTTGCCGGTTGCCATAGGTACTGTATGCTAATTCCTAATGGTATCATCCGAACGGGAGGGAGGTGGATGGGGGGAGGGAAAGAAAGAGAGGGGGGGGGGGGGGGGGGACAGGACATGATTGGTCACTGCACACTCTGCTGTTAGTATATATGGCCTATAATACAAATGCATTTTTAAGTTGTGGTGTTTTTGTTCCTGGGGCAAACCTAGATGGGGGAGAACGGTGTCATTGCGAGCAGTCAGGGTTTTCTGACCTGCTCTATTTTGTAATTTTGCAATTATGAACCAATAACAAACCTGAGCGCCGCGCCGACTAGTAATCCACATTTAAATTACTCATAGAGTTGGAACCGCAGCTGTGCTTAACCTCCAGCGATTTAGTTGTTTGTTGTAACAAACAGAGGAACAAGACGCGGAAGAAGAACACGCTGAAACCCATCTCTAAAGTTAGCATGAGGACAGGTAGATTCTGCTCTCTTTGGTGAGCAGCCGGACAGATTTAAACTGTGATGTAAAGCCGGGTAACCCAGTGCGAGCGTGCTCCTCTGCCATCGTCGCGCCCGTCCTGTTTGTATTCACATCTTGTACATCATAGTCAAATGGGAGTCAAATAACAAAGGCTTTCCAATTACGCGTAGCACATTGTGTGTGAGATGGAATATCACAGAGCCATTGTTCTCCTGCTCCTGTTGACCCCACCTTTGAAACGGTTTCACGGCTCGCTCCAATTGCCTGCACCATTTGATTTAGCTAAGGGGATTTGACCACAGGCACAGAGATGAGAAAAGGGGAGAGGAGAGGAGAGGAGAGCTCCGTGCAGCCACCAGGAGGAAGAGGGAGGGAGGGAGGGAGGCTGCAGCCGCTAACCTTGCTCTGTCCTTACGGTGATCGCACGGGAGCGGCGTCTGTTTCCCCATTTAAATTAGCCGCGTGATCGCTGTGCAAGGTTTTAATGCCCCGGCATCATAATAAACCAGTCTCCCTGATGCTAAAGAATCAATAAATGTTGCGAATCAACTTTTATCATCATCTAAGAGTCAATAAATCTTAAATGTGTCCGTTTTTTATTTTTATGATGTGCAGGGTCTATTCACTTTTTTTAGTTCACACACTTAAACATGTTACATGAAAGGTGGAATTAGTTTGGTCATGTTGAAGCATTCATTGGGGTCTTTTAGTGTTTGGTGTTTTGAAAAGAGACCCGTCACCTGTTGTTCTGCTTTGATTCGCGCTCTGAGAGCCTCCCGGTCCCGTCCCGCCCCTGTTTGAATACACAGTGATCGACGCCGCCGAGAGTCCCGAGACGTCCCCCCTTCCTCCCCCCCACTCTCTCCCCGGCTCCCTGCTTGACTGGAGCCATCTTGCTCGGAGTGATGGCTCACTCACACAGGTTCACCGCTGCTATTGTAAAAATCACCCGGCGTTTAATTGAAACAAATGACTATAATAATAGAACATTATCCCTGCAGGCGCCCAGCCGTGACAGCTTTAATTAGGAGGCGCGTTCAAGACGGATCCTTCAAAAGCACAGCCGCCGCGCAACACGGCGGTAAACACGCCTTTAGGTGGGGGGGGGGGGGTCGACCTCGGGCCCTCGGAGCTACTTCTCATTCGCCCCCGAGGGCAAAGCACTAACAACTCTGTGCCTCGAAGAGCCTCGCAGCCCTCCGCTCTCCCTCCCCCCTCTCTCCTCTCCCTTCATCCATGTCTTCGGTTTATCAAGCTTACATAGACCCAGGAGGGTCATTTACACGAGCCGAGGAGAATTAATAAGAGAGTGGATTTATGAATCATACGCTACTTAAGTATGGAAGCGAAAGGCAAAGCGCTGCCTCTGCCTTCCTCGTGACATGAGACAGATGCTAAGTGAGGAGATGAGATGGGCAGCTGAGAAGGAGAAACACACGGCGTTTTAAGAGTGTGGATTATTGTGAAAATAAAGATTTCACAAAGATTTTCAGCTTTAATATGATGCTATGATCCAGGTGTGGTACAGGCCCACTGCATTAAGCGACGCGCTATTAAAAACTAGTTTAGTTTAACAGCTTGGCAGTGACTATACACGTTGGCAAAACAAAACACTGTAAGGTCACTTTCAGTGGTTCCAATTACAAGCCGGTCGGGAGGGAAAATGTGAAATAGTTGCTCTTGCACCTCCTGCGCTGAACTGTGATCATTTATTAATCTGGCAGAAACACAGCAAAGCCCCACGAACTGACATCGCAAGGAAATAATTAGGAGTTTTCACACACAAAACTTGAAACGGAGGAAAAAGGCACAAAAACGTCAAAAGTAGCCACGTTTCCTCGCCAACACGTTAGGTATTTATTAAAAAAAATATCAAGGTATTACTTTTTAAATAGAGCAAAAAGGTCAAAGGTCTTTTTTACAAAGTTGAATACAAAATGTGTTTTTATTTTTATTTTTTTTTATTCTCCTTCTGGTGTAAAGTACTTAACGCCCGTGGCTCCTCTCGCCGTTGTCATTAACGACTGAATCTAAAAGCACTGCTGGAGGCGTTCGCACAAAAGAGGCTGACGGTACCCGGCTGTGATTGACGGTCGGTTTGAAAAAGCACCGCGCCGCCCTGAACGCCTCGCGGTGGATCCGCGCCAGCAACAAGGCAGCGGTTGATTCGCACGGCAGCGATGTCAGGATGTCCCCCTCGGCGCCATCCTCCATGTTCCCTCATTACTGCTAATGTCAGAACCTCCTTTGCCTTTATACCCCTCCCTCCCTCCCTCCCCCAAGTTCTCTCTCTCTCTCTCTCTCTTGTTCCTGCAGTCTTTATTCTCTCTCACTGTCTCTTTCTCCGCCCGGGCGTGTCTCCGAGCTCACCTCACAAAGCGCGGCGTCAGAGAATCACAGGCTTTCCTGACATGACATGCAGGAGACGGCTGTGAGGAGCGGCGGGGACACACACACACACACACACACACACACACACACACACACACACACAAACTCTTGACAGCAGAAGGCAAGGCTCCTCCACTGCCACTAATGAGACTCCTGGCTGCCGTGACACTTTGTGTGTGTGTGTGTGTGTGTGTGTGTGTGTGTGTGCGCGTGTGCGCGTGCGTGCTCGCACCGACAACAACGACAAACAAAAAAACAAAAAAGAAATGTAGATGCAGAAATAACGAACACAAAACAAGAAGAAAGAAGCACACACATGAAAGGTGGGCGCATACAGTACGGCTCAGGTCACAGGAAGGTGGTTTTCATGTGTGGAGGAACAGTTCACTCGTCTCTGGCAGCAGCCGCCACTTATTCCCCTCGTTTGGACCGTATCGAATGCTACAGTCAGCGTGTTACTGGGCGAATGAACTCATTGCCATTTAAATGGAATCACCCATTAAAACAGGTTCGATGTTTCTACTTTCTACCGCAACACCAAACACAGAGGCCTAAACGTCATGGGGTTTTTAGACCAATCAAATGATAGCAAGCTAAAAATTATAAGAAAATACAACTTTTTGTGTTGTGAGTTCTCAGAACCGGATGTTTTAAAAGTTCATATTATGGTTTCAATATTTACCTGTCCTGCAGGCGACGTGAAGACAAAGAAGTACTACTTTAATGCCTGGTGACATTCGTGCGTGTGACTCCTCGGCCTCGTGCTGCTGGCTTACAGCAACCGCGAGCAAGTGTTTAAACCTCTCGTGGTCCGCCGGCGGGCAGAGCGTTGTGCCCAACCTGTGGCCGGTTGCTCAGCAGGGCAGACGCCTCTCCGCCGCCACCCGGGGGGGGGGGCGAAATATTCCGCGGTGGTGAAGAGCACAATGGGCTGACGGATGGCTGAGATAGGGCACAGTGCAATATGGACACGATTTCACGGCGTGATAAATCTCCGCAGGGCCCCGTAGCTAAGTGTAATATGAAATCCTTTATCTGTGCATCTGCTTCATAACACCGGCTATCTCCCGCAGATGAATCTGCCTTTGTTTCTTTAGCTGTTCTTTGTTTGAACGCCGCTGTCGATGACATCTGCGCTGTGGACGGGGGGGACGGTGACCACAACGCGCGTGCGATAGTGCTTTTCTTTTACTCGGGTTGTTTTTTTGAAATGAGATGTGATGAATTATCTAAATCGAAAATTGTCACCATGGAGATTGTAATCCGTTACCTGTGACCACACAGATAGGCGGCGTTATAAAAAGGGATTTGGCAAAGCACTCCACACCGCCCTTTGTTTGAACAAAACAAGTTAAAATTACACAACACAATGTACGTCCTATAACTGATCCTTGTAAAGTTTGTGTGTAATTTAACACCGTCTCTGTAGCATCACTGATTACAAATAAAGAAACTAAGTCGCCACCTTATCCTGTGATTAGCTTAATCCAATAATGTTAACTGACTTTATCAGGGTGGAGAAAATACGACGAGCTGCCGTTGCAATGAAAATCCCCCCAAAATGATGAAATTGGAAAATAATGTATAATTCTTTTAAGATATTTCCTAATATACAACTACAGTTCCATATCACATTGCCAAAGAAAAAAGTAACTTCTCCCAGGAGATGAGAAAAGAATTGAATTTTTCCTTATCGGTCATCTATTTTTCCACAGAATGCTATTACTTGCTGCCTGCCGTTGCTAGGCAACAGGAAAATATTAATAGGACCTTTTATTAGCTAGGCTTTACCAGTGCAGTACTAAAATGAAGAAGTGGAAAACATGAATGTGTTACATAAATCTCTGAACCTTTCAGGGTTTGCACAAGTCTCTGTTTGTCCGGTGATTTATGGCTGTGATGGTTCATTTATGGGAAAAGGGAAGGTGTGGAATGCCAAATGGAACATTACCCTGAGGGACAATTTGAAAATAAATAATCACAAAAAAAAGGAGGAGAGAAACCGTTTAAAGAACAGCCGATTTCAAGAGCCCATCAAACAAGCAGGCGCTATTTTGGTTCCGCCGAGGGCATTGATGGTTCAAAATCACCTATATGCCTGAATCAACATTGGAATAACTAATACAAGACCCATTCTATCAGCGGGGTTGTTGAACTGTGGTGGAAAGCGACAGACATTCCATCATTTTTCTGCAGACGCTCTAATCCCTTTAAAAAATGACTGGAAATGAAGGTCTTTCAAAGGAGAAATAGGTTTTCTTCATCTGAATGAAAAGTACAGAAAAAAGGCAAAGCCTCAAAGAGCAGGAAGTTTTTAAAGGGGAAGGTGAGACACATTTAAAGTCGATATTGGAAAAAGTCTAAACACATTTAATTACAGTATTTCTGCAAAGTCGCTTGATAACAGTCGAGGTGACGCATAGATCTTTTTTTTAAGACCACCATTTTTTTTTCTATAAACGCATCACCTCATCTTTAATCCACCGTATTCCCTGTTTCATGTTTGGAGACAGCAGGTGTACAGTATGTGATAATCGTTTGCTGAGACCCGCCATCAGAGAGCGAACACACTCCAAAACGCCACAGCTCTCTTATCATTAATTCATCCCAGCTTGTCTGTGACAAGTTCAGTTAACATTGCAGCTCATATTTCATTCACACCGTCTTGGAGAGCGCGCACCTGCCTCCAGCACTTAATGCCTCGCAAGTAAAAAAAAAAAAACACAAGCATCCACCCAACTTAGCATGATGATCAGGGAGGGATTGAAACTTTTTTTTATTAACCTCGACAACTGCAGATAAAGAGCCTGCGAGGAATTCTTCTTACACTTAAATGTTGGTAACAAAAGAAATTAAGAGTGTGAATTTGAATATGAATGCAGCGGGCGGAGCGCGCTCATTTCCAAAGGACCTGACCCTCATCACGTCTTGTAAATCTGGAAAATAACAAATGAGATAATACCTGGGAGTCGGACGCGGATACGGCTGCATATAGCTGCTCCCGCTAATAAATAGCCGCCACGCATAACATCCCCTGGCTGATTATACATTCATCATCTGTTACATATTCAAAACATCACACCCGAGCCAACTTGATGATGGCTAATATTGCATGCATCATTGAGGAACGGGAAAAAACCTTAATCAAAAGATAATTCATTCCACTCGCGTATCATACGCATGTAAGGGTGCGTTTTAAATGTGCCATGATTGAACGTGGGTCCTCTCTGTTCAAACGGAATGCAGATGTTGCTGTCATGGAACAGGTGCGAATCCTCCCGATGATACAATAGGTTTGCTTTTTGCACGTTTTTTAGTAAATAAAAGACGTATAAGAAAAAAACAACAAGGCCTCTTCACTCGTGAGTCCAGCAATGAGGCAGCAGCAGCAGAGATGAGTGTCGTTCTCGGCTGTATTGATACCATCAATGCAACCTGAGAATGGCTATTAAATATCTAATGTGTTTTGGAACTTGTAGAAGGTATGACAGTAGGGGCATTAACAGAGAGAGAGAGAGAGAGAGAGAGAGAGAAGTGCATCAGAGCATCAGCAAAAAGAGCTGTGAAAGATATGGGGTTTGTGCAGGAGGGGCTTCAGCCCACAACAAGGAAAAGAAAATACCAACTGTAAACAGAGTCTTAACACAATTAGGTTTGTCAGCCAAGGAAACACCCTAAATAAACCTCCTGGTTTTGAAGAGAAAGTTCACCTCCCTCAACTCCTGATATTAATGATTAACGATCAAACAGTTCTCTGCGTGATCTTCAGAGCATTAATGTGATCCAAACTTCTCAGCGCCTTCTCGACTGACGGGGTCGCCGTGGAAACGTAGAACTCCGGGTTCCCTCTCCGGTGAACGCCGTTAGCACGATAGCTGCTAGCCATCGGTTGAGAGTTGTGTGCGAGCGATGGATTCGCTTCAAAAAATGTATCGAGAGAAAGAATGAGCGACCGGCGATGTTTTATAGTTTTGTCATGTGGAAAAAAAAACAAATCCAGCAACGCATTCTACTGAGAGGTGGGTTGACATCTGTAGTGGCTTCCTGGTTTGGTTTGTAAAATGCCTGAAATTAGTGAGATATGTTAATTTCACTCACTTAATTGTTTGAATAGAAAGTGACTTCAACAATTTGTTACCAAAAAAGGCAAAACAACTCATCCTTTTAACCACTGCAAATGGCAATCGCCGCCAATGGAAACTTTTCAACCAACCTTTTCCATCAAGAATGAAGACCTGCCTTATTTCTTATGTTTTCAGGAGCTAATTTCCGTGAACCATTTTCCCTATAAAAGAGGAGACCCTTTCCGAAGGAGACAGGTGTGGCTCTGGAATCCCTTAACCGGACCACGGCAGGTGCCATCGAGTTCACCGTCAACGTCTGTAACAGCAAGGTGTTCTTTAACATTCTCTGGATTTCAGTTTCAAATCTCTTACACTTGAATCACATTGGTACTCGTCTAGAAACCAGGAGCTCTGAACCTTCTGCTGAGACAAAATAACCTTATTTCACCCAACTGAATTATCTCTAAAACATCTAATCAAGAAATCGAGGAGGTACTGAAAAATGGAGGCATGTGCTCATTTTGAATAAGAGTTGCCTCTTTTTACTCTTTGCAATTTCTTCTTGCTTACCTGCCAACAATGCCCCCCCCCCCCCCCCCCCACCCCCCCCTCTCCCTCTCTCTCTCTCTATATCTCCCCCCATCCTCACCCCTCCTCTCTTCATCCAACTCTATTGCACTCTTTTCATTGCCCTGCTCACGTATTGAATCTGCCTGATGAAAACAGATCTCACTGCAGCACCACAATAGAATGGCTGATGCAGGAAAGATGAACCCTAATGGATTTTTTTTTTTCTTTCAATGTGCTCAAGATTGAATATAAGGCCTGACCTCCAGATGTAGTGGATCCATTTCAACAGCAGAGATATTGTTTATTGTGAGGACACAGAAATGCACAGAGCCACTTGGAAACGCACAAACGGCAGCCGAACGAACGAGCCCCTTTGTATGTACAAACTGTGCGAAATGAGAATTAACCCTCGGTATTTATCAACCCATGTCAAGTGAAGTGTTCATTATTGACAGAATCTCGTGTCTGAAACGCAGAGTTTGCTTAATTACTCTGCTCGGCAGACTGTGTCAAGGTGAGGAAGCCAATTTAATAGACACTCCATTCTCAGCCCAAATGAACCTCCGCTACGGTTTGGTAGCTTCGCCGGGCCGACATGTCTGAGTTCGCTTAATACGTCGCAATGAAGTCGAGGCAGGGAGCCCTGAAAAGGTCTCCTACGCGTCCACGGAATGTCTCTCAGAGACGGTTAGAAAGAGAAAAGGTTCGAGAGGTTTGAAATTTTTCCGCTGATGATCCGTTTAAAAGCTGTAATTTATTTTTAGCTTTTTCTTTATGTTTTGGCTTCAAAAGGATAATGAATACAAAGGTGATTTGCACAAAATATCCCATTCAGGACGCGTGCTGCTCTTTCAGCGCTGAATCAACCAAACAGGTTTGGGTTACGTGTTCGCCGCGTGCCGTTTCAAACCTTTTCAAATGTCATGCTTTTCTAGCACATAACCTGAAATACGCAATCTGTTAAAAGCGCCGAGTGGAGCGGGAACAAATATCCCGACTGCCGAGCGAAACGCCGGCCAATCAACCGCTGTCTCCACAGTAAAGGTCACGACCAACATGCGCAATGAATATTAAGATTGATGACACGCTAATCCAATTGCTAGCAGGAACTATTGAAACATTATATATAATATATAGTATTTATATTTAAGAGCAAAACCAAGCCGTATTCGCCCGCGTGCTGAATGACGTTTTAATCTGATCTCTTCTGTTTATGACGAACGTTAGAATATATTGCTTTATTTAATCAAAAGTAATTTGACTGAAAGACAAATATTTCATGCAATTTCTGAAGACAAAAAGAACAATAAAAATGTTGATTATAAAGAAAGGCACAGATGTACACTATCGGCTATTTATGGGCAGGGCTCCATAAATTCCTCTTTGAGGGGAAGAGAGTATTGACAGTTGGTCATCTTTAAATATCCTCGTGCGCTGCTGGCGGTGGGAATCACCTAATCACATGCAGTGGTTCGGTGGTGTATGAAGCCACTTAGGCACACAGGCTGTGCAAGAGTCGCTGTTATTAGCGGCTCGCTGCGAGGCCGCTGTTATGTCTCCTCAATGCTTCTTTTTCCCCCCTGTGCTCATTTACCAGGGACTTTTTGTGCTTGCTCTCTGTTTGCTTTTCAGGAGGGCTCCTGCTCTCCTCGGAAGCCGTACAGTCACGCTGGGAGCCGTCATTTATGTAGACTTACCAGCAATGTTAGGAAGAAGCCTTGAATCCGATATCAAACCAGAGCATGAATACGTTTTCAGTGCATCTCTAGTGCAATATTTAACTTTCGGTCAGTGAACAGCAAGGTCCCAAAAAACAAATCACCTCGAGCTCCAGTCATTTACTCATTTATTTCCACGTGGAGCCGGATGAATACTACACAGCAGGCATTTACTTACCGAAGCCTTTACATTATGCTCCATGCATAAGCTTTACATATATATATATATATATATATATATTTTTTGTGATAGAAACCTGCTCTATTTCCTGCAGTTGCTCTCAATGCAATTACAGTTAGGGAATGCTAATTTGTGGAGGAGTAGTTTTTGTGAGGAGCTGCGAGAGCAATCAGTGCGCATTCATGTTTGAAGGCTTGAAAGATTGACCGATGCATGCTGTCGAGGTAGATATGATGCTGATGGATTTACCCACAATCCTTTTTCCCGTGCATCAGAGCTGACATTGAAACCACCAAACAATCATACAGGTCCCCCTTTCCTTATGGGGTTTAGCAGACGGGCGCGTGATCTGTTTCTAATTAGAAAGCCCTTTTAAATGGCTGTTTTTTAGTGTTTTTGCAACAACAAAAAAAATTTAAAAGGAAAAATTTGTTCAATCTCTTCTGTGCTCCATCATTTCTCCAGACTGCAACTTTTTAAACTGTGTGTGTGTGTTTTTTGGGAGGGCCTGCACAGTTGAAACCACACTCCGTGCTAAAAGTCAAGCTCTTTCCTCTGAGGCACAAATATTCTCTGACTCTTTAACCATCAGCATACTGGTGTTTGGGGGGGTTCCGTCGGCTCGGGGCTACTCACCGAGGGCATTTGGCTGGAGACGAGGTGGCCGTCCTGGGCCAGCATGTTGGACATCATGAGCGTGGGCAGCTCCGGGTAGGAATACGGGTTGAGGAGCCCGTTGTGCTGCAGAGAGTGGCAGAGGTAGCCTGTGGAGTCGTGCTCCATCAGGTGGAGGAGAGAAGGCTCGGGGTGGTTGGGTGGAGTGATGGGAGGGATCTCGTAGTCCTCGTCCCCGGCTCCGTTTCCACCGCCTCCGCCTCCTCCGGTCTGACCTGTGTAGTTCTGATGTGTGTGTGTGGGGGTGGGGGGAGAAGGGAGGGGGTGGGGGGAGAAGGGGGGGGGGAACAAAGGGAGAAAAGTGAGGCTCACGGAGGAGATCAAACTAGGACATAGCTGGTGGCCACATGGCGCTATTCCTTCACGGGTTGAAGATGTAGACCTTTGCTTTATGGCAAAGCAAAATTCTAAAAGGTGCATTTCATCAAGAAACAGTAAGTAGTAAGTTAGTGAAACTACATCCAGCAGTTTGAGTCTGATTACCAACAACAAAGCTTTAGTTTGAGCCTCTAAATGGCTTCTTCTCCATAGCAATGCCAACTGAGCTCATGGGTGTCGCAGTATTCAGAGTCCTTGGAGACACCCGAGCCCCACATGGACACATGTGTCAAGTTAAATCCATTAAAACTAACATGCAGACCGACACATGACGTTTTTTATTTGGCAACACAACATTCTATGTTGTGGAGGTCGAGTATCCATAGCAACAGTGGCTACTGTTGCTAACTGTCACTTAAAAATGAAATGGTCTTAGGGGGGAAATGCTCTCCGTCTTACTTCTGCTTTGTGCTTCTTTGGTCTGTTGGCGTTTTATTTGTTGACACTGACCTCACCATGAGACAACAACAAACGGAACTAACTGTGGCGACCGTGCTGTCAGTTCGGTCGCACTCTACAACGCACTTTGTGGTGTGTTATAGGAAAAAAAAGAAAAATATATATATACTGTATATAAATAAGAAAAATTGAATGTTAATTATGAATATCGTGCCGGATTACCTCTCACTGACACATGGAAATACATTAGCATCGTGATCCCTTAGGGATTCCGTTTCTACAAATAGCTTTCTAAACTATTTGGATTGTCATTTTTTGATAGAAGAGGTGTAATTTTGTCTCACATTTTGGAACAAAGACTCAGCGATCAGTAATAAAGGAGTTTCTGCATTTGTGTCCAATCAGTCCAAGTCCAATCAGATCAGAGTCCTGCGCGGAGCAAGACGAAAAGAGCAACAGCAGGGGAAATTCAACGGGGGAATGAAAAGCAATTTTGTCTGAGACAATCCAACTCGACTCCCATTGTAATGACTGAGTCAAATTAATCATCACAAATAATATTCTGGTGTCAGCCATTCAAGGGGTTTTTTAATAGAATTTTTTATGATTCATGTCTAGCAGTGTACATCAAACAGTCAGTTCTGCAACATTTCTGAAATAAATTCAATATCATCTTTGTGTAGGCTGTCATCCTCGGCAGCCGAGTGGTCATTTATCTCTCAAACAGATACTTTTAGAAAATAAGGGGCACGGGGAGATGGAAGAAAGGAGAGAGGATACAGTGCACATTCTTTTTTTTTCTTGTTTCACTCGACCTCTAGAGGTGGGAATAAAGCCCCATTGTGGCCATATGAATTACAGGTTTGTTAAACGACGTCCAAATTATAAATGAGCATTTTTCAGTTCTTTTGGGGGGAGGGGAAGGAAGAAAAAAAAAAAAAAACTGAAAAAAATTATTATGTTGTTTTACTACATTTTTTTAAGTGGTCGCACCTTTAATCGTTGGCAGGGCAAACCTTTTCAACACATAGAAAACTGGCTGTTGTTTTTGCAACATTTGCTTTCAACGGGTCTAAATTGTGTCTAATGCCTTTTTAAATGAACACCAATCCGAGGCAGTGAGCACAAAGCCAGACGAGAGGAATTTCATTAAGTTACAGTACCTAAAACACCCATATTTAATTTGACCACAAAAAAGGACGTCAGCGGCGTTTTTACTGTGAAGCAGGAATGCAGACACGGACTCTGCGTTTATGGCACACTTTCATCTTCCTACACGTAACACCAAATGAAAAAGTAAAAAAAAAAAAACAAGTGTGATTGCCTCAATTAGATTTTCTTTGTCCTGACGAAGCCTGCAAGATGTTCATTTTTCCGAACCGTCCTTCTGAAGACGGATGTTTTTATGAAGCTTTGAGGATGGTGTATTTTTTTTTCCTGACATTTTTTTCCTGACATTAAATTTCGCTCCTAATTGTTGAAGGTAAACTCAATGATCCGTTGTAAACATTGGGGGGCCATTGTGTGCGAGCGGTGCAACAAACGCCGCGCTTTGTCATGATCCCGCGGTGTTTGTCCACTTTTTTTTCTCCTTCTTTGTGTGATATTCTCCCCACATAAACATTTTCTCGGTCCCGTATGTTGCTTTCGATCGTGCAAAAGGGATGAAGCACGCTGTCATGTGCCGGGTTGCTGTGAGGGCTCATCCAGTGCCCTTGATGATAAAATGTAAATACCAAGGACGTTCCCAGTTGGATTGTGGCGAGATAAATTATTCATGTGCCTCTTCAGAATGAGCTTGCATGTACAGCGCCACATGTGCACTCTGGCTAATGTATACTCTTTTCTCCTTTAAAAGTAAAATATAAAGAAAGGCGCTGTAGTTGATGGATGGTTCGGAACGGCGTGCGTCCTAGTATGGAATTATCTTTTCAAACCAAAGCCTCCACTTTGTATTTTCCCCCAACATACGGCACATGTCATGGGTTCGCGTCCAACGGTCAGGGTCACATCCTACCACAAGCCGCATTACATACGTCCCATTTTCTTATTGAAACGTGCTTCCATTTCCCTCGTTTGATCGATAGCGGCGCCATTTCCAATGGACAGTATGCTCGGTCTGCACAGCGAGCCAAACACAATCTGCAACATTTTAATGAAGGCACAGATCTCCCGACTGTAAGTGTTACATAGCAGCACACCTTTCATTTGAAAGAAACAGATGAATAGACAGTTGGTCTGGGACTGAGAGGGAAAATAACATTGATTGGGGAGCGTTCCAGCTTGTCTTTTATTTGGCACAGATCTCTCCCTCCCTCTGTAACACTGCCTGAGTATCCAAGGCCTTCTGGAGATGGTATCGACTGTGGCTAATGGCTCATTATCTGTACATTCTACTTCTTCTTAGGTTATTGTTGTAGTGCCTGATATTTGGTACATAACCCAATGAAGTTGCTATTAATACTCCGGAAAATGAGTCACTGTCAAATATACATGCAACTGCACTATGAGAGAGCTGCACGCTGGTTAGTGTTGGGATGTTGTTGTACATGGAAACATTTGGCAATTGTTTCTGCCATTGAAAAGCAAAACAGCAAAACATAATCTGCTTCTCAGATGTGAGGATTTCTCCATTTTTTAAATCAATTTATGTCATCTTGTCAACTGAATATTTTCTTAATACGTTGCTCAAAAAGAGTCAATAATTCAACTAATCGGAAAATCAGCTGCAGCCCTAGTTGTATTGAGTCATTATTATTTTACTATATTTAACTACATCACCACACAATAAGAACATGCATGCACGGGCAAACCAACGCAGACCTCAAGTCAGCATTGGTTTCGAGGCAGAGGGGGGCGGGACCAACAGCTCTGAGACAGACGATGACAGATCTGCCTCACCACTAATGTGCACTTATCTGCCTATTGGAGAGCTTTGTCATGGTGGTAATTTATGCTCAGAATCCCCCACACACACACCACCGCTTCCGCCACCGTTCCAACACCTTCCCCGTATCCGCCGGGCAGCGCTCTGCACGCGGGGACAAAGTCGGCCTCCGTTATCTCCCACTTCCACGCAGCCCGGTTCGTGAGGGAAAAAAAACGGTGGATTTCTCTGTGGGGAGAACGCTTTTATTTGCTCTGCCATCGCTTATCCTGTGCATTTATGAATGATCCTGTTTACTAGTTCACTCAGGGCTCTTGTTTGAATGGAACGCAGCAGAGGCAAATATCTGACAGACTTACTTAACAGCATGACATGATTATTGGGCTGTTTGTTTTTGGTACTCCCATCCCCCCCTCCCCCCACCTCTCTCTCTCTCTCGCCTTATCCGTCCATCTCACTCAGGCTTAATTAAAGCCATAGTCCTTCTCCTGCCACAGTATCATTTAGGAGGGGGGGGGGTGTATGAGCACACCACAAAGCCTTCTACAGCAGAGCCCAAAGAGACGGGGGGGGGGGGGGGCAAAGATCCAGTTACAGTCACCCTACACCTCCACTCTCCTCTTCCTTTCTCAGCCGGCCCGAACAGTTCTGCTCCTCGATTCGAAATCCCCCCGCCCCCCCTTCCGATTATTCCCCTGCCATCTCATTTTCCTCTAAAAACCGCCGGGCTGCATTATTTATCTGTCACTATGTTACAGTTTGGAAATCATGAAAGGGTGCTGCGGGGATGGGGATGCTAAATCGCCATGCACTTGGTTTCTGTTTGGTGGAAGGGATGGTGGGAGAGAGAGAGAGAGAGAGAGAGAGAGAGAGAGAGAGAGAGAGAGAGAGAGAGAGAGAGAGAGAGAGAGAGAGAGAGAGAGAGAGAGAGAGAGAGAGAGAGAGAGAGAGAGAGTGGGAGGGAGTGAGACAGGGAAAAAAAAATGTCACAGTCACGCTCTTTCTAGGAAATAAAGTGCAGCCAGTATCTCTTCAGTCCTGGCCGTACTTCAGGGGGAAAAAGAAGCCAATTTATTTTTTGTTAGTGGGGGGAAATTATTGAGTAAATTTGGAGAATAATCAAAGCGATTAAAAACGGCCCCGACGTCCGAAGATGCATGTGACCCCATTCACCCCAAATCCAGAGCTGATTACCAACCAACCTCCCATTCACTAAAACCAGCCTTCCTAATTGCTTGTATTCTCTCCTTTTCTCTTTTATGTTTCCTTCCCTTCCTCTCCCTTGTGTATCCTGTTCCCAGTGCTCGTCTCACTTGTCAGCCAAGGTCAGGAGGTCATCCTCATCTGATCGCGTGTCAGAGCAGATTAAAATCAGAGCTTTTGTGCCATGTCATATTTCATTATGCATTTGACTCATCTGGCAGGTCAATAGGTCAGAATGATTTGATTGGATGACAGAAATGATATAATTTGTGTTTAACCCTAGGCTGCATGAGGCTCTGAGTGGCGTACTAATGTATTTTGCAAAGACGGGGCAGGCCTTCTCCACGAGCGACTAATTTGAAGTGGCACACCGCAGAGTTGAAGCCGAGCCAGAGCTGTTGCACAACGTCCTGAGGTTATAAGGGAGGCTTTATCAAATAATAAACACAACCTCCCTTGTTCCTCTTTCTCCTCCCTGTCTCTCGCACGCTTTCGTTTTACTTTGAACTGACGCGCGGGGCCAGACACGACCCCGATATGCTGCCTGCCCTCCCACTATCTTCTTTCTTTTTCCATTTGAATTACCGAAAATGTGTCACTGACCCTTCTCCCTCTTGTTTTTACTCCGTCTCACTATCTAATAACACTCGATTTTTGGCGAGAGGAGCTGTCAGCAACAACAACAACAACAGCCGCATCGTTATTGCTGAAAATTCAACTGGAACACAAACAACATTTTAAATAGCTCCCAAATGACTGGACTGTATAACAGACGAAAAATAACGGCTTAAAGTCTCGATAAATAAACATGTTTCTGCGCCTTCTTCCTCTGCTGGTTGGACGAGTCACGGAACTTGTGCTGGTGCTGATTTGCCGCCCCGGCGTGAGTGAAAACTAAACTAATGCGCTCAGAAAACCAACCACCAACGCACCAGAGTCCTCCGTTATCTAGAGGGGTTTTGGTACCGATGCTGATACTGTGGAGGGTGACATCACATGGGGGGTGGAGGAGGAGGAGGGTGGAGCAGAAAAGAAGGGGGGTGGGAGGAAGGGGGGGAGCTATGAAACCAACATTTCAAATGAGGACCATAATCAAACTTATTGCCTGACAGGATGAATCTAGGATTACGATGTTACACTCGCAGACGCGCGGTATCATTTCCAGTCCCCGCAGTCTCTTCCTGTTTGAAGCAGCCACGTCTCCTGCAGAGGAAAGCCTTTTTTAACTTGACTCATGGGCACACCGCTGTCTGTTTTTTTTTGTTTTTTTTGCGAGGGCTTAGTAGCAGCAATTGCTACTGACGAGTTATGAGCGCACGCCGAGGCCACGAAAACAGCAGCAAGTCAACTGCTTTTAAAAATGCTGAAAGGCTCTTGAATTATCTACTCTCCTGTGCTTACTGTCAAAATCATCATTAACATGTGGACAATGGCGCCGCTGTGTGTGACTGACAAAACGAATTATTGTTATAAGAGCAAGTAAATGGACAAAGAAAAAAAAAAAACAGCACAATAAAGGGGCTGGTGGATCAGTACCGACTGACTCAAACAATGTTGAACGTAACAAAGGGAACGCTGATGGCGCAGTCATCCAAACAAATGTGCATTATTCTGAGAATTGTTAGGATACTGTCACCCACAAAACAACTCATACACCAGGAGAAGGGGGGGGTGTAAAGTGCACGTGGTGTGGGTGTTTTCATTTAACCTGTGTGACAAATGTCACGTGGTCTTCTGACACAAACCTGGGTGTAAAAGCTCTTTAATGCTTTATTTAGTAGTCAACCATGATTTTTAAAACAAAAACTGAGGCAGCCTGCTCTGTGTGTGTGTGAGTGTGTGTGTGTGTGTGTGTGTGTGTGTGTGTGTTCCCTGGTTCGGAGTCAATGAGGCTGTGCATTGGAGGCTGGCACAGCTGGTGGGAGCAGGAGACTAACATCTGGACCCTCGTGCTCTTGGTGCCATTGTTAATAAGAGGCTGGTGGGGCGTGGAGGGGAGCGGAGGAAGACGGCTCTCCAGCATCAATGAACCTCCCTGTCTTCCACTAGAACTGCACTCCGCGACGCACTCTTCATGCTTCACAAAAGGGTCCACGGAAGAGACTCCGCCATCGCAGCATGTCCGCAACTTTCAGGGGTGAAAGCCAACCATGAACACCTTAACAGGCCGAGTGTGCTGGGTGTTAGCCAGTAGCCACGCTAGCAGTGTGCCTGCTGGGCATGGATATGTTGGTCAGGTCTAAAATAAAATTTGAAATTTGTTTTAGATATTAAACTTTCCCTTGGGACCAATTGTGACAACTTTGAGGATAAGTCGTCTTTGAAATCTACAATTGTTTTATGTTCTATGGAGCTACGATGAACATGCTTTAGCATGTTTAGCATTACTGCCAGTATCCATTTACACTCTTGTTTACGCTTAGAGATGTAAACGGCATTAGGACAGGTCAGGTTCTGTATTGAGCCCCAAAATGTGTTGCACTGCCAGATGAACTACACACAAGTTATTGCCACGCATCCCATAAGTTGGGTTGGAGGGAGCTCGCCATGTTTGTTGCTACATTAATGCTCTGCATTCTGTATATCAGTGGTTCTCAACCTTTTTTTGTGATGTAACGCATTTGTGGTTGGATAGAAGATGTAATACAAAGCGCTGTGCCACCAGGGTTGCATTTCTTAAACACTGAAACGACACAGAGCTTTGGTTGGGTTGCTCCCTTCTGGAGTTTTGTGTTTTCTTTCAACGGCAATGCTGCTACGCTTCCGCCAATGACAACGTCTCCCGTATCCCCTGGAGGGCCTTCAACGCAGAACCACCGGCGTATAAACATCTAGAGGAAATACGCCACCGTGGATTAATGTCGGCTTAGGACTTATTTCCTACCTTGAAGATACTTCATCAATAATTAACTGAGTATTTTTGCTTATGAATCTCTCCTTTCCTCTCTAAGAACGCAGCCATAAGGGAAACCAGTTTGACTACGTTGTGAGTTATATTTTTATTTTTTTAAAGAGATTGGAAATCTTTGCAGGCTAAGAAGACATCGGCCATTGCACGCCATTTAAAATGATCCTGGCACAAAGGTGAGTGCTTGGTCTGTTGTGTTGTGAACATATGGGGCAAACGGCCTAAGCAAACACATTACGGTTGCCATTGGTTTCACTGGATCACCTGGGGCAACGGTGGTGGGGGGGGGATGAACAGCGAGAGCCTTACACAAACATACAGCTGTGCTTTTACACGCGGTGCCGGGTCAAAAAAAAGACGGGTTTTAAACGGTGCGAGAGCGAGTAAGGAAGGGGAGATGCGCCCAATGACGGCGAAAAAGGCCACGGGGAGAGAACATTCCATCTTTCCACTGCCGCGACAAATATGCCTGCACATCCTTTTGCATTGTCTCCACTCTCTGCTTTGTCAGCGAACAGCTATGGAAATATTTTGGCAGGCTGCTCTTTGTTTTCATTTTCACAAAAGATGTATTGAGGGAGTGAGAGAGGAGGACGGAGAGGGGATAGGGGGGAGGGCTACTCGGAAAGGTAAAGGGATGCTGTCAGAGGTTTGAGGGCGGATAGAGGAGAGATGGAGGTGTAAAGATGGAAAGACAGCGAGGGGGAAGGAGCGAAGAGCAGGAGAACTCGGGGGGAACTACGACTTCTAAAGGACGGATAGGTGAGGTCGTAGAGGGTGAGGCACAAGGCGGGGGACTCAACCGGAGGAGAGGAGGGCAGGTGGAAGTGGAGGGAAGGAGGAGCCTACGCATGCTGGTCCCCGACTCCAATCTAAACAGTCGGGGGAGGAAGCTGTAAATCAGACTAATGCGGCCGAGCTGTAATTCGGACCAGGAGGGCCAGGGCCGCTGGTGCAGGGGGCACGCGGGCGGCGGCAGCCCACAGCACGCCGCCGCCAGGCTTTAATCAGTGCAATGCTCCAAAGATACCGTCTCCCCCAATCAGCAGGCTTCCTGTCAGTCACGCACAGCTGAACCCGACCAATCGGGCTTCACCGAGGTCCCAGACAAGCCGGCTGGGCTTTGGGCTGCTGCCAAACAAGAGAATTACTCATCTAAACTGGAAAGGTGGAATGGGCCTTTAAGTCAGAGCACAGAGGGACGAGGCGACAGATTTGTCAAAGGTTGGACATAATGGACTTCGGGATCATGTTCTACAATTGTTCACAAGAAACAAATGGGGGAAAGATGAGAGACACGGGGGGAGCTGTGGAACAAGACTTCATATTCCTGCGACTGGGAGCTCCCGCAAGATTTAGGCCGTAAAACAACAGTAAAACACGTTTCTGTTCAAATGAGCTCCCGCAGCACTAAGTCGTTCATGAAAAATAACACAAAGGCCTCGTTGTGACTTCAGTCAGTCGCCGTGTTTTTCAAACTCAATCCAATTCACATCTGTTTTCGCCCATTTAAAAACAACTTTCCATCGGTTCCAATCCGTCTCTGCTTCCTCCGTGTCTTAACAAACCGCGCCAATTACAATCACAACACCCAAGGGGCCGGTAGGATCCCTGCCAGCCGCGATTCACCGCAAAATAACCGACATAAGAAAAAGCATCGGAGTAACCGCCTGAACATCACCTGAGCTCCCGACATGTAAAACAGGCCGACAAACTTTCAAATCACTCGTCACCAGAAGCTGCCTTTTTAATACCTGCATTTACTCAAAGAGAGCGCGGGTGAGGGGGGGCAATGCATTAACTTAAAAGTGAGTGGAAAAATGCAAATGCCATCCACTTTATCATCAGGCATTCAAACAGACCCTTTCAACTCTGCAATCCATAATATTTCAGCTTTGATGCGTCGGGTAAATGGCCGCGGCTCGATGGTAACGGGGAGCTGGATGCCGCCCTCGTAGCGGCGGCACTAGTGTGACTGGCTGGTCTGCGCGCACACTGTGCATGCTAAAACCACATGCGGCGTCTTGGCAGCAAAGACGCTACAGCGGCAGCCAATCAATAAAACCTTGTTACGCTAATTGCGAGATCATAATCTCTGTTCCTACTTCTGCTGAATATCCAAACAGTCACTCCATTAGCCGAATTATTCCCCTGTGCAGTCTCTCCCCTCCTCCCCGCTTTTTTTATTTCCTCCTCCTTGTTCTTTTTTTTTCTTTTTCTCCCCGTGACATATTTCTCTCAAACAGCAGTTCTGCTAAATTAATTCATAAGTCAGGCAGAAAGACATCAAAGCCGAGCATTGTCGAGGTAAAGTGCTGATGGAGTATACGGCGTCTTCCACTTTGCTGCAGAGCTGTGAGAGGGTGTCTCCGCAGTGCATCGTCGGCGGCAACGCAATGCACAAGTCGCACAAGTCTGCTGAGCTCTTTTCCCGAGAAGAAACCCCCCCGTGGTCACCTTGTGTCCGCGCGTCTCTCTATTCGTGCTCGAAGGGGCTTCAAATCGAAGACCCCCGGAAGGAGCCGGAGCTTCTCGTCGTCGGGTTTCCTCTCTTGCTACACTGTTGCCAAGACAAACGGTCACTTGGCCCCGGGGGCGGGAAAAAAGGGGGCTTGTTGATGACAACGGCCCGAGGACCGTGACCTTGTCATTGAATCAGTAACACTTTGTCACTCCGCTGGAGGGGGCGGGGAGGGTTACAGAGAGACTAGAAGAAACCCACCACAGAGAACTAAGCAGGGTCGGACCACGACGCTCACGGGAACATCAATACGACAACGGCACTGACCCCGTTTTGTTGCGACTAATCATGAGAACGCGCCCATCGAGGCGTCTCACTGCGGCCGCCAGAGCGGCTCGACGGGGGCCCTGCTCCTGTCCTACATGACTGTGAAGGAAAATGCACTTATATAGGTGAGCCAGATTAAACAGAACGATTACATGCAGGAACTGGAGTGAGAGGCAGCCGAGCACAGAGAGACACACTTTCACAGTTAGGAGACGGAACCGCTGACCCAAATGCATTTAAATTCAGCGGGGGGGGGAGGGGAGGGGGAGAAAGGGAGTTAGAAAATGAGCAAAGTGGAAGGGGAGAAAGGGAGGAAGAGAGGTAGAGATGGAAAGTGAGATAATAAAGCAGCAAACAGAGAAAGGGAAGCTTTAGGCAGTGTGATTTGTTTTTATTAGAGAACATTGTGAACAGTGCAGCTACTGTAGATACCGTTTATTCAGGTTTATTCAGGAGTAAAACTAATTAATAAAAGATGATCCCTGCAGCTGTGTTACGTTACTCTCACCAAGTAGTCACAAGCATAAACATATTTATAGTTAAGCAGCCAAGCCGGCGTAGCACATTTACTTTGAACTCCATTTTTTCGCAGTGAGCGTGCTAGAAATCAATGCACTTCACAAATGTGTATCAATTATGCAACATATTTAATGATAAACATCAATCAAATGGCAACTGTGTCCCACATCTACTCTGCACAGCCTCTCCCAGCAGTCTCGTATGTGTGGTGGACGCTCACAGTGGAGAAGTGACTACATGAGTGCTGTATCTGTTTTAGTGTACTGTTGGTGCCCTGTATTCTCTCACAATGCCGTGTTGCACAGCTGGGTAACACTTCTAACTAATCGTGTGTGGTACAAATCCAGACACATCTCAGCACTTTTTCAGCAATAACAGTCGAATATTTTGTGTAAACGTAAACTGATTCATTTTAAAGAGGCAGTTTGATCGATGCCGAACGCACAGGCATAAGAGAGTTTCCTGTTTTTAAAACGGTGTTTCATTCGGTAAATAGTACTTTTATTTCATCGAACCTAAAAATCAAGTGTTTGTTTGTTCGTTTCCTAACATCCTCCCTGAGCTGTTTCTCCACCGGCCAATGTGTGCGCAGTGGAACAGCAGCTCCCTCACAACCGAATGCATTTGCTGCGTATATGTTATTCACGTCCAGTTTACATTTTGAAAAAAAAAAACCCTGTATAGATTTAGTTTGGAACGTGTAATTAGGATATTTCTGAGGAGGTGCAGATCAGCGATTGCTCCCATTTCCTCCGTCTCCATGTTGTGTTGGCGGAGTGTTTGCCCAACCCTTAAGGCCCTCCCTGATTCAAGCTGTCAGAGGGAAGAAGAGGATGAACTTGGTGAAGCGGAGAATAGAGCAAGGCACATGTCAAATATGAGCGGATCTTGAGTAAACAAACTATAACACCGAGCGAGGCAAAAATCGTCTCTCATCCCATCACCCTTTTTCACGCCGTTTCCCTCCCGCTGCCTCTTTCTCTACTGCTCCTCCGAAAAACACCTTTTCTCTGTCCTCCTATCTTCCACGCCGCATTTCCAAAGTTTTATCTGTCCCTCAGTAATTCAGCAAAGAACCTTGTGCACATCAGCGCGACGTGCAATCGCACAATCAGCACTGCAGTAAAAGTACACGCGCTGAATAAAAAAATGGCCGATTAAATGAGTTGCTTCTTAAGATTGTTTAGACGGCAAAGTAGCAGACGGAGGCATTTTCCATGATAACGCCGCTATCCTTTCTAAAATCCACTCTCTTAACAGACACATTTGAGGTTGGAGTTATCGAAATAAACACGGGGGAATTGAGTATGAGAAACAAGCACATTAAGAAATTAGGAGAAAAAAAAAATGCAATTGCAACAGAAACACTGAACCAGCGTGGCCCACGGGTCGGTTCTAATAATTGCAATTGACAGGGACAAATTCCCGGCTCCCCCCGTGTGTGTCAGATGGGCTTATTCCCAAACTCCACAAATCCCCCTGTCCAAACACAACCATATGTTCTCCCAGTTGTTCGTGACCAGCTGTTCTGCAGCGTGTCTGGCAGCGACACGGTCGCCATGTTCAGCGGAGGAGCGCTGACTCCCCCTCAATTCTAACTTAATAAATCCTCTGCAATGAGGCCAAAACTCATTCAGAGGGAAGCGGCGGCGGCGCGTTCAGCTTGGCTTTTACCAAAGTGGAAACGATGTGTTCAGAGAGCGGTTGCATCATTTGGATGAAGTGAATTTGGATTTTATGGTGGCAGAGTTAGTTTAATGGTTTGAAACGGAAACGAGGCACAAGTGCCTTTTGTTTGGGATTTGGATATTTCAGGTTCTCTGGTTTCCTTCTACTGTACTTAGCTTTGCAAATTTGGATGTGCGCAGAATTTTAATATGCTGTTATTTGAATGTGCTACTATTAATTGGCTTATATACTTACATACACTCAGGTTGGTTATTTTATCTGGTCATCTCTCAGGGTAACACTGGTTTACCGCTTAAGTGCAAACATGTATAGACGGTTTGGATATTTTACTACACCAGTACTTTACACTAAGTACTTGTTGCCACAGTAACAATTTATGAAACCAGAAAGGATAGAAGCAAGAATCCTTTGCAGTGATTTGTAATTAGTTCTGGGAATAGAATAAATGTGTTTGTTTATCACACCATTTAAATACTAACGGTCATAATATTATATATTATCATTATTGTCCGTGGTGAATGTTTCCCCAATGGACTGCAGAATGCATTGAATAGCTTTTTTCCAGGTTAAATCTGTCAGTATAAAGCTTGCTGTTACCTAATTGGACTCTTTTCTTCGGTCCCTTTGCTTTCAGCTGATGTCATATAACTCCAACTGTTGTTTCAGTAGAAACAATTTGTCACCCGTCCTAACAAGCTAGAACAACGGTGGAATGAATCCTGGGAACGGGCGGAACAGATGAAGAGGAACAGGGGTAGAAAGAGCTGCTTTTCCATTAGAGGCAATTTGTTCTCACCTGGTTTGGCGGGAGGAACTCATGGTTGTTTTCATTCATGTACATGTTGTCACCATCAAACTGCAGAGAGAGAGAGAGAGAGAGAGAGAGAGAGAGAGAGAGATGGAAATGAGAAAACTGTTCTCAAACAAACACATCACAACGGCGACAGAAAAACAGAGAGTTCGGAGACACGGAAACGGCGTCACACAGCAGCAGCCTAATGACTGCGAGTGCTCGGCTTATAGACCCCGACGCTCGGGTGGATGTCAGTAATTACAGTTCATTAGAGACACATATAATTAGGCCCTGACGGGCATTGTGGAACTCACACTGTGTGTGTGTGTGTGTGTGTGTGGGGGGGGGGGGGGGGGGGTAGGTGTGCGCACACCTCGCCGCTGTGATTCCACGGGTGTCACAGGGCCGATAAAAGGCACAACAGAGTGATAATCACAACAGCAGCACCGAAGGCCGTGCAGTAAGTCGGCCCGTCACCTCCAGCCGAGAGGCAGCATTTGCATGATCGAAGGACACGCGGCAGGCAAGAAGGACGGTAGACTTTGCAACGATAAAATCAATGATACCAGAGGTTTCGAAAGATACTAAATGTGAGAAAGAGGCTGTTTACCAATCAACCAATAACAAGCCACCCAGCTAGGAAGGACAAGGACCGGATCCAGAACCCAGAAATGTTAAACCGGAGCATGAATGAGGGACACACAGAATGGAGTTGGAGGGGAGGAGGCTTGTAGCAGCAGCAGCAGCGGCCGTGGAGCCTGTGGTTGTTCCGGGTGTAGTGTGATTAACACTGAGGTCACAGCCAGAGGCCGCAGCTTGAAACACACGGCATATAAACACACACACACACACACACTCCCAGAGGCCTTCCCTGCCTCTCTGTCCGCCACTATTGGGCACAAGCCATTTATTAGGAAACGAAACACACCTCAAGTCAGCTATCGTGGAGGTGGAGATGAATTACCGCTGCGTTTGTAAGGTTAAGTAACGGGACAGAAGTGCTGCCTCAATAACTTGCTGTGGGTGGGTGGGAGGGGCGGGGGGGGTTCTCAAACTGTGTGCTGGGACCAAAAGTCGGCCACACTGTCACAGTAATAAGCGCTGTCCATGTTCTCCATGGACTCAATCTGTTCTTCAGTTCAGGTTTAATATACTGTACACCCCTTTTGGGGCACTTTTTTCAATTAAAGTCACAGTCGGCTCACTCTACTTGAGTGAAGTTGAATTTTTTGGTGTTTCTTTTTTTCAGACACAACACACTCGAAGCACCGAACACACTACAGCACGAAGACAATTCCTTGCACCATTATTCCATTTAAAGCCCCAATTCCATTTCCACGTTATCATTTGGACTCTGATGGGTCCGTTACTTCTAGTGCAATGACTTCTATCTGATAGCACTATTAGTTTGCCGGAGGAATAATCATTCTATTCTGCAAATGAAATTACTTTCTTTATTGCTCTTCAAAAACGGTCTTACTTGCTCCCCCTAATCACGTCGCGCCAGAATGGACGATATCTCGAAATGTGCTGTTTTCACACCTGCAAACCAGATGTTGATGAGAAAAACAAGCTGAGTAAAAAAGCAATTGTACAGAATGTCAAAGAGCAAAGTGAGGCCGGTGAGTTGTTAGAACAACAAACGATATCTAAATTGAGGTGAAAGGTAAAGATAATTATTTAGCTTCTCAAACCGCACAAAGCTCACAAATGGTTTTTCTCGTCTCTGCCTCTTGTTTTCATCTGAAGCCAAAACATGAATGGTATAAAACAAAAGATGTGGCTTCAAGAATAGTTTAAAAAGGTTGTGCGAGCGGTTTTGCGTGGCTTCGAGTCTTTATGCTCAGCTAAGCTAATGGCTGCTACGTTTTAGCTAAGTCAATCTGTACAAAAAGGCGGGTTGACAAAAGCTCTGAAACAGTGGGAAATAAATACGAACAAAACATGAACGATGGTGTTTTTATCTTCAGAAATCAGATCCCAAACTGTGTGCGCCCATGAAATCTCTCTCGTGTTGTCTGACTGGTAATGAGTAGATCTGACGCGCTCTGGTCGAACATACGAGCAGGTGACATGAGAGAAAAAGGAAGGTTTGTAAGGGAGGGGCGAGCTTGTTGTGTGTATGTGTGTGTGTGTGTGTGTGTGTGTGTGTGTGTGTGTGTGTGTGTGTGTGTCCCTCTCTCTCCCTCTCTCTGTTTGCTTTTCTGAGGCTTTGGGGTCATTAATCATAGTGGCCAAATCTACAGGAAAACAATTGAGCAAAGAAAAACACAGTCAGACAGACGGACAGAGAGATGGAGGGGAGAGCGGGGGAGTGGGAAGGGGGGTGAAGGTGAGAGAGAGGTGGAAAGCTACAGCGAGACGCAGGAGAGGGGGGAGGCATGTCGAGCGAGGGAAGGAAACTGCGATAGATTGAGGCTTGAGAGAGAGAGAGAGAGAGAGAGAGGACACGTTGGGGCCTCTTTACAACTGACGCACTTGACACCAGGCGCCCGTTTGCACAGCGGAAATGCAAATGCACGAGAGGGAGGGAACAGGAGGGAGAAACAAAAAAGTGGGAGAGGCGCTATAAATAGCTTTTGCATTTTGCATGGAGCCAAACCGTAGTCAGTTCGATGCAGGAAGTGGCTCCGCGGTGTTTGAAGTCGTAAAAACAACTGTTGACTGCGCAGCGTGCCGGAAAACAGGACTCTGTACATCGACCCGCAATTTGAACCGCTCATTAGAGAACACAAGGATGCCGTAGAACTCTTTACAAAGTGGGTCCAAATAAGATTCTGGGTTCAGGTGTGTACACCTTGTATTTCTAGATATATATCCCGAATACCACGTTTTATACATGGATTCTTTTCTCTGTTTTACGCTGCATATAAGAACGTGTTCATATATTTTGGATTCCTCTACATTTGTTGGTTGGCGCTTGGGTTTACCGCTGTTATGTTGTGCACATCAAGGGGGTCTGTGCGTCTGCCAGTGTTGACCGCTGTTCTCGTGTTCTCAAAGCGACAATCTTCGTAACCCCACAGTGTGGAATATTACAGTTAGATTTTATTATGACATTAAGCGATTAATATCTTTGTCTTTAGCCATTTGGTCAATACGGGGTCCACTGCGTCTCTGCTCAAATAAGCTCATTTTCTCGGATCAATTTAGTCGGCGTTCTTTGTTTTCCCGCTCACTCTGCATTCCGTGCGGCCGCGTGGCTAACCTGCATTGATCTGATCTGCACGAGAGGCTTTGAGAGCTACGCTGGGCTGTACCGTACTGAGCGCCGAGTCAGTCCCACAGCGCCGAGATGTTTCTTTTCAGATTCACAGAAAGACGAGGGGACGCAGAGAGAGCAGGACTGAACGGCGGGCGCCTCCCTAGTTTTTTCATCGCAGCGTAACTAATCGCATGTCAGTCAACGTGCCGATGGAAAGAGGCAGCAATCAAAATACCTGTGTCAGGACTGTGGTCATTAGAGCATTCAGTGACTCGCTGTCAGGTACAGACACACACACACACACACACTTTGCAACGCACACAGGAGTAACCACCGCACCAGGTATGGGGGATGGTGTGCTGTGAATATGGATTTTATCTGTAGGCGTGTGTATGTTTAGAGTGTGCATTCTGTGTGGACAACCTAAGTACTTGGCTCCGAATGTGTGCACGTTGCGTGCGTGCCGGCTTGTTTGTGTAATGTATCCTGTCCAATAATACGCACATTGATCCCGGCGAGATAAAGAAAACCAAGTTAGACCCTCCGTGATATTTATTTTCCAATAACAGACGTGCGGAGCCACGCCCTGCCGCCGCATAACTCCATGCAGATGAAATATGGTCTTCATTACCTTTGAAACCTCAACGCACACAAACTACAGAGGAGAAGCAGAATCGCCCTCCGTTCTCAACTGAAAGAGCACGAAATGAATTGGAGCTGCTGAGGTTTTTTTTTTTTTTTTTTTTTTTTTTACATTACCATGACAAATGCGGGGAAAATGGGGAGGGAAGTGAGCGAGAGAGAGAGAGAGAGAGACACATGACGACAGACGGAAAAGGGCAGATCAGCCAGAAAGAACAAATTGTGTGAGGAAGAAAAAAAACAAAAAAAAAACACATCAGCTCAATTTGTGCTTGACTCTAAGCTTGTGAGCTGAGAGGAGAAATAAAATAAGGGATTTAGCTGAGAATCATGTTAAACCATGCAAGTGAATGCGTCCCCAGAGAAGCGAGTTCCCTCTGCCGCTCGTGATGGACTTAATTGCCTCTATCAGTGCTCAAGACATAACGTTCATCTCAGGTTTATTGCTTTTACTTCTTTTACGGTCTTGTCCATCAACGACGCAGGGTTTCAAGAGGCCGGCCGCTCTTCAAATGGCACCTTAAAATAATGAGACAGATTACAAAGCAGCAGCGACGGGATGGAGGGGAAGAAGCATCACTTATATCTGGAAAATGAAAGCATTTCTGTACAAGCGGATCCGGCGGGGCCGAATGGTTCGGATGGTACGCCGCCGGTTGGATTGCTCTTTGGGTTCTGTGGTTTTTGTCGAGCTTAAAGGCACACACATCTCCCCCACCTCTGACCCTCCCCCCCCCCCCGAAAGCTCTGGGTGTAGGTGTCGGGTTTCAGACGGCCACACAATCGCACCATTGTGCTCCTGTTAACACAATGCAAACAAAGCGAACACATCGCTGATATTCAACTCCCCCGCGCCTAACCTTGACTTCCAGCACGACTTGGGCCCCGACGCGCAAACGGATAATCAAGCGCTACATGAAAGACCTCAAAAAACAACACACCACGGTCGGTTAATGTGAAATATATGTGGAGAGCAGAAGGAGAAAAAAATGGGAGTCAAATTCCATTTATGCGTAAGCATACATGGCCAATAAAGCTTCTGATTAAATGCAATGGATTCTGTCTCCACACGCACCAAACCACCGGCGATATTTAACATGAAATCACTGGTGGAATAACGCGGGATTGACGTATCATTTCATTCCTTTAAGATGTGGTTCTGATCTCCTGAAAACAAGCTGTTTCTCATCACATGAGGGCTTGGGAGCGATGTCTGCGCGTTCCATTAAACGTATTAAATCCACTTGCATTATATCATAGTGCTTACCACACAATAGGAGCCTTTCAATGGCAGTCCCAGAGGAAGCCAACAAAAGGACCCCTCTCTTTCGGTCTAGTCAAGTAATTCGGAAAGAGCCAAAACATGATTTTTTTGTGTGTGTGTGTGTGTGTGTGTGTGTGCGCGTGGATCTCATGCACCAGACACCGCAAAGGGCAATTTCCCCCTTTGTTGAGAAAAGGGGAAATAGAGTAAAAAAAAAGAGCAAGTTTTTTTTTCACCTTATTTAAAACGACTCAGAGTCTGGTGGAGAAGCGTCCACCTCTAAAAGATGACGATTTATCAGCGGATTCTGTGATGCTCGACAAGAAATGTACGTTCAGCTTCCAAATATCTGAATTACGCCTACATTTAAGGAACTATTTAGGCAAATTGGTTTAAAATATACAGTCATTTTAGCTATTTCATTAATTAAATATTAAGCTGCAACCCTGATCTCACGTGCACTGCGTCAGGTAGTACAGCGACGCAATGATTTTATGGTCGTAACTGTGGTTATAAATAATAAAACAAGGAATTGGCAGAGGTACTGTATTTGCTTTCTGAATGCTCTCTAATCAAGATTTTTTTTTTTTTATTTTGCATACAATGACATTTATTAGTTCTCCCAATGATCAACTCTTAAAGCAGAACCTCAGCTGTTTGTGGACTTTTCCCAGGAAAACTAACCAGGTGTGTAAGTACAGCCACTTGAAAAAAGAGACAATAGAGCAAAAAAGTAGAGAAAAAAATAAATAAAAAAAAGTCTCACCATGTATTTAAACCTAAACGCAGCAACCCGCACCGTCTACGTCTGTCGATGGGGCTCAAAATAATTCACCGCTCTTTCATCCGCCGCCGCGCCGACTCTGCATCCAGCGTCTGCCACTTGCATTCAGGCAGATCTTTTTTTTTATTACCAATCTAATTGCACATTCCACCCTGACAAGAGCTCATTAAACCTTAATTATACACATGTTGTTTTCTACAAACATCTCCATTTGGGTCTCTCTGCCTTGTAATTGTTCAGCAGGGACGACCAGTTGAGATTTTGTAGATTGAGAGTGAATAAGAATAAGAGAGAGTGAGTGAGAGAGAGTGAGAGAGAGAGAGGTGAGAGGAAAGAGAGAGTGGGGGGGAAAGAAGGAGAAATATACCAGAGAGAGAAAGAGAGAGAGGGAGAGAGAGGAGTGTCTGGAAGTAGGTCATCCCTCTCCATAAACAAGGCATGGTTTCTAAAATAATATACCCATCCAGTGGAAGTAATGCCAAACAACTGAGCGAATGTGGAGCTCATGTAATATTTACGGAGCACTAATACATAGATGGCAGGTCTTTTTCTCAGAAACCTGCCCCCCCCTCCCTCCAACCCCCATCTAAAGCCAGGGGTTTCTTTTTCTTTTTTCTTATTAGGTTTTTTTTTTTTTTCTTCCCTCTGTTGCCATTTGAATTTCAGAGAAAGCCAACTGCATTGATATATCTGGTAGGGAGGAGGGGTTGGGAGTGTTGAGATGTTGAGTCTCTCCCATTTTCTCTCCTCTCCCTTCTTTTCTGCCCCTCTCTCTCTCTCTCTCTCTCTCTCTCTCTCTCTCTCTCTCTCTCGTTCGATGACTCTCTTCTTCCTCGCTCCATTGTTCCCTTAACATTGGCCGTGATGTTTTTTTTCTTTTTCTTCACGCGTTTGTTAGATTCTAGCAGGGGGAAAGCGGGTCCTTAATCCGGACTCTTTGAGGCTCGGGCGATGATGTTACTGTGGAGAATCGGCCTTTTAGAGGCTTCTTCTAACTCCGGCTGGTGCTGTAAGGTCACCGAGCGCTTGTTTGACTCCGGGGGCCCAGCGTGATGCTTCGGGGGTTCGGCACTAACGGGTCGGTGTGTGGACTCCCCGGCGACAGGAAACGTTACTGCAGGAGGGCAAACAACTGTAAAGGAAGCCCTCTTCTTCTTCCTGTGAGAAAAAAAAAAAAAAACTCTTTCCGTTTTCAGTAGCCAGTTTCCTGGATTTTCTTAAATCATGTTGATTTTTTGTTTTTGTATTTAGATATCCAAAAAACTAAAACAAATGTATTACCCCACATTGGTTTGGGTTTACAAAACAGCTGTAATTACAAATAATACCTGTTGTTCATATTTTCAAACCATATTACTGGGATTTGTGTTAAAAACGGATGCTTTTGACAATCCGTAATGATGAAATGAGAAGTCTACAGACAAACCCGCTGCCATAAAAAGTATCAAGTGTCCTCACTGAGCGTCTCAGTCATTGCTACTGGGACCTTCTCGGCTTGTCTGTGTTGACAACTCATTGATCCCCCCCCCCCCTCCCTTCCCCCCTCCCGTCCCCCAGCAGCAGAAAATAAATAGCCTGCCTCCATATCACTCACGCTTTGCAATATCACAATTATCTCGCCGATGTTTCTTGTTTTTTGTTTTACAGCAGGCCTTTTGTTTTGTGTCCCTCTAATTTCTTTGTTTCTTCAGTTGGTTAGTTAAAAATAATCCATTCTGAGCACAATTTCAGTGAAACACTGCTCACTCCTCAACGAAACCAAGAGCGCTGAACCTCGTCCAATAAACAAACATGACATATTAAACAGCAAAATGAGTCACCCTTATTATCCCACGGAAATAAATCTCTAAAACACTAATTATAACAACATGTGCATGACCAATTCACCCCGGCTCTCTGGCTGCGTGTAGGTGTGTGTGTGTGTGTGTGTGTGTGTGTCATATTCTCCTCCTTAATAGGCAGTCTCTTAGATATTCGCTACAGAATAGCGCTCATGCAATATTAATATTGCACCAAAATATGGGAGCCGGAGCCCCCACTCCATCTCTCACTCCCTACATAATTGACTATGCAAGGCTCCAAATCAGCTTGGAAAGAGAGAAAAAAAAAAGACGCCGAGAGACAAAAAGCAGCAGAGAGGGAGAGACGGGGCCAAGGAGACGGATTCCCTCTCAACCTTCACCGGGAGCATCAGTGTCAAAGCCGAGGCGCTAAAGCAACAATAACAACAACGACCACAGTGGAAGCACAAAGAGTTTGACTCCCTGCAAAGAATCCAGTCCGATGCTCCTCCAGCCTGAGCAGAGAGCAAAGCGCCACTCCAGCAACTTTACCACATCGGTTTTTTATTTTATTTTTTTATTTTTTTAAATGAATTTCATGGATTCCTGTAGTTCCATCACGGCAGACAGTGAACTTTGAACACATTTCACCGTGCTGGCAGGTCGCAGGCAGATAAACAGAATTTAGTTTCCTGGTTCATCTTTTTGCAAATTCATTCTGTGCCGAACAAACCCACAGTGTCCTACTAAAACACCCAGAGATGACAAATGGATAGGTTTATTCAAAAAGGTAGTGTATAAAAGTGATGAAGTGGCACGGGGAGATTTGTTTTACCACTTAAACATAATTAAACATAACTTATCTATAGCGGTAAACATTGAAGCAACGTGCCATCAAATGATTGATTCAAACAACACATTTTGTTTCATGGTGAAGAAAATTCACTCAACATGTTTATAGATTGAGGGACACCTGTAGGTCGGAAAAAAGGGTTGTTAATGGGTAACAACTGTAGACAATGACCAGTTTTGTAGGGAGTGAATGTACACGAGTGCCTGCATAGTGCACTCTGTTTGTGTATTCACATACATTCATAATTGATACTTAGCACTCTGCACTGTGATTGCAGATTGATTCAAATGTGCGAGAACAATTAATTCCCGTCTCCTCTCCCCTTCCCTCCCCTCACCTCCCCCACTCACACGAGGACACACACACATTCACAGAGTCGCCGGACTCGGCAGATCCCATCAGAGCGCTGGGGTCGGGCCCTCTGCGCCGACCGTCTAAAAAAAGAAGAACTGTGGGCATTTAGAGCGATAATAGATGTTGAAAAGAAACTAAAGACAGGGTTGCGGGGGCAGAGCCAGTGGAGGGAGGGGAGGGGGGGGGGGGGCAGTGCACCTTGACAGGAAACATAGAGGTGAAAAGCAGGAGTTCGAGGTTAGTTTGACAAAGAGAAAAGAAGTGGTGGTGGTGATGGGCGTGTGTGGGGGGGGGGGGATTGCTGCGGAAGTGCCAAGCCCACTTTTAACTGAACCCAGAGTGGTGAGTGGTGGTGGTGGGGGGATGAGGGGGGGGGGGCAGAGATAGAGATCAGGGGAAAACATAAGGGGCGTGCAGGGGAAGGAAGAGGGGAAGGAAGAGAGGAGTACGGGTGAGATGGAGTTGCGCAGCGACCTGCTGCACCTTGACACTTGCTCTCACCACAGCACCTGATAAGTGCAATGGAAAAAACGTCTGGTTTCCTCTTGCATGTTAAGTGGTTTATACCCCCCTCCCCTCCATGCAGCCGCTGAGTTACATTCTGCTACCGATGCTACACGCGGCTAATAACAGACCAAAGGGAATGAAGCTAGTATGTGTCTTCTAGCAGTTGCTTTAGTTTACAAGAGATGCAATCTTTACATTGGTGCCGACTGCAAATAAACAACTCCACGACTTAGAAATCTTCCATGTCTTGCATCTCTTAATGTTTATCCATCATTTTAAACACAAAAAGAGATTCAGGTGCAGCGAGTTTTATGTTCTCGACGAAGGATCAGATGAAACTGGATGTATATCTTTAGCACCTCATGCATGTACTGACAAGGAACTCATTCTCATGATTTGTTAGTGGCTCTCTCTCCAGAAGGGCATTAACAATATTCACTTTAGATAACGTATGATTCCAGGCCCCCGAGAGGATGGGTTGCTTAGAAATGCTTTGTTAGCACTCTCCCCCTTGATGAATGATTGAGGACATGTGACCTGAGACATCAATACGATCTCTGTTGTAATTAAAAGAAGAAAAAAAAGGTGCACACCAACAATATTACACAGCTTTCACTTTGTCCGTCTCTCTCTCTCTCTCTTTAAGTCTCTGTCTCCCCTTCTCCTCTCCCCCTTTGCTCACCCACTCTTCCTCTCATTGAGCCCCGGAGCAGAGAAGAGATAATTCAAAAAGCACTTGCATGGAGTGAAACATGAAAAAAAGCGAGACATATAAAATTAAATTCTCTCTTTTTGCTCCACTGTTCTTTCATTTTCCCTCCTTTGTTCCATAAGTGCATGAAAGCAAGGCAAGCTAGATTCTAATTAGGATTTCCACAGTACTAAATGATTTATTATTTATTAAAAAAAATGGAAGAAATGTGTCACAAACAAAGCAAACTTACTGTTCCAGCACTTTGTCAAAGTCAACCTAAATAAACTCCTTTCCTAACACATAACAAAAAGTTCTGCGTTACTTCCAAGAATGTAAAAATAAACGGAACATCCCGAAATATTTCAAATATCAACGTTTGCCTTTTTCTTTATTTACAAGTCGGCCGACCTATCAGCCGCAGCGAAATGTTTCTGTCAGAAGCTTCGATCCAGATGACACTCAAACCACAAAGTCGGCCGGGCGGCGGGGAGAGAAGCAGTGGGATGAGGAAGTCACGCTAGTCACACACACACACACACACACACACGCACACACACCCCATGAAATAATGTCCCTCGTATGCTGCGTTTGAAGAGTCTTCTTGTGGAGACGAGCCGAGGCCTCCTCGGTGGCTCTCAGTGTTTGGTTAAGGCTGCGTGTCTACATGAAGGTATGGAGGAGACCTCGAGGGTGGAGAGGGGGAGTAAGGGGGGAAATGGAGGGAGGAGAGGGGCAGGAGGGGGGGGTCTTACCCCAGTAGAGGGCAGTCTCTTGCCGTCAGGGTTTGGGCGCATGGGAAGGGAACTGTAGAGCCTCACACCTCGATCTGCAGCACCGTATCGGCTCTGGAGTGGGAGAGGGAGGGAGGGAGAGGGAGAGGGAGAGAGGGAGATTTTAAGAATTGTTTCCATGCTTTGTACAGAGAGCAATTCACCACAAAACTGTTCGATACACTTCATACGCAAGAAGGAGACAGAAAGTCCCGGTCCCACATACTGCAGTCCTTCACATGGTCCCCGCTTTGTTTACCAGAGCTGGTTTCTTCACAGAGTCGGTTAAGTCACATCACCGCACGGGGGAGGCACCCAACAGAATGAGTGGATAAGTTATGCTCAGAAGCGGCACTAATGGAACTGAGCTTTTTGTGTTTGGTCTCCAGCAGACCCCCCACCCCCCATGCTCAGCTGCACCGCGCCACGCAGACTCCGACGTGTTACGCAGATGATAATAACCCCTCCCTGTACTTCCCCACGCGGGTTCCAGCGACACAACCCCGATGGACTGATGGCCGCTCAAGTGGCCGCTGCCACGGAGAGACGCCGCCGGCCGCCGCCAGCCGCCGGCGGGTTCACGCCGTGGTCGTTGGACTGTCTTTCCTCCCTCCTCATCGCTCTCCTCACTCGGCTAGTCGCATCCCGCTGCAGCTTCCTGGATCTCCTGAATGTCTCACATTATCGTCTCTCTGCCGAGACATCTGGACAACAGGCCGCGTGCTGTTTCTGTCATCAGCTTTGTTATGCAGCGGTTAAATGAGCGCAATCCCTTTTCTTTTTGTCTGTTTAAGCTTCCGTGCACCGGCTGCTGTTAAAGAGACTTGTGATGTGGGAACTGGTTTCTCATAAATAGGAGGATAAAACATTTCGGTAATGGCTGTGGCTCCTGTGTGCTATGTGTAGTGCTTAATGGCTTTGCCACACTTGAGGGATACAGGCTGTTAATGAGGATGTGGATTATTGGGAGAAAACACAAGCAATCCAGAGCAAATACATGACTTTATCTCTCTCTTGTACTTAATCGTTTATTTGATTCTTGCCTTCTTTTTTTTCTAGCCTTCGTTCTTTCAACTCATCCACACGAAAAACACACACATGCAATCACACAGACAGGGATTGTGCTGCAGAGTTAAAAACACGAACCAACCATAGCTGGCCCTGCCGTTCACTCCTCGCCGGCAAAATGGAGATTACGCGCAGAGCCCAAAGTGGAGCCATTACCATGCAGCGAAACCTGCGAGCAATGGAAGCTGAAAACTCCCCACATGTGAAGGCTATCGGAGAAATCACAGGCTCAAAGCGCATGATTTATGACCAAAGGAAGACTTGCGGTATGCTACAGCAGAGCACGGCGATCTAATGGCCTATCACAGGCGCCGCACAGTAGCAGGCGACCCCCCCCCCCCCCGAGGCAGCGGCTCTACTTGCTGCGTAAGGTTTTGATTTCCGTTGCTCGTTATGAAAGGTGAAAACGGATGAGTAGACAGCAGCGGCCATCTCGTCGATGATAAACGGCTCGCGTAATGGTGACGCGGCGTTATTCAAGAGAACTCTCTCCTTTTGCCACTTGCGGCGTCCCGACCAGGGATGCACCGATCCAGCCAATACAGCACAGAACCGGTCCGAACGGTGGCTCAACCAAGTCATCATTGTTCATCAAAAAAAAATTCAATAAAATTTACAAAATCATTATATAATAAATCGTACACCAGCAACTAATAAATCTTCAAAATTGATAGAAACTAGAATCATAGGTGAAGCAAAAATGTCTGCATCCTTGATTCCATCAGCAAACCTGAAACCTACAAAATATGGATTCACACCAACAACGACACTGATTTATTCATCGCAAATGAGCTGTTAATTGGCTATTCAAAGCTATATTAAGGTCACACTCCGTCACGTGACCCTGTGTGTTAGCGTCTACATCCTAAGGCATTTTTAACCTTCCAACGGAGCTACCAACTGCATCCCTCCATGGAGGACTGTTTTCTTTTGTGGCCTCTTGGATAGCTCGCCAGCGTCGCAGCTAAGTGAATGCCTCGTGGAAGAGATGCTTTCGCCAGCGAAGGAGCCGCAGTAAGTGAATGTTTGATATTTCTCCAGTGTGCCAGGCTAATCTGGCCCTGTGGCACGCCATTACGGGGCTAATAACGGCTGTCTGAGGCCTGGAGGGGACACGGGCAGGCCTGGCTACGCTAACTGGCCCTGACAGACTCATTAGGAGAGCTGGCGCCCCGCAACAGCAACAGGCAAACTCCTCACATTTTGCAAGTGCAGAAGCATTGTTCCCCGCAGTTGTTCTCTGACACCTCCCTTCTGTTTTTCCAGTCCTCAGTTCGGACCCTCGTCACCCGCCCTGTTTCACTTTCTGGCTGGCTTCAGGGTTTTCGTGATGGTTCTGCCAAGACTAGATGCTGCCGGTCGTTCACCCACACTCACTACTTCTTATCAAAATAGAGCAGCAAGCAGAGCCTTCCTTTCTGAGAAAAAATGCAGGGTGAAATAAATAACTGCAAACGAATAAGTCAAATATGTCTTTGAATCGCTCACGGTTTCTAAGTGACTTGGGTGTGAAGCGACAGGAAGATGCTGCACCACGCCAGGAAGAGGCTGGCATCCTCTGAACTTTGCATCAGTTACTGTAGCTGGCGGCCGCGTTCGGGGACAGGAGGGACTTTCCCCAGGCAGACAGCAAGGCAAACATTGTCCCTGTCGCTTGGCACGGAGGAGCCAATCGGGTGCGAGCCGAGCGGGGCAGACAGTAAACACAGGGAGCCAATGAGGGGTAGTCGGGATGTAGGACCACTAACAACGGGGGGAGGGGAGGGTGAGCGCACAATTCGGGGCCGTGATACTCCTTCTCGCCATGTGACTGCAGACTTCAGCCCTCTGGTACAGATTCACGCGACGCTGATTCAAGTAGCGATACGCAGCGAGCGGCAGCTTCCGATTGTCGATCGTGCTGAAAAAGGCACCGCCGCTGAGGTAAGATACAGAATAACGTTCATTTTTCTCAGTATCCATTCAAATCCGTCTGACTCTGTTATCTAACACATATCCATCATCTTTATTTTGCTCCAAATCAGCAACCCAAAGCCCAGAATAAGCCACAGCACATCCGGCTTGCTTTTTTTATAGGCGGGTGGGGGGGCTGCAAAGCCAAAAGCACAGCTGTGGGGGTAAAGTTACCTGTAACGTTAGCTGTAGCATGTTATATTATTTACGCAGATCTGGACTTAATGGAACACATGTGTGTCGGCCGTCCACATTCTTCCCAGATTAGCTGAAAGGCTCGAACACATCAGACTCCACCGACGAGAGGAATGCAAAAAGGGCCCAGACCGGCTTACGAGGAAACCCGATCACTCATCCACCGTGTACAGCAATGCATGCGCGCACACACGCACGCACACAATCAAGCATGTGCTTGTGCATCATGGAGACGGTGCTCCAAACTGTTTGTGAAGTACGCACTCAACAATGCATGGGATCAATTGACACGAAAGATCACTCTCGTTTGAAATTCAGTCACCACGTTGTTCAACCGGTGACATAGATTAGGCCCCTCTGTTGTGTAAAAATATTACATAACGCCGGTCGGATTTCTGGCTGCGGTGGTCTGACAGTCAACAACAGAGTGTGAATCACAATTTCAGTGGCTTTTTTAGAGACTAATGTCGACGCGCAACTCTGGCTTGTTGCATATTGCGATGAATCATAATCCTTTGTATATTTTGCAATGAATGTCACATGATTTAATTTGAAGGCAGTGGCTTTACATCGGATATTTCCACGTACGCATACACATATGTTTTTTTCATGATGTAAAATGAATGTGTTTGAAGTCTAAGCCGGCGCTTGTGCTATGCAGTCAATCAATACAAGGCATTGACGGAAGGCTGGAAGCTACAGACCTGAACTGTAAAAACACATTGATGCACATTGCACTCGCCGTGACGCTGCACATGTTTATGATGAATGTGTTTTTTGTTTCTTCAATATTTGCATTAATGTCTGCAGGCACCGTACATCAAGTCACTTACATTAGCAAGTAGGATTTGTCTCCAAACACCCGACGGACAGATGAGTTGTGTGAGTGTGAGTGTGAGGGAAAGTGACGTCAACTGAAGCCCAAGCAAGCCAACCGTAACCAGGACATGAACCCATGGGCTACCTGCCTCGGGCCACTGCCGACACTCAAGCTACTGATCACACCATTGGGAATACCCACGGCAGCGTTGGAGCCCGGGCTATTTATAGCTGACCGCAGCTTTTAACGGAGACCCTGCATCCGCTCCCAGTGGAAACGCCCGGGACTTTCTAAGGGGGGGACAGCTGACTGCGTAAGAATCGATAGCGGGAACGAACTGATAACGCAGTTGTTTGTGTGAAGATCAGTTGGTTTCACGGGGATCAGCTAAAGAAGGAGCGATGTCAAGTAGAAGTTTAAAAACCCAACAGTGTTGTGAATATTTACTTTCACCACGTATTTGTTTAGGCCGCCTTACCCGGCGATAGACAGCTGCGAACAATTCTGCAAATAGAAAAGAAAATGACACACGAGTGAAAGTTGGAGGTTGCACATCTGCAACCCGGTTTGTGCTCTGTGCTCATTTTTTCGATCCGGTGTGTCACCGCATGCTCTCCCTCCTCTTCCTGCGACTGTCTTGTTCGTTCCAACTTGACATTGTGCGTCCCCACCTGCAGCTTCCGAGAGTCGTCACACAGAGCAGATTCCGTATCTGCTGCAACAACAATGTGGGGCTCGGCTGCATGTTTCAGGCCGGTAGATAAGAAAGTTCGAACAGCAGCCATCTAAAATTGCAAAAAGCTTAGATCCAAAAGTGCGGTCGGCTGAGTGGATTATTGAGTGGATTAAACGCTTAATTCTTTTCAAACTCCACACACAGGAAAGTAGAATAAAACTTATAGATGTACTTGAAGATTTTCGATTGTGTCAACAGTCGAGTGCGGGACGCATCAATCGATAAATTATGTCTCTTATTTATATGAAAACACGCCACACGGACCCCGTGGAACACGACGAGTGGTAAACGGGTGCTGGATTAACTCCTGAAAAGGTGATTGCGCTCTTTCTGCCCTTTTATATCGCGTTGGGATTACAGCAGGTTGATAAAGCGCGCCGCTCAGACACACAGAAGGGAGAAACTTTTCATTTTCACATATCTGTTCAGAACCCCCTCGTCTTTTGAAGCGGTTTTCCCTGAAGGCGAGACATGGTGTGTGTCACAACCACACGACTCGCGCTGACGGACAAGCGGAGCACGACTCGCGTGTCGCAGGCAGCGAACACACGAAGTGGTCGGAGGGGAAGATTCGACTCAAACAAAAGCTGAGTGTTTTTCCATTTTTCCAAGGGCCCATATTATGGAAAAAATCACTTTTTCTGGGATTTGGGGTGTTATTGTGAGTCTCTGGTGCTTCCACACGCATACAAACTTGGAAGAAAATCCATCCGTGCTCTTTTGAGTGAGATACGGGTTTCTGAATTGACCCCGTCTTCAGCCTCTGAACGAGCTGTTCAAAACCGTCAAGGTTTTCTACGTCACAAACCTAGATATTTGAATAATCCTATAATCTTGTTGAAAAATAATCAAAGCGCGAAGGCTTAGATGAGGTCAACGCAGCAAGAAGCCGGTGAGAATGATTCCTCCACAAACTGTGATTGCCGAGACTCCCGAACGTCGATTTTTTTTTTTGCGATCGGCGTCCGATTTCAAGAGAAATTCTGTGACCGTGAGAGAAATGTGCTCCTGTTTCTTTGAGGAGGACTTTGGCGAATCCAACGTCGTTATGAGGATTTTTAGCAACACACCGCTGCGCAGAGCATGACAAGAAAAGAAGCAGCGCTGAACGGATTAGTTCACTGTCAGAAGAAATGCAGCGGACCATCGGGGTGACCGCACACACGTTCCCTGATTCCAGCTTTTCATGCCATGATAACATTTTCTTCAGGACCATAACTGCATTTTTTTTACCACCTGACTTTCTGCATCTTATTGTGACCCCTAATTTTGATCTCAACCACACGCTTGTATTTGACAGTTCTGCTACATAAATTGTTAACACACAAGTTATGCACCTGGGTGGAAGGAGTGAGAGCGGTAAAGAGAGAGAGATGGAGAGATGGAGGCAGAGAGTTGGGCGAGAGTTGATATGCTGACTCCAGGCAGTTGATTTGGTTTCAGAGCATTGTTACGCTGCTTTGAATTAATGCCTCCCAAAGAGTCCAATTGTAATTCTTGGGCTGTGCTGACAGAAAATTTGACAGCTCAGTGTGAGCTGCTGATCTCAGCTGAATCCTCTGTAAGAGTTTGTGTGTGTGCGTGCGTGTGCCTGAATGTACAGGGCTGACTCACATTCATACACCTACACAGGTTCAGATGAGTGTAGGTGTGCAAAATAGTCAAAAACCCGCCGCAACATGTGCACAGAACCCCCACACACTGACACACTTTGGACACACAGAGACAGAGGGGGACAGCATGTGAGGCCCAGACAAAAAAAAACAAACAAGCACACAAATCAAATCTTTAATGACACACACAAGCCTTCACAGGCAGCTCAACTGAGCTCCTGCAATGCAGAATATAAAAAAATAAAATAAAACCACATAGACAAGCCCAATGTATCATTACACTGATGGTAAGAAATAAAGATGCTCCGTCAAAATAAATATGCTGCACAGCACTGGTCCCGTTTGACAGCAACACAAATCAAAAAACATCGTTTGTGAAACTGTGCTACACAAACCAGCAGATGCAGCAGATAACATATTAAATATGACGCGAGGAGACGGAGAAAAGCCTGAGCAACGCACACCCATAGACACAATGTCTTTACAATGTTGACATTTCAATATTTAGATGGCAAAGCCTTTAATTGTGTGCACACGCCTGTGTCCATGTAAATGCAGCAGAGTAATGGAGTTCATTTATTTGACGTCTCATTATTAGCCTCATTGTGCAAACGGCTGTTAATGATGCATTGCAATGCAAATCGATTTCAAATATGTTGTTGTTTTCTTCGGCAACGTTGCCGAAAGTAAAAAAGTGATGCATATCTCTTGTGTCTATTTTTCTCGGTTGGAACAAAAAAAAGAGTTTATTTTAAAAATCATTTTAAAAACTATATGTTGGATTGGTAAAAAAATAAACATTTTATCCATACCTACTAAGCAAGAACCATCTCTGACCATAGAGATATACATAACATAGGAGATCACTGCAATACCTCCGCAGTGATAATGAAAATAAAAAACCCCGTCCTGCAGTCTCTTACATCACTCACACGCTTCCTTCCAATGAACAGGACGAGGAAAGAGAAGAAGGCCGGAGACAGCCGAGGATCATTACGATGCAGGTGGACAGATACTCGTCTCATCCCTCCGCCTTCACCCCAGCGATCCACTTTCGGGGCGACTCTCTCGCCCTTTTTACATCTTTCTCTCCATCTTGAGTGCCGCGCCTCCACCCTAATTAGAAATCCCCCCCCCCCCCCCCCCCCCCCCTTTCGACCAACTGAAATTGAATTGCACGTCATTTGCATAATGATAGCTCACCGGGCTGAGGGCCGATTTGCCATGAGATGAAATGTAGCAATCACTTAAGAGAGTGACCATGAGGGAGCGCGGCTAACAGGGTTTGCATGTGAGAGAAGAGAGAGAGAGAGAGAACGTGAGGATGGAATGGGATTGCAAAGAGGGACGGAGGTAAAGAAGCGCAGGGAGAAAGAACAAGAGAGAAATCCGTAAAATATGGAAGTTACACAAAGCCGCATAGCTGGCGGGAAGACCTTGTCCTCAATATGACAGTCGACTGGACACAACAAGGACACGACGGAAGCACTTTTGCCTTCCAACTAATTGTCACAGCATGTTTTTCACACGGAGCCGCGGACACACATTGCCCACACGTTTCGTCTTTTGCTTCAAGGTGGCCTCTTTTCAAACTGGGGTCAACAACTAAAGGTCGATCAAACCAGGTGAGCAGCTACCTGGCAGAGCGTTTTCCCATTTAGCATCAACTGCTCATAAGATCTACACTCGCATTTTCAGTTAGTTGTTGTTGTTTTTGTTAACCCTCACCACATTAACAAAGTAACTAAAAAAAAAAGGTCAGCGACCCCTACTGACGGTGAAGACGTTAAACTCCTGTGCACTATTTTTAGTCTCCTGATGTTTGGCACGTTCTGACTCCCCTGAAAGCGCCCACGGTTTATGAGAATCGTTCTCTCTGACGGCCCGCGACTTCTCCGACCGCCCCCACTGCGCACCAATCGACGGCGTCTCGCCCGTCCTGAGGGCGTCGATCTCAAAAATCCTCCACGCCGGGAAGTTTGATTTCTCGCCACTGTGGGTGCTTTTCTTTTTTTTTTTTGGGGGGGGGGGGGGGGGGGTTGTTTACGTATGAGTGAGAGTGCGTAGAGGTCATATTTGTTTCTAATAGTCAGGGTGACATGTTGGGCTCTCAGGTTGGAAGCTCTGCCCAGAGTCTGATAAGGCCACTGTTTATTGTCTAACTTCCACTCTTTAACCTGAGGAACCTCACACACACACACACACACACACACACACGCGGTACTTTCCACTCCTTTGCCATTACCTCAACATGAATGTGTGCGTGAGAGGGTCCTTTTGTGTGTGTGTGTGTGTGTGTGTGTGTGTGTGTGTGTGTGTGATCTTTGGTTTCCATCACAAGTTTAAAAAGTCCTGTTGATGCTCAATAAGCGGGCAGATCAGCCAGAAAGCGCCCAAAACACTGAGGCGCAGACGAGCAGTTCGCAACACACTCAGCCAGCGCTCCGATCATTTATTCAATTCTTCCCTCTTCTCTTCCTCCGTCCATCTCTACACGGTGAATGATGGGCGATCACATGTCGCATGTTAAAGTCGTCCGGGCCCAGACAGGAGGGAGTTAAGTCCCTTATCTCTCCTCAGCAGAAGAAATTCCAACTAGAGGCCTCGCTCTGCTGGTTTCCTGCCTTCTTGCCCAATGCCCTATTTTTACTCATCGCCTGTAGAATACCAGGGCAGCTTTTTCCTTGTCACTAACATATTTCCTGCCATTCTCACTTTGACATTTCTCCCTGCTGCACGCTTCACTTAAATCGTACCCCCCCCCCCCTTTATGGGTCATAACCTTTCAGTTCGAAGCCGTTCGTATTCAAATGGGCCGACCAATGGCTGAGCCGCCGTGAGCTTTTTCTTCATTTTTTTTGACGTTCAAAGGTTTTTTAACGTCAGCTTTCGAGAGGCGATCGTTTGAGATGTTTCCGAGTTCTGTCAGAAACCACCAGCTCCACTTTGCGCCTCGCCGTCGGGGTTAATTGACTAAAGTGTTTGATGATTGCTCCACAAAAAGCGCAAGAAGGTAAGTGTCTCGGGCTCCAAAATTAAAATAACTAGAGAACAGACAATTAGAGAAAATAATTAACATGAAAGCCAAACATGTTCATTTCTGAGAGAGCAACTAATGTGCATATTTTATATAAGAGATTCAGCGGGTCCTGCACTCTCTGTGTTCTAACAAACAGAACTTAATATATAAAAAAAAGATACACTTCAAAAACCTCTCCTTCGTAATCACAATTCAAGCAATTCAAGTCAGGCAACTTGAAATACTTTTCAACGGCACTATATTGTATTTTGACAGCGAGGAACCGTCAAAGCTGTAAATCCAGATCCAGATTATCCGGTTCTCAACTTTACTGCAGCATTTAACAAGCAGCCCGAGCGACGACTTGAACTCGACGTACTACTTCAGAATGCGAAGTCGGGAGAATTCAAAGCCACAGGCCCGAGGAGGCGAATGAATGGCATTTTAATGCAGGTCTGGGGAGACATTATATCAGCGGTTGACTGCTCACTGCTGCTTTCATGGTATTCACACACACACCGACCTGCTTCCAACGCCCGTGGATTGAACATCCTCAGCGTGCGTCTTTCTCACCGCGGTCTGATCACTCATAGACTATTTATGCTGTGCAGCAGCTCTCAATAGAGACCATCCAGTCAGCTCCAGTTTAAAAAAAAGAGGCTCATTGTCTGAACCTGCACGGCTACTTTTCTGATAAAACGATGGCATTGACATTTCAAATAAAGATTGGGTTAGGGTTACTACTTGCATTAACAAATGTACTGATATTCCTTCTGATGAGTGGGGATATTGTGAACCAAAGGCCAGAGACGCCTGGGCTCGTGTTTTTTTTTTTGTGAATATCAATATTATTTCCAACTCGCAGGTAAATGGTATTGAATGGTTGCCAAGATGCAGGAGGAGGCACCGCTCAGCTGACTCCATTTTATCTCTCTATCAGTGTGTGTGTGTGTGTGTGTGTGTGTGTGTGTGTGTGTGTGTGTGGTTCTCGGACGAGGAGCAGAGCGAGCAGTAGCTTGCTGCACCACCGGGCCATGTAGGAAGGAAGAAGAAAAAAAAGCTGCACGTGATGCAGGCAAATACAGCCGGTCTACAGCGCGATGGAAACACTGTAATCAAACCATAAATCATAAATCACCGAACTGCCATCCACCCACCAGCTCTCCCTCTCCCTCCTTCTTTTCCTTACCAGCCTCCTACTCCTCCCTGCAGACGTCCTTAGCATGTTGCACACAGCCGTGCGTGCACGCCGCCTTCGAGGAGGCTTATAGCAAACCTTCATCAAAAAGGTTCTCATCACAAGATGCCTGAAATCATACAGTGAAAAAAATGGCGTTTTTTTTTTTTTTTTTTTGGGCACCGTTCTGTATCAGCAACAGCTCTGCACACACACACACACACACACACACACACACACACACACACACACACACACGCGCGCGCAGTCGGCACTTTGTCCGGCCGTGACTTTCACAGCGAGCCACCTGGCGTGCGGTAATATCAGCAGAACAGTGGGGTCATTGTGAGGGAGCTGTGTGATATCAAGGAGAGTGACCCATTTAGAGCGCAGCCACAGAGCTGACAAGCCTCTGTTATGTCTGGGACATCTGGAGGGCCGGAGACGCTCGCTCTCTCCGCTGTGTTCCCCTCCAACGTTTCGAGTCAATCCTTTTCCAGGGAGGGAAATAAAAAAAATGGAAGAAAAAAAAAATCTGACACGGTCACGGATGCTTCACAGGCTCACCTGTAGGAAGGTGTTCAGCAGGTGAGGCTCTGTTACAGCACACTGAGAAAATCTAGAGGGGATACAAACAGTATGTGCAACTGTTGTTTCCCGATTTTCAGAGTGCCCCGCGAAGATCGGGGCGATCAATGGGCGGGAAAAAAAAAAGGTATTATTACTAGTTATTCAAACGAGAATGATTCAAAGAGAAGAAAGGTTGACGTTTGTGTATCGCACACAAGGCTGTGCAAAACGACTGGGATTTGTCCGACGGAGCTGCGGCGTTGCGCATTATACAAACGAATACATGAATACATAATGAGAGGCCAAAATGAGCCGAGGAAAGTACACAGCGAAAAATCCCCCCGGGGGGAAAGGAAATCATTCAGAATACACACAATTCATAGCAGCATTGGAAAGGGGAACTTTTCGTTCTCCTTATTTAAAACCTGTGCTTTACAGTTTTTACCAACTGCTTACACACATCTCCTTTTTTCAAACCTCTACACACAATTCTCAAAACTGCACACACAAAATGCGAAATGCCTCACATCTCCTTCTAAAATGCAACACTGCATTCAAAATGCCATAAACACATGTCAGAATGAAGCATTTGCATCAAATGGCAAACACTTCTTTCATAATAATGCGTTTTTGGATATTCCAGATAAACACTGCCGTTCTACATCTAAAGCTCTTTGGTCTTTCATAGGCTGATATCTACATTTCAATACAATGTTCTACAGTGAAAGTGAATGCAATGTAGACACAGAAAATATTTACAGTTTTTACCAACTGCTTACACACAAAATATTTTAAGATTTGCCAGGTAGTTTTGCACTTTGAGTGAGAGGTTTCAAAAACCATGTGTCATGAAAAGATTTTATGTGTAAGAAAACATTAAAAGTTTGGCTTTTTGTACAGTAATTCACAGTTCTTTTTCATATTATGGCATGAGGTAAAAACTGCCGGGATGACGGATAAACAAAATACAAGCTAATCTATACGTGTACTTCAGATGTAAGCAGTTATGCACACGGTGGAACAATGCAACAAAGCTCTGATTATTTAATCGAAAAGAATCCCACTGTCGTTTGGCTTTCTTCTTGCTCGCTAAACAATCATTCTGTATCATGGGGTAGTTCATTTTCGGGTGGAGAGGCAATTGGCTGCAAAGATTGAATCATCGGCCCTTGTTTCACTTTCCATGTAATTAAATCAGCCTCTGAATAATGATGTACGCTCGCGTACGATTTAAAAAATTAGCATTTTTAATCGCAGTACATTACTTTAATAACTCAATAAATCTGTGGCAGCTGGAGCATCTGAGAATGTTGTCACAGTCACTTAGTTCTACATTTGCAACTAATACCGGCTGATGAGAATCAGCCCGAGAGAGAGAGGGGAAGAGAAATCCAGAGTGAGACAGGGAGGATGAGAATCCAGAGAGACCCCGAAACAACAACAACAGCAGGCAGAAAGAAACACGCGTTTCCCTCCTCCCTCTCTCAGTTATTAACTGTTAAGCCCCAATTAGCTCATCCGTCACCTCTGCGCCGCACGTGAAACCTGCTTACCCTGCTGAGGCGCGGCTCAGCCGGAGTAGTTGCCAAATTCAATCTAATAGCCGTGAATGCGTAGAGTACACGGCAAGCTGATTTTAAAGAGGAGAGAAAAGCTTAGATGCTATTGTTAGGTGAGTGTTGCTGAAAGGTCAGTGCCAGGTTCGTGGATTAACTATTAAAATGTCTTTCATAGCCGCCATCGGTCGCCTCCAGAAGATCATCTAACTGAGCGGATTAAAACGGGGAAGAAATAGTGTTTATCAAAAGGTAATGATCAGGAGGAAAACGGTTGGTTTGTATTTGTTAATCTGTCGCTGGTTCAACTTATTATTAAACAATTAAACTACAGCTTTGAATCGATTGGGTTTTTTTTTTTTCAACCACCAGAGGAAACTCCAAAGATTTTAGATTTTTCAGAAGCTGTGAGCGTTTGCTGCACATCACTCGTGATGCGCGCCTCGACTGTCAATCAGAATCGCTCGCCGCTCTATCAGGTCGACTTGTGACTGCGCAGACCATAACATCCACTTTGATGTTTGCTTGTGGGACCTGCTTGAAATGACTGCGCTCACGCGGAGGGGAAGAACACCTGAGTGAGCGTGTGCTTGAGCACAAATGAAAGTGAAGGCCTGCTGGTGTTTCCCTCAGCACCTGCGCGCCTGGGAAAGAGACCGCGTCCATGCTAACGCGTCCATGCTAACGCGTCCATGCTACAAGTGCCTGTATTCTTTTCATTCTTTTCTGCAAGTTTGCAGAATTGCTTATCGGGGCGCCTCCCTCTCCCTCTCTCGTCTGATAAAAGCTCCATCTCTCCATCTTCTCTTCCTCTCTGTGTGTTTTCTACTTCCTCTCTCGTGTGCGGGGCCACAATAGTAAAACCCGGCATCAATTCACAGCTTAGCAGAGTATCTAGCATGAGTCTGGCGTCGCTCACACGTGCACGTTTACTCGCATCTTTGCGCTTGAAAGCCCCCTACCCCCTTTCCCCCCCGTTGAGACGCGACGGTGTACGTCGCGCACAGGCAGCAGAGGGACATAAAAGCGCAGTGGCACCCAATCAACGCCCCGAAGGGGTATTGGCGTGCGACCGTGCCCGTTCGTTTCATCTCTGCGGCTCCACCGTTGCCGACCGAGGGGCCTTGTTTCTCTCCCCCCCCTCCCCCGATATGCAGCTGTTGGATTCCCTCAGCAGGCTTTTGTCGTGGCGAGCTTCTGCCGCCGCAGCGGCCGCGAACCCGCAAGCAGCCGTTAGCGGGGTGGCGCTAACGGCCGCTAATCAGAGCGTCGTCTCAACACCTCCGCCGGGGATCCGGTTTCAGAAGTACACTTCTCTAAAGTGTGTCCCGGCACAACGAAAGCATTGCAGCGTCGGACAATCGAGTGCATTTCCTCGCGCTCTCTGGGGACGAGAGGCGACGCGCTGGACTTGTAGGTTTTTCCTCTATCGACTGTGTGACCAACAGTGAAATAAGCACCCAGAGAGGCTAAGTTGATTTGACAGGACGCGTACGGGGGGAAAGCTATTGCAACGCCGTGCCAGGCTGATTTTCGCCCCGTTTTCGGCCCGTTGGTAGATCGGCCGACGGTGGATCTTCGCGAGTGGCAACAAAACCCTTTTCTGTTTTTTAAACAGTTGACATGGTTCTGAACGTGTTGGTTCCTCTTTCTCTCTCTCTCTCTCTCTTTTCACTAATAACACAATCGTTGGGCCGTTTTCACACCGTTGAGATTGCTGTTATTATTCGGGCGAAAAAACGCTGCAAATGAAACCCTGAAAGTTCTCTTAAAAAACAGAAAATTGCCAAAACAACTCTGATAGCATTTGTTCTATTTATTCGTGGTTGGTTTTGCTCTGAGGTCATTCGAGAACACTTTGTTGTCCGCAAGTGGAAACAAAACCTCAAAAGTCAATTGCCGTTGGCCTTGACGCAGGAAGGAAGTGATAAAAAAGTTGCTTTTTTCTTCCACTATCTTTTCATCAACACCATTAGTCATTTCGGATGATAATTCATTTTAGTGTTAAAATGCAAACTTTGCTACAAGTTTAAGGCAATTCCTCATAGGCTTCACCTTCAACACCGGCACTCGGTACTTCGACAGGTTCATCAATCGAAAAAAATAAACGTGAAACAGCTGCAGGTTTAGATATTTGTCGATGGCTCCTGCAGCGGCATCAGCACTTACTTCCACTCTTCTAATGTTCTCGCGTAATTCAGTTTGTCAATACCGCCAAATTAGAAAAGCTGTTACAGCTTGCAACACGTAGATTGTTTGCGTCGTGCCACCGAGGAGCCACTGAAGGAATCATATACTCTATATGGTAAACAGTGATCTTGTACAGTTCCATACGTGGACTCGGACCCACAACTGGAGTTTACATGTTGCCCGTAAACATTATTACAAAATCTGTTTCTGCACCATGGCCTCGTGTTTTTTTCTCGATATGGCACAGCGAGGGGAAATGGCACCGGAGCCAATTTACAGTTTATAGCTCACACACATCAATAATAGGAAAGAAATAGATTACAGTAAATCCATGGTTCAAAAGCTGCATACCTTTTTGAAATGTCAAAGGGGAAACCACCATGGATAACTCATCTCGGAAACTCATTTGAACTGCACAGTGCGAGCTGTATAACAAATATTCAACAGCCTACTGTTCCCTGCAGGTATTTTTTTTTTTTAGCAAAACACTCCATATACATTTTCATTCAAGATGAGAAAAAAAAAAAGTGTATGTATTTTTTTTTTTCACTGGCGAGCAGCCAGACCAATTTAATTGCATTCCAAATGGGGGCAATCTCCACATAGCAACCAGCCCGTGTTGTGTTTCTCAAACTTCAACAACCTCCTTGACTTTCTCAGAGTAATTGAAATATTCCACTCTCCCATCCTCGTCATTATGCAGAGCTGAAGAAAGCACCACAAACCAAACCAGAAGCAACGACCAGATCCGGCTCTCGGAATGAGCAACTTTAACCAATTTGTAACTTCATCAGAAGGTCTTGATGCAGTTTCTCTGAAGTCAATTGAATAGAATAGTAGGTGGTGTGTATCTAGAAAAAAAGAAAAAAGAAAAGCTAACTCGTTTCCCCTGCCGAGAACGTGATGAATACCCACGACTAGTGTCAGCAGAATCCTGTCAAAGTCGGATGAGAGGTCACCGCTTCTTGTTTTTGATTCATTCTTCCAGCCTTGAGCAAAGTGCCGAAAACATTGGTTTTGATGGGGAAATATTCACTTAAAAATCAACGCAATGTTTCTGCCCCTGAAAGGCGTCGAACTTTGAAAACACCTGCCCTCGGTGCCACGAGGTGACGTTTTAGGGCAAAGAAAGCGCTAATCATGCAAATCAATCAAAATGTTTCAATTCATCAGCGTTTCATAAAAGAGCTTTAAAAGACCTTACTGTCAAATACGCGCTGCAAGCTTTTTTTTCTCCTTTTTTTTTTTTTTTTTTTTACTGCAGAGACAAACTATAATCTCAGGGAGTTCCTCCCATCTACATGGTTAGTAATTACTGGATGAGGGACGTATATAAATACATAAATCCTCCGTCAAGAATTGCTGTAGTCTGGATCTTTGCATCTACCGCAACGCGGCATAAGGCCCTGATGTGACCGAAGCACCGGGCCCGGTATCAGTCCGTCTGCTTCAGGAAAACGAGTGACTGGGGTGTTTGAGGCCTGCAGATATACCCTAACACGGTCTGGACAAAATCAAAAAGAAATTTTGACGCTTAAACATGTGATATCTTATAGGCAATTATCCTTCTATTTATGTACACACACATAACTCTCTCTGTCTCTCTCTCTCTCTCTCTCTCTCTGTCTCTCTCTCCCCTTGTGGCTGAATCTGTCTGAGAGCCCAGCCACATGCCAGTGCCTTTGTGTCAAAGATTAAGTGAAACCAGGAGTGCCAGCATTGCTGTGTTTGCACAGTGAACACACTGGCATTCAGCCGCATAAACACATCACGAGCCGATTATCCAGCTAACAGACCCGAGGTATCTACTGTATAGATCAATGATACGCCGACGGAATGAAGAACAAGTTCCGATTTGTGAAAAAAATCTAAATTTAGCTCCTTGACGAGCGTCGTTCTGCGTGTGGTTGGGTGTTGGGAGAGGAGGGAAAAACGGCAAAACCCCCAGAGATTCGGCACCGATAGGCAGTGAGAATTGAAACGCAATTGCGTCTCGATTCAAGTACAGGGTGTGGTTGCTTTTCAGAGGATTAGGTGCTCTTATTTGACGCTGTTATCTTGGTTTAACAAAAACTGACTATCAACACACAGCGAATGGAATTCCTGGAAAGTGAAGCAAAGCTTCAATGAAAATATTATGAACAAAGCACAGAAATGCCAGGGGTGGTTTGCTTGACTGAGGCAAAAATGGGGCCTGAGGGGACTGTGGGTTTGTAGTGATAGGGAGGGGAGTCTCTCTCTCTCTCACACACACACACACACACACACACACACACACACACACACACACACACACACACACACACTTGGCTCAAAGCGGCACACAGACAAAAAACACGGAGCAATCCTCCTCGTCGGCCTAAGCAGCTCACTGACTTCCAGCGCAGCGCCGATGGAACCCCAACGCGACCGATTGACATCACGAGTCGTTTCAAAGGTTTATTTTCAATGTCCACCATTTATACGGCTCTATCAATAATAATAAAGAGCCACCCTGCGATGGGGTTATGGACACTTTTGACTGTTCTTTTTTAATCGCCTTAAAGGGGCGGGACTTGTTAAGTCAACGTGAGACTTAAGAGAAGGAAGCAGTGAGTGTGTTATCCGCTGCAACCCAAAAAAGAAACGTAAAAAGCAATCACACTCGCGGTTCACTCAATGCGTCAAACTTAAAATACAAAGGACAGCAATCAGTCCAGCGGTGGGTCGTTTATTCACGCTTTGCATGTCTAGACGTGCATCTGCAGGCACACGTGTGTGCGTGTGTTTGTGTGCGGGTCTGTGCGTGTACTCAGTGGGTCCGTGGTCTATGTGGGCCTGAAGCGGCCTCCTCCAGTTGTGTTTGCACAGGACCACTGTTGGTGTTTGCCCCGTGTTGCGATCCCTTTTCTTGACGCGCCCGACACGTTGCATCCTTCGCGTTTCTCCGAGTTTCCTATCCGTTCACCCGGCGCGTCGGAAAACCCCGTTCAGGAGGGAGATTGAAAAGCGGCGACGATGCCGGACGCTTCGACCTGTGGCCGCGTCAGCTGTGGGGCTTCCATTTAACAACAGAAAGCGGTCGACAAAGGGGGAAAGTGTTTCCTTTGATATATCCGAGGGTAGTTTGCGTCTCTCGTGGCCGCGAGCTGTCGAGACGTCCCGACTGCGATCCGTCCACACGCCCCGAATGTCGCTCTCACCGCCCTCTCTTTCAATTCTTCCGCTCCATAGTGTTTCATTTCCTGCGAATAGTCTAACCGGCAGAGCTTTTAGTGAGAAAAAAAAAAGGACCAAAACACAGGCGGCCACACACTATTCCCATAGAGACTGAATGAAAAAAAAACTAATTGCTGGGTGAACTGTGAGATCTTCGTAGAGTGTGAAAGTCAGAGATGATGAGCTCCGTCTGTGCTTATGTGAAATGTTTATGGTTTTCTCATACCGCGGTTTTGCTAATTTATGTACCGAAGCCTGCTTAACACAATTCTGCCAAGGCCAATAACTGCACGCGTAATCTCCAGCATCTCAAATAATCACTTTCAGGTCTATTTGTTAAAGAAATAAATGAAGCAATTATCCTAATGAACATCAGCTTTCTTACACTGGGAATTTATCACACATCGAAAAAAGAAAAAAAAAGAGCTCTGCCTTTCGTGCACGAGTCTTTTGCTTGTGCTGATACTTTAAAGTGTAAAACAATAGGAACACCAACATATGTGTGTACTATAATTAAGGGCACGCAGTTCACAGCTTGGGTGCTGAAACTGTTGCGAAAAAGACCTGACCTTATAAGTCAAAACCACACGCATGTGGATGATGCTAAATGTCAGCATCAACAATACGTTTGGTTTGTGCCCCGACTGAACCAAAGACACAAAGAAACAAAGCTGCAGAATAGAAGGTCAGAGCAGTTTGGGAGTCGATATTGACTTTGGTTTATTGTAACAATAAAAGAAAAAAAAAAAAACAGCCCCTGCGATGCAACATCTTGATTTATTGTCTTGCAGGTAAGTGTGTTTACCATACTTATCTCAATGGAAGCCTGTTACACAGGGGAGGCAGGAGGGGGGAGGCAGGGGAGGGAGGGAGGGAGGGAGGCAGGGGGGTGGTGCCCATACTATCAAAAATAGTAAAAAGAAATATCAAGGCCACATTCCGAGGATATCAACGGGAAACATTTTGGGATGTATCCTATTTGTGCGCCGATAAAAAGAAAATGAATCTCAGTTTCAGAAATGTTACTGCTGCAGGAAAGTGCGTGGAGCATAGCACAGAAACGGTTAAATAAATCACATTGAACAGATGTATCTCTTTCTCTCTCTCTCTCTCTCTCTCTCTCTCTCTCTCTCTCTCTCTCTGTTACACACACACATTCATTAGCGAAATCCATCAATCTGCATTTCATGCCGTTTGGGTTTGAACCACACCAAATGCACTAAAACAATAAACGTCTGTCTTTCAAGTCGCTATCTGGACTGGAACACATCTGGCGGCAAGGCGCGTTTTTTGCTTTCCACATCGTTGAATGACATTACAGACTCAAGGGCGAAGCTGGGAAATAAAGTACCTCTAAAAAACCTCTCTCCATTTTCTCTCCATCTGCAGACCTCTCTCTCTCTCTCTCTCTGTCTCTCTGTCTCTCTTACACACACGCCCCTAATCTACTTCCCCCCCCTCGCCTCCCTGCACAAACCAGCTAACCCTCTCAAATGCTATTCCACCACCCCATCCCCCAACCAATCAGGAACGGAATATAAAGCAGCACCAGGGAAACGGCGTGGTGGGGGCCTGCAGACCGCTGCTGCTGCTGCTGCTGCTGCTGCTGCTGAGGAGCCAGTGGCCTCCCGAGGTGAAGCCAGTTTAAAGCACCTCGGACTCCTTCACACAAGCCGAGGAGGGGTTTGAAACACGCATCCCCGACGTCCTGAGGCTGAGGATGCCGGGGGGGAGTCGGGTTAGGCATCCTCAGCCTCAGGACGTGGGAGGGGCTTCAAGGGGGTCGCTGGCGATAATTAGGGTTAATGTGAGCTAACGAGGGGCACGAGTCCGGGCCGAGGCCCCCGCGCTCCGCCGAGTGCGAGTTCAACGTCAAAAACGGGAATTGGCTCTGACAGGTTTACCCCACGAGTGTCACCGAGCCCCCCGACAAAACTGCCGGTGCCAGTCATCTCTTTGCGATAAAGCGTCTTCCTGGCGGATCGACTTGCGAGGTGATAATAACTTGGATGGCAGCAGCAGCACATCACAAAAAGTACTTTGAGCATAGAGTTTTTAGTAGGGCTGCCAGCTTTAGTCGTCTAGTCGACTAATCGGTCCAATGCCGTCTTGGTCGACTGACATTCTCATTGTTTTTTTTTTTTCTTTTACACCCATTTTTTCTGTTAATTGATTTACTCCTTGATATTTATAAGCAGTTACATATTACTGTAATCTAAATATAATTAGCCTATGTTTTATCCCCAACTTTAAATGCTTTAATTTAGGCTGTTTTGCGGTGAAGAACTTTCTCTCGCCGTCGGAGCCCGTTACGTCTCCGCGCTTTAAAAAAAAAAACGCTTTAACGTCCGCGACAGGATCGCTGGTTTAGTCGACTAATCGTCGACTAAGGACAAGACTTTTGGTCGACTAAGCATTTCTTTGGTTGACAATCATGGACCTAAATAGCCCGTTTCAATGGAGCCAGGTGAATTAGTCGCTAACAAGGCAGGATAATCTACGCAATCTATTTTCAGCCATACATACCCGACTCATGACCCTCTTAGCACCGCTGCTAGCTCTGAGTCATGTGTCTGGTCTCGATTATAAAAGTACAGAGCGGAGCAACCTGCAGCGCTGCAGAGTCCGGCTGAGGCTTTGTTACCTTCGCTGTAGGTTGAACTGGAGTCCACGGTGGTAGATCCCTTGCCACGGTATCTCATCAGCCTAATGCTGTCCTCCAACGCCCCGCGCAACCCCTATGCAGCTGCAGAATAGAAACTACAGTATCATTGATGTGGCAGGCGCAAATGTGGGCGTTTTTTTTTTTTTTTTTTTTTTCCTATGATGTAACATAGGTTATCAAAAAACACATGCAGATTAGAAGAAAGCTGCAGTTCCGTATGCTGCTCAACTTCCCTCCGTACGTCCGTCTGGTTCAATTCATATAACGTAATCCTGCATTTTCCTTTTGTGTTTTAAAACAAGTTTAAATCGTGAATAGTGCATTTTTTTTTCTAATGCAGTAATAGTCTGCGCAGAGAAAACAAGCCGAGCCCCGCTGCTCCAGAGGATAACACTGTAGCTACTTATCATTAACTCAAAGACACAATCAGCCCCAGGCGATCCGGCTTTCCTGCACAACCTTTTGACATTGCTGCTGGGAAGGTAAATGAGAGAAGAAGTTAGACGCAGAGAGGGGGGGGGAGAGGTGGGGAGACGGAAAGACTTGAATATGTGAAGTGTCAGGAAGTGGTTAGACCGACCCCAACAAAAAAAAAAAAAGTAACTTCACTTAAGGTGGGGTTTCTTTTTCTTTTTTTTGGGGAGACAAAAAAAATGTATCAAGGGCAAATAATAACGTTCATTCCGTGACTCCTTTTTTTTTTTAATCGATTGTTTGCTCCGAGTTTAACGGCCTGGAACTGCATTGCCACAATAAACTGGCCACATGGAGTCTTCCCAGTGGCAGCAGCTGCAGACTCTGGTGTGCATTGGAGCCACGCACGGGTTAACGTCTCTCGGTTGGGGATACTGCAACTCGGACAGGCCAGTCAGCAGAATGTTATGAATGGGCACAATGAAAAACCCCAAAGTCCACGCTGTCGACCCAAGAATGCTTGCCTCCATGTCATTAACTTTCTCTGTGTACAGAATGAGGTACCGCTGGAATAACTAGTTTCTTTTTCTTTTTTTGTTGCTGTTTCTATTATAGTCATGTTTAAAAAAAAAGAAGAAAAAAAAGAACTCTGACAATCTGGCATGGAAAATATGTTTGCCTGTCTGTGCTTTGAAGTATCCCATGACGAATATAGTGATTTGGATACTCGGGGGGGGGGGGGGGGGAATGGAACGGATCACTTGAAAAAAAAAAAGGGGGGGGGGGGGGTACGCGCTCTGTAAAAAAAAAAAAAAAGCGGGCCTTGCTGCTCTTTTGCGTGCACGAACGTCCGCTGCTTCTTCCTCGCACTCACGTGAAGATGCACGCGGCTGCGTTGGACGTTGGAAAGGGCCCGGATCGATGTTTTAAGTCACTGCTTCCTTGTTACATGGGCCTCGCTCGTATCGCCTGGAGGTATATTAGCAATTAGGCGAGGCCTGCACTTTCACACACACACACACACACGTGTCGTCAAACCAATGCATGCTTTCTAACGAGATATCACTTCTGCGACCGGCGCGTCGACAAAGTGTTCGCCCCGCACTGCGGTTACAAAACGACCTGGCGGGCGTGTGTATAAATAACATACAGTAACTTGGAACAGACTGCGACTTTTTTTTTAAAGAAGAACATCTGCAAACCATCGGATTATAAACCTACAGGACGACTACAGTATAATTACTTGAGAGCCTCTCTCTTGGGCGCCGTGTTGTTAGAGGGAAGAGGGATGAGGAGAAAGTGGAACAGCTCCAGTAATCTATCCAACTTCATTTCAGCAGAGTGATTCTGCCCGCGGGTATGCACAAGTCATAATGCATTTGACAAATAGTCTCTCGCTAAAACAGGCATTTGCGAAGAAGTGGCCTTCAGCGCTGGTATACACAGCTGAGTGTACACTGAACAAACAAGCCTCCCACTCAGCGAGGAAAGATACAGAGGAGCTTCAAAAAGATTAGGAGAAATCTTGGGCAAAAAAAAAAAGAAGAAGTAAAGATGACTCACGGTGATTGTGCAAGTGGAGGACAATGCGAGTTGGAAGGAGTTGAGAAGAGCAGCGGAGCCGTGGGGTTCAGAGCAGGAGCACAAATCGATGCTCCTCTCATGTTTTGCTCGCTGCGTTGTTCTGAAATGTGGCCGCTCAGGTGGAATCGCCCAGGAATTTACATTGAAATGTAGAAAACCGCAATGGCGATTTTTGTCGTTTATCACTTTGTGTTTCGAAAAATTGAATTAAAGTACATCAGATCTTTGATCCACGCGTTTATGATTGTTACATAGTGTATTTTGCTGACGTTACTATGTGTAATCGGAGACGACGCGTTGCCTAAACTCAAAGATAAAGTGCTTTCACAGCCTTGTGGTGTTGTATCAGTGTGAGTCCCGTAGTCCTGCCAGGCGTCAATCAATCATCAGCCTGAATGTGACTGATCACTTCCAACCAGTTTCAGCTTACACATTCTTTACGTTCCTCACTCATAAACCCTTTCAGGTACACAATGGCATGAAGTGTACACACACACACACACACACGGACATAAAGTCAGTCTCACAAAGCATGTTAGTTAGAAATAGATGCACCACTACAGGAAGTGCTGGGCTTTTTTGTATGAACTGTCCCACTTGATGTTATGCTCTCTTCCTGGTAAGTAATACTGTTCTGTAATGCATAACCACACTGGTGTGTTCAAATATATACGCATACATATATATATAGTTTTGTCAAGTGTGAACTATAATGAGGAGGCCTCATAAGGAGGGTGTTTGAAACCCTCAACACCGCATCTTAATGCAAAGAGCAATAACTTTGAATTCTTCTTCTTTTTCCAATTTCCCTCAAACCATTCCCACAAAGAAACCATTGAAATCATTGAAGCCGACGACTAACCACCTGACTGCATCCCGTCCCCGAGGTGGAAACGCGCCGAGCCGCCAAAACATAAAGCTCCTGCATTGTTACTCAACAGTTGTGCGCAGCGGCGGCGCAGCACAGATAACATGTCGCTTCACATCTCGGTCTGCAGCCGTTACTTTAGTACCGACCATGTGATACGACTGCGTCCTTGAAACCCAAAGCTACTTCGTTACCGGCCTCGTGGTCACTACGAGGGCCCGGGGTCCTCGATGGGATCTTAAACGTGTACGTCCTCACAATGTCACAACACACACACACACACACACACACAGTATGGAACATTATGACAAGGAAAGAACAATTACAAAACCAAGCAGCACGTACAGTAGGTTACGGAGTTGAGGAATGACTGTGGTGTCATGTGTTGTAATTCAAACCTCAATGCAGTCTGTGTGTGAGTGAGTGTGTTGTCTGTGTGTATCGGTCACGTATATATATGTGTACAGGTGACCGTGTGTACGAACACGGGGGATTAACAATTCAAACATTGCACTGTGCTATAGGGTTTCACGTTGTCATCAGCAAATGTTACCCCGCCTGCTGGCTTCCTTTGAGGTAGTCAGTTTATAAAGCCTTCTTCTGGCTCTGCCAAATGTTTACACAAGTTCTACCCAGAAGCACACGAGGCACAAAGATGGCTGTGTCGCTTGTGACTCGTAATCTGGGACTGTTTGGCAGTTTTGTAAATTTCAAATTTGCCTAAATGCAAAATCTTTCTGAATAAAGCAAAGCGTCAGCGCGCATGAACAGGCGGTGGAACGAGTCAGTGACACGGTGATCTCTCTCTCTCTCTCTCTCTCTCTCTCTCTCTCTCTCTCTCTCTCTCTCTCTCTCTCTCTCTGCAGTAGGGCCCATGACGTCTAACCGAAATATCAACAACTGGATAATTGTGAAAACTTTAAAAAATATATATTTAGCTCTCCATGAAACACCTGGTGCCCTCTGATTGTGTGGTGCTTTCCCTTCAAGTGAGGTTTAACATCCCCTTTTCCCACCTAAATGCACCGACGTGTCTACAACGGGCACGAGTTCGTGCGTAAAAACGCGCGGTGGTATCAACACAAAAGCGGATCATTTCCTGCATATCAGGACTGGCATTGTTTTTAGAGAATGCTCATGAATAATCGACTCGTGAAAGTTATCGTGTGGGCCCCGATGAGTTTGCATGTATGCGCAAAAAAAAGGTGTTAACCAAGCCTGCGGAACATGCGATTGCGTCTCCCTCATGGACACATTTATATCAAGCAATAAAGACGAGATAAGAGTGCTTAAAACGCATAGTTCTGTTACGCGCTGCACTGTGCACACATTGGATCATCACAAATAGCCCCGATCCACTACACGTTGTCACTTATCACATTTAGACCGGATCTTTACAGCTGTTTATTGGCCTAATTGTGCATTCACCCATGTGGGAACCTGCGTGGAGCTGATAAGACAGCGACGTTCCGCCGTTTGGTTGGCAAAGGTGTTAAATGAGTTTTTCTTCTTCTTCTGCTTCTTCTGGTTAGCGTGTATTTACATGTGGGGGAAGCCACATAGCCACTTTATGAGCATTCCGCTCCAGTGCGCTGGAGACGGTGGCGCGCTCCGACTCCGCGCTGCGCAGCGAAACGTACCCGTATAGTGTCTCCCTATTAACACATGGGCGATTTCTAATGAAAGGATCACGCGCGAGCTCAGAACAGGTGCCAGGTGTGCTTTTCTGTTCGAAGCCACCTGCGCGTCAGCAAATAAAAAAAAAAAAAAAGAAGTTCGCGTGGACTCATTTCCACGCGAAATTCATCCAGCCGACGAACGCGGTCTTCCTGCACGCCGTATGCACAACACGGACGAGCATGTGTGACCAATATTCCCCGGGTGCCGAGCATCTGACCCGCCGTGCACGAGCTCCGCAGGAGTAAAGAGATAATCGTTACCTTGTTGGAGTGGTAATAGTCCAAACCGGAGTCAGTCGGTAACGTACATGAACCCACGCTTGAAGGGGGAGCTGGATAAAATCTGACGTCCATCTCAGAGTCCGCAAGACTGACGGCATGAAAGCTGAGCTCCACTAAACCTGAGCGACTCTCCCCCTCTCTCTCTCTCTCTCTCTCCCTCTCTCTCCCTCTCTCTCCCTCTCTCTCCCTCTCACTCGCTCTCACTCGCTCTCTCTGTCTTTCTCTCTCTGTGCCTCTCTCCCTCTCTCTCTCTCTCTCTCTCTCTCTCTCCCTCTCTCTCCCCTCGTGCTAATAAACCGAGGCAAAAAGTAAGTCGAGTCTCTCTAGCAGTTCACCCTCCACATCCGTGTTGCACTTCTTCAGGTATGTGGGCATTCAGCGCGGGGATGCTCTCATGTAACATCCCTATAAAGTTCACCGAGGAGGGGGGGGTAGGGGGGTTAGACGTCCGCGTCAGTAATCACAAGCGAACCGAAAGTCAAACGGTCACTGAAGTTGTTTGACAGCGTGCCGTGCCGAGCCGAGCCGTGCCGTGCCGTGCCGTGCCGCAGGTGGGGATTTGTAGAACGGATCTTATCGATGGGGTTCTTCTCCTTTCCGGTTTTCCAGGCGCGCTGCAGCTTTGTCATGTGGGAGCGCGCGGGTCCTTCTACGCGTCCGCAGAGGAGAGAGACCGCTAAGCTGCGACCTCTAGCGGCCAGAGGAGGAACAGGGGCCCCTTTAAAACGTTCATGTTTTAAAGGGGCTACTACTTTTGTTCTATTTTATGAAACATCATCATTGACTTTACTTTTGAGGTTAGGCTGATTTTGACTATTTGCTATATTGCTGTTTATCCAACACATACATCATCTGTCTCTGAACAGTTGTGGGGGTAAATTAGAAAGTGGCCCAAAATGGCCTCTGGATTGTATTATAGTACAGTACAATGTAGTCAGTTACATTTCACCAATGGTCTACCACAGGGTCGTGCTCAATAATATTAATTTACACGATGAAATTGTCATAGCTTTAGCGTTGTAAATGAGGAGACCAATAATACACCATGTTGTTATAACATGTGATTAGACACATTAGTTTGTAACTATAAACTGAATTTGAAGGTGAAAAGTGGTCCAAGCAGCAAGAAGCATCATTTGCTTTGTACATTTGGAGTCTTCCTTCAATCCAGACAAAGACAACTAGAGGTTTTCCTTTGGTTTCTTTATAACGTCGCTGATTGGAATGTCAAGGACGTCTGGTCGTCCACAGCTGAGAGCCAATGAGGATCATCATCTCCATCACAGACTTAAAAGAATAAAATGAAACATGCCTTCCTGTTGGTGATTATTACGATGCAACACAATAGAGGTTAAAGCACAAAGTGTTTTTTATGTCGACAACCACTTGCTGTGATGTGCAGTCCCTCCATAATTTACGCCATGTCCTTCACGCTATAAACTATATCTTAAAATATAATGCCTAAAATGCAGTTATTGGGCTCATTTTCTTCTCTTCACTTTACTCCGTTTTGATGCCGGCGGGGGTTTGAATAGACGGCGACTTGGTAGCAGCGGCGATACACACGGCTACCGTGCTCCTGCTTTGACCCCTGCACACACACACACACACACACAGCCGGAGCAACGCAAAACACACTCACGCAGCGGTCGACACAACAGGATGTCAACACAGAACAATGTCCGAGTGGAGCTTCAAATAGGCGCAGCGAGGGAAAATAACAGCGCTCACAGCCAAAATGTGTGTCACGCTTTTTCACAAGAAACGGGGTGGAGTGGTGTTATGTGCCCACTCATACGTGGAGGGGAAGTATCACTGAGGTCTCTCTGTTTGCCTGCGTGTGTTTTTATTGCTGCGTGTTTGGGGCACCGGGCGCAGAGGGGTCGGCCTGCCCGTCCGGACTCCGGAGCTCACGAGGTCCACTGTCCCCAAAAGGCGCCGATTCCTCCTCACGCCGTTCACACGTGTCGCTGTCTGTCTGATTCTTCTCTGACCTGTCTCTCTCTCTCTCTCTCTCTCTCTCTCTCTCCTGCTGTCACTCGTTCACTGTTACCAGAAGACACAGAACATGGCGGGTGTCTGGCACGGGGCCCACGCACGGCCCTCACGGGAAAGGAATGCGTGTGGTGTTTTTTCATGTTGCAGCGCCGTGTAAAAGAGCGTTGGCCAGACAGAAAAGAGAGTTACGTCACAGAGAACGTTTGATTTGAGTGTGTGGGGCATTTGATAAAAGAAAAGGGGCTTCTAGATGAAGGGGAGATGACGCAGGGAGAGAAAAGTGTCCCACACATTTAAAGATGTGAACCCCGTGCAAGACACGCATGCACTTTGAGCAATTAGCAAGAACTAACATTTTTACAGCCTGAGAGCTCCTGTTCCACCAGGCAGAGAAGAAAATCTAATATGTTTTTTTTCCTTTAAGGGCAGCTACTAAGATGGTGTCAGGAGTACTGCTTTTTATAACTTCTTCTCCCTCAGGGAGAAAATGTCCATTTTATTCAAATTGTTGTACTACATGACTTTTAAAGAAAGTATTGAAAAGGGAAAAATGTCTTCCCTGTTTGCATTTCTCCTATTAAACTTAAGCGAGCTGTTAATTCTTCTTCCGCCTGGAAATGTGCACTGAAAAACACCACCCAAATACGCAAGCCTGTTTTGGAAATATTCTGCTGCTACTAATTTGTTTTATAACACTGAATATTATTCAAAGTGTATCGTGCTGTGAGATATCCCCTCCACCCCTCCCTTCTCTTTACCTTCCACATATAGTATATATTGTATACAGATACGAAGCAAATGTTAAACAAGAGAAGAGGTACGGACATGTGGACTGATATTGAAGTCTCCATCGTGAAAATGAAAAAGCTTGATGAATCTAACTCCATGTGCAATGAAAAGGCTGACAACGTTGCGCATTGATATTGTTGGAAGCTTGGAATATAAACGGAGGCGGGCGGGTCGATCCGTGCGGTGAACGGCACATCGAATGACACCGCCGGTTGCTAAAAACATCTTTAACTGTGTTGCCTTGCGTGTCAAATGGCTCCAGATGATTAATAATTCAAAGAATGGGAATGGAGCGAAGGGAGGTATCAACAACAACAACAACAAAAAACTCCACACTGTATCGCAAAGGTCCTGCTGGACACTAATTAAGTGTGTTTTAAGTGGCTTCCACGTGAGAGAACACACATTAGCCCGATCTCTCATCTGTAACAAACCAGCAGAGTTATGCAAGTGTTATTTAATGTCACCATAATCACAGGCGAATCTGTCAAGGTGTAGTTTCATCAGACACAGCAGGGCTTTGCTTGTTGGTCATTTTTGTGTGAATTATTTAAGTGTATTCTTTTGTAAAACGGGTCAAAGCGTTCAGTTTCGAAAACAACTGTCGGAAGTTTCGGAGGCCGCAGAGTGCCTTAATTAACATTACGGCAGTAAGAGGTTGTTTTTCGCTGGATGTCCTTTCCTTTTAGACTCAATTGGAAGTCCTAAATGTTGCTACGTTAGCCTCTGATTCAATTCAGCACTAATGTAAATGTTGTACGAGCTTTGCCCCGGTGTGCTGGTAACAATCCCATATACGGTCGTCCCGAAAGAAGCAAACAGCAAAGTTACGGTAAACAGGAAATAGTTCAATTGGTCCATCAAGCGGAGAGATGATTCAATAATGACCCAAATTTACAAAGGAAACAAACGTTTTTGCAGAACTGGAAAGAAGCAGCAGAAATTAAAAAAACATGGAAACAGATTATGTTGAATTCTTTTCATTTGTGTGAGCAGCTTCTAAATACGCTCGGTAAATTACTTTGCCTTTGACTTTGGTTCTCCTGCAGCAAATTTCACTTCATTTCCATTTACACTGAATCAAACTGGTACTCAGGTGCTTAATGCTTCCCTTTTATATTTCCGCTCCTCCCTAGCAACCTAAGTATATTAAATGAAAAGCCGTTCAGCTCAGTATGGCGGCTTGTCCTTCAATCAAGCATCGAATCAATTCTATTATTATGTTTTAAGAACCACCATGAACTGACAAAAGACAAACAAATGAGTAAAAACAGGACTGAAAGCAACGGGCACGATAACATGGGAGGTTTTGGCGGAATGCAAATCTCTGTCAACGCGGCTTGACAGTCGCTCCAGACACGACAATCGAGACCCAGCGAGTGACTTCACACGGCCAAACACTAGCAGACTGACCAACGCCTCACGAAAGAGCCCATTCTTGTCCGGTGATATTTCAATGCTCGTGAATAGCGAGCAAAAGACAGACTGTAATTAAACAAAAATGCACAGGATTCTATAAAGCGAAGAAGACCTTGCAGTTGTCGTTAAGCACATGTGTGGAAGTGAGTGTGCGGGTCGTCTCTCTTTCCACAAAGGGCCGTTCAACGGTGAACCTCTGCCAACCTTCTCTGGCCGCTGACCTTTAATAATGAGACTGTGTTGTCTCTTGTTCCTTCGGACAATCGGCCATTGAAACAACTGCCATTCACGGGCTCCGCTCCACCCTCTCCGTGACCCTCTTCCACACTATTAATTAGCTGCCGTTGCATTTCCACCAGAAACAAACCAACCAATCGTGTACAGACGGGAAATGTTATTGAATTACATGTTATTCGGCCCATTCGTCCCATTTTCCATGTCACGAACGTGGAAACACCGATGATACAAATCAGTCAGATTTTTACGTTTTATTCCCGTTTGTGTTACTTTTCTGATTGACGCAAAACTATTAGAAAATATATTAAAAAAAAATGTAGTGTTCAGATTTCACTCTAGGAAAGAAATTATTTGAACTCGTAATTTCAGAGCCCCATCATCCCCTCATCCTTCCATTCCACTCCTGAATCAACCCCCATCTTCATCATCCTCTCATTCCCCCAGCCTTCTACTTATGTAGCGCATGAGAAATGAGAGGGGGATGGGAGGTAAGATGAATGAAACGAGGAGTGGGGAATGAAAAGGAGGAGGGGAGGTAGGGGGGGGAGCAAGATTGGGAAAAATGCCCTTTGACTGGATTTAAAAGTCTGTGGCATTTCATTTTCAGAGAGAGGGGAGCTTCATCTCCTTCAGATCCTTTAAGGGCCAACCTAATTGATTAATGTTTCCATCTCATTGAGAAGAGGAGGGGAGCCATTTGAAGCTTTAAGCTGGAGCCTTTCACATTCCCAAGTCTCCAAAAACAGAACCACCGCAGAGGCAGACGATGACAGAATGAAAGACGCGGCGATGAAACAAAAGTCTAAAATTCCCGTTGATGAGAGAAATATGCTGAAGGTCGAAATCGTTTCAATAATTTACTGAACGTAGAGGAATGGGGGACACGTCTTTCCAGAAGATCTCCCTGTAATAGAATAATGCACACGGTTTTACCACTGAGGTATTCGCTTCTCAAAGAGGCTGTTTAGGTTTCTGCACCTGTCACAGGGAGCCAGCAGCAGGCACTTTATAAGATTGGCGAATCTAATGCAAGAAAATACATTGCCTTTCCATTGGAAGAGAAGTCTGAGGAAGGAAAAAAAACATGTAAGTGACATTAAATCTGTGGACGAAAGGAGAAATATATATATATATATACAGTGGTTCTCAAACGTTTTACACCAGGTACCACCTGAGAAAATACTACCACTATAATGACCAACACTATACAGTAGCGTAGTAGGCCTAAGTATTCATCAAAAACAAGGCAGAGGTTTTATTCCTAAAGAAGTATATTTAATATTGTCAGCTATTGTAACATTTTACACAGTTTCAACAGTAAGACTGCAGAAGAAAAAAAAACTGTACTTAAATAGTGATTCAATTAAAATGTATTGCACATAAAAGTAGCATAAACATTGTACTAAAATAAATGTAAAAAACTGTTCTTAAAGATTAAATAAAACTGTACTGTGCTTAAATGTTTAGTAAAAAAAATATATATATAATAATTTTTTATTTCAGTGATTTTTTGGCGTACCACTAGAGGGAGCCCCGCGTGCCACTAGTGGTACGCGTACCACACTTTGAGAACCACTGGTCTAGTACTTTGAACAGGTGCTTCTTTCCCCAAAACAAACTATTCCATTTTTCCCGACATGTGATCCGTACGGTGCCCTGGACGCCAGGTCGAAAACTCTAAGGTGTGCGATCTCATCAGCCGGGCGCGATTAGAAACCCCCTAAATCACTTAGCGGGAAAAACGCAGCGCGATTACTCGCCCTTTGCATGTTGTTGACAGCAACACGGAAACATTTACACGCGGGAGCCTTTCCAAACTGCACAACACAAACCAGTGGAGAGGAGCCAAAACAGTGATGACCTTTTACCCAACGTGGTACACTAAATACGAAAGGTCAACTCGCGTGGTAAGGGGGGGCTCTGCTCTAGCACATAGCAGCAACAGACCAAATACTGTAATATCTATCAGGAAGATCCCCTGCGCGGCCTTCAGAGGTCATTTGAATGTGAGGGGTGTCGAGTCGAGAGGGGAGAAAAAGATGCATGGTTCAATCTTTCCGCCGCTTGAGAAGTGAGACGTGCTGCACATTGGCTGTTTTCATAAACCGCTCTCAAAGCCGGTGTTAACATCTGCTCCACTTCCTCGGTCAGATATGCTATAGTTTGAAATCACGTTGAGATATTTGCCGGCATGCAAATGATTTGCTTTGATTATAATTAAGGCTCTGTTTTCTGATCCCGATATCTTCCGAAAAACTGGAGACAATTTAGATGCCAATCACTAAGCTCACTGCACGCTGCGTTCCCTCACAAAAATAATGGCATTCATTCAGTTGTTGTTCTTTCAGAAGTCCTTTTGCAGTTTTCTCAATACTGAAAAAGTGTTGTTTGTGCGAGTCTCGTATTCGGAATTACAGTCAGGCGATAAAGGCGAAAAAAGATTGCACCGTTTGAATGCAGCTTGCATCGAGTTGACCTTTTTTAATGTATTGATTTTTATTTGATAGTATTTAAACTGCAGAAAAACATTGCTTTCAAATGTAAGTTTCTTATCAAAGATTGTTGTTGTTTATAAAGAGAAACTGTACATCTCACATAAGTCTTATAGCCATAATTTAGACCACGAACAAATGTTGCACCAGACAAAATAAAAATGTCTGGTCATGGATTTGGTGTCTTGACTGTTTTTTGAAAATCATCATTTGTATCCAGCTGGGTATGTCATGCAAGACAACCACCGTAACCAGACACTTTGTAAATGCACCGTAGAATATAAAAAGTGTTGTCTGAACTGGTCCACACTCGATCTAATGGGACAGTCCATGGTTACAGATAGAAATGCGTGAATCCCTAATCATTTTGGCCATTAAAACACCCGCATCCGCACACCTCCCACATGTGTTTACGAGAAATGGCTGTTGAACAATGACAGGGGCGGAGCTAAAGTGCAGGCGGCATGGCAACGGTACCCCCACTGAATCACAAAACGGTTTGTCAGTTTTTTTCATGAAAAGTGGATCCGTTTAGACGTTATGCACCTTTTTGCAAGCTGTCGCTGCCGTTTCTTGCAAAAAAAGACCCCTGAAAGAGCGAAACATTGGACCTCAATGCCAAAGCACAGCCTCCGAGGCGCCAATTGATGGGGAAATTTATCGACATATAGAAACTTGAAACTCCTTGGTACCCTAATTGTGGTTATGTCTTCATAGTTTCCACCACAACAAATGGCAGCTTACAGGAAGCAAAGAGCCCAGAGACTTTGGACTTAAATCGGTGACTTTAAATGGATTTAGGGGAAAATGTTGTGAGCCATTTGAAGGAGTAGGTGTACAGTGTACAGAGAAATATAGACTTCATGGTCCAAAAATGTCCACTCTAAACAAACTTAACCAGAACAATCACTCGCCGCCACAGATCCACGGATATCACCGAATATCAAAGCTCTAAAATATCATTTGAAATGTGTCACGCACCGATGTTCAAAGGGGTTCGGGAAGTTGCTTTTCACAAGCGGAGCGGCCATCTGGAGAGCCCGGAGTTTTCTCGTGGCCAGCCGACCTGTGGGGCAGGCGCAGAGCCAAACAAGGCTGATACAAAAAGATTTTAAAAGCCTGCTCTGACAGCCAGAGTGGCAGGGGAGGGAGGCTGAAAAATGAGGAGAAAAAGATCAAATGAGACTTAAAGTGTACAGACGGACCCATTTAAATACCACAAAATGGTTTATTTATATGGCAGCCCAGAACAACTCGTGCAAACATTAAGTTCTGCTAAAAAGTATTTCTTGTTGGGTGTTGCGATGTCACCATGTGTTACTGTTATGGCACTGTTTGGCGAATGGGTAACACAAATAAATTGAACAATCAAGTGTGTTAAAAGATCATGTTGAAAAGAGATGAGAATCGGAACGTGTCATTCTTCCATTTCCTTCACGCAGAATTTATTATCTAGGTATTTATAGGAACATTCATTTGCTGCATTAAATAGGAATATATTATGTACAATCCGATTTATCCTGAATTTCATTGTATTGATTTTGATCTAAGGTTACTCTTAATGGTTGAATTGAGTTTTAAAGTTCTTGGGCAACTTGAGTAAGAAGAACATTAACATGAGAAACTACCACCGCCGACATACTAATTAAGTTGTTACTCCTGTTGCTCTTTAATTGTGTGGTTTATTGTGATTTTTTTTTTCTTTTTCATAAGATATTCTTTTCAAGCTGGATTCACTCAAAAACAAACTCTCGGGCCAAAACGTGCTTTGCGACGCAATTTCATCTCCGCAATTACTGCAGAATGGGAAAAGAAAGCAAGCCTTCCTCTTATCCTGAGCGGGGAGTCTTCCTCCTTTGTTTTATAATGCTCACCCTTGTGCTGGCCTTATAGTTTTACCATTTAATTAGCCAGGACTACCAAGTTCGGCCTTAATATTACGTAGTTTCAGCAAACCAATAGTGTGAATCTCATTTTTAAACAGCTGAATCAATTGGATGCAAACAATAATTGGGTTTAATTCAGCCCATGTTTTTGCCACGTTCCTCTGTCTCGACCACCTACGCCTGATCCTTTCCACGTCCTCTTGTCTCCGTCGTTTTTTGTCCATCGACTCATGTTAACTTCTGACGGTCTTCCAGCTTGACTTGGTCTCAACCTCATTACTCTCACTTACCAACACGGGAGGCGATCCCTAATCATCTTAATGCATCTTTACGAGTCCAATTAACTCTGGCGGTTTCCCACAAACACCGAACCCTGAGCGTGCTGCGACTCTGACGGATGAGTCTGGGTCGATAGTTCAGGCTCTGATCTCAGATAGAGTCCTTATTATTGTATTAAATAATACAATAATAAGGCCCTATCTTTAAAGAACCCCCCCCCCAGAAATGACTTCAGTTTTAAATCACAATAGGGAGAGGTAAACACTTAGGAGGTCTGTGAATGTGAGTGACTGGATTTAGGTTACGTAATAGAGGCCCAACAACAAGTCATCCAAAAAAATTCATGCTGACAGGTTTATCTCCGCTGTATTTCCTCACAGGGAGGGTGGTGTTTTTTTTTTTTTTTTTTTGGAGACCACATTCTTACAAATTACACGGCAAAATCTTACAGACGTTTAATCCATCCCCGTAGTTCTGAGAATGACAAAAATCGTGGCGCTCCGCTGCCATCCGAGGACCTTAGAAGGAAAAACAAACATTCTGAATGTCTGGTATGAAGAACAGCTTCATTTCTCTCGTGACAAGCAACATTTGCAACCTCGCACTGCCCTGGATGACATCAACTGTGCTTAGAAAAGAAGATCTCCGGAGACACAATCCACTTTAGAAGAACTCATCTCGCGCACGATAATCAGGAATATTCGGTCACAGACTCTCACCCGATGTCCATTAAGCACGAGATGTATCTGGGATTACAGACCTACAGATTTATAACATCTTGTAAAGTTACATAAGCCACTCTCGGCTCATGACACACTTAAACAAGCAACGGTTATGCAACGGCTCCATAACCGCACTCTGCCATTGAGCAGCAAAGCAAATTAAGTCGCTGCGCAGGAAATTTTACAAGTGAAGCAAAACATTGCACCGGATTCCTGCTTTTGTTCTCTGTGCGCATTAAGCCGTGTTTTCACATAGAAAAAAAAAAAAAAAAAGGTACAGCTGTAAAGCGTTTCCTTCGCTGCCGGTGACTCACCGGAAGTTAAAGTGAAAAAGAAGTCAGAGCCGCACAAACATCAGCAAGGCGGCGTGTTTGTGCGCGTGAGGGAGAAACAAGGACAGATGTTGTGTACCCATCTATTAAAAGAGGAGTAGAAGTTATTCATACTATTCTGTGTGACTGTGCCCTCTTATGAATTCAAAGCGTGCCGTTTTGAAAAAGGCCTTTCACGGCGGCATTAATATTTGACAGAAAACACATCTTTTTTTTTTTTTTTTATCAGGCCAACATTTGCGCCATTTTCTTTTCTCTTCTCTCCATGCGAGCCTCGTGTCACAGTGCATCACGGGCTTTTCCTTTTATCTCTGAGTCAGCCGCACACCTCCGTGCATCCTATTCCTCCCATCTGAGATCATGGATTAAAATGTGTACTTGTGTAAAAAAAAAAAAAAGACAAAGCGTTTCTTCAACTTCCTCTTTGATCTTGAATTCCATCCAGCTCAGTCACCCTCCTCCGCAATTAGAAATGTTTCCTCTGCTGTACAGGCCGGTTTCTATTATCGCAGCGTTTAACAGCACACCTCCATTACTTCAAACATCTGCATCGTTCTCATTCATTCTTTTCTTTTGGTTTGTGCCCGCTCATACTCGGCGGACATGAGAGTGGTGTTAAAAAACAGATGCGATCAAGTGAATACCCGCTTTTCTTTGTGCAGTCGGAAGACGTGGACGGTCTGCCCTGTTTACTGTGGTGTGCTCGGGCTCCCTATTAAAGCAATGGACAGATCACAGACTTGTATTTAGACAAATAAAGGGCCTGTATGAAGGGAAGTTTAAATATGAGCCACTGTTAGACATCCGAGAGACTACAAAGAGTTTTAGAACTGTGATTATTGGTCGATGAATCGTGGTAAATGTCATTTAAAATATTGAATTAACCCTAAAATACATGTTCTGTTCTCAAAATATGAAACATGAAGATGAAGGTGTTTTTTAACGAATATATTTCAGTGTCATTTTAAAACATGCGCGTGGCACTGTACTCATACACTGTACTCATACAAGGATTCTCTAAGAAAGTATGTAATTGTTATTAGTTATTAAATAGATTGTGAGTGATTGTGACACCACAGTCTGTTCTTTAAAAAGCTCACATTTTCTGTTTCAGGCATCCTTTGTGATGCGGCAATCGCTTCGTGAGTCAACTCTGTTCCACCACCAGCAGGTTTCACTTGAACACGTTTAACTGACCTGGTTGCATCCATAATGTTGCCCGTGCATGCATCATCATTATCTGTGGGTAACGTTTATCTGTTTTGTTTCTGATCGTTCAGTTTACATCCATTATGCATGCTGTCTGAGACTAATGTGTCGCTAAAGTACCTGTTAATTCACAGCTATTATGCTATAATAACTGTTATGAACGGAGTGACATAATAGAACATAGCATTCATCTTTCAGTTGTGATTTGGGTTTAATCCTTGCATAATAACCAGATGATAAATGCTGCACGCCATTTCAAACTAATGTCTGTTGGAAAAAAATAATACGAGTAAACCGAGACTAGATGTGTGCTTACTTAACAAATAAAATATCAGGATTTAAAATAGCATAAATATATGGATGTATGGCTAGCTTGGTGAATAAAGTAGCATTAAAGATGTATTAAAAATAGCTGGACTGATGATAAATATTCACAAACATATATATATATAATTGTTTGTCTTGTAATGGCCGTTTAGTAAGAAAACAGGCTGAAATTTGATCATCATTGACATTTCGCAGAATAAGACAAATGGATCATTTCTTCGAATGATACAATAAGATCTTCCAGTCATTTATCTCATGCTCCAAAATGGTACAACAAACATGAAACATTGTGTTATCTAGCCTTTTGTTCATCAGCTAATTTGTTTTGCGACGTTACGTATATGAATCATCTCTGCCGTCCATGTGAAACGAAACGTACCAACGATGTTCATGCTCACATCAGCACGCACTACTATTTCCATCCACGATGTGCACAGATTAATTGTGCGCGGCTTAATTCAATTGGAAGACGTTGCTGGGGTTATACAGAAATATTACGCCGTTGTCATGGAGATGATGTGGCTTACATAGAGTCGTATTGTCTTGTCTGGGCTCATTTCATTATGGTTATTTTTTACTCACACATGAACCCAAAATCGATTTGTCTGTCTCTGTCTTTTTTTTTTTTTTTTTCAGACGGGCAAAGAATAAAGAAAGACACTTTGAGAAGCTCTTCTTTTTGGACGCATGGTAAAGGAGTGAAGGATCTGCTCTCAGGCAGACATTGTCTGCCATCTGCAAACGTCGATATCAGGCATTTTGCATTTCCCCTCACTATCACTTTCATCGGTATCACTGCCGCAGCCTTGATGTTAAAAACTTCAAACGTCTGTTTCCACGAAAACAATGAGGTCCTTACCTTTCAGCCAACTCTGCACCAACAATGGGTAAATGCTCTCCCAGGGCTGGGTGGGGGTTGGTTGTCGTTCACTTTACCTTTAACCTCCTTTTTCTGCCTGGAGATCCTGCACCAACCAGCTTTCAACACAGGATTAGAGAGGTATTGACAGAGGGCCGACGTGATTGACAAGTCACGGTTTCCTTCCCTGTCAGAAGGGCCTCTTGTGTCTGTCTGACCCGCGTCTTCCCAGAAACTCACGTTTCACATTCCTGCGTGACTTGAACAACTTCTGAATTCCTCTGCTTTTTCACACGGCCCGTCCAAAATGGCTCCCGTGCACCGAGAATCAGATTCTTCAGTCGACTGGCGTTGGAGTGTTATGTGTAAAGACGTGTTTGTGAACTGGGTGGACTGACTCACGGTGCCTGTACGTCCAGCGTTCATGGACATCGGCCACAGTCTGCAGCACAGACGCTCGTCCCTGACGAGGGAATTCACAGTTTACAGTGGAACATGTGGGAGTGGGTAGTTACATCCATGTCACAACTGAAAGAGGGGCAGTCTCCCCTCGCGACGAAAACAACTTTGAGCAGACAATGACTAAAAGTTCTGAGTGACCTGTTTAGTTTTGATTTGGGCCTGAAGGGCCCCCCCTGCACTCACAGCCACAGCCCTCATCGTGCTTCATTTACACTCACACAGCACAGTTGCGGGACGATAAGCCTCGTGTTTCTCAACGTTTCCACGGCAGAAGCAGAGAGAAAACAGAATGCACGGAGGTGGGAGGTCAGAAATGGAAACAGACGTTTCTCCAAATGTTCCTGTCAGACAATACAATATGCATCAATAAGGGGGAGACGGAGAGCGATAGCAGAGGGCGTTGAAGCTTTGGAGGACCTGTCTCTGCGTCTCTCCCTCAGTCCTCCGGACCCACCTGTCCGCGGTCTGAGCCCCCGCAGAAGATTTGCTGCCGGTTGGGGAATTCGTGGCCGAACGATGCGTCAGGGGTTGTCATATAAAATGTGAGTGCTTTTCCCCCCGAGTGATTTAATCACATACTTTTATGGAGGCATCAGCCAGCGCACTGAGGGACGGAGTAAAAGGATTGTAATTGGACTTCTTTCATTCAAAGTAATATATGGAACATGTGGTGTAATTACGGCGCTCGGTAATGGTCCGCGGACGACTGAGACGCTAACGCACAATGATTGGTTTAATGCGCGCTCGTCAGGGGGGAAACTTGCACCACATCGACTTGGGAATTTTCTTCGGTGGTATTTTGTTTTCCGGCTCGTCAGAAATGATCGTGCGGCTTTCAGCAACCTCCCGACGAACTCATTGCCGCCGTCCAAGGTGATGGAACGATCGGAAATCGTCGTCTTCTCAATAAATGAAACCTAGCCGAAATGGTCCGTTACGTGCAAAATGAGTAATTTGCGTGGGCGATATCTAAGGTCAACCCTAGCATCATTAACCAGCTCTTGAATAGTCTGGAAACCCTCTTATGCAACTGTGCTGTGTGAATAGAAACGGTTGTCCATTTTATGACAGCACACTATGACACACACACACACACACACACACACACTGCAGCTAGAAAAAACAAATGATGAGCCTGACTGAAGGAGGTTCAATCAATGTAACCAATTCAATCGTCAACGTTCACGTCATTTTGTGTTGCTCCATATTACGGCCAGAGACAATTACAGATTGTCAATTTCGTAAACATGTGAACTTGTGAATTCATTCACCAATGCATGCGTGATACATACACACAAGCACTTTCAGGATGCCTGGCTTGGGAGTTGTCGTGCTGCATGCTACGTGTTTACGGGACCGTGAGCCTTTTCCATTCACTCAGACACACGTCTCTGGGCAGAGTGTGTGAGGGCCTGTTTAACCAGTGTCGCGGGGGACACTAATCTGTTCTCACAGTCACCCTGCACGCCTCCGTAGCATGCTTTTTTAGTTCAGATTTAGAGCTAGATTAGCGTTGTCGTGTTATTCGGCATAGATTCAAGCGACTCATTGTAAAGCAGCTGAAACACGTTTATTACTGCGTCATTCCACAACTCACATTACTTTTACATGACCCTGATGAATCCAGTAGTTCCGGTACTTCCTGTTAGAACCTTCACAATAAAACCCATTACACCACAAGCGTCAGGGTCAAGAAAGTCTCCAGTAAATCAATGCAAATCAACGCTGGCCAAAGCTTCGTTTCAACCATCAAACAAACGACATGTTTTGTGAAACATACATAGAAACCTCAAAATGACACACTGGTGTCTCATACTTTTCCTTCACATGTTCTCTGAGTGGTCTTTATTTGTGTCACGTGACCTCGTCCTGGATCATCTCCAGACCTCTGCTCCATATATACGAGGAAGGGAATTGCAATGTGCCTAACAATTAGGAGTGTAATGTAACCCGATGGCGGCGCCACCCAAAAAAAAAAATTGAGCCTAGTCACACTTTCCATCCTCTCGCTCATCGGGAAACATTACTGAAATGAGATCCAGGTTGAGAGAGAGAGAGAGAGACAGCGCATAGCAATCTTCAGATAAACTCCATGTGACAAGATGGTTACTTTCTCCCTCTGCTGTGACAGTTAATTCTAGACTAGGAAAAATGTCAAAAATGTTTAGCTGTGCTTGACTGGAGTTAATTACAGAGCCCAAGGCAACTCAGACTAGCGCTGCTAATAGCCTTGACTTACCGACGGAGCTACGTTTACCAAGACTTTAGCCGCTGATCCGATCTACTTGAAATCCCAACATTTTGGTTGAAAACAGCATTACGATCACGTAGCCGCCTGGCTCTTAACTTCAGCTGCCATATCAACCTGTTTTGTTGCTGTTTTCGTCGTGTTGTAACACCCGGTTGTATTGTGCGTGCGGGTTGGGATGGAACGCATGAGAAACATAACCGCATACGTACGAAAATACCTTCAACACCAGTTTGACATTCACACTCCAAAAAGTCACAACATGACATTTAGACCCCCTGCCCTCCCCCCTCCTATAAATGTCTCTCACAGTTTCTGTGTTTTCCTCTCTCTCTTTGTGTCTAACTTGCTGTCTCTCTCTCTCTCTCTCTCTCTCCCTCCCTCCCCCCTTGTCTCTTAGCTTCCTCTGAGGTCAAAGAACCACAGTGTTAGTGTCTTCAAGCCGCCCCCCCCCCCCCCGTGCGCATCTTTGTGGTTGCATCACTCTTCCTCCTCGCAGGTCCGTTCGGCGCCGCCGCCGCTGCAGCATCGACACCGGAAAAGTCTATGAAACAGCAATCAAGACATCAGCAGCAGCGCCGGGGCCGACGGCGAGTGAACCCGGGCCTCGGAGATCGGGACCCGGAGATGGCCCGTGAAATGAGTTGGAGTTGGAGAATCACCGAGGGGATATTGCACGCTCCGCTGCCAATTTCGCTATCATAATCAACCTCGGCTTGTAGAATTATATTATGGAGCCAACTATTTTTGCTGACACTCCAGCTGTGCATAGATTTTTTTGTGGCACAGATGATAAGAGAGCGGATGGGAAATATTGTGGGGGCCGAATTGTAAGGGGGGGAAGAAATGAAAGGAAAAGTGATGAATTTTTGGTAATCTTATCTTAACTGTGCGTGTTTAAATTTGTAAATTGGTTTTTATGAGATTGAAGCTTGCTCCTCGTGCATTAACTGCACTCATAGACGCTGACACTCGGCAAAAGCGTTTCAGTGAAAAAGTGCAGAAGGAAACGTTTTGACGTTTTGATCATCAGCGTCTGTAAATCTAATAGGCCACATTAATCTCAATTGTGTCGATCAGGTGATTGCAAATTATTAAAGGCTATCTCAACGTATTCCCAATCTCACACACTACTACTAAAATATACTAAATAACTGAATTCAGCTGTATTCCTTTAAACAAAAGGGTACATAAAACAAACAGAATTTATCTCCAACTACAATCAGACTAATAAAGCTTGTTGTAATGAATCAATAAATATACATTTAAAGACATATATATATATATATATATATATATATAAACATTGGAGAACTGACAGGAAACGTGTGGCCCATCTGAAGCCACCTGACAATACATTTTTTGCATGAGAAGTGGCTGTATTAAAAATTGAAAGTGCTCAGTTGTGTTCTCCAGTATTCAGGTCTGAGTAAACCACAACTGGCTGAAATGCAAGTTATGATTTCCTATATTTCATACTGTTTTTGTCACGGCGGTCGGTTGGCGAGGCAGGACTTAAATGGAGAGTTCGGAAGAACAGAACCTTTAATCCAAAATGCAACAGGCAGACAGGGTACAGGCAGGAAACACCGACAAACAGATAATGACGCGACAAGAGACCAACCGACACGCAGGGCTTAAATACACAAGGGAGGTGCAGGTGATTGGACACAGGTGGAAACAATCAGACAATCACAGGGGCAGAAAGGACAAGGCAGGAAGTGAAGTTACCACAGGAACACCAGAAACGTGAAACTACAAAACAAGACAGGAAGTGCAGCCAAAACCGTGACAGTTTTGAACTGACTTTCTTACAACTGCAACACGCCACACAACCGATGTGTGGGGGAAAAACCTAAAACATCATCAAAGTGCCTTGAGTTATCGGCCCTTTAAGCAAGTGAAGAGGGTTACGTTTGTCTACCACCAAACTCATGGATGTGAATATAATCAATAGCCTTATTTTATTATTTCAGCTGTCTCTTCCATGGATGTTTATGGTGACACTTTTTATTTTGCGTTCTTATCTTGATTTTAAGAAGTGTTTTATTTGTTTTGACCTCATGTCGTCGCCATAAATGTTGAGGACAAAGTCACATAAATGTAGTTTAGTTTTTCCACTGAATATAACCGACACTACTGACACTCTGAAGAAGATGTGTCAATCAATTTGTCAGCGATGGCAGGTTTCAAACACGGTTTTAGGCAGTTGGGCGACCCATTTGGTCCGTGTGCGTGAACCTGGTTTATTTGGACCTCGAGTCTGGAATCTGGAAGTTTTTGAATCTGAAAGATGAATCTACGCTTTTCCCAAATGCGGATTATATTACATTACATCACATGGCCTTTAACTGACGCTTTGTATCCAAGGCGACTTACAATAAGTGCATTTCAACCACGATGATACAAACTCAGAAGAACAAGAAAGAAGAGAGTGCAGATCATATGCACTCGGTTTCGCACTGATCGAATACACACTTCACATGGATTTAAAGCGTATTGAAACACTTCATAGTATCACCCTGAAATCCCTGAAAATGTTGCACTATTGATGTGAAAAGCAGCGAGAGAAATCCAGATCAATATCCGTCTATTATAGACAACAGCGGGAGACCTTTGAAAATCTATGTATAGCAGAGAATAAGCTCCCGCCTCAGTGTGTGTCTGCATGTTTGGCCTTTCTTACTGTAAATCTCTGGGAGGTTGCAGAGAGAGCTCTCGGGCAGCCTAGACAGGCCGTCTTGGTTCGTTTGCAACGTACATGTGCCTTTGCTGTGAATGAGGCTGTCAGTCGGGCGGAGACCATCACAATAGAACGCGCTCCTTAGTATTGTGTTGCACTGTGCTTCGGCATCAAGCGCCTACAACCCTTGACTAATTTTCTGTTTGTATCGAGAAACAAAAGCTCCCCAAATCCCCCCGTGGGCTCCGGAGTGGCTTTACTGCACATCAAACTATGCTAATTACCTTTTTGCATGATTAATTGGACCAATTAGAATTAGTAGAGGAAGAAAATGATTCTTGGCAAGGTGCGAAACATTAATTAGTCCTAAAAAAAACAAAACGTTTATGATTGTTCGAATTTAATCTCGCAGAACACAACGGGATTAAAAGGAAAAGACAGTTAATATGTGGCGTGTTCAATCACTTTCGGCGGCAGATGGAATAATGAGTGTCAGTGCTTGCATTGTGCTCCATCGGACCCACACACACACACACACACACACACACACTTACTGTACTGTTGGAAAGCACCATCTTCATCCATCATACAAAGTGGCAGTTGTAACACAAACATTCCCGCTCTGATTGATGAGTCAAGACCATACAAAGGACTTACACACAGTAATCCCGTTCAAGATTTATGGCCCGAAGGCGATGCATTACAAACGTACAATAACAAAATCAACAACAACAGCGGCAGCGGCAGCTAACGGTGATTTAGCTGCGGTCGGTGTTCGTAATGGTGCGGCGTGGCGTCGGTAACAACAGCGTCGCATCACACCAGTTCACACGCCGCACGTGTCCGTGGCGCGGCGAATGGCGGCTGCAGGGCTTCGGGTCGCGGTGATGAAGAGACCTGCAGGTAGAGCGTGGGAGTTTTCACAGTTTAGATACAATGAAACAGGGAGTGGCTTCACACTGAAACCAAGCGTGGGCTTTTGTTATAGATCAATGTAAAAGGCACACACGCACACGCACACACACACACACACACACACACACACACACAGTACATTACACTACCTGTCATTTAGCTGACGCTTTTATCCAAAGCGACTTACAATACACACACAGAATGTGGCAGTTTAAGTGCTGTACAAAATGAGTGGGGACGTATTTTTGTGTATGCGGTGCTCTCTCTTCGCTCTGCTCGTGTCTTTGTGTGTACGGGTGTGCGTGTGGTTTTGTTACTTTTGTGATTAATCACAAAACAAAATGCCATATTTGTTAAGGTTACTGTTATGTGTGTGTGTTGTATTTGTTAAAAGAAACACGGCGTGGAACACGTGGATATCGCCGACGTTTATACTTGGATGTAGACTTGAAGGCTCCAAAATAAAACAGGAATTTCACTCAACTTCAAGTTCTTAGTTGAAAAACGATATCAGACATGAATTATTACTCAGAGCCTTGTCTTGAAACATGTCTGGAGGGGATTTGCAAATCAAGTTTTTTCCCCTCTGATGTTAATCAGAATGAAAGTTAGCGTTCTCTTCAGTCTATAACACTAAAAATTTAATTTAATATTAAATTTAACGGTGGCTGATGAACCTCAAGTTCAGTTAACTGAACAGTTTGTTTTGCTTCAACTCATGAAGAGGGACTTTGAAACGTTTTTCTTTGCTTTTCCTTGAATGAATTAACTATTGTGTAAAAAAACTAAAAACAGTGAATTTATGCTCCGAACATCTAAACAGACAAAAGAAGAACTTTGTGCAAACCGATGTGACAGACATAAAAAACAACCAAATATCGCAAAAATACTCCAGTAGAGAGAAAGAGAGAGAGATTTTTTTTTAAAAGGCCTAAACAGCAGCATTTGAACGTATGTTCAAATAGAGTAAAATATACAATCATGCACAATTTAAAAGAAAAGTTATGCATATTAAAATAAATAAACTGACAACAACTCACATCCATGAAATGAGACCTGGTAATAAAGCCCTGGTTTGTTTGTTAGACATCAACTTGAGTTGTTTAAGCCATTACATATGTTCTCAAATGGAAAAAACCTGCCAAATACATTTTGTGGAGTAAAATGTGAAAGCAGTTGCCATAGAAATGAACTCACAATACAAGTACATGTACCTCAAACACAAAACAAATGTAATGTGTTACTTCTCGCCACTGCGACCGGAACCGAATGAATCTGAACGGTGAAATGTTATTCTGTACGAATGGAACAGCTTGCTGGCAAATCAGCTCTAAAATCTCATTCTTTTTTTCTGTTTCATGTGACTTATATGAAAATCTTTTGAGCAGAAGTGATATAGTGGAGCAATAATGTCCAGCACTAATTTAATACCTTATTACCATAAGCCCGGTGCAATGCATGCATAATAAATTGTTGTATCTTTTACACGGCTCAGGCATATGGTTGGGAGACCGGATTCCCTTCGAACTGCACCACATTTGCATGATAGGATGTGAGAGTTGGATGGATTTGGGGATTATATGAAACACAGCTTCCATTTCCAGTTCATTGTACTGAGGAGAGGTATCACATTTTCGCAGATGGTAAGAAACTTGGAATTGCACCGCTTCTGTGAAAACACAAAATGTGCACAGGATTTTAGAAGAAAAAAAAATCACTTCAAAGACAAAATCTATACCTATTTTTTTACTCCATAAAAACAGTGTGTGGGCTTTTTTTCCTCTTTTTAAACGGGCTGCAGCTTTCTGCAGACAGAGCCGAGTCTTGAGCTGCACGATGCTCACGATGTGTTTCATGACCCTTGACCCCTGTCAGGACCATCGTGGTGTCTATTATAGTTCTAGAGGATATAACTATTACCCCTTTACTTTACATTATATTGTTTTGACAGGCAGCATTACATAATGTGGTTCACTTCGATGCTGTCAATCATCTGACTTGACAAGGCCTGCAGTATTCAAAGCTGATCTTCTTACACTTTAAAAGCCTCCTACTTTGTCACCGTAGCTTTTGCATTAAGCACGGCACAATGCTTCGCAGCGGAATATTTTTAAACACCAAGCAAAGAGGCCGAGGGGTGGGGAGTAGACGCACCGAACTTACTGACACTTAGATTTTGCCGCCGGGCTTGAGGAGCATGATCTTTGTCCCAGATTTTAGCTTCATATAAAAACTAACTACATGCTGTCAGTTTGAATCTGGTGGTTCCAGGCGTCTGACGTAGTCTTCCACTACAAATACCAGTGGCCAGGTGGTGTTGATATGTGGTGGCGTCGGAGGGGGGGGGGGGGGGGGGGGGGGGCTGAGGGGATTAGCCATGTTAATCAGCCTTGTTTTGTTTGTGTGACACTAACGTGTCTACTTCCGCTCTTAAAGGTCAGAATCACAGCGGTGGAACTCGCATGTGGTTTGATTTGTTGTTTTGTTTTTCCGTCAGCATCCAACAGACACCACCCGTGCTGTCCGCTGTGCTGAAGAGAGAGCTGCAGTTGAATGTAGTGACGGAATAGAGTTTCTTTTTTTTTTTTCCAATACGCAGTAATTATCTCAAGCCTTTTCCCCTCAGTGCCATATGATACAACTTTTACTCAGAGAAGACCCGTGTTCACTGTAAGCCAGTTTATGTGGCTGTTCCTCCTCCACTTATACAATACCCTGTAAGAAAAGATAAAATAAAGTCATAAACAGAGGTTTGATATTCCCAATCATCTGGCTGAAGCATTGTTTTTGAATTATGTTGCCGCATCCTCATCAACAGTGCTGAAAGATGCATAAAGTGGACCGAGCCCTTATCTCTTATACTCACACATAACACACAAATAACTTGTTTACTTTATACTTGCTTGTTATTTTTCTTATTTTAGCTTAGTTAGTGTGTTTTTGGAAAAAACATTTTTATGGATTTCATCATCTTGGCTGTTGTTTTTGTTGAAGCCCCTCCAGAATTTTCCAAAGATGACAAGATAGTGCTTGTGACAGAGGCGCAGCAATGCCCGAGGCATAAACTTATGGCTACATATTTATTCTATGGATAAAGCAGATGTATCTCGAGACAAACCTTTCTCTGAGATGACTCTTGGTCAAACAAATCTATGCAATGCATGCAAAAACAAACATCTTTCTTTTCTTCTTGCCACGTGCACTTTGGGTCGAGGTTGGTCTTCTTACATCGGTCTAAAATGACGTCAAAGGACACTCTCATTTCAAATTGGACTACAAGTGGAACAAACTTGTTTGGACGGAATATAAATGTACTATAAACCAACGACCAAAACATGTCAAGCACATCCACAATTTTGAATTGAATTCCAAATTCAAATTTCTTTTACTTTCCATTGGAGACTCGACATGAAGCGGAGCGTGTCTCCTTCTTTGTTTGTGCCACTGCGTTTCATGTTTTGTAATTGCATACTTCAAGGCCAATCTAAAGCACAAAGCCCTCCTAAAATTAGCTCGCCTGCGAGTCCTCTTTAAAAACCATCCCATAAAGGTTACATGCTTCTCATCATCAGCAACTGCAACCAAGAACCGCTGACGGTGACACAGGGCTGAAACCACAGAGAAACCAGTGTCTTCGTTCTCATGGTGAATGGAGTCAGGGACCTTTCGACCAAATGCTGACGCTTTAAAGTGAAGCTTTGCGAGTCTGAATTGTTGCAAACCGCGCTGGCGACATGAATGGCGACACGTCTGCCTGTTGACCATCGGTTCAAATTTTTTTTACAAACCTATTTGGTCCCTATACAAGGATTCCTACGGACCTTTGTATCCCGTCAGCTGTTCGGGCTGTGCTTTTGTTTATTTAAGGTTTGTAAATTCTAACACTCACCATGTGCCCATATATGCTTCCTAAACAGTGTCGAGAAAACAAACTGTCCTGGTGGGAAAGAATAGAAACAAAAGGGAATCCAGTACCTTGACTGGTCAATGACTTCAGACGTTCAAACACAAGAAGCTCCTTTAACATTATGAAGAAAAGATATTTGACTTTCATTTCTCTCGTTTGCAGTTACACACCACCTAACACCTTTCTGAAAGCACTGTAACACCTTTCGTGCTCCTGCAACTCTTGACACACTGCTGTTTGCTCACAATACATGCATTCTTTTCTATCTATGCACCTTGCCTTTTATTTTATTTTTAAAAGCGCTGCTCTTGCAGCAGATGGGGGTTGGAAATATGACCCTTACTGCATGAAGGTAATTCATATGTATTATTCATCTCCTGCCTCTTCCATTTGTACTTACAGTTGGCCAGAGTTGTATACAATGAAGAAGCCAGCATACACACACAGATGAGAGGCTGCTCGCTGCACTCCTGAGCTGTTGTTCCACGTCTCGCGTTTTCCATTTCCATGTTTCTAGTGCTTGCACTGATAAAGGCGATGATTCTGTGTCACGTTTTATTTGACATTCAAGGGTATCCATTCGATTTCGAATAAGCTTTATTATCCTTTTTATAAAAAATGACAACTTTGAAGTCACAATGCGGGGGGGGGGGATTTAAAGTGTGCATGCTACGCCTCTCCCTTGTGGCTTTTTTACCGATGGGTATCCTCTCTGCAGGCCCGTAACGTGAGGTAAATTAGTCATTATCGAAGTATCGAAACACTCGCGGAACGTGTCCACTCATCCTGAACGATCTACAGAGAAAAGGTTGAAATGTTGCCGCGTGGTCTTTGTGCCTGTCATGGAGGAAGTCATTTTTCTGCGGCACCACTGCTTTCAGATGTGGTCAAACGGCAGGGTCTCCTGATGCAAAAAAAAAAAAAGACACACACATTTCCTGAAAATGAGGTGTTTTAAGAGAAATGACTCTTGGGGGAGAGTCCCTTTGTAGAGACAAGCAACATAAACTCACAGAGAGAAAGCAGTGTGGGAGACAAGAACCAGTTTCATGAAGATTCAAGTTTTCCATCAGAAAGGACCACCAAACACAAAAAGAAACTAAAGCGCTCACTGCAAACTTTTAAATCTCGGCTCAGGTTGTACTCAAATGTTTTACTGACATCAAACAATATCAGTTAGAATGTTTACATGAAATGTTCAAATGATCATTCTAAAATATTGACGCGTGTTTTGTACATTTTGGTGTCACACGTCCTCACTTGTTTTAACTGCTGGCCTATTGAACAAAAATGATCAACAGAGCGCCAGGTATTTTCCAGCTTTAAAGAGCAGCCTCTTAAGTAATAATGAGAGTGAAAAATGCAGTGCATTTAAGTGAAAACCCTGATTAATTATGTATGATTAGAGGACTCTTGAAAGCTTTGGGGAGAGAAAAGAAAGAAACTACATAAACAGAAAGCGAAGTCCACAATGGCATGATGGCTGTGAATCGTGAAATTGTAAATGAACCTTAAGTATACAGGTGAATGCAGAACGATGATAGATATCGCTTCTGCCTGGCTGAACACTGGCTGACTGATCGTGTTCAGTTCAAATCATCCTTACCGTCCAATGCTCGCAATTTTTATTTCAAATTTATGTTTTGCATTTGCAATTCAGTCATCTAACAAAAAGCCAAACTAAATATAATTATGAGTTAACTTGTGCCCCATGTGCTGAAGAGAGAATGGAATGAATTATTTTCTAATCAGGAATTGAGATTACGCTGGATATAGAAATTTGGCGAATGTCCTTGCGATCAAGTATTATTTGACTGCGGTCTCGATATAGCTCCTGTTAGGTGCGCAGTGTAAATACCAAGAAGATATCACTGTTTATTCTGTACATTCCAGGAAATTTGAGGTATGTTTTATCAAAGAATGACTCACTGAGCAGAGGTCGTTTGGAAATATATTTTCTTGGAATACATTCAGACATTCAGGTTGTGCTATAAACCTCCAGTAACTTCATCTAGTCTTTAGTCTTCCTTTCTTTTCCCTTCTCTTCCTCCCTGTCAGTAGCATCATGCATGTTTTCACCTCCAAAGTGATTGTACCTGATTCATATGACAGGCCTTTAACCCTGCGTGTGCTTGTCCATCAGCATCAGGCAGAAAACACCCAAGGGCATGTATGAGCAGGACCAAATCTGGCTCTCTGTCATTCAGTGGCTGTAACCTCCAACGAAAATCACTCCAACAAATCACATTTATTCCTGCACTGTTGAGATGGGAGTCAATTGCAAAAAGCTGAGAAGTGCTGTGGGTAGTGCACATCCAAAAATGTATTTCTACTTTTAAGCCACAGTAATATTTATTATATTTGACAAAGTCAGTTAGTAATAAGTAAGTAAAATAATAGGAATAGAGAGTAGCCGACGCTATGTGCACGATGATTCAGCAGCTTGAACGAGGCCATTGCATTCGGATCTTTAGATAAAGCGTGCAAATGTGTCTTCACGACAGGAGGCGGTTGAAAGGAAGGACTACTTACGTCGCAGAAAACAGGAATTTCTTAAAATATGGTAATAAATTCAGATATTAACAGGAAGTAAACAAAACTGAACATTGTCTCCACCTGCAGTCAGTAGGTTGCGTCAGAAGCGAATGGATCAATGTTGTAATAGCCCCACTTACTGGTCATGAATAATATCACAGGATAAAATGAGCTTGTGAAGGTTTACCATTAGAATCAAAATTACAATCAGCTTTATTGGTCATGCACGTTTGCAATACACATTGTGTGTATCTAAATCAACAGTAACCAAGAAAATGCTAAATTGATTGAACAAAAATATGAATACAAAATCTGGAAGTCCCAATATTAATAGGGCTGAATCAGCACGTCCTTCAATTACTCACTAACTGGACAGTCTAACCCTAGAAATAACGTACATGGGCTTATCGTGCTCAAAATGCCAAATGAAATACTTAATAAAAGAATTCTAGTGAAACACCACAGAAATGTTAATTTCTAAAACAAGTAAAGAAGGTAGACATCTTTACTTCCGCCATCTACAAAAGATATATACACATATATGGGAAACGTACACCAAAATAAACTATATTGACGAACATATAATAATAATAACAACATTTTTTCTATTTTAAAGTTTAAAATTTAATAATTTTACATTATTTAAAATTGAATCAATAACAAAAATATATTAAATATATAAGAACGTTAATGGTAAAATACTTTGGAGGTAAAACACGAATTTCCAAATTTGGTTTGGTTTTTAGGGGCAATTTACAATGATGTCATGAACAAATTAGGTGGACAAAAAAGTAGTGTTAAATAAGTATATTAAAATAAAAGAAGTCACCTATTAGGTGCACAACATAGATATTATTAAAGTCCCTTATCGCTGGAATATTTAACAACTCAGCCGTATGCCACTTATGTCTATTTCTGGCCAAAAAGTTTGTCATTTAATTACTTAAATATGATTATATTCTTTTGTTGTTTTCCCCGGAAACGGATCTTTGTGGATATTTCAAAATAGAAGTCATCTTTCGTGGTCACGTGACTCCTCTGTTTACAGGCATCCGGAGAAACATGGAGGACACCGCTGGCAGTAATCCCCAATCTCTCGGATTTACAGAGAAATTAAAGTCTTGGCTCTCTTGGTCATGGACCTACGTGTGCTTCATTTGGTTCGGCATGGTGCTGATCATGATATACGTCCTGTGGAGCCCGCTGAAACTGCAGGAATCTCTCACCTCAGGTGAATTAATGCCGAGTGCTAGCTAGCTATTGTTAGCCTTCGGTTATCTGGCTTTAGCTGACAGCGAGCGCGAGCCGCCGGTTTGACAGTTCTTTGTCGGACCCATTCAAGCACAAATAGGGGCGACTTTCCGGTTATTTTTTAGTCGAATTTGTGTTGCATATTCATTGCCAGCGCTTTGTGAGAATATTTTTCTGGTGGTATTTCGGTAGTTTGCTGCTGTATTACCTTCCTCGGCCATCGTATAATCGAGACTAGTGCACGCGGCTAATAACACGTCACTTGCTATTCAAGACCCAATTGCAATGCTTTTTTTTTTCTTCTTCTATTGGCACCGGCATGCATTTTAGTTTCATTGACACTCACTGCGCTCGTTTGTGGTTGCAATGTGCCAGTACTGTCCTAACTGTACCCTTCATCTTCTTCTCCTTCTTTCAGCCTCGGTGTTTTTGAATACGCTGACCCCCAAATTCTATGTGGCTCTCACCGGAACCTCTTCTCTAATCTCTGGACTCATCCTTGTGAGTTACCGTCCTGGTTATTTCCCACACCTTCTAATCGATGTGTAATAGTCACTCCTTTGCAAAATGATATTTGCTTGCAGGCTTTTCAGACACAATTTTGCTAAAACCTCCACTAATTTTTTTTTCTTCTCCCGAATCCAAGACGGACGCACGTGGTTGGTAGCCTAGTTTTAGCGTCACTATTGAATCTAGTGGATAAAAAATAATTTGAATAAACTCATGCTAGTGGTTCCTGAACCGGATGATGCAGTCATTGAAACGGCAGACCAACTATTAAAAAGCAAAAATAAAAATGCATTGAGATTATAGCAATTATGGCAGTTTGGACAGAATTTGGGTTAAATCCTAAAAAAAATTTGTGGCTTTCAAATGGGGGGCATTCAACAAAAATGGGCCCACTGGTCCAGCGATATGACAGCAACTGCGACTCAAGATATAACTCTAATGTTGTCTAATGGTGTACTTTTTGTAAAAGCACGTTGTCACCGTGTGTGTCTCCCCCCCCCCACAGATATTTGAGTGGTGGTATTTTCGTAAGTACGGGACCTCGTTCATTGAACAAGTGTCAGTGAGCCACCTGCGTCCTCTTCTGGGTGGAGTGGAGAGCAGCTCTGCGACCGGCCTGTTTGCATCGGTTAACGGAGAGGCAGAGCCTCGGCCCAGTGTTTCAGGTACACACGCATACAGCACAGACCGTAAGAGGAACACTTATCCTAGTACCACAAGCACTGACCACAATATCGTCCTCTCGGTAGAGTGTAAGGTCTGGAGGAACCCTTTGAATCTGTTCAGAGGAGCAGAATACAACAGGTACGTGTGACTTAAGACATTTCTTCTTAACCGGCTAAATGCATCCAGGAGTTATAACGTCAAACTGTAACACAACACTTTGTATTGTATATTTAACGCTACAGGTACACCTGGGTAACCGGGAAGGAACCCTTAACATACTATGATATGAACCTGTCAGCTCAAGACCATCAGACCTTCTTCACGGGAGACACTCCACAGATAAGACCAGAAGATGCTGGTGAGTTTTAGTCCAACGCAGACAATATCTCAAAAAGAAATGTTAAAATTATTTGTCGATTTGGTTGTACCGGCAAAACTTTACTCTACAGGAACAGATTCCTTTGGTTCTTGTTAATGTTCATATGGAGCAGCTTTTTTTTTTTTTTTTTGTGGTGCTCTTGACTTGAATGGTGGCATCTGAAATAAAGGGTTTTTCATATCATGTCTCAACAGTGATGCAGAAAGCCTGGAGGGAGAGAAATCCTCAAGCTAGGATCAGGGCAGCTTATCAGGCCATAGAGATGAACCAGGAGTGAGTCCTGCTCTTTCACAGTGTTTAAGGAGAAAAATGTATCTATAAACTTATTATTGTAACTTTTACCACTGTTGCATTTATTTGGTTCTATTATGGCCTTAAGTTTTTCGTTTTTCATGCGTATCTGTGTGCAGATGTGCTGCAGCTTATGTGCTTTTAGCAGAGGAGGAAGCCACGACCATCACAGAAGCTGAGCGCCTCTTCAAAAAAGCCCTGAGTATTGGTAAGAATTTGGGTTCACATCAAGTACTATCAATGACTGAACCATGAGGCCCAGTAGCAGGACGATAGCTAACCAGCTGAACAGTGACCGCGTATTCCATCAATGCTTCTCCTCCGCACAAGTTGGAAGGTGTAACTTGTGTATCGATGCCATTCAATCCATGTTTTTTATTTGTTTCGCACATTAACTCGTCTCTCATATTTTCTTTTGACCATCCACAGCTGGAAAAGACATCAACTTGCTGGTGTACATTAAACGCAGACTGGCAATGTGTGCACGCAAGCTGGGTCGGATTAAAGAAGCTGTGAAAATGATGAGAGATGTGAGTGTCTTTCAGAGAAGCACCTCAAAATGCTTACTGCTATAGTGTGCGATTTGTGGAATTACGCTGCAATTTGGTTACCTAGGGAACATATTTACTGCAGTTAAAGCGGCTACAGGAGTTCTGCTAACAAATTGTATTGTTTATGGCATTTTCTTCTCTCTACAGTTAATGAAGGAGTTCCCACTTTTGGGAATGTTAAATATACATGAAAACCTCTTGGAGGCCCTTCTAGAGCTTCAGGCATACGCCGATGTCCAAGCGGTCCTCGCCAAATATGATGGTAACCGAAGGCTGTGAAAATGCCTCTTTTCTTTTTCGTTGCCAATAAGTCAAACCTAAAAATGCATGACCCCAATGTCTTCCTCCGTTATAGACATCAGCTTGCCAAAATCAGCCACTATATGCTACACGTCTGCACTCTTGAAAGCGCGGGCTGTATCGGATAAGTATGTGTCCACATTAGTGCATGTGGCCCGTGCGGACAAATCAACGGGAGGATCTCTCAAGCCTGTTTCACTTGTCTCAGGTTCTCACCAGAGGCCGCGTCTCGGCGAGGGCTGAGCACGGCGGAGATGAATGCTGTGGAGGCCATACACAGAGCCGTCGAGTTCAATCCACACGTGCCAAAGGTCAGTTATTGGACCCATTTGATCACAGCGGTGCTGGATCTTGATCTAGTACCAAGGCTCGTCTCAATGCCAGCTGTCCAGTTTAGTTTTATTTCAACCCCCCTCTATGAAATGTAATGAGTCAGGGCATATGTCCATCCAAGCGTCTACTGTGCTCCGTATCATGTGAGTCGTCTTGGCAGTAGCAGTTTGTGCGACCTACAAATATAGCAGGCGCTTCTATCCAGAAGTGCTCTATTGTGTCTTAACAGCAGGGGTCAGTGTGCGTCTTAATACTTAGCTATATATTCATTTCAGAGCATTTTAGTGTCTCTGATTCAGTCGTTTGGGTGATTCTTGTATTTGGTTTTAATCCATTCATATTAAATGAGACAATGTATACTGTTTGATGTTTACTCTAATTGTTAATATAATGATATACAAGGACACATTCGCCCTATTCATCGACTAGTGTTACAAGACAATGCTGTATTTTTGGAATCATTCGTCATGTGCTTTTACGGGTACTTTTTTGAACTAAACGTAACCTAATTGGTCAACAACTGAACCAGGGAGGACGTGAGAGCACAACTGGATGCCTCTCCGGCTTTTCCCATCAGTTCCCACAGGATTAGATGTCACACATGCGCACACACTGTCATACACAACTAGTTGCAGCTGAGGTTTATCTCAGATTAGCCTTTGTAGTGTGGTGTTGTTTCATCTCGCAGACTGAGAGGCAGAAAGGGAATCCGCGTGCGTTCCCGCGTGCGTGACGGGGGGCGTTGGTGCAGGGGTGTCAGCCAGCACTTTGATGCAGCCTTTGATTTCTAAAGTGAGGGCCCTCATTTTCAATCTCTCTCCAACTGCTCCCCACCCCACTGTGCCCTGGGGCGGCCATCCTCCCGCCTCTCATCACGTACCCTCATCCCGTTTCTCATCCTCCCCTGTTTGAGCCCAACGGACAGTCTGATGTTGGAATCTCACCTTCCACAGACGGGTTATTGGTGGGCTCGTCTTTCAGCATTGGACTGGCATTTGGTTCCTGCTCAGGCATCGTAACAGAGTTGCGTTACGTTTTTTGAGATGCTGCATGTGGAAATGTACGGAGGGGGAGGGAGAGGGCCCCTTGCTTTTGTGTTGTCTGGGATGAGGAGTGCACCTGTGAATGTGTCCTTTCTAGACACAGGCTGGCCTTCAGTCAAGTGTAATCTGGCTTTATCTGGAATTTCCCTATTGCCTACTACATGTAGGGTTCAACTAATGGATACTTTCCTCAGTGACCAATTTGTTCATCTGTTTGAATATAATCACACAAAAAAAAGAAGGGATGAATCTTATTTTACAGCGCTTCATTTCTACCGTATCTTTTCTTAGAAAGGAAGGAAATCCTTTCTGTGAGGATGTCTGTATTAGAAATACATGCAACATGCATGATCAGCTTCCACTAGTGTATAATTATATTTCCCCCCCCCCTTACAAATATTACTTCATAACAACAATTGTAAATAATTTTACAATGACTTATAAAGTCATTGCTTTATAATTAAATGTGAATGGGCTGTTATGAATAGCAGATTTAAATTGGGTGGATTTTGAACAAGAAAAAAGCCAATGGACGAGTGGAATAATGAAGAGACAATGTAAGGTAAACCCTTCTGTGTGTGTGTGTGTGTGTGTGTGTGTTATCAAGCACGGCAACACGAGTATCACATGTATTCATTCAAACTGCTCAAGGAGCCACACTAAACCCACACATGCCGCCTGCTTCCTTTCCCCTCTGTGCCTCTTCGCCTCCCCATCTCAAGCCTCTTTGTCTCCCCCTGCCTTCCATTTCCCTCCCCATCTTCTTTCTCTTTCTTTCTCCATTTGTCCTCCTCCTGCACCACCCGTCTCTCCATCTGTCCGTTCGTTCCAATCAGCCTTTGTGCCGGGCTGCTGGTGAGGAAACTGAGAGTTTGCCGGATGCTTGGAAAGCTGATCAAGTGTTCCTGCTATCTGAATCTGTTGTGCATTTGCACTTAGCACCACTTTGGTCCCCGGCGAGTTCATTTTGTTCAGGCAGTCCGGGTGACCCCACCTCATCTACCTGGCTAGTTTACTCCACTTTGCGAGGCGCTTTCTCATCCCAGCTCATTCGGGCTGACTTCTTCTCATAGGAGGCCCGTCAAGACTCAGAAGAAATGCACACCGAGTTTACCTCTGAAATTGCCTTTTTGGTTTCCTAATTTGAAACAGCAGTCGCTGGGTTTGTTCTGAATGAAGATGGATGAGGTTTGATTCAGGACTCGAGGAACGGCCTCATCCTGCCCCAATTTGAGAATAAATGCTGTGAGTCGTCTGCTACTGTCCTCCGTAGAACAGTTTTTGTACTCCCAATGAAAGCCTTAATCTGCAACACCTGTTTTTCACCGTACAAGTGATTGTTTGTCCGACCCCTACGGAGCAACGACAAGGCTGATGTCACTGTTGCCTGCGTGTCCCATTGTGAGCAGATTAGAATCAGAAGGCGGCTTATGAGTTGTGCTCTGGGTTTATGACTGCACCGGGGATAAAAGGAGAACACATGAAACTCAATCCCTCCATCAAAGAGGCGACAGGGAGTGGAGAAGCCGGGCCGAGGGACGAGAGGGGTATAGGGGGAGTGAGAGTGGTATAGGGGGAGTGGGAGGGGGGGGAGGCAGCGGTCGGCCAGCACAGACGACCGAGGTGTCATTAGGTCTAATGCCGTGGCATGCAAAGAGGGACAGCTGAGCGGCCAGCCTCTCTAAATGGTTAATCTTTAACCACAGAGGACCCAGATCCTCATGGCGGCCGTGTACTCTGCATTCAGGATCAGCAACAGAATAATATGGAATAATAAATATGTGCAAAACTGCTATTAGAACGGTCAAAACGATCAAACCTGAAACTCCTGATTGGGCCGCGCATTGATATCCCTGCTCGTCGCGCCTCGCGAAGCGAATGCGCGTCATTCGGTCGGCTGCCGTCCTCTGCGCCGGGCAGAAGCGGCGGCGTTTCTCTCGAGCTGGCCGGCTGCCTCGCCCCCGGCGCCGTGCGGGGGGGGGTTGGGGGAGAAGATAGTGAAAGGTTTGGGCGGTTCAGTGGGATGGAGGAGGACAGTCGGCAGAGAGGGCTGACTTGAAGCGAGTCAGACAGGATAAGCTACAGGGTCAAACCAGCAGCTTCAGGGGATGTTGGAGAAGAGATGGGGCACCTGATGGAGGCGGAGTGGGGAGCAAACCACCGAGAGGGGTGGGGTGGGGTGAGGTGGGCAAACCGCCTCCATAGAACGCACACAGTTCAGCAATGAGGGAGGGAACGCAGCGTGGGGGCCAGAGACGGCGAACCAGGGTAGATGATGGGACCCGGACTCGTAGGGGGGGGCAGCCAGGAGGTGGAGGACCCTGTGCAGGATGCAGTCATGAGGGAGACGGTGGAGAAAAAGGGGTGAGGCAGGGGGAGATGGGGTGTAGCTGCATGGTCTGGCTGGTTGGAGGGATGGACGGATGGGTGGCTGGCTGAGCCTGTGACCATGGAGGGGATTAGACGGGATTAGCTGCGGGGTAATCTTCCCAAAGTGTCAGTCTGAGATCCAGGGCCCCGCCCCGGGGCTTTTGTTTAACAGACTTTTGCCCCACTGGACACCACAGAAGTGAAGTCCTCAAAGTCCGTACGCGCATATTAATGACTTCACTATGAGCAGCGTGCGGTCCTCAAATTATAAATGTGAGCTTGCGTCGTTATTTTTTTCAGAAGCTTGTTTTCTCTTATTCCAGAACGCAAACCTGCTCCACAGGTCGTGACCTTGGGATGTGGGTCCTTTTAGTCGGCTCGGTTTCACGCAGTAGGGAAGGAATGAACGTATTGTAACAATGACCCTGGGAAGCGCTTCGCTTCCGCCTGGAACAATTTCAATATAAGGCTGTCAATAGATACCTCACATGTAGGAAATATGTTTTGGGCCTCAGTGGGGCGGACCGGGGGGGATTGCCCAATAGAATAAGCGAGGAGCTGAGGAGATGTGAAGGACACCATTAACCATTGTTAACTCTTCCCCCACAAAAACATGTAAGGACAAAAAATATTCACCTGTAGTTTGGACGTGTGAGGAAAAAAAAAACATTGGAAATGCATTTTTTTAATCTCCATAAAAGAACTTTAGTCAGAGATTTAAAGAAATTGGAAGGCATTTTTTTTGCAATCTAAATCCAAAATGACTGAACCCTCTCTCTGTGTTTCCCGGCGGTACAAAGTACTCTTGAGCTCGTTCTGCTATTCTTTACAGAGCGCAGGAGACCACTAAGCGTTAAGCCAGATCTTCAGTGTACACTCACCAGACTGTGTGTATTGCTTCCCTTTGGTGTCCGCAGTACTTACTAGAGATGAAGAGCCTGATCCTCCCTCCGGAGCACATCTTGAAGAGGGGCGACAGCGAGGCCGTGGCGTACGCCTTCTTCCACCTGCAGCACTGGAAGAGGGCCGAGGGGGCCTTAAACCTCCTGCACTGCACCTGGGAGGGCAGTACGTGTCCCCATCGCCGCTCCCATCCAACGTCCCATCCGCTCTGCATGGGACTGCTTGCACACAGGTGGTGGAGTCAAACAACTTTGTTCACTTTCCTCTTTTGTGCCCGTTTCCTCACGCTTCCCACAGCCTTCCGGATAATTCCCTACCCTCTGGAAAAGGGTCACCTGTTTTACCCCTACCCGGGGTGCACAGAGACGGCGGACCGGGAGCTGCTGCCCTGTGAGTACAACACGCAACACGCAGTCCACCTGGTTGCTGACAGAAACCGCTTCAGCCTGTTGTTTCGTTTTGTATGTTCTTCTGCACTGACTCGTAATCCCCCCCCCCCCCCCCCCAGCGTTCCACGAGGTGTCTGTGTACCCGAAGAAAGAGCTCCCTTTCTTCATCCTCTTCACGGCAGGCCTTTGCTCCTTCACTGCCATGCTGGCCATGCTCACGCATCAGTTCCCCGAGCTCATGGGCGTCTTCGCCAAAGCGGTCAGTACCTCAGCCGCACGTCGCCATCTCTTCTCGGGAGGTTCGACGCCGCTCACTTTTACGGATGCCGGTTCAGATATTCCGTCGTTTTGTCACTACGCGAGACGAACTCGACGCTCGGGCCGTCGGTTGGCTCGGTGTTCTAAACGCGTGTTGTTTGTAACCTGTAAAGTGCTGCCTTCCATCGCTGTCAGTACCACTGGAGGCTCATGGGAGTTTAAGGCCTGCAGACTGTGTGTATCAGCGGCCACAGCTGGATAACGCAAGCTTCTCGCCATTTCCAACCTAAAAGTGCAGCTCGCAGCCACAAAGACACAGAGAAGTTGAACGACTTCCCTTTGCTGTTTATTTATGGCAGAAGTGTGGTGTTATCTGTTTTTAGCCGGTCTGGCAAACTCCCCTTTTTGGGGCCGTTTGTTTATGGTCACACTGTTTATCGGGGCCTGCCTTTACATAGACACGTAGTAAAAACAAGGCCGCAGAGAACATCTAGTGCTCTTCCCTTTGTTATGGGAAAGATGGAAGGCAGATAGGGTTTTTTTTACAGCAGCCCCGCCGAGCCTGGTTTGCGCAATGCTCAGCTGGAGTGCGTGAAAACAAGCGCGGAGGGAACACAGAGGTCCTCCAGGACACAAAAAAACCCTGATTTTTCCCTGTTTCGAACAGGAGATCCCCCACAGAGACGGTGGCAGTTGGCCCTGCCTTCCTTTATGGACACTAGACGTCCATAGCGTAGCAGTTGATTATTTCATATGTTTAATATGGTAAAAGGGATTAGAGGCGTACTTGATTTGCACTTGTCTGGCCGGGCTGATGCATTCACTCATGAAGCTATTAAAGTGTCAAGTGCATCACACACACCTCAACTACTTTCAGGGAGAAACCATATTGTGATATATTTTAAGGGACTTTTTACTGTTACTAGCGTCCTTTAATCGCGATGTTTGAAACGCTCCATCCATGCGTGTTGCAATGTGTGACTTTGATGTTAATCTTGAATCTGATACACTCCTTGCTGGAAATCATTACAGCTTCATTCCTTCTGGTTTCTAAGTATCAGAAGCATTGGTCTGGTTTGTCAGACATGGAATCATCATTGATCTATATAAGTCAATAGTCAGATAACATAAGGTATAACCCCAAACACAGATCACTAAATTGGATCGTATGTCAGCAATGATTTTTATATACACCAGTACAAAAATAATAAACCCATCACAGCTGTTTTTCTCTTTCCTGTTCTCTGGAAAAGCTTCTAGATTTCCAGTCGGAATCCATCGTGGACCCCCCTGCTCCGATACACACACGTAGATACATATGGCTATCTGTGCTCTGCATCTTAACCGAATCCTCATTGCGTCCCCTGAACGCCCTGCGAGTATTAGATCAATACTTGTAACATCACACCTGACAGAACTCCAGTGGTCGGCTGTATGTCCTTAGAAACGGATCAAACTTCAAGCGGAGATTGGAAACATACTTTCTGTAAACGTTTTACCTCGGGCTCTGAGAGCGAATGTATACGCTGCATCGGTTACGTAACTGTTCACAGGCAGCGTGTTCTACTTAAACACTGTGAGAGGACGTATTGCTCATTCTGCTCCCTTCCTCTCCTTTCTCCCTCTCAGTTCTTCAGCACACTCTTTGCGCCCCTGGGTTTCTTCGCGGACAAGATGGAAAGCTTCATGCCGTTCAGTTTTTGGCACCAGCTGACTCGAATCTGACCCCCGTCTCTCACGCACTCGCACGCACGCACGCACACACACACACACACACACACATACACGCCAATACCGCTCCAAACCCTCGGACAAAAAGTGTTTGCTCTCCTGTCTTCAGCATTACTGTCCACTTGCTGCATTGTTACTGATTACGTTGGCCGAGGTTGTGTCAACACGGCGAAGCCGCTCTTGAGACGTCCTCCCACACTGTTTTGAGCGGCCGAGGTTTTTCCAAGAGCACATTTAGCGAGAAACCTTCCTGCAGCCATTCCAAGGGTTTCGATGGTCATTGCGTTAGCTCTGCAGCAAGTTGAGGATTTCAAGTATCCCACAAAGCCTTGCTGCAGATTTCTGGTGCACGGGTTGAATTTGGGAGTTTGTTAGAGGCACTCCTCTGTGCCATCAAAGGGGGGGGGGGGGAGGAGCCAACACGGCTTGATTTTATTACTAACTACTGTCTGGTCAGATGAGTTGGTTTTAACCGGTGTGTTGCTGAAAGTACACAGGAATAACAGTCTGTACACCAGGACGTCCCTTGTACAAAAATGTTTACCAATTTGATCCTATTGTTCTCTTTTCTCCTGCTCAATTATTTATTCATACCACGGGACCCCGTGTGTCCCGCGTCCTGCCTCAGTGCACCACAGACCTCCGATGGGGCAGGTACAAAAAAAACCGAGCTGTGATTTACAGCCTCGAAGTGCCTGCAGTGTTTACAACGCCTCCGCAGTCCTGTTGCCACGGGATGACACCTCGGCACGGTGTCGCTGTGGCAACCGTCACCGCAGAAACACAGAAATGTAAATTGGAGCACGGCGCTCGTCGCAGTCGCTCGTTCCGTTGAGTCGGTCGACCCCTCAAGCGTCGAACAAATGGCGAGGGAGCGCACAAAGTGGGGGCACTGGGAGGCGCCTGAGGCCACGCGAGGTTCGCCGCGCGATACTTGAAACTACATCAGTTCTGTGTACAAGATGAACAGGCATGCTCTGAGCACTTCTACAAAGTAAGTTATTATTTAACCTTTGTTGCAAAATCACTGTGGGTCTGTTCATTTGGCCAGAAATTGTACATGACTTGATTCTTTACCTGGTTTAGTTGTGACTTAAAAAAAGGTTGACTTTTATCCGTTTTATCACACGTGAAATGTTGCAACATTTTGATGTAATAACTTGTCAGAAACAAATGTGCCTGCTTACAAATTGTGAAAATGGCCTGTAAATGTAATATGTGATATTATTATTGAAAAGAAACAAAGCATTTGCTGTAGCACCACTTGGATGTGAATGATGATAAACATCATCCCAAATTGTTTGTTACATTAACGGGCCTATTACATTTTAAGCCACTTAAGGCTGACATGTTTACTTTATCTTATCAAGTCACCTGATAGTTATTACATTATTGTTACAACATTGTTATTCGAGAACAACATATGTTGTTATATACTGTATTATATAACAACATTGTTACATAATTTGGAGTGGAAGTGAAATCCTACTTACAAATCTCCGCTCGCTGTGAAACACGTGATGATGAAGTGCCTTTTATGGTTTAACTATCGTGTCATCTGCTGCACCTTCAGCGTTGAGGTCAAGTCGAGTTTCAGCTTCCTTAACTTTTGATGGATTCAATTTGATAACTAGATGGCTTTAAATGTGACGTGTAAATGAATTGTCCATGCTCCAGTGATCCGCCTTGTTAGCAGTCAAGTAGCGTCGGCAAACATACTTGTACCTGTAAAAGTAGAAAAGGACGAGCTGGTGATGATTTAATAGCGCTGCAAAGTCGAGTTGAAGAACATGTGTCCGCTCTGAACTACGAAGGTTCTGTTTTGCATCTCAGTCCGGTATGTAACCTGTCTGTTTTAAATTTGTGACCCCTGAGTTGTGACATTTTATAGTGATCGATGGAAACGTACGAGTACACGCTGAAGACAGGAGAATGTCTGACAAATTGTAACCGCCCCTGGATGAGTTTTAAAAGCAAAACTCACAATAAATTTCTCTTTCAGTGAAATTTCCTCCTGTTGTGATTGTTGACATTCTGTTTACTGCTTAAAAATAAATGATTACTTTAATTTCAGACAAAAAAAATGAGCGATCTAATTTCAACATAACGTTGGAGATGTATTTAAACTCTTATTTAAAGAATAACTTGAGTGGAAGCAATTTCCCTTCACATTTTTCAAATGAAAACTCCTCGATATGCCGGCCTGCTGCTGCTCCTGGACTCTTATTAGGCCGAGAGGCATCACGATGGTTACACCACTCCGCCACCATCGGCAGATCGCCATAATCCCGCTCCATGCACTCACGCTCAAGTGGAGGAGCAGGCGGTCAGGAGAAGCGCTGCGGCGGCTCGAGTGCCGGCTCACCGCTGCATGTCGGGAACAGTGAGTTGTTCTCTGTCCTTTGGAGAGCGTCAAAGTCTCGAGGACGGGAGGAAAACAAAAAGAAAACAACGTCACAGGTGGAGTAAACACGTCAACGTGTAAAGGTTTGTAGGAAGAAAAAAAAAGGGGGCGTGAGCGGCGGCACCGTGCCTTAAATGCAACGAGCTGCATCATCATTTCTGAAGGAATATCGCTCCCATTGTTTTGCCTCCAGTTTGTGGGAATGAACGAAGGATCCTTTGTCGACGCCACAAACCCGTTGCAGAGATTTCTAGCTGGACTCTCGTAGCAACAAATGAGTATGATGTCACTTGGCAAGGACGGTAGATACACTGCGCTAAGGTAGCCGTTGTTAAGTCCAATCTCACATCAGCATGGGGCTTTTTAATTACGGCTGACAGGGTCACAGGGTTGGGGGGGGTGGAACGGGGGGGGGCTCGGCCTCTTCCAAGAAAAACAGATGCTTCTGGGATGGATTTTCTACACTTTCCTTAAATAGTCTACAGAGAGCAACGATTTCACCATGTGTACATGTCCACATATTCCCCATATCGCCGTACATCATAGAAATCCATCGCGCCGGACGAGTCGAGCGGGTTCAAGGAGAATATCTGAAGCGTTCGGTGCGAGAAGGACTGACTGACGGACTGACGGACACACTGAACCAGCGGATCGTTCTGGGCCCATTACAGTTTGTGAGCATGGATTACAACATTCCTCTTTCCTCTGGCTTCCCTGAATGTGAAACGTCTGTGCGGACTCCGGACCCCTTGGGCCAATTTTAGCTGTGAAATGTTGTCAAATTGAGATGCCGGTTTGATATCAGTATGATGAAAAAGAATGCCGGCGGTGCCGCTCCTGTTATTTTTAGAGTTCAACCGTATCGCACATTGTGGGGGACAAAGCGGGGAGGATACTGTGACAGATTTGAACCAGCAAAGTATTATTAATTCCCGTGTGTGTTTAATATAGAGCCATTGAGGTGTTTGGGGATTTCGATGGGTTCAACGATGCAAATGCCTCCCTGGGCAGTTATACAAACGGGGACACTGTGGCACGCTGAACAAGGACTCGGGTGTGAAGATGCATAAATCCATGTTGACAAACACGGGTACCGAACTTTAGACTGCGACGTCGGAGTTGCAAATAGCAAAGCTACCTGTCCACCAGTGCCAAGTGCAGATCGGTGACTTAAACTGCCGGTGTTGAGCTTTTATCCCAATCAATTGAGCTGAGGAATGGAAATATGAACTTTTCAGGGCCGGTTTGCCCCCCCCCCCCCCACTCCCCGTCCCTCCCAACCGCCTCCTCATGAGAACAGCTTTCACCTTTCTAATCTTTAAGAAAAACACTCTCAGAACAGCCCTATTTTGTTTGCAATTAACTTTTTGACTTGCGAACGTTTGACACGTTTGGCTTCATTCATTACGTGGGCTTTGAAAAATGTGTTGACCCCCCCCCCCCACCTCAAGCATGTTGTCAGACTCATTTAGATCCATGACCTCCTCTGAGGCTTGTGTCTCCAGTGGCCTGCGCATGATATCTGGCTGCATTGCCAGATGTCGGATCGTCGTCTACTGAGCCACTTCACTGCTCCTTCTGCAACGTCTTGGCCCAATTTCATGAAATGCTTCACTCCTCACAAACGAGTCGCAGCCAGTGAAGATGGACTGTGCGCAGAAAGGACTGACGGCACGGTTGCAAATGATGGCGTTGTAAAAGCATTCCGTCACAATACGCTGACAGAAGAAACATGCTGTGCAGTGGTGAGAGAAGCGCCACAACCTTGAGCCTCGACTGTGCACTGCATACGCTGGGGACGGACGGTGTGTGACGACCGCTGTTTTTGAAATGGGAACCTCGTACATGTAGAGTCTGGTTAAAACTAGAAAACTGTGGGATTACGATCTTTGGCATTTACAGTTCATATATTGCTGTTTATTTTCAGTCAAGATCCGCAACAACAAGCGTACGGACGTGTGTCAATATGGACATTCTGAAGCCTTTTATTTTGAAGGTAGAACGTGTTGGACATCATCATCATCATCAGCAGCATAATCCCTGGGGAGACGCACATCCCTGGTGTGGTTGTGTTAAAGCTGTGAACACCACTGAACCGTCGTCACACCGACACAAGATCTTCTTTCTTTTAACATCGCTAAAGTTTTCAGTTCACCAACTCGGGCCGTGTTGAATAAAGTACTGTAACATTTCAAAAGCTTTTCTTTAAAAAAACAAAACCAATAATGTAGGAGTAGGTACATTATGGGAAAAGACATGAGCTTCCATGTATGATGTCTACAACGGCTGCTTTAGTAAGCATCTTACTAAAGGCACTGATTAGGTTGTAACGCTGTGAGATCTTTACGTTGTCCTTGAAAGTATGGTCGCATTAAGCTGCAGCGATATGCTGCATTATAATTATTCTCATTAGCGGTAGTAGTGATGGTCGTACTAGTAGTAGTAGTAATAGTAGAAGCAGTAACAGTCCTCATTAAAGGAGTGAGAATAGTGAGCGAATATCAATCGAAATCAAAAACCTGATTTAGAAAATAGTGTGAAACTACATTGTTGTATTACAGAGGTTTACATGTTGGCAGGACTTGAGTGACAAACTTTTACAATAACTGCCTGTGATTATTAACCTTTACCTGTGTAAGTAATCCACTGTTTAATAACGCAGGTGTGCAGCAGCGCTGTCAGCCTGCACCCGTCTGTACTTTTAACGCACAAACAAGCCCACTCGTGTCAGTTCATACCACACAGAGAAACACGCACATGTTATGACAAGCGTGGATTTTAACACCACGGTAAACCCTGATACGAGTATACCACTATACCACCCGACTATTGATGGTATAAGATCCAGCCGGGGCGGTTTCATGTAATAAATCCACATGTTTTGGAATTTCACATCAATGCACAGCAGTTTGGAAAACGATTGTCACGAAATCAAAAGTATCCTTCTGCACGATGTCGTCTGGCAAATAAAGGAGTTGCCGTGGTGATCTCCCATGCACGCTGCGTGTTTTTGATTGGGTTACACAGCCGTTTAAGCAGACAACGTTACATTATTACGTCTCACTGAACAAAGTATTTAGGACAATTGCTCGATGCTGTCGGAGGACAGCGCGAAAAAAAAAAAAAAAAAACAAGGTCCGAGGTAGAAATGCTAACGTTGCGCCGCAGTGCGTTAGGCCATTTGCAGACGGAACGCACTGTCAACGCTTTTCGGTCACCACTCCAGAGTCCTTGCTGTTCCCTCTGCCTCCCTGACCAGCTCACCTGGGTGTGAAAAGTGATCCAGGTCCCTCGTTCTTCTGCTCACGTCTCCCTCCGCTTCACCTCGAGACTACTGGACGACGTTTTGCCGGTTTGTTCGAGTAGCACACATTAGCAGCAATTGCATTTTTGTATTTTAAATCATTTGTTGCAATACCACACAATGATATAATTCGAAGAGATACAATGTCAATACTCTTACAATATAACTAAGATTTTGATCTTTCATTATCTTCTTTCTTTATTTATGTCTCTCTCTCTCTCCTCTCTCTCTCTCTCTCTCTCTCTCTCTCTCTCTCTCTCTCTTCCGGCTAAATATTACTGTGAATGATGATCAGTATGAGCAGGATACTATTAAACTACAAGCAGACGTTGCATCATGTCGCTGCTTCAAACCGCTTTGTTTATCTTAAAAAAAGCTTCTCAAACACCCTGGTTAAAGCAGCACACAATCAGTAACTGGGCCTAATTTCCAGTTTAGCATCAAAGTCTGTGGAGTCTCTGGTGCACAAAAGAGTCACGGATCAAAAGCCAGAGAGTAAAGAGATATCCCATATTAAAAACGCAGTCATTAGCGAGCAGGTTATTGGAGTCCGTCCGTGGGGGACTTGCGATTGGTCAGGTCTTCTCATTAGGTGATGTCCAGCCAATCGGGCCTCTTGTGGGGCTTGCAGGTGTGAACGTCCACCAGGTCCTCGCACTGGCTGCATTCCACGGCGCAGCACCACTTGAACTTGCACTCGCACTTGGTGACGCGCTTGACGCGCATGGTGTCGTAGCCCCGCCCACAGCACATGACCTCACAGCCGTCCGTGCCTCTGGAGGACCTGTTGCACACTCGGCCGGCCGTGCCCAAGGAGCCTGTAAAGAAATATGTACACGTATTGGTTTTTAAGTTGTATATTTTATTTTTATGGGTTTGTTATTGGACCGAAATTAAATTCTAACGTCATAGCAAACATTTGCGTATCGCCTCTACATTTGTACTCGGCGCCACCCAAGAAGATGTGATTGCTTTAAAGGGACACAAACAAGCCACAAGTCCCCCCCCCCCCCGACCGGAAAGACAACGTGTGGAGCCGGACCTTTCACTGAGACTCAGGCGATACGAAACTACATTTTTACTATTCGCCGACTCTGTCGATCTCACGAGTCTTTGACGCTCTGAAAACGGATGCGTACTCCTGATGGAAATGATATGAATTAGCTGAGTCTGCGAGCCAGAAAGCCAAAATAATTAGCTGAAAGATGCTATTATGCTCCGTAGAGCTGAGCGGGACAGGAGGGATAAGGTCATTTTGATGCAAAATGATGACGCATGCTGCTATAAAGGAATCGCAACTCTACACTGATGGCGGCTCTACACTGTCTTCACTGTTCTTCTTCCGCTCGACTGAATTCCTTTTTGGAAAACCTCCGGTGATGACCTGCTGCAGATGTTCCAGGAGTGAAGATGACTGCCCCTTCACACCGCTGTGGATATTCAGATGCCGAAAAACGGAAAAAAACATTTTCCAAAGCGGAACATCATTTTTCACCGGTCGTGTGGCGTTGGCTTACAGACGCGCTGACAGAACAGTCCCACACCCAAAAGTGTCCTCGTACTCGGTGTAAAATCTAAGCCTGGGATCAAATGGCGCGTCTAATAACAGAGGATAGAAGGAGTTATTTCCCTCAGGCTCTGAGGAGTGGAGCCTAATACTGACTAAAGGGAGGATTTTGAAAAATAAGCCTGCATGTATCCTTGGGCCACGAATTCCTATACAATGGAGATTAGTGGCGCGGAGGGTCATAAGCTTTCTTTTTAAGATCACCTTTTAACAAGGACACGCCGTCTCTCCTTTGAGTGAACACAGCTTCGTTACCCTCACCCGGACAGCGGCGGGAACTATCTGTCCAACTGCACATGTGCGCCGCGCCACCTTAGCTAACCTATTAACAGCGAGCCGGTGCGCTCCTTCACGCTCCGTTGAAGTGGGCTGGATTGGAGGACAGAGACGGAGCTTAACAAGGTAAAGCAAACACTGGGAATAAAGGGGATGTGAAAGGTCAAATCATTGAACGTTAAGCTGCGGAGGAATGCGAGCCTTCAGCGGACGAGGCCCCCGCTTCTCATCGCTAATGCAAGCGACCTGGGACAAACCACCTGTTTATCTCGTCTCCTGACAACATATTCAATTGTCTTTTAATTAAAAATGTGTCTCAGAATAATAATAACTGGGGGTGATGTACTATAATGTATTGGGATGATGGCAGGATTCTGGTTAGGAAACGCTAAACTAGAGCTTGAGCAATGAATCGTCCAGGCCAGCGTAAACTATTTGGGGATATTGGCTTTTCCATACATGTTGACAAAATATAGACCAAAGAAACAGAAATGATAAACAGTGCAGATATGTTGCAAGAAGTGCATTCGTAAATATCCTGGTCAGAAGAAATGAAATGTTTCTGACTGCAGCATTCTTTGTCAATGTTATGTTTTTATGTAAATACCTAGTTGGGAAATATTGGATTTCCGAGAACACTTAAAACTCAAGCATTGGCTAAATACCAAAATGGATGCTCTAGGAAAAGTTGTGTAATTTGAGTAAACTGCCCCTTTGTAATTATGATTTGTTTCTTTAATGTTCACCTAAAGCAGTGGTTCTCAAACTTTTTACACCAAGTACCACCTCAGAAAATACTTGGCTCTCCAAGTACCACCATAATGACCAACACTATACAGTAGCGTAGTCGGCCTAAGTATTCATCAAAAACAAGGCAGAGGTTTTATTCCTAAAGAAGTATATTTAATATTGTCAGTCATTGTAACATTTTACACAGTTTCAACAGTAAAACTGTGCTTAAATATAGGGAAATAAAAAAAAAAAGTTTTTCATATTTGTTTCAGTGATTCATTGGCATACCACTAGAGGGAGCCCCGCGTACCACTAGTGGTACACTTTGAGAATCACTGACCCAAAGCATCAAGAAAACACTGAACTCCCATAAAATAATTCTCCAGTTGTTCACCCACCTGCTGAGCGGTCGGTGAGACAGTAATCCGGCGAGTTCTCGACGTACACCAGCTCGTTCTTGGTGCTCCCCTTGAAGTCCCGGTCGGCCACCATGAAGCCCGTCCCGTCCTGGTTCATGGTCACCTCGATGGCCGCGTTGTACTTCTTGCGCAGGTAGTCTCCCGTTCGCCGGAAGTCGGACATCGCCAGCCAGCAGGTCCTCAGAGAACAGGAGCCGCTGACCCCGTGACACTTGCACTCCAGCTTCATAAAGCGCTTCACCGCCTGAGTGCAAAAGGGTCAAAGGTGACGGGGTGTTAAGCCTATGATGTTGCCCAACGGCGCGATGTAGGTGTGATCATCACCCTTTGATTCTAAATCTACCTGAAAGCGAACCTATGATGTATGCTGCAGTAGATGTCTATGTGTTTGAAGATGTGATTGGCAAAAAGGTTTTAAAAACTGTAACGACTAAATGATGGAGACGCACCGCAGTCAGAACACTGCACGAACCACATCTAGGGATTACGTTAAAATCCGATGGGGGAGGAAGTACTCAAGTCTCTATTCAAGTGAAGGTAGCAATACCACAGTGAAAAACACTCTAGTTGAGGTAGAAACGAATAAGCTACAGTAGGTTACCAACAGGGCTTGTTATGCAGGATACTGCAGTATCGTCATTGATGCTTGTTTATCAAAATACATTCTCTTCCCACACAGCAAACCCCAGCCTAACCCCACCTGCTCACCATCCGCCCACACCGGTTGTTGTGCAGGTTCATCAGCGCCCGGGCGTCTTTCACCATCCTCTCTCGGGCGTCGATGAACGCCTTGGCGAATTTGGTGCCGTAGTTGACGTCGTCGCTGCACCCCCCCCAGTCGAAGCCGCCCCTGTGGTCGCTGGCTCGCCCTCGCTTGCGGCCGTCGCAGTCGCAGTTCTTTAGCTCCCCCTGACTGCAGGCCCTGGTGATGGCGTAGACCACTCCCGCCGAAGAGATGGCGTACACGAACGCCGCCTCGCGGCTGCCTGCGGGGGAGGGAGAGAGACGTTGTCGTCAAACAACGTATAACGAGGCCTCAACTGGTTCGCTAGTAAGATTCATTACAGGTCGATATGGTGGATTACAGTGGGGGGGGAGGGAAGCATGTCGGCTACACGATCACAGTCCACCTCGCTCTCCTTTCACCTTTTATTCTACACAGATGGCGGCTTTCTCAGCCACTGGGCCGTGTTTTCATTTCAGACGAGAGGAGATTTTGGGGGTTATTTGGTCTGGCTTTCCCACCCACCTCCTGTTCCCAGTCCTGCTCACGCACTGAAGCAGAACACAGGCGATATGTCAGGGAGTAAAGCTTTGTCTGGCTGCCAGAGACATCTACCCAAATATTTACATCTCCTATTACTGTTTATACATCACCAGTGTGGATCTCTCGATCTGCTACTTGTTTTCGGGGGGGAAGATCCACTTTCCCAAAATCTCCCCTCATTCCAGAGAAGGTGACGAAGAGAATCGACACTTTCTCTTTCTGTTTCTTTCTAAGGTAAAGTTCATTTAATAAGACGCCTATTAATTCTCTGCTCATCTGGCAACAGCGGAGGCTTTTACGAGGATGATTAACTTGAGTGTCTCCGACGTAAACAACCAGTGTCCCGCACGCACAGGCAGCCCCACAGACGAGCCCCCCCCCCCCCCCATGTGACACATGTGCAGACTCACTTCTCAGCATCACCCTGCCAAACACCGTGTGGTCCCGGTCCAGCGTGCTGCAGTTCCAGCGGTGGTGTCGGAACTGGTGCTGGCACTCTTTGATCCACTCTCTGGCCCCCTCGCCGATGGACTGCATGAGGTCCGGGTGCCGCTGGCACAGCTGCCGCTGCTTGTTCACCAGGCCGGGAATGTTGTCGCAGATCACCCGGGCCCCCAGAGCTCCGATGTACCTGCGGGCACAGTGTCGATCGTCGTGACATAAAGGGGGGCGCAGCCGGTGCAAGGTGGTAAACTGTAACGGGGCTCCGCAGGGATTTACCTCCTGCGATGGCCATTTTTTCCCGCCATTTTACAACTTGTTTATTGACCTCTGTGTAGTTCTTTGGATCAACTGGGAAATGTTAAATCTGTCCAAACCTTTTGTGGAATCTAACTTTGGTTGACTTTGCGGTTGTGAGGGACCAGTTCCTCACCCAGACCAAGAAACAGCCAGAAACATCAGGCGCAAAAAGCAGCAGCAGAGATCACAGTAGCTGTTTCCGCTCTTTGTGCTAAGCTAAGCCAGCCGGCCGCAGTTTGTCGCGTTGTATTTGGGACTCACATATTCAGGACGCAGAAGAGATTATTAAATTCCTCAGGATCAGTGAAAAGCATCTCTGGCCCTGTGACGGGAACTTCGCTTCCTGCTCCATTCAGACATAATCCCGTACCGTGGAGCGACTCTTAGAAGGGCGGGTCACATGCCGCTGGTGTTGTGACACTGAGGGGGTGGGGGGGGGGACTCTCTTATCAACAGAGGACAGTCATCTACAGTGCAAGTGACCGCTCAGGCCTTCCCTCCCAGCCAGACAGATCCACCCCCCGCCCCCTCTTGCCCTAATCCTGAACGCTCCACTCTCCATCCGGATATCATTATAGGCCCTAATCGCAGCTACACTTGTGTCGCCTGGCCACCGAGACAGGAACGGACGTAGCAGGCATTTTCCACTCCCGTTATGGCTGTCAAGGTCCCTTCTGACAGCAATGCTTGTGTTTATTGTGTGTCGTACATACCGGCTGTGCCAAAAGACCCCTGACCCCCCAGAAAGTCAGTCCCGTGCAGCAAGCTGCTTGGTGCTCCTCTAAATTATCGCAACGGTTAAATATAGGCCCTAACAATACAAACCAGGATCAAATAGGTATTAATCATCTGGCTGCAGAGCTTCCAGGACCCTCCTGCTCTGTCTCTCTGCATTTATCTGGAGTTTCTCAGTGATTTCTCGCATTTTTTCTTCATTATGTATTTGCATAAGGGATTATTGGAAAATGGGATAACATTTGCTTTTGGCTTTCACTTCCTAATTTACAAAGGGTGCATTGTTCTAATCCAGATCCATTTGTAAAACAGGCTAATTGTTGTGTGGTGCCGGGCTCCACGCGAATGGAGAGAATGTAGAATCAGAACTGCTTGTCTGTAGTTGGTTATATTTATATTTATAGTGGGCAACGCATAGTGGTACATCAAACGCAATTTCAAAAAGAGTGTGGCTCACACGTGAGACCAACAGGTGGGTGGGATGTAGGGGTGATGCACTCCATCGTTGTTGTTTTTTCACCTCTGAGCAGTTAAAGCCTAAAGAGAATTATCATCAAGGGGCATTTATTCATGCACCAGCGCCAGCACCTGCCACTTGCTTCAGGCAAGATGGATGGATAGGGGAGACCCCCCCCCCCCCACACACACACACACACACACCTCACCCCATCACCATTAATCTTTATAAACACACTTTGCATTGATGTTTGAAAAAAAAACAGGAACAAATTCCCATAGAGACCCGAAATGTTTTTTGGGTGCAAAAGAATATTTAGTTTGTGTCAAATCAAATTAGGAATATCCTTTTTTGCATTTTCTTTTTACATGTGTGTGTGTGTGTGTGTGTGTATATATATATATAATATTATATATAAATTATATATATATATAATATTATATATAAATTATATATAAATTATTATTATTTTTTTAAGTTGACCATTTTCATTAATCTCTCCATTATGGAGAGATTAATGAAAATGGTCAACTTAAAATTTGTAAAATTAAAAAACGTTGTTTTAGTTAAGTTTGCATCAGAATCCTGCTCTCTTAACCTTTCTACAATTTCCCTTTGGATAAAGTTGTTTAACACTTGTCATGATACATAGGATCTAATTAAACGGGATCTTATCAGCAGACGCACTTTAAAGATTTCACTCACCACCACGATGAATCCACCCTCGGGGTAAAAACGAGCAGGAGCAAAATAAAAGTGAAGTCAATTTTGATTGGTTTGGAGTGATGTGGGGATTTCGTCCTATTTCTGCTCCCCATCGCCCTGCAGCTGCCTGCTGCTCTCCGAGATCTCATTAGAGAAAACATGTTGCTTCTTTTCATGTGTTGGAAAAAGCTGCACAATCAAGTGTGAAAGTCCTTGACGCGTGTCCGCCGCCCATCATCTGGGAACAAAAAGAGCTTCACGTGGAAGCAAAAGTGCGTCAAATCTCCCCCAGTCAACATTTAATAAAGCCGTGCAGATGTTCCGTCTGTATCCACAGTCATCAGAACCAGAATGTGTCCCGCAACACTCGGTCCTCAGATGTCTCCAACAGTCCTGTATCAGCCAGTCGTTCACGGATATTACGCGCACCTTCACTCCTACGGCCGCACAGGAATGAAGATGCGCACCGTAAAAACGCGCAGCGCTGCGCTCCAGTGCGTCAGCTGTCTGTGACCGCCCCCCTCCCCCTCTCCCTCCCCCCCTCCTCCCCTCTCCCTCCTGCAACCCTCCCACCAACCCTTTGTCTGGAAATGACAAATAGCGGTATGTAGACCAACAGACAGCAGCGTAGGAGATGTATATATTTAGTTTGATGGAAAGTAATCCTGCTTTGGAGAGTGACGCATCCAACTTTTACAACACAGCCAATGTACAACAGCTTCAACATGCTCACCTACTATAGTCATTTTTATGTTTAAATGAACGTTTTCTCTGTGTTTTGCCTTGATTCTTTTTATTTGATGAGTAGCATCTGTGATAAATAATATATTCATGGGGCTCATTAGCAGCATTGATACAAATGAAAACACTGCACCGGACATTGGTGCTTCATACCAGGCAGGTACAGTGAGCCGTTGGTTGGTGTCATTGGTGCCGAGGGAACCTTCCGAGGGGTCAAGCTTTCCTGCTTTGACACATCATTAAACAGGAACTTAGAGTTTTCAAAGAGATGGGTAATCCTTCCCCGGGGGGCATTTCAGACATTGTTCAGTTAGCCTGCTGGTCCAGTAGTGATGTCTCCGATTTCTGGCTGCAGGAACCTTTTCAAAGTCACTTTGACGATAGATTCCTGTCCAAAAATTAAACTTGTTGTCTGTGAAGTTGACTAAAAAAGCGTTTTACAATCTGTTTTAACATAAGGCACCATCTGTCATACGTTTGGAGAGGAAAGAGAGATGGCTGAAAAAATGTGAAGAAAAAAAAAAAACTACTACGAGAGGAAACCGCTTTTCAACCACAGATATCTGGAAAGAGAAGTTTGCATGCACACAAGAAGCTTTGCTCAAAGATAATATTCACACAGTACATCTACACACATGCACAGCTCCAGAAATATTATAATTATTATCCTGTTTTGTTTCAAGCTGCAACGGGTGGAAATGTACGTTTTTCTCAAGATCATTTTGAGGTTGGAAAACGGGTGAAGAAAATACCTGCAGTGGTTGTAGAATCTGGCATTGCTTACTGTGTATACGTTAATATGTGAATTTACCGCCTGATGGAAGGTATTTTTCTAAAATGTGAGGTGCATTCTATAAAGTTGCCTTCATGCCATATGGGCTGGGGCACGGGCAGAGTACAAACAACCCCTCCGCTCCTCTCCGGAGCACTTGGAACCCTCGTGTGATGCCACCGCAGAGCGTGTTTGTAGTTCAGCTCGTATCAACAGTCCCGATGCAGAAACGCGGCCGTCTCACAGAGCCAAAGTGGAAACATACGATCCAGCTCAGGGACGCTTGTGGCCTGCAACCCTGCGACGCCAGTGGGTCTCTCAGCGGTGCTGTGTGTGTGTGTGTGTGTGTGTGTGTGTGTTTCCAACAGGTAGACAACGATGCCAATGAGACGCTGTGTGCATACAGCATGCGTGCGTGTCAGCGCGTCAGGTCATTTTAATCAGTGCCAAACCGGGACCCACGTAAAGCTCAGTGACAATGTGGCTGTCTAAAAATAACCCAGAGTGCACAGCAAATGGAACGGTGGTGGGGGATTTCCAAAATGCAATTTTTCTTTATCAGGAAACACTGATTTTTTTTCTTTCAAAACGGCAACACTTTAGAATACAGGTTCATGTTTTTTAGGCTTCGAGGTGCGTGTGGCCTTTCTGTCACTCCATCTTTTGTAGATCGCATACAACACACACACAAACACACACACACATACACAACCCAGCTGTTTGTCCTTCAGTTATGTCATATCTCCATTTGGAGCGACACCCGGGTCCTCATTACACGTGACCCTGTCCTTCTTTACCCCGGGACAAGCTATGGATTTCACAATGACAACCCCATAACAAATCGCTTTACGGGGTCGTCTCCTTCTGTCTCGCTCTGAGCTCCAGCTGTGGTCTTAAAGAGGCTCAGCCTGGGTGGAGGGGGGCTCCCATCCTAGGCCCACCTCAGGGCCCGGGGCTAATTTTGGATGGAGAAAGGGCGAGGGAAAGAAAAAGAGAGGGTAAGACCGGCGATTGGACCGGCACGCGCCTCGGCCCAGACGGCTGGCGTTTGGGACTCGTGTCCTGACGGCCGTCGTCCACCGATCGGGACGGGCTGCGTTTTGGTGACAAAGGTTGCAGGTCTGTGGTTGACGGGTCACACGCTCTCTCCGCTTGTCACCTCGGTTTCCCCCCCGCAACACACGACACCGTGCGTCTTTATTGTTTTTGTGCGCCGCAGTCATAAAGCATCCCGGCTCTGCCCAGGAGGGACACGCGGCAGCCGGCAGCAATTCTTTTCAAGTTCAAGTTCATTTATTTATGCACATGGGTGCCTTATCATCACGAGCACATCTGACAAAACCTGCAGGGGGGAAGAAGAGGTAACAAATCTACATCGAAACAAAGGGCTACGGCATCAGATGCTGTGCAGCTCTTCTCCAAGAAAAACATGATTTACGAGGTCGGTTACTTAAAAAAAAGCACAAACCAACCATTTATTATTGAGGGGAAAAAGATGATGTTGAAGTTGAATATCAAGGCGTACAAATAGCAGATGTGTAAGATACAAAGTATAGACTATAACGTCTTCTGCTCAGTCCTGTGGATCGTGTACCATCAGAGGACACCAGTACAGTGGGTGGGGGGTGAGGGAGGAGGGCGGGGGGGGGTCATGCTGGCAGTGACAGCCGCGAGGACGGGGCCCCTCACAGCTCATCAACCTGAGCCGGTGTTTATGGAGGTTGAGAAAGATGGTGCTTTGGTGGAGGACCAGGCGTGCCCGTGCTGGATCTGCTGTAGTCCCACACTGGAATGTTAATTAGGTGAGCTGAGCAGAGAAGAGAAGAGCTTGTCCCGTTAACCAGGCAACTCCTCTGCAAACGTCTGCAGGACCTGCTGTGTCAGACCCCAGTGACCGAGAGGGTCACCTCGTCACCAACCGACAGTTTCTGGAACGAACAGTCGAGTCCTCTCAAGGGTTTTATAAAGTATCTTTGCAACCACACAGGAGCAAATGTGGAGATTCTACTTTTCAGCTAACAAATAGCCAAATCGACCAAATGCACACAAATACACGTGGACACCACACACAGAGCACGTGAGTGTCCTGTGGGATCGTAGAATAAAGACATCCACACAGGGCTGACTCCATATCATAGAATCTCTAAACTTTAATTTACTAGTTCATGAAAGAAACTGTCTGTCAAATTCCCAAATAGTATTAATCCATGAATTCCCAGCCCATGGTCCCGGACTGCTATTTATCAAATACTGACCTCTAGAGGAGAATCTTTGGCTGTACAGTACAAAAGCTCTAATCTTTAAATATCAAATGAAGAATAATCTAAATTGAATACATATATATATAATCTGTATATATCACATTCTATTAGGCAGGCCATAATGTACTGCTATTTATGGTTATCAATAAAAGTGGCTAATGCTTGGAATTGTATTTGAAATGTTTAGATAGAGGAGGGACATACAAAACAAATATTTTGATGTATTGCACTGCATTGTCAATGAACTAACTAATCAATCAACAGAAAATGTATTGGCACCCATTTTTATAATTGGTCATTTTCTTTTTTAATTTGCCTAATCAATTCCCATTTTCCAAGTAGTAAAAATATGTTTTTTCATATGAAAGTCAAGTGAGATTATTTAGCATTTTCCCACAATTTTCTGTCATTTGAAAGAAAAATCAATTGTAAAAAAATAAATTACTGGATTTATCGGCAAAAGAAAAGATAATCAGCATACTTTCACCACTGCCTGATGAAAACATATAGTTCTGATTATATCGCAATTAAATATATCAATATTGGACAACTTTGGCATTCATTTATTATATTTTTTTTCACTTTCCAGTATTTACAGGAGTGTAATGGACCCTGACAAGTAAAAATATGATGTTATGATACAGTATCAATCATGGTTGACTATGAAGTAAATATAGTAAACGATTTAAAAATGCCACAGAAGCACTACTCTTAAACAAAATATTATACAATGGTTTAGACTAACAGCACATTAAACTATATGATCGAAGCTTAATACAACAATTATTAGATGATCAATCTCTTAATAATAACTAAGGAACATTAATAAAATAAACTGAAGATTTTTATAAAAGACAATCACATTAGATTTACGTTGGAAAATACTGGTCCAAGGACTACTAGTTACATTTGGTCTGAAGATTAAAATATTTGTTTATATAAAAAGCAACAAAATAAAAACTTCTCAGGTAAAAATCTGATTTGTATTCTTTGGAAATATAACATGTTGAATCTAAAATGCCTCAGCGCTTACAGAAACAGAAGAATAAATACAATCGCAACAGTGTTTGAATCTCATTCACAAAACGACAACAATCTCAACAATCGGAGGGACTCGACCACGTAGCCGCACGCCGAGCAGCAGCTGACTCATCAATTAGAAGAAACCACCATGTCGAGCTCTTTGACTGCCTCCTGGCCGGAGGTCAGGCCGCAGCCGCCCGGCAGCGGGCCGTCGGAGAAGTGGCCGGCGGACCTGGGCGCCGTGGCCGGGGAGGGAGGGGCCTGTGCCAGGCCAGGCTTCTTGGGCGGGATGGGCGGAGGGTTGCCTCTGTCCGCTCTGGGTATGGTGGGCGACCGGATGCCCTGCGGAAGCGCTCCGGCCGTTGCCGCCCTCCCGATGACCGGAGACGAGGGCGCCGCCAGGCTGCGGTAGTCCGTGCCGAAGGGCGAATTGTTCGACGGCGCGAGCTTCGGCGCGGCGCCGTGCTGCGGGCCGGTGAAGCGGGACAGGACTTGAGTGACCGTGCTCCGCGCCATCTGCTTGACGGGGCTTGCGTCGCCGGGGGAGGAGCTGCCGGCCGCGGGGCAGACGTCCGCCTGAGGGGGGGGGGGGCTGCGCCTGGGGCTCTGGGTCGGCGGTGCCCTGGAATTTGTGGCGGGCGGCGTGGAAGCGCTGGTGGATGCCGGCCTGGTAGGGAGACTGGTAGCCCCCGGGGCTGCCGGGGGGCTGCTTGGCGAGGACCGGCGAGGAGCAGGGGGAGCGAGGCGGCAGGGTGCAGCAGGAGAAGGACGTCTGGGTCGGGGGGCTCTCGCCCCCGTTGCGGACGCGGTAGGCGTCTGAGAGGCCTTCGGTTTGCGTCGCACGCCGCTCATCGTCGGCCGTGTCCTCCTCGATGTCCTCGGCTGCCACGGCGTCCGCCGCCGTCCGTCCCGCAGGGACTTTTGTGGCCCACTCGAGTCCGTCTGCCTCTGCTGGAGCTCCAACGTCTCCCGTCGCATTCCCCTCCTCCGGCCTGCTCTTCAGCTCTTCTACCTGACCGCAGAAAGAGAAGAGATGTTTACTTTTTTAAGTGGATTGTTCTGCTCTCACTGGGACGAGAGGAAGTGACTCGAAGCAAGACGTGCGTAACGCGGCGGCAGCTCGGTTGCGTCGGGAGCGCTCGCACCTGTCGTTGCAGCTGGCGGCAGTGAGCTTCCTCCTTCCGCAGGCGCGAGCGGAGCTGCTCCCGCTCGGTGTCGAACTCGGCCAGCTGCTCCTCCACCCGCGCCTCCATTCGCAGGCACCTCCTCCTCTCCTCCACCAGCTCCGTCCTCAGGAGCCGACAGGCCTCCTTCTCCTGGGGGAGAGAAAGCGACGGGACGTTCCAAACCCGGCGGCGCGCGCAAACATTTGCGACAGCAGAAAAGGAAAAAGCAAAACGGATTCTCGAGTACCTTGTCGAGCTGGCGGCTCAGCTCGGTCAGCCGGTGGCCTTCCTCCAGAGCCCTGGTGCTCGCCCACTTGCACTCCCTGGCCAGAGCGCACGAGAGCTGTTTGTGCTGAGCCCGTTCTTCCTCCAGCTGGTCCGTCGTCCGCCGCTGCTCCTTTTCCAACCGCCGCACTTGGCCGCGCTCAAACTCCAGCTGCGGAGAGACGAGAACACGCGGCGGCGTTCAAGGTCGAGGCGCAGGAGCGCGGCCTCTCGCTCGAGACGCCGATTCTTTGGGCAAACCCGCCGATCGCAGGCAAATGTTTACGCAGCCGCCTACGTCATTTGTTAATTAGAGGGCACCTGTTGCTGCAGGCGCTCCCTCTCTTTCTCCAGGATGTAGGTGACATCGTCTCCCTCCGCGGTGTCCTCGGCGTGCCTCCTCTTCTCCTCCTCCAGGTCTGCGATGACCTGGAGTGAACACAGCGGGGAGACGGGAGGGGGGGTTTGTTCGCTTCGTAAGCAGAAAATGGCGATGGCAGTTCAGCCGAGCGGCTTCGTTGTTCAGCTCATCTGAATGAGGGGCCACGTTCAGCCTGCCGCCTCTCTGACGACCCGACTTCAAGCATAACATAACAATTTGATAAAACAATCAAAGGTCTTTATTAGACTATTCACATTCTCCTCAGTAAACAAACGTTTGCGTCATGTGTGTAATCACATCCTGTTATCTGAATTAGTTACTAAGCAGACTGTGTCGGTGACGCAGTAAGTTTAAAGTGACCCTGAATGGGAGAAGTGGTTATTCCTAATGGACGGCTCGAACACTATTCAAGCATATTGTCCTCTAGAGCTCGCTGAATTGGGGGGAAGAGAAGCCGTTAATGCAGAAGGATAACCTAATCACATTAGTGTTGTGTACCAAGCTTTTGCTGCTGGCAGTTTTTAGTGTACTTTTAGAAAAGAAATCCTCTTTTGATTCGTTTTTTTTATAGAATCTTTTGAGGCCAGCTTTCATCTTTTTATGTAACCCTATGGATATAAAATAAAAGACACTGCATTTAGAAATCAGCCACTTTTCTGCTTCCCCTAATTAAGAAGCACACAGCTCCGCACCCACCCTCCTGTGCCTGCTCTCCGCTGCAGCCAGCTGGGCCAGCATCTTCTCCTGCATCCTCCTGCAGTGGCTCACCACCAGCTTGAGGACCACCAGCGGGTTGGAGGTGGAGGTGGAGGAGGAACAGCCCTGATCCTTGTTCTGGTCCCCGGCCGCCTCGCTGTCTCTCTGCAGGGCCAGGAAGGGGTCGCTGAGGTTGTACCTGCTGTAGCGCTCCTGGATGAACAGCTCTTTCCGCTGGGCCTGCAGACATGGAAGGAGGGGAGGAGTGAACAGTTCTACTATCGGCCCTTTAAATTAACACCCGATGCTCATTCCTCACATTTAAACATTACATTACGTGTAATTTAGCTGACGCTTTTATCCAAAGCGCTAAGTGCATTTCAACCCGGCTCTGATCAGCCTCTCTAACACTCGAGCGGTAAGCGATCTGGAGATACAGGAAGTGGGAAGCGATGTGGGGTGCGGGGGGGAGAGAGAGAGAGAGGAAATGCAGAGACGTGCGAGATAAAGAGGGCCAGCGAGAGGAAGGAGCAACAGATGGTGAGTGTGCGTCTATCTTTAGCAGGACAGCTGCTCTGGACTGGGCCGGAGCCCAGGCAGACCTGCTCTCTGTTTAACCCGAGACAGAGGAGAGATGATAGCTGCCAGACCTTTCAGGTTTGGCACAGATGCCTTCAGGCCTGCTGCGAAAAAAAGGGAGACTGAGAAGTGAGGCTGTGTGTCTTTGTCAAGGTTTCAACTAAAGAGGATCAAAAGATTAGAGGGAACCGAATCCATCCGTGGCGGGGCGAGGACAGGCCTCCTGACGACTGATACCGAGGTTAAACCCCAGAAGAGAAACGCGCCGTGTAGAGCAGTGTCCACCCGATTCAACGTCCGGGCGGGTCGCAGCTTAGCAGCGTCGGCATAGCGTACATGGCATGGCACTCCAGTCGGCACAGAAACTAGTCTGCACCGAGGCGACCTCGACTCACCGGTTCAGCCAACAACAACACCACCACCAGTCAACTCCATGAAGACATTGTCAAAGGAACCGGGCGAACGACATCGTGGCTCACACCCGGTCTGCCTATTCACGAGTAATTTCGTCTGACTGCGTGTGATCGATCCCGCAGTCAAATATTTGTCATAGTGAAGAGTTAATCAACTAGCGTGACCCATCATGGGGATGATGATCGATGGCTGCAGACGGAGGAGTTTAATCAATACGCCCCAGCTGATCACAGGCCTTGTGTTTGTCACCCTCAGCAATATTAGCTAATGCTGGACAAAAAGAGGAGGGGGAAGGCTTGCGAGGATTCGCTGATGCTGAGAACACGGAGGGTGAAACGGAAAAAAACACAACGTGCCCCTCAAACACTGCCGCTGTCTCACAACCATATACGGCAATTTGGAATAAGTCCTGACTATGAAAAAAACCTTTAACTCTAGATTTTTAAGATAGTTCATCGTTTTCCTTCAATTTCTTTTTTTTTTTCCAGCCTGCACCCATTTTCATAACTGGATAATTGTCCTAAAGTGCAATCCCCCCCTCCCGAACTCACCCCTTATGCATAAGCGTTCACTCATAAACACAGACTGTCTCTCTCAGCTCTCTTCCCAGCCCTTAGATGCACAAAGAGAGGCTGTTTCCCTCCACCGCTGCAGCCCGGGTGGAGGAAGTGCAGAGAGGGATTACAGGAAACACACGTCCAACATCACTTCATGCTTAACACCCAAATCTACCAGAGCTTAGTCATTGCGTCGCACTGTGGAGGAGTAGCACCGCTGAACGCTCAGAGCGTCCACACAGTCCCGCCGCCATAATTCATGCTTTTCGACTACTGGCTCTCGTTTTCTTGGCAACTCGTGTGCTTTCTGCTGGAGACGTCTTCGTGCTGCGGCCGCACTGTTCCACTCCATCTTATCTCTCGCCAAACGCACGCCTCGACTCTTTCCGTCGTGCAATGCCGGTGACACGATCTGTATGATACTGAGGAAAGGTGACGTCTGAACTTCTCACCCAACAGCAAGCCTGTTTTTTGTGAGTCCCTTTTGAGGCAACCACACCATGTGAACAGATGATTCGAGATATTTCCACATCTGAGTCATTTTTTAACCTGAAGGAAAAGAAAAAGGGACATCTGGATCAATGCAGAGCTTTGTGGGCCAAATGGGAGCAAAGCCAGGGACGCGGGCAGCGGCTGAAGTGAGTCACAGAGGGGAAAATGCAGCAGATAGTTAAAATGCCACTGATAGTTCTGCATAATTAAATATATACGGGACCGTTAAAAAAAAACCACACAATTAACCTCACATCCTGTACTTACACTATCCTCTCAAAAAATCACTGACACGTCTGCTGAAATGCTCAGACGCACAGGGAATGGAGACCACAGCTGACAACTTTTCCGGTCCCTGTGTGCTTTTGAGCAGACGAGCGTACGGCGGCGTTGTCACCATGGTGATCTGCGGTCGAGCTACACACACATTTCTCACATGACAGTCGGTTGCAGCGGTGACACATCGGTGGAGACCGACGTGACCGACAATGACTGGACCTACTTGTCTTTACGCCGCGGGTTCCGCTCATTGTTGGAACCAAGTCGATCTGCACGCAATCGCACTCTCAGCAAAAGGTTCAGCGGTTTCCATGCGCGCCGGTTTGGTGGTGCGGCTTTATTTTTGCAGCTTTTGTTGGTTATATAAAGCGTTGGACGTTTACAATTTTGACTTTGCGATAGTGCTGGATGACAAGTCTGAATCAAAATGCATGCAAACTCATCCAATTACTGGAAGCCGCAACTTCTGACAACACTCACCAAAGTCATTACCACTACTAGTTTAAAATGGTGTGGAGGCGCTGCTGAAATGTGATCATACGAACACAGGGAATGGAGAGATTTAGCCTACTGGTCGTGCTGGATGAGGGAGGGGGGGGAGTTAACTGATAATGATCGGCTGTCGTGTGAGGGCTTGACTCAAGATTACACATCGCTAATTCCTCAACAGTGGAACAGCAGGAAGGTGTGAAGTGGTTGCATCGCCGCAGGGATTGACTTTGACTTAGTCCCCGTAGTGCATTTCTTAAAAGGTCGGTCATTGGACCCCGTTAAAAAAATAAAAATAAAGCTCCTTAACAGCTAACAGTGCAGCATTGATCCATCCCAGACCTGAATGGGTTAACAGTTGCAGCTATGAAAGAAGCGCAGCCATATTTCTCCCTCAAGCTCCAGTTAAGGCCAGTGTTTATTTGTTCACTCCTACTTTCGCTCGCCTGGCGTCATCAGGCACCCGGCGTGCTGGACGTCCTCTTGCCTTAGATGGCCAGATCCCAGGAGAGATGCAGGAATGTGGTCTAGACACAACGCATGAACATTCAGCAGCAGGCTCTCTCTCTCTCTCTCACTCAATGGTGCTTCGCAAGAGGAACGGCTGCAGACCCTCGAATATAAGTGTCACGGTACAAATATCCTGCAGAAGATCTGTCACATGACTTACAGGAAAGTGCTGATTCACTGGTCGTCTTTTATTTCATTGGGGTTTGTTTTAAACATCAACGACATCCCTGTGAAATGCCGGCGCTTGAGCGTTTGGGCCTGCAGGACGCAGTGTGGGAAAATAGCCTGAAAAGCCTTTAATTCAATAATTACCCTAATGCCAACGTAAGACCTTCGAAGGCCGGACCAGCTGATCTGTTGAGCTATTTCTGTGTGTCTATTTCTTATCCAGTGTATATTTCAAGTTCGCAGGAACGTGTCTACTCGTGAAAAAGCCCCACTTCCCCCTAAAGATTCCCTTCCGCCGAGGCACGGATAACAGTCAGCTGCAAGCGAATTGTGCAAGAGGAATATCAGCTTCACGTATGACTGTATCGTTTCCATGTGGATATTTTTTCACAGGAAACAAGCGATATCAAGAGGGTTACTTGTATTAGATGTCCAGGATCGTGGAACAGCATGTGGGTTTATGCAGGCCAACTGCCTGCTGGTTTGCTTCTCTGCAATCGTCTTCGAACATCACATTCATCACGACGCCTTTCTTTTTTTTAAGTCGCCCATGAGTGACAGATTAAGAATAGAACATGCAATGTTGCGACAAGTTTTCTAGTGACATTTTGACACCTTGTGCACAACATGGATAAGTACCTTCAGGGCGTCGATGACCAGGTCCCGGGCCTCCAGCTCGCCTTCCAAAATGCTGAAAAGCATCAGCAGCTCTGGCTTGGTCAAACTCTCCATGTTCAGCTGGGACTGTGAGGGCACAAGATCAGAGACAGTAGCTTAGTTGACTACAGTCAGTTGTATTTTGTCTCTTCAAATTGATGGCAAGGGACACGTTTGTCACTTTTTAATAATCTGCATCCATAAAAAGGACTACTAGATTGTTACCAACAGAGGGACTACTTTGAAACTATGCACAAAAGTGTGTGAGCGAACCAGACCTCCAGGCAGGCATCTGATTTACCTGACCTGGTTCCTGAGCTTTATGTGTCCTCTATGTGCTTATTATCCAGGGACGGGCCAATTTTTCACGGCACAGAACCGAAGTGTGCTAAAAAAAAATGTAGTAACATATTTCATCCAGACAGCTTATTGCGAGTGCCTTTTCAGGAGGGAACTACACGGCGGACCTATTAAGGCGGGCAAGGTGCGCTGAATAACTCAAACAGGATGCAAGGGTGTAAACCGAACTACCAACTACTGACAGATCCATGGAGAGATCAAACCAGAGACAGTCAGTTCGCTTCAGTGTTGTCATTGTTTGTTTCTTTCCTCCTCCCTGCTCGTCCGTCCCGTGACGCGTCCCGTGACGTGTGTTGCTTTCATTTCACTTTCATTCCGTGGTGGGGGCCGTGTTCTGGCTGACTAACTAATAACAGAAGTATAGTTGCAAAAAAACACCTGAACCAGCACTCCCTCAGAGGCCCAACTGCTTGAGACCAGCCCCCCCGGGAGGAGGTGGGCTGATCCGAAGGAGTTGCATAATGACAGAGTGGAGCCCACCAGCCTTTCATATCCGAGCTGGCGGAGCTAGAATATTTCCCCCCCAGGCATCATCCAGCAAGCGTCGGCCTACGGCGGGGGCAAGGGGGGGGCGATAAAAGAGATATTAAACCGCCATGAGCACGTTTCCAGCAATCCAGACCCACCGTGACACTCGTGTGTAGGGCGGGAGGAGCCGCCACCACCACCCCCCCGGTGAACCGCACCTACAATGCAGCCTAATCCCTCTCGCAAAGAGGCCACACGGTGGTTAAAGTTCTGCCTTCAGTGGCTTAACCGCGGGGGTAAAACGCTAATTAAACCGGAGCACACACACACACACACACACACACACACACACACACACACACACACACACACACACACACACACACACACACCTTCCTTGGTTTGGGCTTTTACAGGTGGGTCGGTCACTCATTTCACAGGGGGCTGTGATCCCTGTGCGCAGAGCGTGCACTGTGGCGTGAGAGGTGTTTGTGGCCCGGAGGGGGCCGACGTGTGTCGTCACGTTTTGTTTGGATGTCATTTGGGATCCAGGGAGAGTTGCTAATCGCCAGGGTACACAGACGCCGAGCCGCAGCAGCACGGGGGAATATAAATATTCCCACACGGTAGCTTCCGCTTGTGAAAAAAAAAGGCCTGTGTCCGTAATCCTTTTTATCCGTGTTTGTTTTAAGCCCCGGCCGGCCCATGCGCCTCGTCTGCAACTGTAAACTCATTAAAAAACACACACACACACACACATGCTCCGCTCCGGATCCAAAAAGAGGCCCCCGGCTTGTGAGCGAGCTGCTTGGAAGGACAAGTGGAGAAAAGTTATTTTTTTAAATGGACCTTCTTCACTCAAAGCAAATCGAAGTCTATTCAGATTCAACTGTTCTCAGTCGGAGGACAGTATCCAAATCAACTTCCCGAAAGTTACATTAACCATGTGAACAACTAAATCAGATTGCAATCACAGCCTCATCTTTCAGCTGGCTTTGTGAGGGGGGGGGCAATGTGAGCATGCACACAAGTTACGTCACAGTCTGTGAAGCCTCTCGGGCCCACGACACGAGCGTCAGCTGAGTGGGGGGGAAAGAGTCCACTGCCCCGTGTCCTGGTCATCGGGCATCTGCAGACTGGCCTTTGCTGCAGCCTACTTAAACACACACACACACACACACACACACACACAAGCGCGCGCGCATACGACGGCCGAAGCCCTGCGCTCAATCAGCACTCTGCATCCGATCAAACGAGTCGGGGATGCCGCAGAGGACGTGACAACGGCGTCGCTGCCCGTGGAGTTTTTTTTTTAAAGGCTAATATCCTTGTGAGTGAGTTTATACACGAACGAAGCACGTCGTTTTCTCCCGAGGAGGTGCAGGCCCGAGGAGCCGTGACCACTCGAGCCGTTAACTTTACATCTTTTTTTTTCTCCCCTTTTGGACCCCCAAAGAAAGTGGTCAAACGCGGGGAAAGTCCCCCCGCTCCCCCTTCCCCTTCCCCCTTACCCCGACACCCCCCCGCGGTTTATCGTCTGCGAAACTCACGCCGTCGACACTAAAACGTTCGCTGCGGGTCTTCTTACCTTCATGAGGCCTTGTGAGGTCTTCGAGGACTCCGGCATGAACTTTTTCTCCTGTCAGGAGATTTGTTTCACTTGATTCGCGTCCTCTGAAACCAACGCAGCGGAACAGGGCCGCTCGCGACCGGCAGCGCCGCCGGCCAATGGACGAGGCCGAACTCTGGGCTCTGGCCAATGGAGGAAGAGCTTGTCGCAGAAGGGGCAGGGCCACTGCCGTCCCGCCTCTCGGATTTTGGATGGATTTCTTTGTTTAGCATTTCTTGAGTGCCTGCCTCTTTTTAAAGGAATTTCTTAAGGGCAAGTTGAGGGTTTTTCAGCATGCGATGTATTCACTTTACTTCACAGGTATTTGGCTGAATTCTGTCTGTGGGACTAAATAGTCACTTTATTATGACTTTGTAGCATGTTTATTCATTATTCCACACAGTATCTCTTATAGTATTCCCATATGGCTCTATAATAGCTCTATTGTTGACATTTGCATTTATACAGGTTCAGAGTTGTACTGTAATGTTTGTAGATTACAGAACACAGGGTGGAAGACTACTCACATAATACCACACGTAAGTGTAATTTGTAATGCTTTTACGCCAATTTGTAGTAAAATCTTAAAATATTTTTAGATTTTATTTCAGAAAAAAACCCTATTTTTTTAGAAGTTATTGAAATGCTATTGTTATCAAGTGCTACTGTATACCAACAGTAGCACTTGAGTAAAAGTACTTTGTTTCTTACCACCATCATGGACGAACATTTGAGCTGACTCTGCTCCAAAACTGTTCAAACATTCACAAACAAAACAGATATAGAGACAGCGTGAGACTTAATCACGCACAGACAAATAATACAAGTGAAATGCAGATTCCTGGATTTGTCGAATTACGGTATTATTGACTGCCATCTGACCAGAGTAGCCCAGTGTGCAGAGCTGGGAGAAAAGGCTGCGTGCGGAAATGTCAGTGAATTCACTCCACGTGGGAAATCAAAAAGGGTCACACACTGTTGGCAAATATACCAGCAAGCTGTAATCTAAAAGCAGTGAAAGGCTTCAGAGCTCAACTCAAACATCTTTCAGGAACAACCTTTATCTCTTATTAGCAGCGCTGAGTTTAAAGGTCTAACTTTACTTCCGGCGTACGTATTGTTGTTGTTGTTGTTTTTGTGGGCTTTGATGCCTCAGAGTTCCAGATGCCGTGAGACAGAAATCAAAAGAGGTAATCACTGTGTCGATGACCTGTTGATGTAATACTTAAGAGCTGCCAGTAGAGTGCAATGCTCTCACAACTCACCTCAAAGTTACAGAAACAAGTCTCAGCATAACAGACGGTCCAGCACTGATACTTTATGGCTTATTCTAGTGATGCATTCTTAAGTCAGCCATGTGTTGGAAGAGAGGCAGTAAATTACTGCGCTCGGCGGTAATTCAGCTCGTGGTTACAGGACATGCCAGCTTGTGTCAGCACTAAAGTGGCATCGTTTGCACGACACAGAGCCTCCTCCTCCTCCTCTATGACTACACGCCGTGTTTGTGCTTTTCGACTCGGCTGCTCTCTGTCTTCAGTGTCTCCTCATGTTTCACCACACGTTCACAGGGTTACCTCTTCCATTTTGTTTGGTTTAAGTGTTTTTGGGATGATATTGAGTTCAACCCTCAACACACATGATCCCCAGTTGTGGTTTGGAGGGTTAAGATTTAATGAAAATAGTTGTACAACAGCTTGTTTGTCTACAGTGGTGCAAGGAATCAAATTTCTGGCGCACGCTTCAGTCCGATAAGTTTATCTTGGAAGAGTTCTGGGTAGAACCTCAGTCCTTTAAGAAGAACTCTTTGGAACCCTAATTTTTAGTAATTAAATTCAAAGGAAATTAAAGTCAAGCCGTTATACTTCAAATTATACTACCCGACAGTGTGTTAAAAACTGTAAATGTTGCCCCCAAAAATGTCATATACAGTACATCCATCAGCAATAACAGTAAAATTCAGTTCATTTCTGCATTTATTTTGATACATTATGGACATTTTGATTTTCATTGCAGGACCTTTGCTTCAAAGCAGAATGTCTATATAGCCAATTTGCTTGAGTAGTGGAAACTGAATACACAACTCATTGCCATTGTCAATATTTGTGAAATAATAATTTAATTCTGAACCACTGCAGTCCTTCAAATCACGCACAAAGAGACCCACGAGTCAAGATTGTTCTTGTGTCAGCAGAAGTTCTTCTTGTTCTTCTGTGCTTTTCCACACCAATCTCCCCCCAGACTATGTTCCTCCTCTCTGCTGACGTTATCGCTGACTGCAGTGCTTTTGTCAAGTTCATTGCTCTTCTTTTTCCCAAAGATGTGCCGGCCCTCAGTGTGTTCCTGTATTCAAGTTTTAACGGAAATATCCCATTTAGCTCAGCGACGATGGCGCATCGTGGAGAGAAAAAAGGGATACTTGGACTTTTAAAAAGCTTGAATGATGAAAAATATTTCCCCAAACTATCACATGTGGTCTGGGAAAACTGTTTAAAAAGTTAAAAACACACATTGAACCCCCCCATTAAAGCCTTGAATGGATATCATAGAGCATTTCAATCTGCCCTGCTTTTGCTGCATCATTCTCTTTTTTTAAGCGAAGGTATTCCGGCGTTGAGAACCGACGCGTCATCGGTGTTTCACACCTGCCGCTCCATCGCGGATGCCAGGCGTGATGTGGAGATGACGCGCCCGGGACACGGGGGATGGGCAGAGCGAGCGGGTAAATATGGCGTCAAAGTCTTGGCGAAGGGCCGACGACAATCGAGGAACTAATCTGAGACCGTTATCAGCATCTGTTGCCTGGCACCCGGTTCTGTGGGGGATTTAGTTATTCATCCACTGCTCCATATCTGTCACTTTGTGCATCCGATTCCGAGCACAGTGGATGCATTCAAGAGTCGAGGGGGGGCGGGGGGGGCGGCGGGGGGGAGCCTCTCCACACTCCCCAATGAGTCCGTCTGTCAGTAATACACACATGGCCGGTGGGCTTACCTTACTGCACGAGCAGCTGGGAGAGAGCTTAAGGTTTTAGGAAAATTATTTATTTTTGCCAGCGGACATGTTAAATGTGATTTGCCTTTACTGCTTGACCTTGAAACGCCGTAGCGGTTTGCATATCTCCGAAATAGTAACGTGTTATCGCAATATATTTGTTATCTCATCATGTGACAGCAGCAACAATTTACTTGTCTAACAACTTTTTTTATTCATGTCTTGACTGTATATTGTGGGCAAGCGGCTTGGATGCAAAGCCCTGATTGGGCCTCACAAACTGTGCCTGACTAAACTAAAGTAAGTCCCCGTTGTCGCAGGTCTCTCTGTGTGTCGGCCACCAAAAGACAAACACGATTTCTGGACTAACCGAAATGCACCCAACCAATTCAGTTCGTGGTCCGTAGTGGCATTGATGCTACAATCCACCTACATACGAGCTGACAAAAAATGAACCCTACTTCAAATCACCGGTCTCCGAGGAAACAAAATAAAAATGGAGGCATGTGTGAGTTACGGGCCCCGAATGTGTTGATCATCACGGCTCTTGGAGAGTTTCATGGCCACGGGCTGAACACTCGTCAGCTTGTTTTCTACGAACTATGCAGGGAGATCAGCTGTCTCCCTGCCTCATACCATACCACCGCAACATAACATCAAGACCCCACATGCAGACAACTAATTATCATCAAAAGCATTAACATAAAAGGCCGACGTGCCAGTCTGAGAATATCACGTCTCACTCTTGCTCCCGAATGGTGCTCGAAGTAGCATCCTGAAAAACGCTTTTTGAATACGTAATGGCACAATACAGAAGAAGCATATCGCAGTTGGAACAGGGGGCCCTGTTTATCCAAGCAACCTTCCGGGCTAAAAGCATGCAGCAGATAGCAAAATGATGAATGGTAATTTAATCACATAATGGCTCCCCGTACTCTCCAAAAGTCTAATTCTTTGTCTCTGCTTCTCAGTAACAAGTTCGCTATGCTGTATGAATTTTAATGAGGGGGTTTTGAGGGCAATTCTTTTTAAGAAGACTCTGTTCGTACTGATGGAAAAAAATGATTTTCAACAGATTCGATATAATAAAGAAGAAGGGCGCTTGGATGTGCATGCCTTATATGAATGCTGTTGTGAAACTGAATTAGATCATCTACATCATGGAAAAATCTCAACATTCAAGCATTGATCTATAGCGTGAGTTATCAAAGAGACGGTTGTATAGGTTATATAAGATATGAACCACTTATTAAGTCTTTTAAAATGAAAAATGAGCACCACCCATTTTGACTTGTGTTTCATGAGTCCATTCGGTGTTCAGTGTTCAGAATTCAGTCCAATCATATAGAAGCCCATCAGCCAGCTGTAAAAAAATGTCTTTAATATTTGTTGATTCTGCAAAATTGTATTTATTATATGCCACCTTATTCAGATTTCATCAACTTTACTGACGAGTCTATAGCTGATTGATTATGCATATATGCATCTTAAAAGATGATGGCTGTGTAAATAAAGAACCAGTATTTTTGGCCCAGACTACAATGGAATAGAATAGTACAATCACCTGTGCAGGAATCGCCGGTATTGATTTTGTCAAGCTATGAAAGACTTTATAAGCAACAACAAAAAAATATCCCCAAAAATGTAAGAAGAGGCTTCTTTTTTTAACGTGCACGCTCATCACCACAGGAAACGGACAGCAGCATCACCCGTTTCCCCTCTCACCAATATTCACCGAAACTCATCAATGCTCAAACAATAGATTCCTTTCTGAAGAGGTCGAGGCTTCGCACACGACAAAGCGTAGCAGGGTGCTTTGACCGGGCCGCTCTGAAGAACCGACTCCCCGCTTTCAACGTCGAGATGGTGACGCTTATTGATTTCCCCCAGGCGAGCCGGTGAATGCCTTCAAGGCATCTCTCCAGCTGCCCGCGCATCTGTTATAGAGACCATTTACCGATCTATTCCTGTTAGAAAACCCAAAATATGAACAAAACAACCCCCCGAGATATCCACGTGTGCAGGTTTACATAAAAAAAAGTGTATGCCTTTTTGTGAGACAATCCCAATCACAACACAATAGCCTCGGGTGAACACCGATCCGTCTTTGCGGGTTTAAAAAAGTAATTGTCTCTCTAGATGGCTGCAACTTGCCGCGCGCGTAGTGCGGTGTGTTTACCTCCAGCTCTGTCATCACCGCTCACCAGGCAGATTGATTTTAAAGGCCCAATCAGCACCAGTTGAAGTAGATTGTTTGTCTGCACGCCGCCTCTTTTTGTGGCGAGGCCCCGGCTCCTTTTTCAGCCTGCGGACGAAGAGGGCCACAATTTCTCACCGCCGCGACGGCCTCCAGAACGAAGTAGCGGATTCGCTCATTTTCACCAGTTAAGAAAAGAACATTGTAGCCCCAACCGAGGGAGACGGGCAAATTGCGGGGGAGCGGCGTTCGCGGCACACCGAGTCAACGGAGACGTGAAGGAGCGAGGCGGTAACGTTTTTGAATGGCTTTGAAACGTATTGGGGCGTCGCAGCAGCAGCGGAGGGGTGAGACGAGGCGTTTTTTCAGGGGAAAAGCCAAAACGGATGCAGCCGTTTGGGATAAAGTTATTTTCCCTCCGTATCACATGCGTACCACGCTGGGGAGGAAATTGGACACGGCTAAAAAAATGTCTGAATCCCGCTGCCCAAAAATTTTAAGTACTCAGTCATACTTCACTGTAATCGAATTTGAGTTGGAAATTAAAGCCAGAGAATAAGGTTTGCCACACAGCTTTTATAAATGAGGTTTAATTATAGCCAAAGAAAATTGAATGATAACAAAAAGTCAGTTTTAGGATTGCCAAGTCAGATGGATGGCGATATACCCCGAGACAGAGGAATGATTTGTTTGTGTATTAATGTTTGTGAGAAATGACAACAATACAATGATATCACTGTGTATATCTGTGTGTGTGTGTGTGTGTTTTTTGTTTGAGAGACAAGACACTCAGGCATTTGTACTTACATGAAAGAATTGGCTACTTTCAAAGAACAGCGGCACGTAAATTGTCAATAATTGGTGAGTCCTTGACCGAGCAGTCTTCTGTTACTCCGATCAGTAACGTAGATCAATTTGCATTACATGTCTGAAAACCACACCTTCCCCGTCAAAGTAGTGTTAGGTCTGCAAATACCAAGCAGCCTAAATCATTTTTAGTCCAAAAAACATCGGGGCAAAGTCCTTACCATACACTTATTTCTGTGTCCATTACCAGCACGCTACTCAGAAACCCAGCATCTGAGATGGTGCAGAGACTGGAACCAGAGGAGGAGGAGGACATTGGTAGCACCGACAGGCAACCAGTTAATCACCTCATTGTTTCTGCACAAAATCATTCATTTAGATGTTGTTGTGTATTTCCTGGTACTTGGTTCAGCGGGCCTCCCCATAGGACGATCTGTCGTGGATCTGTTTAATGCTTTGATGTCTCAGAATACTTTGTTACAGATAATGATGTAAACCGATATTCAGTAAGTAGGTCAAGCAAGGGGAGAGACCCCATTGGGCTCGTACATCCCCCTGTCACCGTCCATCAGCACAGCATTGTGTGTGTGTGGAGGTGTCAGTCATTTGCAAGGGCGGCTGGCTGTAATTAATGTAAGCAAAAAAAAAAAAAAACTGATGGATCCCTCATCAGATGCTGTTACAGGACGACGTACGTCACATTTGAACCCGTTGAGGTGGACGATTTTGTCAGCCATGGACCTCTGTGATTGAAAATATTCGTTACTGTGTGTAATTTATTACTTGTCATAAATCCGCCTTAGAGTCCTCGGGTCGTTCTCTTCGCTCATTTGCGTTTTAATCAAAACACTGAACAATGCCACCGCAGATAACGCGTCTATTTTCTGAAGGGCAACAAAAAATTTGTCCTTCAAGTGATACAATGAAATCATGCAGAGCCTCGTGTGACAGTGCAGCTCTATTAAATATCCTTGTATTCATTGCAGGACACAGGGGAGAACACTGAAATCACCCGTTCATGTTTTGTTTGCTGCGGTGCACTTTAAATGTTAATATAAAAGCAAAATGGACGGCACCTGCAAACATGTTAAGGAAGCCTGGAACTCATAACATTTAGAAACAGTCATTTCAGAGTGCAGCGACGTTCCTGTTTTAATGCGCAATTAGTTATTTTGACACACCTGCCTTTTCTGGATGCATTTAATGTTGACAAATGAGTTTTAAATCACCAGCATGAAGCTTCCTATTTATCAGTTCAGTGAGACCTGTGTATATACCGAATTGAGTGTGTTTTCTCTCTAATTTCTCGCAGGGTTTTGTGTGGTGTTCATTTGCTCGGCAGCTCTGCAGCTCGAGAGGTTCTCGGAGTCTGAATAATTTCTCTCAAAGTGCCTCCATGAGCAGCTGCTTTGCACTGACGGTGCCACTGACTGCAGTCAACCCTTCTTTTGTTTGTGCATTTTCTCTGCGTCGCCGCAGCAGGACGGATGGACAGGATTCCGCCGTGTTACACTGCACCTCCACCGACGAACTGGCTGGACACACACGCACACACACACACACACACACACAGTGTTTTTTTTTTTTTATGGTCGCATATACTTTCGATTGAGACACCACCGTCTTTCTATTAGCCCTCTCTGTTCATATTGCCTCTTAGGCCTACTTCTCCAGCTGTTCAAGCTCTGTATGGTACCGAGGCCACCTGTGGCTCGGGTCAACCTTGTTTTGCCTATTTTCTCTTCCCTATTGGTTTAAAATGGGATGCATTGCATTAAGCTTTAAGGTCTTCATTTTTCCATGGAATATCCACAGTATATATGTGAAATTGCAATTTCAGAGGCATATTTTACTGATAAATAGGAAATAAGATAATGCCTCAAGATTCCCTCCAGAGAAAAAGACATAGAGCCTGTATTTGTATTTAAAATATTCCTACTCATGATAAATGTTCAAATGAGCCGGGCTTAACAGGAAGGGAATAGGATATTAAACCATTTACAGTCATCGCGGGTCGCATAGTGGGGGCTGTTTTATGAAGTGTGGGATGATGTACAATACATTAGGAAAGTATTGGATGTTTTGTGGTTTTTCCTCTGAGCGTACAATTCCTTGAAAGAGCACAACATCAATTTAGCATCGCTCATCTAATGTGACCACAAAGTCCGTGGCCTCTGGGAGGAAACACAAGGGCTCTCTAATTGCACACCCAAAATGATTTTATTATGAATCTTGAGTAGATATCAGCCACAACCACGCTGACTCGAGTTACATTGAGTATAAATATTGCTGTATTTTGTGGAAGGAATGCAAAGGCTTCCTGGCTATTTTCTATTGAAAGACGGAAGGTTCACAGAGGTAGCGCGCAGCAGCAGTGGTCAATACCCATTCACTCCGTGTTTATCCTGAAGGAGAAGAGAGGACACCAGTAAAAGTTGTGTCCTTGCTTATTGTGAAATCAATGGTCAATGCATTTACTCTTTATGGCCCTTTTCAAGTCCTTGTCTTGTATTTTAACGCCGGTGTGGAAGAGGCTGTAGGTGCTACCTGCTCATCAGGAGCGAAAAGCGTTCGCACTCTATATTGCCCGAGGACACTTCGACGTGGAGACTGCAAGATCAAGTTTCTCAACCTTTGATTAGTGCATTACTGCTCTCTCTCTCTCTCCCTGCCGAACCATCTCCTTACGCTTTTCAGTCACTGCGGTTGTTCCCTCTTGTACAGTAGTGCCACAACTGGAAAAAAAAACAACCTTTGTTCATAAGACCACGAGAACCATGAGCGATGGGAGGTGTAACATGGAAATAACCCTGACATAATACCTTTCTGACATAATGATGATCAAACATCCAAACACAGGAACAGATTGTAGAGATCTAATCTAATTCAAAGTGCCTCTCAAGCGCCTTCCCTTCAACGGCACCAGATGAAGTCTGCGTCAGGTTTCGTGCTCTCGTGGAGTCGCTCTGTAAGTCATAAAATGAGTCTTTCATCCACCCAGCATGCAGCGACCCCGAGAGCAGGACAACCAAATGAGAAACACTTTGAGGTCTCAGCTGTTTACTTTGGTCGACAGAGAATGGATGACGAACTATGACAGGAATACAGATACCAACTGCAGAGTACGGTTCAATTACATGATATGCTGTGATGGATTATAGCTGCATTTCTAAATGCCACGGCCTGGGAAAGATTAAATTTAGCCTTATCAGTGCATATCTGGATGCTTTATGATAAAACAAGTTGTTTTTTACTCTTATCAAGGAAAATTCAAGCTAAATAAGTCCAAACAAAATAAGGTTGTCGAGTTGCTGTGAATGCACGCTGGCGGAATATCAAGGACTTTAAGTTCCATTGAAGTAAGAGCGTATTTAGCTTCTGCACTGGGACATGTTTCAAACAAAATAGTTCAGTAGAAACCTTGTGAATTCTTTTTGTTTGTGGATTTCTTTTGAAATTGCTGCAAAATATGGAATTTCCTTTAAAATGGATTTTTTAATTTATATAAACTTGCCCCAAAATGCCCCCAAAAACACGACAACAAAATAGCATCACCTGTAAAGACATGGGATGTCATAAACGGTTGTCATAGTTATTTGTGTGCAATGTCATTTGCATAATAGTTTCTCTTTATTTTCTTTTCGCACGTATTGCCAAACATACCTTATATTTTATGTCCTGTCACCATCTCATGCAAAGTACTGTGAAAAAATTGCACATAAGTGCTCTTCTGTAAACGTCAGCTGCCACCCCAGAGGACGTGTCACAAAAAGGACCAAATGGGGGGGGGGGGGGGAATGCATCTAGTGAATCTATGTAACACATATAGCAGAATGGGATAAAAGACGCCTGCTGTGATAACACACCGGAGAAAGAAATCATGCTGAAAGAGAGCATCCAGAAATCAAAATCATTGCATCACATTTATTCTCAACATGCGGAAGCAGGGAAGGCAATGGTGTCTTTATGGTATGACTTTTTGTCTAGATATTCTTACTGATTTGTATTCAGTGCTGAAGGAGAAAAAAGAAGATGTATAACTGAACATACTTTTATTCTTTGACTCTTTGTGCTGAAAGAGCACATGAAGGAAAAGCAAGCCTCTCTGACTGAAATTCAAAATCAACTTGAACATTTTTAAAAGACTCAATGCATGAATATTTTAGCCAATGTGGCAGATCTTCATCCGAACATGTGAATGTACCAGAGTTCATCAATAGCCTATCTGTCTTAACACCCAGGGCCTCACGGTCTCACTTTCTCACTTTCTCTCTCTCTCTCTCTCTCTCTCTCTCTCTCTCTCTCTCTCTTGCTTTGCCTCTTTCTCTCCCCAAACGGCCACAGACAAGGCCATCCCTTCAAAGGCCCCCCCCCCGTGGAGCCGTACAGCAGTCCCCTGAGGTGCCTTACTTACAGACCACGCTCGGGATTGAAGCAGAAGACGGGAGGGAGAGCCAGTGGGGTTTGTTGCATCTCCCTCTCTGGTGAGGAAACCCTACAGGGCCTCCTTTGACAGCCACTCTCTGCTCGGCTGGAGTTTGATGATGAAGGCTTGTTTGAGGACTGTGACGGAGGATGGTGGTTTTTTGGTTTCTCATTTAATACTAATACCACTTCCATAATAGACTTGGCTGGCTGTTTTAAAAAAAAAAAAAAAAAAAACAGTACAAAAAAACCAGCATCGCTCACTAATTGCAGTGTTGAGCTCCCACTCTGAGGAAAAAAAAAAAAAAAGCTAACATGGATTTATTTAGCATCCAAGCCATTAGTCCTCCCACACCTGACCTTGCAGACCTCAGAGCTATCTGTGTGACCTCTCCAACTTCGCACTACAGTTGCTCTGAGAGGGTGATGCCATTAGGTGGAAGCGTTGCGCGTCGCACACACACACACACACACACACACACACGCGCGCGCACACTGACACGTGACGAGACAGGCAAACATAATGCAGGTTGTTTCAACAAGTTCCCCTCCTGGGACGGTTAATAATGGATCTACGAGATGTTTTTAAACAATAACCTTTCTTTAACACTCAAACCAACACACTGCAGCCTACGGTCTACATTCTAAACCAGACACTTATATTAGGCTACTTCGCCTTTCGGTGCGTAAATCACTATGTCATTTTAAAAATCTCCGTTATAACTGATCCCGCCATTGGAATAAAGCGGCATTGTCTGTTTCAAAAGTATCGAAAGAGTCCACAGACACGCGATGGGTCGGTCCCGTTACGTTGGTAAAGTAATTGGCAGAGGGGAGGAGGGCTGATGACACGCCGCCGGAGACGCACAGCAGCGCGCTGCGCCCCTCCATCACATTTCACTTTACGAACACCGACCACGAAAAGACGCCGGGATGTAAAAAGAAGGGGGGGAAAAACAGACACATTGCGATACAAATCACTTCTTTTGAGCGCTGCGGTCCAACACACTGGTTCATTCTGCTCCATCGACCCCGCGTTTTGGGTTTTTTTAATGTGGCGCTGCGCTCGGTGTCCGCCGACCGACGAGGAGAGGCGCGTCCTCCCGCTAAATGGATCCCGGCACTCCGTCTCTCGCCGGCTAACTGGGGACTCGGGTCATTGCGGGAAGTCGGATTTTGTTTTTTTGGACGAGTTGGGATTTCGTCCTTTCTCCCCAAGCAGACTTTTAAAGGTGAGTGTCATTATACGTTTGATCCAGTCACTCAATGTCCAGCTTAGAAGGTGTTAAGGTGCCTTTCAAAGGGGACCCAATGTATTGCGTAATGAGCCAATTGACTGATAATGACCCTGTGATATAGTTCATTTTAATGTCTAATATTGTCACTTAGGTCAATTTGCCTCCTTGTTCTGATGCAACAGGTGTTTGGGTCCCTGGCAGTCGGCTTGTGTCGATCAGTTAATGGTGCTGCTCAGGACTAATTCCATCTGTTCTTGGCAATTTACTGATGCTGTTGGGGTAATTGAGAAAACATCAGCTGTATTTATTCAGATTTTCCCGTTAAAAACAGGAAAGTCTGGTTCACAAATTCAATTCAACAGTTTCAGACAGTTATCAGTCACAGCGTAAGCAATGCAGGCTTTAACCTCGATGATAAGTAACCAGACCAGACCAGAACCAAACAGAGACAAAAGACTTGTCACCTTTTACCGCCTGTCTGGTCTTTGCAGCTTTTATGCCTTAAGATTTGTCCTTGAAACTGGATGACATTTTAGGGTGGATTTGGACTTTAAGCAGGGGAGAGTGACGAAAAAATTGAATAGACGAAAAAAAGTCATTTGGAACTCGAAATGTCACACGCGTCATGCTGCTTCTTTTAGTGCCGTGATGGCAAACACTGATCATTTGGTTGATCGTCTAGTGTGCTGCTGTTTTCAGCTTTGCGCGTCGTCTCTCTGTTGCAATTATCCCCTCAGATGGCGGTGGATTTTGAGGAGTGTCGGCTCTGAAGGTGAAGAGGACCACTCTCGAGACTCCATCGCTCCACGATGGCGACCGGAGTAGCAGCGTGGCTCCCTTTTGCCAGGGCGGCAGCCATTGGCTGGATGCCTGTTGCCAACAGCCCCATGCCTGTTGCGCCAATGGAACGCAGCAAGAGACAGGACGAGCTGATAATCCTTAACGTCAGTGGGCATCGCTTTCAGACCTGGCGAACCACACTGGACCGCTACCCTGACACCCTGCTGGGCAGCTCTGAAAAAGACTTCTTTTACAACGTGGAAACCAAGGAGTACTTCTTTGATCGGGACCCCGAGGCCTTCAGGAGCATCCTCAACTTCTACCGGACGGGCAAGCTCCACTACCCCCGCAACCAGTGCATCTCGGCCTACGACGAGGAGTTGATCTTTTTCGGCATCATCCCCGAGATCATCGGCGACTGCTGCTACGAAGAGTACAAGGACAGGAAGCGGGAGAACTTAGAGCGGCTGCAGGACGATCAGGAAGAGAACCGGGATGTGAAGCCGCCCAACATGAGCGCCAGGGAGGCCATGTGGCGCGCCTTCGAGAACCCTCACACCTCCACCATGGCCCTGGTCTTCTACTACGTCACCGGTTTCTTCATCGCCATCTCCGTCATCACCAACGTGGTGGAGACGGTGCCCTGCGGCCCCACCGCCAACCAGAGGGACATGCCGTGCGGCGAGCGCTACACCGTGGCGTTCTTCTGCATGGACACGGCCTGCGTCATGATCTTCACCGTGGAGTACCTGATGCGGCTGTTCGCCGCGCCGAGCCGCTACCGCTTCATGCGCTCGGTGATGAGCATCATCGACGTGGTGGCCATCCTGCCGTACTACATCGGCCTGGTGATGACCGACAACGAGGACGTCAGCGGCGCCTTCGTGACGCTGCGCGTGTTCCGGGTGTTCCGCATCTTCAAGTTCTCCCGCCACTCGCAGGGCCTGCGCATCCTGGGCTACACGCTCAAGAGCTGCGCCTCGGAGCTCGGCTTCCTCCTCTTCTCGCTCACCATGGCCATCATCATCTTCGCCACCGTCATGTTCTACGCCGAGAAGGGCTCCAGCTCCAGCAAGTTCACCAGCATCCCGGCCTCCTTCTGGTACACTATCGTCACGATGACAACGCTGGGGTGAGTACCGGGCGTGCGTGCCCACCCGCAGGTGAATGCGCGCACGTGTCATCGCAGCAGCCGTCTTTTATTTCCGTCCTGCTTTATTTGTTACACAGATTCACGAGATTTTCTTTTTTCTTTTATTCAAAATTCCATCATTTATGAAAAAGAGGGCCTGACCCCATGCTTCAATTACTTCGGTCTGTTTGTGGCTGCCCGGTGTGCGTAATGGTGGGAGGTGTGGCATTTATCTGCCCTGCACAATCATTCGTGGCGTTCAGTTTGCTCGGAGACAGTGGTTGAATACCTACAATCCACCTGTGTGTAAAAGAAACGACACATTTTGGTGACCAGTACACTAACGGCTCCACTAATTTATGTCTAGTGGGGTTTTTTTTCTCTGTTCTATTTTTACAATTTAGTCTTTGGAGAAAATGCTGAACAACGTGGCGCCTGACACAGAGTACGAGCAGGACCACTATGACTAAATCATATTGGTTTTGGAAACAAATATAACTGGCCGGCCTTTTCATAATTATCCAATATAGCAAATATTGATTACGTTTCAACCGCTTCACCCTTGTGACATTTAGATGAAACAACCTAATTACCTTTTCACTCACACATGTTCCCGTTGATTGTTTTACAGGGAAAATATCAGCTTTTGTTCTGCATTTCTGTGCTGGTAATTTGGGCCACACGGGGAAGCACCGTTTTTTTATGGCACCTGTTTTTCAAATTCCTCGCATCATACTGCATCATGAAGTCGGATCAGTGTGCTTTGCGTGCCTGCAGGCGAGGTGTCCCGCGAGCTCTCCTCCGTCACCTTCATTATGATTCCCCCTCTGCTCCGAAGTTCTTTCACGCAAGCCGGCTGAAGCCCAGAACCGCGAGCGGCAGCTTGGCTGAGCGAAGCCTTGCGAAGGCAAAGTGGAATAATCGTTTTTCTCTCTTTTGTAGATAGTACTGGCTACAGAAATGCCAACCGGCGTCTTCTGATGAAAGTGACACAATAAGACAGTTGGTGATTTCAATATTTCAAATGACTAAGTGTACGTGATTTCGTAGAAAGAGAGCGACACCAGCAGCATTCAAGAAGTTGTGAATATATAACATTTTTACTGAATTACTAGTTTTCTGCTAGAAAGGGTTCTGGCATCTAAGTGCTTCGTGTTAATATGGTTTTAAAAGGTAAAAAACAACATTCATTGATCCTTTGTGTCAAACTTTGTCTTTCCCGATCAGTAATGAAGCCTGCGCTGGATTGAGGAGCTAACGGGGAATGAAATCTTAAGCATTATAACTTTAAATGTGAAAACATTCTTTATTAACTATTAATTAGGATCTCTATTGCCAGTAGAAAATGGGAAATACAGTTTCGCAAAGAAAGAATTCAAACCGATGAATCTCTCCAAAAAGCTGTGCTGACAGGGATCTTTAAAACCTGTCATGCTGCACCATATTTGACATATAACATACTCAATAACAAGATGCGACTGTGTGTCATTTTTGTCTCATTTTAGGTGTGTTTAGTGTCCCTGCTGTGAGTGGGATGTTTGAGTGGCTCACCCGAAACGTCCGTCGCTCTTCTCAGGCGGTCAGAACGTTGCCGTCCAAAGGAAAAGTCAATCATGGATCTTCATAGCAGCACATTACATTTGTCTCTCGGTAGCTTAACGGCTTGAAAGGACGCCCATCTTTACCTACAGTTCCTCTGTGTGTGCGCATGTGTGTGGGTGTGTGCGTTGTAAGTGTTACGAGAGGATCTTTTGTTTCACACAAACAAAAGGACAGAAATGCCAAGGTGAAAGCATTATGTAAAACGTGAACCCGTAACCATGCGTTTGTGCAGCCACTATGTCCGTCACACAAAGCAGCACTGAGAGGGAAGCTCACGGCCTGATGTCACCTACGACCAAGAAAACTGGTCGTAGGTCAGTCGATGCTCACGCAGTCAGAATACATGCGCGTTCAAATTCAGCGTGTGTGCCTCCATACGGCCACACAGATCGACTTTAATGGAAACGGTGAAGTGGGACTCATAGAAATACGGGGTCCCATTAGGTTTGCAAGAGGAGCGCACAGAAAGTCTGAACATACAAAAGGTTTTAGGCGCGTAAATTATAAATATGGAGTGTTTTTTGCTGAAGTGGTTCGGTGCTTTGTTTTCTATGTGGATCTGACTATAACCTGCACTAAGGACTGTGGGCTCCTTTGATCAAAACATCAAATACCCCCCCCCCCCCCCGTCGCCTCCATCCTTTCCCACTAAGTTAGAATAAATACGTAAAAGACAAAAACAAACGTGTGCAGTCTTTGATATGTAGCACACCAACCCACACAAACACAACCAGGTGAAAGTGATATATACGAGTGGGTATATTGCTTAGTACAGTGTGTGCGCCCCCCCCCCTGAAATATTACCGTACGAAAGGTTTATCTGTATGTGATTAGTGAGCAGCTTCCCGTGAGGTTTTCCTTCCATTTGTCCGCCCGCTGAAGGGAGATATGCTCATGGTGACGAGGTAAACCATCTGTCAACGCACATGAGCAATACCACACACACACACACACACACACACACACACACACACACACACAAACCGCAGGAGTACGTAAGCAATGCCACTGTTCATTTATAAATGAGTTTTTCCACATACGGACATATGCCTTTACTGTGGAACTATAGATATAGGAGTAGTATTTTTACTGAAAGTCCTCAAGGTTGACTCCATTCATTTGAACAGAAACTACATTCACTTGATGGAAACAAAGAAATGCATCTCCAGACGTTGAGACAAAGCCGAGTAGCAGAGCAAGCAGCCTGACAGTTACAGTTACAGTGACAGTTACAGACTGCACACCTACAACTTCTTAACAAGGCAGTTGCAAAACACTGACCCCACGTAATGACTGTATATATTTCAATCAGGAGAGACTAGTTTATAGTGAACCCACAATTTATTCAGCATTAAGTATAAACTTCAAAGTCTTTGGCGATTGGACTCCATCCTGAAGGACTATCCCCGGAGGCTGGGAAACTGCGGTCCAAGAGCCCAATCCCCCTGGAGTCCAGACACTGGTGGTGGTGATGATGATGATGATGGGCATAGCCGCAACCTCCTGCTGAACCAAGAACGCTGATGCCGACTGGAGGTGACTGGGGTGGAGGAGGGTCGTGTCCGCTACCTGCTGAAACTGACAGCTGACAGCTAATGGAGAGGAGAACCCTTTTAGAGTTGACAGCGACAGCATAATTGGCTCCCGGCGCCATGTGTGTAGACTCTGATTGGACGCTATAATGCACCCGCCCCAATCAGCTGATCACCAAGAGGCAAACAGCTACAGGCCGGTTGTCTTCCTGACTGAACTTGCGCATAAGCTTCATATATATATGCATGCCCCAGATGTGTGCATGAGCCCAGACAGGGAAGGATGGGATGGATCCAAGCGACTGACGAGGAAGGAGAAAGCCCTCTCTCCCTCTTTGACTCCCCACCAGTCTTCCGAGAGGAACGGCTGATTTGAGGACAGGCTGCGTGTGTGAAAGGCAGCATTTTACCCGTGTTTTACCTGCATGACAGGTGCACTGGAAGGTCGGCTGGCCTGCCTCATGCTCCAAAAAACCCGCGCATTGAAATCCGACTCTGGTGTTCTAATTAGAGCGATTCTCCCAGTTGTAGAGCCCCGGTCCTGGACGGAGGCCTGTTCTGTAGAAAGTGAGAGAAAATGCTGTTAAGCATGTAGGTCATGTTCCCGTCTCTGCCTTAATCAGTGGCTATATTTAATCTGCTTCTTTATTCGGAGAGACTTTTAGCTTGTGTTAAGTTGAAACTTTTGGAAACTTCTATCTGGCCGCGACTGATAAGCCGGGCTCTGTTCAGTTTGTGTTTGTGTTCCTCGTTAATGTTTTCGGATATACGGTTAATTGCCCAACTCGACCGTTGAGCTCCTCGCCACTGTGAAACAACAGTAAGAAAGCGTTGGGTGACATGAGAGGAAGCAACGCTCTCAGCCTCTGGCTGGGATGAAAGGTATTCTTAACTCTGCATGAAGCGATTCATTAACACTGGGTTGAACAAAGCATCTCTTGTTGGGAGTTAATCAGAAGTCTGTTTGAGTATTTTAGTCGTAAGCATACAAGCAATATCTTTTGATTAAACTATGGTATCGGATAGAGAAAAAATTGGATTGCCGTGTGTTTTTCCTTTGATTGCCTTGAAATGCAAATCATTTTCCATTTTTCTAATATTGGTGTGCTGGATTTCTTCTGTTGATAACAGAAGTGAGGCGTTCGGCCTATTATTTCTGGAATTCTGGCATTCATTGTTTTGCTAATAATTCAGGATCTTTGCGGCACGCTGATAAATAACTGGGATGTCAAGCTGCATAGCTTGTAAGTGGGAATGTTCTTTCACACACATTTCACAAATCATCAGAGGTTGCATATAATGTTGCTGTTTTTTTTTATGGCCGCCCGCTTTTGGATGGAATTTATGGGCTATTTTGCCGCCTTGCTGAACCCTGGGGTGCAGCTTGCAGGAAATTACAAATATTCCGGCCTTTTAACTGGCCAATTTCCTCCAAAAGCCAATTTCCCACCACAAGGTAGAACATTTTCCGATGAAGGCTGAAGAATTTCATTCAGCTTCAAAACCGGTTCATTCAAAACCTAAAATTGTTTAAAAAAATTTAAACAAGCAGAAGAAAGCAGTGTATCTAGAAAATGTACCAAACTGGTTTCTCTCTCTCTTTTTCTGTTGTGTTAAAATGTCCAACGCTTCCTCTAACTTCAAAGCAAACGAGAGAAGTCGGCTGACCGTTCCTGTTTAATAACCTGCATCAGTATGGCCGTTTTGTTGGATTGTGAAACACCTTTAGATTTTGTGTGCCGTGACACCCTGCTATACAAATAATGCACCTTTGCTCGGATCAGGGATGACCTGCTGTCTTCCGTCATGCTTCATAAGCAACGGCTTTGTACTGTTTGCTCACCGCATTACCTCGTGTTGGCAATGGGTTCTATTTGGCCATAATCAATTATTTATTTTCACTGCTTGGGGCAGCAGAATATGCTGTGATACAGCCTCATCGGGATGTCATAGTGAAAACGTTGGTCAGTATCTACGTATTTACATGTTCAGCGGACATGAAGCAGCATTAGCATTCATTTGGAGGTTAGGCTGAAAACATTGCTGACGAGACGACAAGATCAATAAGGCCGATGAGCTGAAGACACCCTATAGCTATCCCTTCAGCTCAAGAAATGACAGACAGATGTGTTTGTGTTTTAAGGGGTTTATTGCTGTTAATATGAAAGGGGTTTAAATTGACTATAGTATTTACAGAAATACATTGCAACTTAACTTAACTCACCCTTTAAAGGGGCCATATTGTTACCTCCCTCTACTCCCCTCTGTTTCAGCCCCTTTCAGAGTGTGCTGTTTTCTGCTGCTTATGAGCTGTAGCTCATTTGGCCACGCCCACAGCTTGTAGACTCGGTGGTAGCGGTCGGCTGACGGGAGGAGGGGGGCGTGGTAGCGGCGCCGGCGGGCTGTGATTGGAAAACGGGACTGGAGCGGGTGGGATTATTCAAATATCTAGGTTTGTGACGTAGAAAACCTTGAGGATTTTGGACAGCTCGTTCAGAGGCTGAAGGCGGGATCAATTCAGAAACCTGCATCTCACTCAAAACAGCATGGATGGATTTTCTTCCAAGTTTGTATGCGTGTGGAAGCACCAGAGACACACAATAACACCCCAAATCCCAGAAAAGGTGATTTTTCCATGACATGGGCCCTTTAAGATGGTTGAGCATCACACCATCAGATTTATGAATTCATTTAGTGAATTCTTTCATCGTCACATTCATCTGAAACAAGCAATTGAGATTCCCTGAACCAACCATCATCTGTCTTCAGAGCACTCTGACCCCAATTTCTCCCTTCTTTTCTCCTAATAGCTCTAATTATTTAAGAATCTCCTTTTGCGATTGTGGCGTGTGGAACTCTTCCGGGAGGGCTACCGACAACGCCACTCGGGGAATTTCACCCCGAGAATAGAAAATGGGGCTTAGGATCAGTTGACGCGTCAAAAACACAAAAAGCACAAAGGTTTAAGTTATGCCCGAAGCCAGAGACGTAGTTCTGTGTACAAAACTGATTTTATTAATACAAGTCATACAAAATATAAAATACAATTTCAAATACAATAAGTGGGTGCTGAGGCCTAACCGGTGTAGGGACAGGGTCAAGGGTTGTGGGGTCTCAAGGAAAGAGCACCCCAAAAACACGTGAACACAAACCCGCACGACGGCAAATAAAAACTCAAAATAAACCCAACGGGGGAAAACACAGCACACGGGAGGGAGACACCACCACCCCGCGGGATAAATCTGCATTACTGAAAAAAAAAAAATTCAATTTCTATAAAATCTGCAGTTCCTATATTGGCCGCTAGTCCGCTAGTGACGCTGTGTGTGGAGTCAGTTCATGTGTTCAGAATCCGCTTGTTAAGTCTGACGTCACACGGGACTTCCGGGTTCAAGCGCTCCGCATAATTAAGGGTGAGTTAGCTGTAAGGTTAAGCTAGCTAGCTAGTTGACATAAGGTGCCATTCCTTGTTCTGGATGAGGTATTTCAAAATATAATTTTTACAGGACTTCTATAACTGTGAACGTAACTAAACAAAGATTAAACAATATACAGAAGTATTGTTATGATAAACAGCGCTGGCAGCAATGTAGTTTGTGATCGTGTAAACATGGCTAATATCTATGAAAACAGCCGCTTGAAACAACTGAGTGCCTCAGTAGAGCACAGTTCGATCCTCGGCTCCGCTAATCCATGTCCTCCTGGCTATGAATAGTAGTTACTGATGAACAGGTGTCAGTGTGTATGGTATCTGCCGTCATCATTGTGTGAACACGTGAAACCTACGTACGTTAACGTACCGGAACGTTACCTTCCCGAAAAACCAACACCGAACTACAAACTAACCTTCAGGCAACGTTTGCGAATCAAACGTTAGCGTAACCAAAACAAACGTTCTGGGGACCTTAAATTGTTAGCTGGGTTAGCCCATAGCATCGACGTTATCAACTGCAGCCATTTTCTCGTATCTTTCTCGTCACAGGGAAAGATACGAAAGTCGTCACCTGCGACTCAACCTGCTACACCAGGAAGGTATGAACATTATTATTTTAAAATTATGAAAGCCTTGTGATTAACTCATAAAAGTATATTATTTTATTTTCGCACAGCAAATTGTGAATTCGTCACATAAACAAAACAAATGGCGAGATTTTCTGCGAACATCATTTTTCATTTGATTTGATTTTGATTTCCTTCTTGACATCCAACCTTCCGTTGCAAACAAGAGCTTTTTTTTCCTTCTTCTTCGGTTCGAGAAAGGACATTTTGAAGTCTTGTGTGTTTGAAGTGAAGAGAAGTGACGTGGGATGTAAGTGGAAGGGAAAACCAAGCACACGAGCAGAGAAAAACGTAACATAAACATATTCAAACAGCGTGATAGTGGGAGGAAATGAGAGGAGAGAGATTAGAATGAAGACAGACAGGCAAAAAGGCGAAAGAGAAAGAGAGCGAACGTCCGATTTAAAGGAAAACAAAGGTAGCAGGCGAGGACAGAAGACGTTATCTAACACAGTTTCCAGCGTTTTATCTCAAGATGCTTGTAAAGGGTCCCAGAGGAGAACCTTGAATGACACAGCGTACTGTGCATCGGTTATTTTTAGATACTCAGCCCTTATCTCGCTACGCAGCTGGCGAGGGTTTAGCTCAGTTTAGCTGAGAGAAAGGTAAAGAAAACGTTCTAATAACCCTCCGTGTGCTGTGGACTCAAGGTTAAATTCACCGCATCATGAAAGTGGAATAAAGAAACTTATAGATCGACATGCTTCTGGTGTCCTCTGCTGTCCGTCTCTCTGGCCTGAGGGGGATATGTATAGCGGCCATTTTAAGTGACACCTGCACGCTCATGTTTTCCATTACGGTCTCAAATGCAGCTCCAGCATACAGTCTCACGCCCGTCCTTTTCACCTCACCTTCAACAATCGATTTCTATGCGTTCCTCAGAAGTTGGAAAGAATGTAAAGTGCACAGTCCGTTTTCCTACATCTGAATCACTTTCGGTTTCATTCAAACATTCATGAGGCGAGAGAAGAGATGCGTTAACCGGAACGAGTTTTCTAATTGGAGAAGAAAAACATCAACATTGTGAGTTTGTTATAATGAAGGCAAACGGCGCATTCATGTTTTACATGATTTACAATCTGTCATTCCCGCTGTGCAAGTAACTATGACCACATCTTTATTTAACGTTATTATGTCCGAGATGCATAATACGCATTGGCTTTATGTATTCTGTATCTATTGTATCTTATTGTATTTTACCAAACCATTACTCAGCTCTGCAAATTGTATTTGTGTTTCAAAGAAGCATTTTTGTGTCTTTATCAATTGGAAAAAATGACAAAATAAGACAATCCACAAAACTTTTGGCTCGCCTTTCAGAGCCGTTGAAAAGAGATAAAAACCAACTGGAGGAGGGAATTGACCAAGTGACGTGAAATAATCATGTGCATTAATTAGAAGCCAACAATGAAATAGAACAGTTTTTTTACACATCACATAATACTGATGGTGGGCATTCATAACAATTGTAAAAGTGCAACTCTTACCTGCCTTTGCATTGTGTGAATGTATTTGAGTTGTACACATTTGCCTCACTGGAATGCAGATGGTCAACGTGAGCAGAAACGTCAAAGCTTTCTGCTTCCTGGTCGGTTAAACGCTTTATTGGCCTCATTATGTTATCGCGTATTCTTGATTTGCTTGTTTGGACGCGGCGGCGGGTTTCAGAACAGACCAAAGTGGCCTTTAAAGAGGCACGGACACCCGTTTTGTTTTGGTCGGGATCTAATGGCATTGGGTCAAACAAAAAAAGGGCTGCAGAGTGCACCGCCGCTCCTCATGACGCTGCGTGCGTGTGTGTGCGAAAGCACGTATTGCTTCCATTCATTTCACAAATCACATTGTCAATTCTTCACAAAACTCTTTGGGAGATTGGATGGATTTGTTTTCCACACAGCCGTCCGCTCACATCTAAAAGTGATCGCCGCCATCGATTTACTCGTGTTTCTGTCCTCAAGGCTCATCTCTGCTTGTTGTGTCAAAACCGTTTTTTGTTTGAATAATTTAAGAAAAGTGTTGGATGAGAGAACTGATCTTTACTTAAAGAGCAATAATTTAAAAAAAATACAGTTTGGGGTTTAAAAAGTTTCATCACAATAATGATTTCAGTTATAATTACACTGAATGCCAACTTTCTGTAGACATGATTATTGAATTATTGAAATCAGACAGACCAAAACATGTGGAATGATTATATTTGAAAGCACCAACCAATGGCAATGATTGAACTATCTCTCTGACATTTAGTGCAGACATTCATGATCCCCAGAGGATGAATCTCACTCACTTTGATCAGGAAAGTTGACATTTTTGTTTTTTAGTGCTGGATGAATATGATGCAGATATCCATGTTGCCCAGACGGTGAATCCTGATTGAGTCTGTGATCCCCTGACTTTTTCACTTGTGCAACCATAAGGTCAAACTCGAACTGTTTCTGGTATTTGGTTAAATACCAAATGCCAGCAAAGATGATTGACATTCCCAACAGACTGGAAGCAGACCGCAGGATTGTATAATAATATTAAGAGGTTTAACGACGAACGGTTAACACGTTTAAAAATGCACCTGTTGAACATTGTACATTGAACATTGCCATCATGAGCATGTTACCAAGCTGACATTAACATCAGCAGGGCTGTAGATTATGCAACATGCAAAAACAATTTTTGTTATTCCGTTCAGCTCTCTTCTCTTTGTCTCCACTGTTTTTCCGCTGCGTCCTGTTCATACAGCTTCTTTAAACCTGTGTTTTTGGTTCAACAGAATGAGTAATTAAGGCGTAAGATATCCCCCTGTGTTATTTGTTCAACCTCCTCTTAAACACATTAGCATGGAGGACGTCTGCACGCTTCACTGACTGCAAACACAGCGTGTCTCGGATGTCTCGTCAACTGGGCTTCCAGGTTTAGTGCGTCTGCTCGATAAACAGCAGACACTAGAGGGGCAAAACGCACAAGCCAGGAGTCTGTTGGTGTTTTATTGCTCAAATCACGGTTCTACACTCGGAGAGTATGATGGGATGATTTGATGTGAAACAAAGGAGATGGGGATCAAGATTTTCATGAATATTTGGTCAGCCAATTCTAGTTTTTGCAGTCATTTGAACTACCTTAATTTTCGGACTACAAGCCGCACCTTTTTTCCCATTTTTCGATTCTGCGGCTTATATAACGGTGCGGCTAATCTATTGATTTTGACAGGTAACGGCCACTAGGGGACATATGGTAATTAAACATTAAAACACATGCGGCTTATAGTCCAGTGCGGCTTACATATGTACACATCATTCACTTTAGCTGCCGCGGCTTATACTCCGGTGCGGCTTATAGTGCGGAAAATACGGTACTTACTTTGTGTTGTATTGTTTGATGGGCATCATTCAAAGGGCTCCACCTGTTGGTCACCTGTCTGACCAGAATTCTTGTTTTACCCCCCTTGGAAACGGCTTTGCTCCTTCATCATGGAAATCCTTGACATCCTTTTTATGAGGTTACAAGAGTGCTTCACTCGCCTGCTATATTTAGCTTACGCTATAATGACAAATCTATTGGGCTGACAGAATTCAATTACATAAACATAATCATTGTACGGAGGTACGAAGCATCGGTACGAAGCATTGGCGGCTGCACAGTGGGTCGGCCTCCAATCAGGAGATGTTTTGTCGAGCTCGGCCCAATAATAACTGAGGATGTTGTTTTCTTCATACACTCAAAGCTATTTAAATGTTTCATATGCAAGATAGTTCTTTGAACAGGACAACCTTGAACAGACATTTTTCTACAGAAAGTAAGCAAAGCTGTCAGTGTGCACGTTATTCAAACAGTCCCTTTCATTGGCCTTCAGCACCGAAGCGCTGGTAATATTTCTTTCACTGGGAAATGACTCTCGTAGGCCCGCAGTAACAAGGTGACCATGTTACTCCTCCCCAAGGTCATTTTATCAAAGGTGTGTGTGTTAATGTGCACGTGTCAGAGAGCCACAAGGACGTTTCTTTCATCTGGAGAAGTGCACTGCTCTCAAAGAGAGGAATGGTCACGACTGATTCTTTTGTGATGCTTTCCTCCTGTCCCCCTACGTCCCTTTAGAAACGCCCCTTTACAGATTCCCTATCATTGAACGATGAGGTCCGCTTTGTTGTTACGCTCTTTGACGTCTCGCGTTCACTCCACCGCAACAGGTGAAAGAAAAATGAACTAAATTCTAATGTTCTAAGTAGACGGTAACTGCTGTCTTTTACAGTCGTCTGAATCACGATGCAATTTGACAGTGGGTGCGCATTTTTTGCAATTTTATGTATAGCAAAGACAGCAAAGGTATTACGTAGACATTACGTAGAATATTGCAATATTTGAAAATGAGAAGGTGTGTCCAGATCTTTGACTGGTGCTGTACACGTACACAGCAAATTGAATTCAAGGTTTGAACAAAGACACATATTGGAATACACTCGTATTTCAGCATAATGGTATATTCAGTTTATTGCAATCAGTGTGCAAAAAAAAAAAACACACAGACATGCCTTTTTTTCACGTAATTTTTGGCTTCAGAAACATTTCATTCCAAAAATGAAGTTTAAAAAAAAGTTTCTGCATTCACCTGAAAGGCAACCTGCAGTGTGCCCCGAGACCAATTGGGTGCAAATTTTGGGGCTGAAACCTTTCAATTTAATCACGAGGTTGCTGGTGCTGGCAAGTAAGACAAGGGAAATTGTTTCTGGTCGTGAGGTGTTGTGTCTCTTCAACTTCTACTACAGCACCTCTGCATGCCAGACACTAATCCTGTCAGTTCAATAATTAGATAATGACGATTAGCGGTCGGACCTAGAAACTAATGAAACCTAGCGCACCCGTTGAACCCCGATGGGTTGTTTGCGGCATGTGTAGCTTCACATTATGGGCCTGCATTGACAAAGACTTTCATTTCGTGAAGCTTTTAAGTGCACTTTCCGACAGCTAAGAATAATCCAAATAAGACCTCATCATTCTTGAGGAACTAATTGTGTGATTACCAAGTCAATCTGGAAGACCGGGGCACTGTTTTAAAGAGAGCTGGGTCACCATGGAGACGCATCGACTCAGTCCAGCCTCTCGTGGCCTTTATCTCTTCTGTCCCCGTCTCTTCAGACGAAGCGGGAGCACAATGCTTCGTTCCCTTGAGCTGTCAGCAATGTGTTCCTCTACTGTCCTCCACACAATGGACAGGCCGTCATGCTTGGTGCACGTCCTGAAAAAAAGTATCCCTGTTGCCTTAAGCAATGCTCTTTTAGACATCACTAAAAAACAGAGAAAAAGGAGCCTTATCTGGTAAATCTGACAGATTATACCCGTATATAATTTACTACATGGCAAAAATTCAGTTGTCTGGCAAATAATACTGACGGTACCTCACAAAGAGTCAGAAATGAGCCATCTTTCTTGTGCACACTCGAGCAGTGACATTGTTAATTACACCAGGAGGAAACACTAATGGCTTCTCTTTGTGCCGTTTTCTTGTGTTGATGATACCCATTCATGTGACTGCCGGGGACATTCAGAGGGTAAAGCAATACGGCATCTACTATTAAACCTGACATTTGGGTTGGAAGGGACATTTTTAGTTGTATGTATTCTAAGGCTGAGGAGCATCATGTCAGCTCCACACTAGACCAGCTACTTTTGTTAAACTTGTGAACTACTTTGAAACTATACAAAATAAGTAGTCAATACATTTACTAAGTACTTTAATCATACAGAGCAAGTTAAATACACTTGGAATGAAATCTAAATAGCAGGGTGTTGCATTCCCTTTCGTTATGTGGCTACAACAGACCATCAGGATTTTTTGTGGTCGTTAATGGAGGAAATAAGGAAACAAATATTGTATACATTATGCTTTTTCATAGTTATAAGTATAATAACATTGGTATTTCAGTTCCAATTGTTCCTTTTAGAACAAAGTTTTGTTAAATCTCTAATATTTGTTTACGTGTATTATTAAGAAATGGCAGTTGTTGATTTTCACATACAAAGTATGAAGACTAGAGTATATACTTCATAAACCTGATACACCTACTGCAACTCTGTTGTGAAAGGCAGCAGTCACAAGCGAGCATCGCTGTTTCTGGGCTTCGTTTGACCGGCAGCGACGCAGAAAAGCTGCTGTTAGGCACAAAACTTCTCATTTGTCGTTGGATCATTTCTCGTGTGTGCATCACACAGACTTTGGTAATTGGAATGACCTAGTTCTTTGGTCGTCAGCATTGATGGGCTCCACTTGGTCCGACTCAGCAACATATTTATAACATTTATTCCTGAGTGTCACTTCAAGCCTTCGCGCGCTTTGTGTCCGACGTTGTGCCGTCTCATTTGATCCAGGGGGCCACGTATACAGTATCTGGTGCATAATGGTTAAGTGCTTGATGATGACGGCATAGACCTTTTTCATAGGTGAGCCACAAAAGACCACTCGAGCACGATGAATGTTGCAGCCTTTCAAAGCTCACCGACTCCCCAACTCCTCGCGGTTCAGGCTGACTCCGTGTCCCTCCCCACCCTCCCTGTTTTTCCCTCCCACTCCTTCTGCACCCAATTCTTGCAATTACACCCAATTCGCTCAAATAATGTATCGCCACAATGAGCCAGCGGTGCAGCAGACTCCCGCTGCAAACAGGCGAAGAGACAAAGCCGCCGCTGCAGCAGATGCTTCGGGAACGCATTAAAGTCTGACATTCAATCTCCGGTGAAACTATACCCGCTTAAAACAACGGGCAACCAGCGGCGGGGTCAACCGCTCGGGCTCTGATCCCAGAGGTCATTGCTCTGCCACCGGCCGTTCCGTATGCAATGCAGGGATCACGCAGAGAGCCGATATTTACTCATTTACTCTGTGGATTGAAATGTTAATGTGATGCTACATTAGAAAAGAGTTCCACTGCTGGATGTCATAACATTAACACACTGATCCGGCGGGAAGGTTTCAGTGTTAATTAAATAAAAGGTTCCTTTCACATCCAAAACAGGTGGTGTCCTGTAGGAAACATGATGGCCTCATAAAAAGTATCCTGCACAGCTGTTTCATTTTGTTGTTGTGGGTGAAAACGCTGTTTTAGTTGGTTGCTGTAGTGAAAAGCACTGCTTGTAACTGTGAGGTTCAAATTTAGGGCGAACAAACCAGCATTTAAATTTTTAAACCGAACGAAATGAAGGAAAACAAGGAATAAAGTGCAAGGTTAAAAACTAATGTTTTTATTTCTCTACTAACACAACACGTTAATTAGACTAATAATAACAGTAAGAAGAAGAAGAAGATAAAAAGCAGGATAGCATCTTTGCGGGCTGGTCAAAGTAAATTTCAGTTGTGGTCGAGCGAGCTGGCGTCCTCTTGGTATCTCGTAGCAGCCAATAGAAAACAGAAATAGAAAAGTTACTCAGCCTCCACATATGTTTGCATTCTTTACGCTCACAATGCACATTACCGATTCATAATAGGCCGCTGTGGATCACTGGTGTTTACACAAGAACCAGTGAAGTGAATAAGCCGTTTTCCACTTCACATGTGTAGATTCTGATATATTTTAAAGCTACTGCAAAAATGAAGTGGGAGTTTGGGATTATTTGTCATTTTGTCATTAGTTTTGATTTAAATTTCAAGGATGTCTGCAGCAACCAGGCCATATTTTGAATCAGTCATAAGCAGCTGCAAACCAACATTCATGCGTAAGAAAACGTCATTGGTGTTAATTATAGTGCTGCAGCCAAATAGGCCGTCTGTGAGTGCGATTTCTCTCCCTGTGGAGTACACACGCCATCACGGCGCAAACACAAGGCTCGGGGGGGCCAGCAGAGGCTCAGCCAGATGAGGGCCTGACACCGCTGCTCAGTGCTCCTCCAGAGACCTCCGTAACCCCCCCCCCCCCCCCCCCCGAGTCCACAGGGTGCGAGTTTCAATGTGCAGCCGCTGCTGAGCGCTTAGACACGGAGTTCATAGTTCTGCATTCACGTAGTTCGATGTCTCGGCACAGCTGCTTCTGACCGATGAAGATAAATATGTACGTACGCCTCGTGGCTTGAAATTAAAAATATCCCATAACAATCTCAGATATTCTGTGTTATCTGATACGGAATAATGCAGTATGCTGCAGGCTGGTGGAAGTTATGCCCAGCTTCTGAATAATGAAAACGCCAGGCCGAACTCCAGCATTTTGAAGTCAGTGTTGTGAGGCGTCTCTCTTCTGACTACTGGAACATAATGTCCAGCATCGCTGAACAGCCAAACCTTGAATTTCTTGCAAAATGACAGGGAAATGTGGTATGCACCAATCAGTTAAGAACTGATATCAAATATGGAAAATGAACAGTATGGGTGTACCTATCATTCAATCGTTTCAGATGTTCTGAACACTGCGATAGAATATCAGATCTGAATTTGCTTGCAGTGGCACAAAGGTGCTTATGGACCCTGGAGAATAACTCATTTTAGGAAAAGGCTGAATCATACTACCATCAAATGTTTACATGAACTACTTCAAGGGCTTCCTCGTGTGGAAAGTACCTACCGTATTTTCCGCACTATAAGCCGCACCGGAGTATAAGCCGCAGCAGCTAAAGTCAATGATGTGTACATACATAAACCGCAGGTGTTTTAATGTTAATTATGTCCCCTTGTGGCCGTTAGCTGTAAAAATCCATATATTACCGTACCGTTAAATAAGCCGCAGAATTGAAAGATGGGAAAAAAGGCGCGGCTAATAGTCCGAAAATTAGTTTGTTTTTAAGTGTGTTCCGAAAATAAAAAAAACGCTGCTTTAAAGGTTTTCCTTGGTGGGGGCACCTCATTTAAAGTACTAATGAGACCTTTGATAATATCCAGTGATGCCGTTTCGGGTTTATGCATTTGAAGACACTGCGCAGCTCTACGGTATTGTTTCATCACGGCGGCCATTTATGTATCCTTCCTATGGAAAATCCCCATAAATAATGCCAGGAAAATAGCGCTTGCACGTAAGAGAAATGTTTAAATGAAACAAAAGAAATGCTTTGGGTTGGATTCTGAGAAGACATAAGTTGGTTAAAAAACACAAAAAGATCATTTCTGTTTCCCCAGTCATAAAAGAATAAGAAGCTGTTCATTCCTGCACGGAATAGATCCTCGGCAGCAGACGCGTAGTTCGTTTTCCCCACCTGCCCAGTGGAGACGAAGGTGCAGCTAAGTGGCTCGATGTAATTCCTGGACTCCGCAGTGCTTCGACCTGCTCCGCTTGATTGCGCTAAACAAAGGCAGACTTTCATTCAACGGCAGCCGTACGCCAAAGACGCCCAACCCCCCTCCCCCCAGACAGTTTAACAGAGGTGATTTGTAAATTACAGAGCCTTGTCCGAGGTGAATTGCACTCAGCGCTCGTGTTGCAAAGGTTGACTGAGTTCTTTGATTCCCGCGGCAGCCGCTCTCCTCTCAGCAGACTTGAAGTTCAGATGCTTTCATTCAACGCCAACGTCTGTGTTGCGACCAGTGCCGGCCCGAGCCTCTTGGGGGCCCTAAGCAGAATTTGATTCGGGGGCCCCCCTCCCACCAGTCACCTGTGCTAGAAGATTATTGGCACAAATGTCACGCTATAATGTTATAGCGAAAATTATAAACGAATACAGTGAGGTTATAATACAAAACTAGGGCTGCTTGTTGTTAACGTGGTTAAAAAGTGAAAAGAGAAGAAAAATAATCTGGTCCCAGGCAGGAACCGAACCCAGATCTCTGGCTCCCTAAGCAGACACCTTATATCTGAGCTATCATTCACAATTATCATGCACGTGAGCCGGATGATTCCGCTGGCTTGCGGCTCATGGTACACCAGCAGCTCGTCGGCAGCTCGTCGGCAGCTCGCCGGCAACTCGCTGGCTGCTTGGGGCCCCCTGGTGGCCGCTTAGTTCGCTTATGCCTCGGGCCGGCTCTGGTTGCGACGACAGCGAGCCCGTCTCGTCAACGTTTGTACAGACATCCATCGCACATACACAAGGTTGCACAAGTGAGTGTGGTCCAAGATTATAAGAAGAACCCGTTTGTACTTGTGTAGCGGCTCTCTAGTCCCCTCAATATTTCTATTGGTATAAATATTTTACCATGAATGAACTGACCGCACTGAGGCCGCTTCACTCGGGAAGCGGGTCGTGTCATGCTTCTCTCTGCCGGGTGCTAAGGGTACAGGTGCGCTGGAAAGGTCGTGACCTGACGCCTCGTAGTCTGAGTGCGACCTGGGGGGGTGATATGCGCTGTTACCTCCCATGCTGTAGTGGGTGGAGAGCTCTCAAATCGGCGTAGATGATGGGAGAGAGACAAGTAATATGCACGTTATGAAGGGTCGATAACTGTGATAAACGGTGTGTTTTACTTTTGTTTTATTCTTTTTAGTTGACGCAGAGCGACGCAACCTTTCCTCTTCTTCTGTTGCACGTTGAGATGAGCAGAAGTTTCACTTTTCCTCCTGCTGTATTATTTCATCTTCTCATTCCTCCAGCTTTTGAGGAATGGATTTGATTCGATCTTGTTCTTTTAGCCCCCTTCTCTTTGTAAACCATCCCTTGCGTTGCCCTCATGTTGGAGAACAGAGGCCTTCACTGTCATGCTTTAAAACCGGAGCCTGGCAGGGGGCGAAATGAAGGTTGTTTTTTATTAGTTTCATTTCTCCTCACAAGTAGTTCAAGTGGGTCTAGATCTTCAAGAGTTTCCACCCATCCATATGCGATTGACTTGGTGCAAAATATAGAACTTGTGGGGAGATTTTTTACTTTGTCCAGGAAGCGTTATGCAGAACTGTTGTTGTAAAGTCCAGGGAAAGGTTTTATTGAATTATTTCACATTATTGATATTTCTTTTAGTTGGAAGAGGTTGAAGATGATCTGAACTTAGTAAATGGATTCAGATTTAGAGCCAGAACTTCCCTCTGACACGACACAGCAAATACAGGCTGCATTGCATTGCACATTGCTTGAGGCGAACACTGAGTTTGGAACAAACAGACCCATAAGTCAGACCTGCTGCTACTTTGTATTTTTCACAGGACAAGTAAAACATTTTTTGGCCAGTTTGTGAAATTTATGAGATACATTTTTGAACCATTGAATAGTTTCTTGTTGATTTCCCCTGTGAAATGTTATTCACTTCGATACAGCAGTAAATCGGGTCCCTTTCATACTCTGGTTATTATGATTTAGAACACAAAGGGCACCACATTCACTACACACACAGACTTCTACTTACACCACACATATTTTCGCTGCTTAAATGTCTTTCCCATTCAAGTAGTTAATTTGCCATATAATATATACACTGTTATTTATTTACCAATTGGTTTAGTCAACACATGTGGATGAAATTCAAGTTTCCTTTGCTTGTTGTGTAGCTCACGTTGGTTTGCGTATTGCTCACAATTCTGCTCGCGGCTGGAGGGATTCCCACGGAGAGAGTGAAATGAAACACACGCTGAGAAAAGAGAAGCGGTTGAAATCCCAGCGAGACCAGCAAGAAACCCACAAGACCGTAATATATTATATGTTGCATTCATTCGCTTCGGTTTGTTCTAAGATGCAGACTTCTCACATGTAGCTGAGCATGAAAAGGAATCTACTATTATGCAAATTACACAAGAAAATACACAGCATTATTTCACCTCAACTGGAAAGTGTCAAAAATAATTCATTCTGTCACTTCCAGGTAGCTCGGGGAAGCTTAGCCACCTAATATTTAAAACCTATCGCAGCCGAACAGATGTTTTCCCGGGGAAACGGCAGAATAAATATTGTTTGGTTATTCTTCGTATGAGTAATTGAATTGGAGGCCCTAGTACACCACCAAAATGCACGCAAAGTTGAAATATAGGAAACGCCAGAAAGGTGCAGTCAGCATGGTGCAGATCTCGGTCCGATGTTTCCAGCGAATGAACACGACGCAAACAAACCGAACGCACACTCGCTCACGCGTGAGCAATCGCGTAATTCTCCAGGTGGAGGTTAATGATGGGAAAAAATGCAGGTGATGCCACTGGAGAGGCACAAATACATTTTATTTTCTCCAGATTGAAGTCTGCAAATGAGGCGTCTGTTGTGTGGCGCAGCTCATAGAACGAGGTTCGTACTCACACTGTGCCAGAGAGGAAACATTTGTGTTTCTTCTCCTTGTTTGCAGATTCTGCGACCACTTTCGTCTCTCCGTTCCAAAGCGCTGCGTAACGAGGGTCTCTTCTGTCTCACCGGGGCGTGATTTCAACCCGCCCGTGTGCACAATTAAACAAAGAAATGGAAAAACAAGTATTAATGCTTTAATTGGGAACATTAAAGTCAGTAAATCGCTACTCTTGTGAATGAGCAGAATGGATGCTTGTGCGTCTTTTTTTTTATGCTGCAGAGACCAAAAAGATATTTCTTTTTAAAGTTACCAGAAAACATTGTGTTCGTACCCCGGTGTGTCTGCGTGTAATGCACAAACATCCCTCCAAGCAGTAAAATGTAATCATATTGGTTGAAAGTTAATTGACATTTCTCTTCCAATCAAAATCTGTTTTTTCCTCATCAATAAAAGTACAACACATCGCAGAAAATATGCTTCAGGGTGACTTTATGATGAAATTCCAGGCAACATGTTTCCTGGATTTTGGACTCTTTGGACCCTTTGGAAGAAAATCACTTGCTGATATTTTTCGCATTTCTGCCAGAAAAAAATTAACTTGATTTTCTTCCCCCTTTTCACTGAATTAGTGGACCCAAAGGGAAAGCTGATTTCTTCTTTTTTTTCCCGTCAACAACTCTTTCAAGCGAGTTTGTTGCCTTTTGGTTTGATTCCAGAACTTGAATAAGAATTTAAAGAAATAGCTCTGTTTTGTTTATTGCGTGTGCAGCTGAAGCATCGTGCTCTCCTGTCTTTGTGTACTTGTCGTTCCCTCTTTATTTTGCCCCCTCACAAAAAAAAACTGAACAACTTGTGCTGTTATCACTTAATTAGATATATATGTTCTTCCAGATTTCAGTTAAGATGACTCTGTAAAAGACCTCTTTCCTTTGCTCACTTTTATTCAGGTCCCTCGTTAAGTGGAGGCTTCCTTAACAATCCGTTTGCTAAATCCAGGCTGTCTGCTCATGACTTTAGAATGACAAAAATGTTTTTATAATCACTTGAGCCACTAAAAGTCTTTGTCACAGGAGCATAAACACATGTTGGAGGCATAACTTTTCGTATTGTTATCGCTGTATTTGCCTGCCTGTATATCTAAAGATCAAGGCCACAATTTTAGTTTACTATTTAAACGTTTCAGAGACCAGGCGGATGCATGAGCACTTGACCAAAGCTGCTGTTACATCCCAAGGTTCATACAGTGCTGTGCGATTACAGAGATGCACTTGTAGTACTTACAGTTAGTATTTTTCCCTTCTAGTCCCCTTCTTTTCATTCTGGGTTGGACGCTAATCAAATAGTGAAAAGACTGTGATTAAAGGTTACCGAAGAGAAAAACAACATTTACTATGCAATCATGCTATAACCCCATAGATCTGCGGCCCCATACACAGATATAATTATCAATTACAAATGTCATGCCTAATTATAATTAAAATATGGCGATTAATTCCTTTTTTATAGGGAGGAAATTAATGTGGAGACTCAGCCACCGCGGGAATGAATTGCTGCAGATTTTTAAGTGACATTTCTTTTTAGATAAAAGAAATAAAATCAAGGATTTATAATCAGTGACTTTCTCCACTTATTAGCTGCAAAGGCTGTCAAAGTTAATTAACAGTTTCCATTCAACAGTATTTTTCTTAAGCTGTCCTTGACAGAGAATACAATGTGTGATGTGCTCCAGGATGCACTTGAGGACAATCGCGCAGCATCACAGATAGCACATCTGTACGCCTGCCCTGATGTGGACCCCCCCTGAGTGAAACCGCAGCAGCTCCCCGGGTCTCCCGAGCCTTCCTGCTAGCCTACTTTCTCCTCTAACCTACATAGGAGGCTTTTTAAAAAGATCCCAAAGAAAGCCTTTTTCATTTCTGCCCTCCGTAATGGAGCCGGCTGGACGGACAGCTGATGGGGGGGACGGGGGGGTTGGGCGTGAGAAGAGAAGTCAGACCCGCGGAAGGGTGGTTAGAGACGGCGTGTGATTGGAATGAAGAAATGTGGATGCAAACAGCTTGGGGATCTTGAAGCATTGTGTCTCACTATGTGTCGAGTGGGTTTTGTGCTCGTTTGTAACACCTCTCCCTCAACTCTACTTGCTCATTTCACCTCATTTGAAGTCCTATTTCTACAGTCTAGTGGGTTTTAGTCGGGTATCTCACAGGGATTCCTTTGCTTCTCCATTTAGCCCTAAAACCCAGAAATGAGTGAGCTTTGTTGGTTTGGTTGGTTGGTTGGTTTTGTGAATGGGTTTCAGGTTTAGCTGTGTTGAAACGGTCCCTTAATGTCCTTGGTTGTTGTTTGCATTGTTTTAAATTTGAAGAGGAAAGCTAATTGAGCAGCTGGTTGGAGAGGCTTATGAAGAGAACTGGCTTTAATCCAGTTCTGCGCCTGGTTGACCATCTGTGGTGGACCACAGGTCGCTTACTCTCTGACTCAATTCAGCTCTCTTTTAATGTTATTGCGGCTACCCTGGCAAAATAACCGTATTTTGATAGAGTAGAGCTTGACGTTTGAAAAGTTTTGTTCCGAGACCAAATGGCAGTAGATCATCGGATGTTCTTTTGAAGAATATCATTGCAGCCTACCGAAGAGATACCTTCAAGAGACACTTGGAGGTATCTGCGCACCGTTGATAGAGAGCTACAGCTTCTTCCGTTGGACACCCCTGGTGGTGGAGATTAAAGAAAGACAAGCAGAACTAAAACAGAGATAAAAAAACTAGTTAGTTGTTGGTCAAATGAATTGGCTGAAATGATGAGTCCCATTGGAAAACATTAGACCCACCAGATGTCACGTGATCTTGCCTTAGAGACAATAAATAGAGGGTTGCGCTTGCAATAACTAAGCACTGGGGATATTTCTCTAACTTTATGGACAAATGTGTTTTTAGCAGTACAGCAGCTGTTTCACAGTAAAATACAGATGTTTACACTGATAGGACTCTGCCAGTAATGGATATTCATAAGCAGGGTGCAATTTGTGGAGGGGGATGGGGGGGATTTCCCCCCCTCTGGTTTTCTTATCCCCCCCTCTGCTAAATTATTTTTATCTCCGGGGGGGACAGGGATTTCCCCTCTTGATAGCGATGAATACAACTTAACTGCTCACCTACTTAAACTCTTGAAATCTAACGATCTTCAGTGTCGACCCATCAGAGCAGCTGTTCAGCAGCCTTCTGGCAGACGGACAAACCAGGTCGCTGGGTGTATTTGAATTGGATGAAATAGTACAAAGGAGACTACAAACATTGGGCCTGAATTATCCACAGGGTGAGGGGGTTTTTAGAGAATGCAGCTTTAACATAAACTCCTTATAAAATACAGCACATTTTTGTATTCTCATCCTTTTCGGCTTGTGACCCTTTGACAAAGGTACGTTTACTTTGGGCACCTTTTCTATGTTTCTAACACGTCTTGGCTTCTAGCAGTTCAACCAGCAATATTTACTATCCAAACGTTTTGGAAAAACAAGGTAAAATACACAATATCTCACAGAAAATATGAAATACAAAGTTCAATGTCTTTTTCTTTCCAATTCAATCTTTTTACAATTCCCCTCCAAATAAACTATGACCTCTTGTAGGGGCCACCTAGACTTTATTGAGCTGATAATACTAATAGTTTTACTGTAATGCGAGACATTTACTCGTCGTGGACTATTTAGCTGGTTAGTGGTCAGTAGGCAGCACGAGTGACTTGAATGAAGACGAGACAAAGGAGCGACGGGAAGACAAACCACTGTTCATATCCTGCGTGAAATCAACAATGCATTGTTTGTCTTTGTGTTTACCACGGTAGGTTTTTGTTCTCACAACCTTGAGGACTTCATAAAAACCAAACCAAGCGTTTTTTGTCCGTTTTTCTTTAAATTCACATTACATCAACCGTGTGTGCTTCGTGAGCGCAGCGGAGCGCCATATAGCTTGACGTGCCGAGTCGGGACAGGAACAGATTGCCGCGGCACTGAAGCAGTTTGAATGTTCAACAGTGATTTAAAAAGAAAAGACAGCGTTTGCTTGTGTCAATGAAAGTTAGGCGTAAGAAAATCACAATTTATGATTTCTGCTGTCTGGCAGCGATTACACTCTCATACATCATCCTTTGGCACAAAGATAAATCAGCTTCATTCATGATTTCCTGTTCTAACCTGTTCTAGCCACCTTGATGTTTACTTTCATACAGACCACCTTCTAGTTTAACCAGCAGCTTACGTCGGTCATGGTGAATGGGGCTTACTTCCTAATAGCAAAAGGTCACTCAAATACAATTAATATCCACCTCAGCTTGACATCCTTTGTGTGCAATAGCAGACATCCGCTTGGTTCTTTTCCTTTTGTTAACCCCCCCCCCCCACACCCCTACTGTCCGTTGTCCTGCTTATTCTCAGTAGAAAAACCAGGTGAGATTGTGTGTAAATATGAATAATGCAGCTTGTGTACTCTTGCAGTTCCGCTGGCAAGACGGTCCGGCCATATTGCCTTTTTTTTTTTTAGGTTTAGTAGTGCAGATTGGTTTGTGTGTTGTCTCTAAAAATAGGTCGAAAGAGCACGACGGTTCAGTGAGTGGGGGTCTGACCTTTAAAGGCTTCTTACTTGTGGGGAAAGGAAAGCATGTGAGGTCATTTTTAAGTCTTATTCACAACAATCAACATGCGCAGTTTCTCATATCCTCTTAATAACAGCATTTGATTTGTAAAATAGAAGTCAGTGTGTGCTTGTTCATCACTTTGTGATTCTAAGTAACTTATTGAACACAACTGCAGCTTGCAGCGGTGGCGCCGTCGGGGACCAGCGAGGCCTTCCCCCGACGGCCTGAACGCCGTCAGAATATAAACGAGTTATTCCCCCGTCGTCTCTTCTCTTCATCTCACAGCTTTCCTCTCGGTCGCGCTGCTTTCAGCGTCATTTCTTTTGTCATATTTATATTTTTTATATTTATCATGTGTTGCCTCTGAGCTGTTTTTTTTTCAACCCACGAGGGCCGGTGCAGAGGTCGATGCAGATACACTGACGGCGGTTTTTTTTTAAAGGCAGACTTTTTTCAGAGAAGCTGTCGGTGGTGAGAAGAGTTAAGGCCGACCCCGATGGGAGCAAACACGGGCTTGTTAATTCAGCGGGCGCTGCGGAGGACATCACGGAAGGGCCTATAGGTGTGAAATGCACCGGCCGCCACTGGAGGCTTTCGGTTTTATCACAACTTGTGTCGCATGGTGCTCGAGTAAAGTGCAGAGATCTTTTAGTGTAGCTGTAGACTAGTAGTTCTCAAACTTTTTACACCAAGTACCACCTCAGAAAATACTTGGCTATCCAAGTACCACCATAATAATCAACACTATACAGTAGGCCTAAGTATTCATCAAAAACAAGGCAGAGGTTTTATTCCTAAAGAAGTATATTTAATATTGTCAGCCATTGTAACATTTTACACAGTTTCAACAGTAAGACTGCGCTTAAATATAGGAAGATTTTTTTTTTAATATTTATTTCAGTGATTCTTTTGCGTACCACTAGAGGGAGCCCCGCGTACCACACTTTGAGAATCACTGCTGTAGACAATCTGACCGACAGAAAATCAATCACGTCATTCAGCTGCACTAATCGTTAATTTGAAACCAACAATGGGTTGAATTATGTGATGTAAAGGGGGCAATGACAATAATCGCACAACTCTGCAGTTCCTCTCAGCTCTGTAAGGCATTTAGACTTTTTTTCAGGAGTGAATCTGCTTTGATTCTGTCACGAGCGTGTGCGGCTTCAGCGGGTTGCAGGTAAAACAAGAGCTTTATTCTCTTCACAGGGTAACAGGGTTCACACTCACAACGTTCAACAAGACCTGACAAAGGACTAACAAACACAGAGGGCTTAAATACAGACGGGAGGTGCAGGTGATTGGAAACAGGTGGGGACAATCAGACACTGACGAGGGGAGACAGGCCAAGGCAGGAAGTGAAGTTAACCCAGGGAGACCAGACACATGCCACTTCACAATAAGACGAGACCAAACTGTGACAGATTCATTCTAGATTGTAATTGCAGTTCAGAAATGGATTTTCAACCACATGGCTGTTTATATTATGCTCGGTTAAAACCTCAAATGATTTGTTTTAGATAGGGACTTCACATTTGTTTCCCAGCTTGAGAAATTCAGTTTGAATTTAACAATCTTCCGAGTCGCTTATTTTCATATGTAGAAACTATTGAAGAAACAACAACAGTAGGAGCCATGTAATAACCCAAATGATCACAACCCTAATTGTAAAAATTAGACACAATCCAAATACATAATAACAAATGATTGTATTACGGTTCTGTAACGTAATACCTTTTTAGAGATCGCAGTTAAATAACCGAGCAACATAAATACTGTCAAAGGTTCTCTAGTCAAAAGATACTTGGATAAATACAATGACTTCTATTCTTAATAATAATACTGGTATCATCATTTTTTAACAATATCCATCCATTAGAATAGTAATTTAACAAAAATGACTTGCAAATGTTCCCTCATTGCCTCTTTTTTTTCCGATCCCGTTTGCCAGGTGCTCAAACTAATTGCGCTTGTACTGTATCTGTAATGGGATTATCCAACACTGATTCTAGTACAAGTAGAGCCAATTCAAATTAAAATAAAGGCAGATTATAAAACACATGCAAAAACATCTCCTCTTTAACCTGCAGTGTGACACAGCGGACTGGCTGCTTACCGCATTCACAGAGACACGTATAGTAAATGTGTTTGAGTTCATCTTTTAAAGACATGAATTCATCATAGAAGACGTCTATATTCAATAGTTGCTTTTTGTCGTGCAACATCCAAAAGCAAAATCACCTTCTTTGTAGGATCCTCAGAGTGTACTATTTGCGTCAGTCACGTGATCGATGCATCGCTGTGACCGCTTGCCGACCCTTGGCGTGATGACCTGATGCAATAATTCCATTTCAACTGCATCGCGTTAACACTAACAGCATTTCACACCAAAGTTTTTATGACAAAGTTGATACAATATGAACATAAACTCAAATATTCAATTGATTGCAGCCCGGTTTGGCCGTTTGGGGAACTGCAGCTTATTGAAATTCCACATTTGCCACTTGGCATAAGAACCTTGGTCCACGCTTGTAGCTGACATGATCTTGTGACTTTGCAATGCAGCCGACATGTGATGTGACATAAAATCAGCTAATCAGCTGTCACAAACCGTCAGACACTCCAGATGCAGCAGTGAAGACATTTTCATCCCTTTTTTGGGGATTTGAAAAGAAATGTCATCTGTACCAGATAAGATCTCTAAACCTTGACCCACTGTGTCGTTTTCCTTTGTGCGTTTGTGTGTTGATTGATGACCTACACGACCGGCAACCCGATCCAATCAATTAAGGTTTTTTCTGAGCAGTTCAAGCAGGTGATATATCTTCAAGATGTATGAAAGTGAGTAATTACTGAGTAAGCTTTCCACCTTCCAAGACAGGAATAAAACCGGCCCCTCTCTGATTAAAAAAAAAAAGTCTAGTCCCTCAGCTGCTCGCGTAATAAACCTTTCTAATGTGCTTCATCACGCTGTAACGATTCAGGACCGTTAGGCCAGATTGATTGCTTTTTGTTTCGCTTGCAGCTACAGCTGAGTTTGTTCTAATGAGGAGTAAAACAAAAAGTGAGGATGGAATGGAAGAGAATGGAAAAGATAAAACGCATGACTGAATAAATACCCTCACAAATGATCTTTCCACTTTTCTCCAACTTGCGGCAGGCGGGATGAGCGAAGTAACGAATCCCTGCAGAAGACTCTTTGCTGCTGTGGTTCACGCCTTGTTGCATCGTTTAACAACTCTTTCGGGATATTCCAGAATGATTGGTTATTTACTTCATTTGATCTATACTATACTATGCTATGCTTGACTGTTTCTCATGGTGGCACATATCAGTGCAAAGGTTAACAGCTGTTATCCTGTCATTGGTTTACTAAGTTTGCCAATCTGCGACTTGTTTTGCATTATTTACAGTCGTTAACTCCCAAATTAGTTTGTGATTTTTACATAAGCAAAAGTTTCTTGCCCTTGACATTTCACACAGCAGCTGAGTGTGAAACCGATGCAAATTTATAAATCTGTTGATGCAGAGTAGCAGCACGGGGTTTGCTGACTTGTGTCATTGAGCACTGTTGAATGCTGCAAATGGACACAGACCCGTGTGGTTCGAGGCCTGGCTTGGCATAAACCGGGAATAATTACTTATTACACATACAGAATGCTTATAAAAGCAACGGAAATACATTAAAATTGAGGAAACGAGAAAACCGATACAAACCGATTAGTTGTGATGTCTTTTTGGAGTCGGAGTGTTGATCCGGTCTTAGCGAGGGGGCCGTCGGTGGGGGGGGCAGAATGCAGGGACGTGGACTCCCGAAAGATGGTCTCTATTCGTTTATCCTCTTCGTATTTTTTGTCATTAGAAAACATGCACTCGGTCGCTTTACGTTGTCGCAACAACTTGCATCCATTTTGATCCACTTATTTAGTACGCTTTATTTACATAATGGACAGATTTGAATACTATTCATTATTATTATTATTATTATTATTACTACTACTTTCAGGGCCGGCCCAAAGCATAAGCGAACTAAGCGGCTACTTGGGGCCCTCTGGCCAGGGGGCCCCAAGTTCCCCAGAAAAATGGCCGGGGCCCCCTGGCCAAGTTCCCCAGAAAAATGGATTTCTGGGAAAAATGGCCAGGGGCCCCGGTTCCCCAGAAAAATACCATGTTCACAATACAAGGTAACGTTTGTGGCCTTGCACGTACCGGATGCAGCATTTGGAGGAATGGTGTAGCATTCGTGCGCCGTAGTACAAAGGCAGCCAGTGTCTATTATTTTTGTACACAGGAAGGAAGAAATAAAATCAGCAATTGAAGCAATTGAAATTCAATTTATAATGAAAAGAAATTGGTTGCTGTGAACAAATGGCCAAACTCCAGAGATCAAACCACCACTAATTTGGGTAATAATGTAAGTGCTGTGTTGTCCTTTAATGGGGACACCCTGCTGTGAACTAACTCATTTCAAAATGCTCTAATGATGTTAAACATATAACGGTGGGCATGAAGTGTCACATTATAACAAGGAAGCAGTCAAAGCTGCAGCCGATGAGAGAATCCCATCTCTCATCGGCCGGCAGCCGGCGAGCGGAGAGAACTGTGAAACCATCCGTCTGAGCGTCTGGCTGCACAGGAGCTGCACCCGGCAACAATAAATACGAGCCCTGTGGCCGAGCGCCGGTCGCTCGTTTATAATCCGTCATATTTCTGACTCTACCTTCTGCACTTCAGCTTTGATTGACTGCTGCGAGAAAAAGTTTTACTGGGAGTGAAAAAAGGGGCTGAAGAGAAAACAAGCGAATCGTCTTTTAATCGCAGCCAACACGATTAATAACTCGGAGATCTGTCGTTTCTGGAAGTTTTCAATCAGTAGATTTAAGTGCATGTTTTTGCTGTTACTATTTCAGTGGGATTAAGGTCAACGTGTCTGTTTCAACACATCTTTCATCAATTGTAAAATGTATCATCTGTGCTGCTCTCCACTTTTTTTATCAAATAAATCTAGAAAAATGATTTGAGCAATATCACGTTCTTTCCTGCCTGTTTGTTCAGGCACAGCAGAAGGCTGGCTCTGTGATAATCCCCCCACCCCCCCTCCCGCCCCCCCAGCTCTTTAGACTGTGGGTAGTAAGAAGCAGGTAAGCTCGGCGATTAAAGCGCTTTTCGCCATTGGAAAGTGGGATGAACAGCCTGAAAGCTGGAGAGCAGCCAGGCCCGGGCAGAGAGCGGCCCCCGGGGGACACGAGGGGTCAACGGCGGTCCAAGCACCGGGCTTCCCTGTCCAGAGTCCCGCCGAGGAGAGAACACAGAATGAGCCGATGAGGCCAGACAGCCAGAGAGGATCGAGGAGGAACAAGGGCGAGCGTCGAGGATCAAAATCAAACCGCTCCAACCGTTTCTCCTAAGTGGCCCCTTGAGGGAATCGGTCCGCTGAACGGTTCCTCGAACAGTGTCTCATGCAGAATATTCACTCCACTTGACGCGCTACTCGCAGAAGCTTCAGGTCTGCACGAAGGGGAGGGCGGGGGTTCTTTCCATTGGAAGAAGACCAAAGAACTTGTGGAGCAAAGGTCGTCGACCGGCCCACCAACCTTCTGTGGGCTCTGTGGATTCTGTGTTTTCGTGTCTGTGGTTGAGTTGAACCAGGTGATGCTCACCGGCCGCTGCTCATGTGGGATCTCAGGAGGTAAATTTTCCCCGTCTCCTGTGCTCTGATTAAACGCGGACGACACACCAGTCATCATCCGGCTTTAGTTGAAGCTCAACTCCAGGCGTTTGCTCCTGGTGTTTTTCGCCGTTGTTTTGGAAGGAGGAACCCAACCGCCCACACAGCACTGTGACACAGTATTACACAATTACTCTTTCTCTCAAGCACCGGCGAACATTGTCTTTCGTCGCTGGGACTATATACTTGAGCCTAACCCATCGTGGTCCGTAACTTCGGCCGGAGCGACAGCAGTGTACCTTCCTGTGTATGTTTGTCCATCTAAAAAGCAGCCAGTCACCCGTGCAATCAAGTTCAAATGTTTTCAAAAGGCCATTGACTGTAACCAAATGACTTCTTTGTCTTTTTTTTATATGCCAGCTCTTCTACCAGGCAAACACTCTATGACAGTGATTCTCAAAGTGTGGTACACGTACCACGAGTGGTACGCGGGGCTCCCTCTAGTGGTATGCCAAAGAATCACTTATTAAACATTTAAGTACAGTACAGTTTTATTTAATCTTTAAGAACAGTTTTTTACATGTATTTTAGTACAATGTTTATTTATTTTCTGAAGGTGGTACTTGGTGTAAAAAAGTTTGAGAACCAATGATCTGTGATGTTCTAATTGAAAACGACCAGAAACACACGCGGGACGGAAACGCAGCTCGCAGCTTGTTGTCTCCGTTCCAGCACTTTGTTTTAACCTCATCAGCCTCGTTTCCAGGTACGGAGACATGGTGCCAAAGACGATCGCCGGAAAGATCTTCGGCTCCATCTGCTCGCTGAGCGGCGTGCTGGTGATCGCTCTGCCGGTGCCGGTCATCGTCTCGAACTTCAGTCGCATCTACCACCAGAACCAGAGAGCGGACAAGCGTCGCGCTCAGAAGGTAAAAGTCAGTGTCTTTTTTGTTTCATCCGTCCGGCGCCGACAGCGAGTTCACGTCGTGGGGTTAACTGAGTGTTGTTTTTAACGAAAAAGTATTAGTGCATTTTATCACGTTACGGAGGGAGCTTGAAGGGGAGATTGACGCGTTTAATAAAAAAAGAGCTTGGGTGTTGGATGCCGATAGTCAATCATGAGAAACATTTTATATGTGCTGTGTTTGTATATTGAGATGCTTTTCTTATCGGGAAAGATGAAACAAACTTCATTAAAAGGACGCTGAAAATAGTGAAGCGCGGTCCGTGGATCTCCGTCCTTCCGGCTAAAACAGTGGCGCACACTTATTCAAGGTCCTTCCACGCATGCGCACACTCCCTATCTCTCTCTTTCTCACGTGCAGAGTTTAAATCCCAGTGCTAAATGTTTGCTATCCACTCTCCGGCCTCCGTCAGCGGGCTCGACCTTTAAGATAACAGAGCTATTAAGTTAGAGAGCAGCTGCTGGGAGCTGACGTCTGGCTTGAATCCACAGTCATAGAAAAATCCAACGTGTTCCATTTTCTCATTAATATAGATTTGAAATGAAATAAGATGTCAAATAAGGTTTTTTTAAAGGCATCTTAATCGTGGGAATTTTTAACACATCATTAGACGCGACGGTGAAAAGTTACTAAACCCGTTTATTAAACCATTAATGGTGTCTCCCACTTTCCAAACTAACGTTTGTTAGGTTAGGTAATCGCCTAAAAACAACAAGTAAATATGCACATAGTAAAACATCGTATAATAAAACAATTTGAACTACTGTTTTCCAGGATGGGAGGCATCAACCAAGCAGAATAGGAAAGTAAGAAACAAAAAGTACCATCTTCTTATCACATAGAAAACAATAATGGCAGGATGACTTTTAGTCATCTGATTCTTCCCTAACAATAACCGTGTATAATCACATTCACATCATTTTACAGTTTCGTGTCACTTGTTCCATTACTCCTCAACCTGCCCGATAATTTTCTAAAATGTTTTTCACATTTCCATTTTCAAAAAAAAGGAGTGATTACAAAGATTTCTACATTCATTGCTAATTGTTCGTTTTTTAGTCATTGCCTCTCTATTTATGAGTGAATATTGGTTTTTTTTTGTGTGGGCATGAGTCAACTGTTGCCTAGCAACTGTTTCCGACCGCAGCTCCCACCAAAACCACCGGGAGGACAGAGATCCGCCTGAATCGCATCTCAGGAAGTGTTTTTGTGGCTCATTCACTACCAAATATTTTATAACCCAGAAGGACATGAGATCATTTCTGTTAAATAAGCGACACATGTGTTCTGATATTCAAACGTAGATGCATTGCTTAAGTTAAAGTCATTCAACAAACCACCTTGTTTCATTTCCCCTAATTGCTGTGGGTCCTCTCAGCACAAACAACTGTTTTAAGTGGCTCTCGAGATTTTCCGTGAGGGAAATGTTGAATTTACACGTTTGCGAAACGTTTTAGTTGTTGACCACAAAGGGAAGTAAAACTCATTTCAATGAAGTTCTTTTCAAGTGACTCCATTAGATGAATGAGAATAAACTCTGAGACGCAGAATCTACTTTAAATGAGGAATTAATTCATAAAAACATTGAAATGTTGAATCAAAATTTGAAAGAAATTATATTTCAATGCAGCTTATTTTTGCTGTAGTCGTGAGGGACCAGACAGTTAAAACACTGATGCACAAGCTTCACAATGTTTAAGAGCGACGCGGCTCTGGAGTCTTGCAACCTAGCTGTGGTTGCTTTAATTCAAAGTGTATTGTTGACCCTGGAAGGCCTGAAAGAGTTCACTAAAAGAAAACGATTACGTCCGAGATTAGTCACAGCTCCATTCACAGGATCGACCTTGTTGCAAGATGGTTTTCCGAAATATATAATTAACTGTTTAATTATTAATATCTTAGCATTCATATAGATAGGAAGATAAACGGACGGAAGGACGGGCTGGTTACGGGTCTTTGTTATTATTTTAAACCCATACACAAAAAGGTAAACTTCATTCATCCCAAACGTGTATTTTATTAAATCTACGATACGCAAGTAGTAAAAAGGTCTGTGTTTCCTCCGTAATCTTCTTACAAAGTGAGAATGCTTTTATTCGCCAGTAAAGGGGATGTTGTTGGTTCAATGGAAGCGGAGCTTTGCCTGCAGGAACGACTCTACTGGTTCCTGTATTTGCCTGTTTGTGTCTTGAATTCAGACCAACAACTGCAAAAGGTCAGCAATTTAGGAACACATTTACTGTGATCTTATTAAAACGCCTTCATAACCATTTTGGCCACTTGTTTTCCTCAGTAAGTGTGAGTTTGAGGAAGAAAAAAAGAGAATGAGGCACTGTAGGAAAGATTTGATATAAAGATCGTGGCTTTACCTTCCTCTCTGTGTCTCATTCGTCTTCGTTCTCCTCTAACAACAGGCTGCTCCAGGCTCCCATTACAATTATGTAGTCGTACGGGGATTTGACTTCACAAAAAGGTCTCCTCGTGTACCCGTTGTCGCCTCGCAGTCAGAAAATAGAAAGTAGAGAATCTAAATTGGATTTAATGATAGTCGTTCCTTACTCAGTATTGAATAGTGTGTGTGTGTGTGTGTGTGTGTGTGTGTGGGCCTCGGTGGAGAGTACAGTGTCTCCTCTTCATCTGCAGTCACCCACAAATAGAGTAACCATCCTGTGAAATAACCCTTAATGATAATATCCCTAATTCCCATAGAGGTTTTCAGGAAGAAAACTTCCCCAGAAAGAGACTTTTTTTCTCCTTATTCTTCATTTCACTGCACAACAAAGCGCTGAAGCGTAGCCAGAGTTTCTTTGACGTGCAGGCAGCAAATGGACCGAGGTCACTGCCGTAATGGGATGTCAAGTGGAGCTGCACTGAGAGTTGGCAGGATGTCGTGGAAAGTAAAAAAAAAAAAAAAAACGATGAAAGGATGAAAGGAGCAAATGAGGAATGAGAGAATGAGATCGGACATGAAGTGGGAAGAGGACACGAAGGAAGGAGGTTTCCTGCATGCAGCCCCTCCCTCCCTCTTTGCTGCGGGACGAACACGTCGGGCTCTTTTCGTCTGGGAGATAATGCAGAAGCAAGTGGGCTTGATAATTATCGACCGACCGAGACCACCAACCACACAACAAAAAAAAAAAATCACATTAATCCATCATCAGTGGGCTCGTTGTGAGGAGACCCACCCAGACTGTGATTTACCTCAAAGACGTCCTCCCGCCATGAAAAACGTCCTCATAAACCCTCAATTGTTGCTCCCGGAAACGCAGCTGAGGGACACGCCGAGTGGCACTTGAAATGTTCCCTTCATTACCACAATCACGGCCACCGTCGGCCATTTTTAGTCAATCCCACAAACGGCATCCGGCTGCCGCGGATACTCACCAGCAGCTCAGCCGAATGTGCTTTAATCCAAAGGTCCCCATCGATGCACTTTACTCCTGCTTTGAGTGACATATGCTGAAATATATAGTGCTCTGATCTGAAGTAAAGGATTTATCCTTCACACCCTTAGTTAAGAAAGGAGCTTCACCAGATTTACACACAAGAAGTCAAATTTTAAGGTCTGGAAAAAGATCAATGTCATCCGGGTTAGGCGGGGGATTTACATTTACATATATATTGATAATTTGGGTGAATTAAGGACACGTTTGACTGGTTGTAAGTTATTTTGGACTCTGCAATACAAAATCACTTTTACAAATTGACCTCAGTTTGATCATACAGACTTGCTTTGCTACAGCGAGGCGGGACAAGTCACCCAGCGAACTGATTGTTTCGGGATTTTGACAGAAATGTTTTAAAAAACAGCCTTTTCCTTTTAAATCTTAGCTTAAGACTCGATGAGGACGTGGATCCTGGACTCGGCATGTGAGTTGAAACTTGTGTCTCCAGAGATCCCCCAACTCGACTCGCTCAGACGTCTCAACTAAAGATCCCTCTGACGAGCATTTGGGCTCTGTGGACCATCAGAAACGACGAATCCTCATCACACCACATCAATGGGACCGTTAATTATTCTTTCATATTTTTCTTTTCTTTCCTCCCGTCAAGTCAATCGTTTGATCAATGAGAAACGCCAGGCAGCCTGCGACAGCGCTTCCCCCTTTCAAATGCGTCCACCCGCCTTTCTCTCTGCACTTCACACACCGCGCACGAGCAAACACGATTGTTATCATTACATCTGAGTCTCCGGCTTCGCTCACACCTTGGCAGGTATCTGCAGCCTGGACGGACTCATTCGGAGATCATTCCATTACGTCTGATTCACGTCTGGGAAGCAGTTATTGCTCCTCCTGTCTCTCGTTTCTCAAATGCGTTTATGGAAGAGGGTTAAAGGCTCCTCTCACCGGCACGTTCGGAAGCACTTCGGGCCGCTTTATATCGTATACAGCGGTGCTGATACCCTCTTCATTTACAGACATTCAGATCCGATTCCAATCCAATTTGTCTCTCATTTCCGGTCTCTCTCTCTCTCTCTCTCTCTCTCTCTCTCTCTCTCTCTCTCTCGCTCTATTGAGTAATCACATTTCTGTCAGAGGGCTTATCACACTTCTTCTTGCTCCCTGATTGTAGACAAAGAGGAGTTGAGAATGGCTTTGAAATGGACCACAACAGCAGACTTTTGAAGGAATCAACCAGGGCCGGCCCGAGGCACAAGCGAACTAAGCGGCTGCCCTGGCCACCAGGGGGCCCCCCAATCGTTATTATTTTTTTTTTTTACAATTAAATAACTTAAACAAGTGATATAAATGAAGGAATGAATGAAAATGACTAACATTCTATTTTTGATTATATTAATGTTTGCCTATTTTGGTTTTATTTAAAAGATTGCATATTTAATGCACATTTGCAAATAATTTTAGTTTTGTGACAGTTTGTATTCAGAACTTTTAATTAAAGAGTGAAGTATTTTAAGTATCTTTATTTATTTATTTGGTATTATAACCTCACTGTATTCATTTATAATTTTCGCTTTAACATTATAGCGTGACATTTGTGCCAATAATCTTCTAGCACAGGTGACTGTGCGTGGTGGGAGGGGGGCCCCCAAATCAAATTCTGCTTAGGGCCCCCAAGAGGCTCGGGCCGGCACTGAAACCAACGGAGATATTTTAGACTGTGGACGCAGCTTGAAGGAGGAAATCTCGATGTGTATTTTCATTCGCTTCCACAAAGTGGTGCTTGACCTTAATGTGGAGGATAGAAATTTAAAATAACAATGAGTTTTTATTGAGTGACCTACTTTTGTCCCTACAACACTAAATTTGGCAAAGAAAGTCAAAACGTGTGTCCACACGTCTCATCAGTGCTGAAGTTGACTATTACATTGTGGAATCATTCATCTTCCTTGACAACTATTCTATGTCTTTTGTCTTTGATAATTTGTGTGTCCCCTGGTATATGGTATATGACTCCCAAGGGGACATGGCAACAATTACAACAGTTAACATGTTTTATGTTGGATGTGCTTTTTGCATGAAAAAAAATAAGATAAACCGGCATTTTAAACACAACCTCCACACTTGAAGAACAGTGTGTTTAACGTGCACTATACAGAATTCAACAGCGCATCGCTCATCTTCCGTGAGCTCCCCGCCCACTGTCTGACCATGTGATCTCTTCTTCTTCTTCTTCCTCTTCTTCTTCTTCTTCTTCTTCCCACGCCCCAGAAAGCCCGACTGGCCAGGATCAGAATATCCAAGTCCGGCAGCGCCAACGCCTTTCTGCACAGCAAGCGCCACGGCCTGCTGGACGAGCTGCTGGAGCTGACGGTGAACACTGCTCCCTTTTAACACCGGGGTGAAACGTCGGCGCACACTGTGGTTCCACTGGGGTGGGAGATTAATCACGCTGTTCCCTTTTTCAAACACCCCTTTCCTGCTCGTTAATGGCAGCTCACTGAAACTCAATAGGTGGAGAGCAGAACGCAAACATCCACAATCGACGAGGGCCGAGAATTATTGCTGTAATTGAGGAAAAGAACGATTAAGAAAAACGATTAAGAGTCATTACTTTCCGGTTGTTCTACGGGCCGGAAGTGATGGAAGAGCAGTCGTTTTAATAATCTCCTGTGTGGGTGGCTATTTTTTTTAGTTGTCTTTAATTCAGAAACTTTATTTTATTTCATCGAATTCTCAGACAACAGAGGTTGTTTTACTTTCGATTGTTGTTGTGTTGCTCTCTTGGTTAATGCACAAACTGAACAGTGGGGAAGCAGATACCTTAAACTCACTGCAACTGCAGTATTGTTATATTCCTGTTTTGTGTCATCATCTTAATACCCGAGTTCAGGGACGTAAATCTGGTCCAACATTAAGGGGGGACAATAAACATAAAATTTGTGAAGAGCAATTTTTGAAGGGGACACAAATAATACAGCCATAATGATACTTGTAGAGGATTTGTGTAGAGGATTAGTGTAGCATGGAGACTGTACCAGTATCCTTCTTTTCAGTGTTTCTCTCAATGAAAAAGCTGACTAAATTGACCAAAATACTCATCTTTAAAACCATTTATTTATTTTTAAGTTGTTTACAATCAAGCCACAAAAACAGCTTAAAACATGATGACTAATTTTGAAAAAGAAATACAATGCTTTTGTAACAAATAAATGTTTTAGGGTCATATGAGTTAGGTTCACCACACGGTCATATTATAATTATAAAATTATCTTGCGTCCTCCACATAAATATTCGGTTTCTCTGGGACAGAGGAAGTATACCTAACTGATCAGCCACTTAACTTCATATGGAGCAAAACACAACTGTAGCTAGATCTTAACCCTAATATCAGTTCACACACATAACGTTAGGCTTATCGCCGTGGTAACGTTAGCTAGTTGTAGTGGGGGCATATCCAACAAGCTATTAAACAAGCTGGGTAACATTACATTATATCACACTAGCATAGCCGACTTTTTTGTCATGACTAATTCATTAATTACTCAGCAGCATTTGTATTTGAGAAAAGAAAAACTTCATTCGATGTTTAATGTGAATAAAATAGCCTTAGACCGCCAACTTACTACGTTCCTGTCACTACCCATGTGACTGGGATTCGAGTGCAGATCGCGCTAACAAGCAGTGGACCAAACCACTGTGAGGCAAGGGAGGGGGGACTCAAAATGTTTCGAAACCTAAAAAGCATTTTTGGGGGTTTGTATTGTTTTACTTCTTACACAGATATTCTAACTCTACATCAATATGTTATTTACAAGACACACCATTGTTTTAATGATATTTATAGGGGGGGACAGCCCTTAGATGGGGGAGGTCCTGACCCCCCAGTCCCCCCCGGGATTGACGCCCCTGCCTGAGTTTAATCCAAATCGCTCAGCAATTGGACAGTTTAGTTGACTTAAACGGGGAGAAACAGCCAGCCTGCATTAACTTTTGGCTTTTTTTTTTATTACTCTGGACATGACACGCTAATTATCTCCTGGTTTTTAACTTCACACACACACACAATCTATTGATCTTCTCATGTAAATCTCTGAAAGAAAGTAAAAAATGGTGTTTCTTAACCAAAAAGCCAAATGACATGTACTTCTCTTTGTGTCCACTTGCAGGCGTCGACCAACTGTCTACTCTTTAAAGTAAGCATCCACCGCCGTAAGCCTTTTTTCTGGTCAAGTGCGAGCAAATAGCTCACATCGCTTCGATCCCGTCCGTCACTCTGTGCCGTCGTTCGGATCTGATTGAGTGCGGTGAAAAGCTCACGGGGGTCCGAGAGCGGTTACAACTATCGAATAAACGCCATCTGTGAGAGCTGAGCGACTCACATCCCCTCTATGTGTGTGTGTGTGTGTGTGTGTGTGTGTGTGTGTGTGTGTGTGTGTGTGTGTGTGTGTGTGTGTGTGTGTGACACGAGGCTGCCACAGTCCCGCCGCAGCACATTAGGGTGGTGTCACTGCTGTCAGTCAGCTACATGCTGGAATCGCTGGTCCTCTCGCCACCTGCAGTGGAGTCTGTTGGTCTTTTTACGGCTTCCTCTAAAAGGCTTTTAAAGACAGTCACCAAATCACCGGCTTATTATCGTAACGGGGGATTTATTGATAATCTAACTAAAGACACACCTCTTCAGACGGCACCTTGACTAAACACTTACAAATTGCAGCACTTAAATTGTATTGGCTCTTAAATTGTTCTTATAATGGCTCTTGTCTATAACAAGTTGTAAATCGGCTTTTTTTGGGGTTGAAAAAGTACTTTCTTGTTTCTTGTTCTTTGAGTTTGTGTCACTTCACTGTGGTTGAAATGCACTTATTGTGAGTCGCTTTGGAAAAAAAAGCGTCAGCTAAATGACACGTAATGTAACGCAATAACCCTGTCAAGCTTTATGTGAACATGGCGTACAAAGACCACACAGCTGGATCCCTTCATCTGCCATTTTCACGTAGTTTATTTGTGAGATATTTCAGTTGTGGCAGATTTGTGGGTCTGTGTGCGTGCATACATCGGGTCCCTTACCCCTTACCCTGAACGCCTTGAAGGAATTTGTCTATTAGAATGGTCGAAGTTTACTGTGACCTCACAAAAAAACCTCTCTGGCCACAACACAATAACGCAACCGCAGCGTCACACAACCACAAGGCGGGAATTCTTTCTGTCCCCTAAAACAGGTTGGAAACAAGTCAACGTTTTGTTTTTTAACATCAGCCACTGCCAGAGATTTGACTGCAGCATGGCAGTCCTGCAGGTTATTGACTTATTTCGACTTATTCTATTTGTCAAGTATTTGATTCACCGGCTGAGCAGGAACAGAGGTTTTCCCATCTGCTCATTATGACAAATAGGAACTTGAATTTTCCATAAATGTCACAATTCCCTTTCTATAATGAAGCAAAAAAATGACCCCTCCCATAATAACTATGTTCTGTATTACTTGCTTCTATCAACCACATTGTGAGAAATTAAAGAGCGAATTCTTCTCAATCAGAGAACTCACAAGACATTAACAAAAAACCTTTTGTGTGAAATCACCAGGGTCACTTTCCACACTGTCGCATGAAAGCAACCACGAGCCTCGTCACTGCTCTCAGTCTTTGTCGTGCCCACGTCATTGAATTGTTTACGCGTCTGAATGAGAGTCCTTCACATTGTCACATTGTGCGCTGTGCAAAGGGAATTTATTTGTTTTGCGTTTTCATGTTTTTTGGCAGTTCTCATTACTTTGAGACTAAGCTGAGCTGCGGCTTTGACACATTTTCATCACTTTCTTCTGTTGTGTTTTTCCACCTTCATACATCAATAACGGGAACCTCACACGACGCACGTTGGTATCATTTGGATCATTCATGAGAGAGAGCTGATAACAACGCAGCTTTAGACTTTAGACAGTAGTTCCATAAACTGGAAGTGGGAGTTAATTTCCTCCCGTCTCACACGGCGAACCACACAAAAGCCAACGACGGCATGAATTGTCATCAACGGGAGGATCAAGTCACACTGAGTTCAAACCGGTTCATAAGTTATGTCATTTTTTATTGGTCACCTGCTAACTACAAAGTTGAGCCACGTCTGACTTTACATTACTGATGACAGAGTGAATTGTTTCACAGAGTGAGAGGCTTTAATGAGTAATGTAACATTCATCTACTGTGTGTGTGTGTGTGTGTGCGTGTGTGTGTGTGTGTGTGTGTGTGTGTGTGTTGCTTACCAAGGATACAGAAGAGGATGAGCAGAAGCTGACCAAGTGCACCTCTTTGTTAGAGAGACAACACCACCACCTACTGAACTGTCTGGAGAAAACCACTGTGGGTACACGGGAAGACTTCTCTACGCTACGGCGGCATCACAGATGTTAACTGATGCTAAAATTACTCTGTTTTTTTATTTCCTTAATAACTGGAATATATTGAGCTTTATTGCTGTCAAAGTCAATCAATATGTATAGAACAGGGTTCGATCTTCATTCTGCAAATATGATGCAAAGAAAATTACTCATTAGTATGTTATAGGAAATCACAATGTATTATCCTCCTTTTGTGTATTTAATCCTCAAATAATGTTTAAGTCTGTTTTTTTATTTTACTTCCTTGTCTGTTTTCCCCTCCCCTTCCTGTTTCTCCCCCGCAGGCTCACGTGTTTGTGGACGAGCAGATGTACCAGCAGAACTGTTCCGAGGTGGCGCTGCAGACGTGCCCGTCACGCAGCCCCTCCACCTCCTCCTCCACCCACGACAGCTCGGTCGGCAGCTGCTGTGGCTGCAGGGCGAAGAGAAACGCCCCTCTGCCCTCCGGCCCTCCCGTCCCCACACACCAGGGGCCCCTGCAGGAGCTCAGCGCCCTCCACATACAGTCGCACGCCGCCAGGTAACGGCTGCGTAGCTGAGTGAAAGGGTTACCGCAACAACGAGAGGTAGAGATGGAATTGCCATTTTAAAAAGGCAAAATAAAGTTATTTTCAACTTAAATGGCTTATTATCCAATGGTGTAATGCTTGAATGTCTGCAATTATGTGCTTACCACAAGCATGTGAGCTCTGTGAACTGTTATTATTATTGGTCAATTACTCAAATGGGCTGTTTTCATGGAACAGTCTGCCTTTTATGTACTTGGAGATGCTGTCGTCTCTCACATTACTTAAGTGTTAACACTTTTTTTTTTTTTCACCCGCAGTCGCTCAAACCTCAACCGCAAAACCGACGAAAGCGGGCGGCTCAACAGCAAAGGCAGCCGCATCACCACGGCGATCATCAGCCTCCCGAGCCCCCCCGACCTGACGCCCGACGGCGACAGCCTGCGCCGGCCCCCGCAGAGGAGGCCGCCCCCTGACCCGGCTCTCCGCGCGGCCCCGGGCGCCCAGACGGCCGCGAGCTCGGCCGGCATCAACGTCATAAAGGTCTCTGCCCTGTGACGGATACAACCGGATGAGGAGCAGAGGGAGCAGGCGGAGGAGGAGGAGGAGGAGGTGGACGGGCCCAAACAGGTTACACGACTTTGGCGGACGCACCGTGTCCCGTCTCACCGGGTCAACGGGGAGGGCGGCGCATGTGTGGACAGGGAAACACAACCTTGCTGCGTTGTGTGTGTGTGTGTGTGTGTGTGTGTGTGTGTGTGTGTGTATGTATGTGTGTGCGATAGACGCGGACAAATTTGCTGCATTTCTAACAGCAGTGCAGGTGTTTTTACAGCAAACAATTGTGGAAAGAATTGCACACTCAGCGTATCGGAGAAATCATTAAAAAGAATAATGTGTTGACTTCAAATGTGTCTGAAGACGGATTAAGAAAAGTGTTGACTGTGTTTACTTGAGTTTGTTCGAACTTGTTTGTGTTCCGTGTTTGTCTAAAGAGTTTTTGGAGAAAAAAAAAAAGAAGAAGAAATGTTTGGCTTTCTTTACAGCAGCATTTTTAAAGTCCTGTACGTACGATGCTGCTAATGTCATATCGCTGAAATGTGAGTTGTTTTGAATCATTTTTTTCAAATTTGTATCTATTCAAGGTGTCAAAGACTCAAACCAAACTGTGCTTTTTAGTTGCTTCATGTTTATATTCCAGACTTCAGGCAGTGAGACTGACCGGACTCACAGGTTTTCATGCTGAGGTGAAACAAAGCAAATGGCTTCAACTTGATAGTAAAAAAAAAAAAACTCTTTTAAATACTTTCAATATTTTTATCAAATATTGAGTGCAGCTTTATTCTCTATTTTCTTCACCCTCTCTACGGCCCTCAGACCCAAGCCTCTTTGTACCTACTGAATTTAAAAAAAACGGAAAAAAACGCGGATTATTACACATTTCAAATGTAAGAGACAGCAGCACATACACGACAAATAAACGGCCATTTTTTACTGTAATAGAAGAACACGTCGTCAGTGTGCTTGTTAGCTGGGGAAAGTTATTGTTTCTTTTGTATTTGTATTCCTTTCATTGGATTTGCTGGAAAACGATCAAATATGTCCCACCTTATCCTAAATTAATTCAATTATATCCAGTTTCTCCCAATGTGATCGGTGCTGTTTCCCCCATACAGTAGTTAAAAGCTTCATTTCCAACGCTGCCTCCGCTGTCCGAGAGATGATGATCAATGGACCTGAAATTCACAATTGTAAAGAAATAAAGTAATTGAGGATGTGCAGACTCCTGTGAGGTCCTCTGTTGGTTTAATATTCCATTGTGTGAAATAATGTTGAAAGCCTCAGCAGAAAGTAACTCACAGCACCCTGAGTTGGGACTGTTCTGTCACACTACTTCCAAAGGTCCATTAAGAAACCGAAAGCTCCACAAGGGGCGTTCAATAAATCTCGATAATCCCCAAAGATTTTCCACCGGACGGCCGAAATAATGCATTCTGACCTTGAAACTATAAACGACTGAAAATGAACTCGGGACGATTTGCATTCCGGTTTATGGCCTTACTCCTACGTTCATACCTGAATCCCATCCCGTTGCTCGCTGTGGTTCGTTTTAAAGTCGACGGACGCCTGGTGTTTGGAATAGTCTGTGCGTACCGGCCCAAGTGTGCAATTGTTACTCGTGTGAAACAAACAACGTCTTTATTCGTCTTGTTTTTTGCTAATGCGCGAAGTGACATTGTCTTTGGTTGTGTCGGTATACCGCGTGTCGCATTCCTGTACGTGTACGTGTTTTTTTTTTTAACCGAGCTTTACGACGGACGGCCCGTTTTGCCGCCCTCCTGTAAGAGCAGCAAAGCAGCAGTACTTCTCTTGTTCCTCAGTGGGAGAACGTGACCGAACGGACCGTTCTCCTTCTCGCGGTTACACAACTCTGTTGTGGGCCTGGTGACTTGGATCTCGGTTGGACACGTTATCTACACAGCAGGGCTTTTATCGTCGATCACCAACAGGAAGCACTTCTCCTGCTGTGAAAGCATCACTTGTTCACATGGATGGACTTGCCTTCGAAGGCATTGAGGGGGGGGGAGGCACTTTTTTAAAAGTCTTGGCGTTGCTGTTTGTGTTTTTGGTTCTTTTTGAACTGGGCTTTTTTGTCTGTTTGTTGTGTTTTAGTATTCTGTCGGGTTATTTGTTATATCGGCGCTGACGTTTCAGACTGGAAATAAATTCTACGAAAGAAACAAGTGTTTTTGTTCTTCTCGATCATGTTTGTATTTTGTATTCTATACATGTTTGTATTTAATGGTTATTTTAAACCATTGTGTGGGTTCCTGTCTGAGCTTCTGTGTAAAAGGTCGCACACTTACAGCTACAATGCCAAGCAAAATTTAACATGCAAAACTGTCACTTTTTTGACATAATTAACTTCGACTTAAAACCTTTTGACATACTCATTGGGGTTTTTTTGGACTAATTATACTATGACTTTTTTGACAAGCTATAATTTCTTCGAGACATACATGTGACTATTTCTCAAACTTTTTGGACATATAATAGTATTGTTTCTTCATATGATTTTTTGACACACTATACAACAACTGTTTTAATCAGACTTTGTATGACTTTTCTTTATTTTATATGACATTATTTACCATGACTTATTTTGACATTTTTTTGATATGCTAAATTTTTCTTGACCTTTTTTCACATTTTCTACATTTTTATTGAACAAAATACTTAATCTGTTACACTTTGTTGAGCAAGATACGCATGAACGACTCGGCAAATTGATGAAGATTTTAACCAGCCAATGAGAAGCTACATCCTTGAAACTATTACATGGTCCAACCGCACCTTCTGATCTGCAGCTGCGTACATGTCTCACTAGAGGGCAGCATCATACACAATTCATCTTTTGTAAAGACTACAGAGGCTCTATAAACTTACAATTCACACTATTGGTTTTGGTATCAGAACTGCATTCGACAGTTCATCCTCATCAAAATGACTTATTAAGTCATTTAATGTAACAACAATGTGTCTAAATCCCTTTTTACAGTAACCTGGTTTGTAAGAGTACTGATTTGTGTCACAACTTTATAACAAACCTTCTGCATCTCACATATTTTAATGATTGATCCTTGCACGTGTACAGTAATTCATGTTTTCCCTATCATAACTTTTTATTAACCTCCACACGACACAAAATAACGAATGAACATTACACGATCAAACTAGTTAAGTGAACGCAACGCTCAGCAAAAGCAGCGTCCAACTGCTCGACATGAAGTGATGCACAACGCCAAAGAGCAGTTGTGTGTGACGCACCTCGTAAATACCACACTGTGTGTGTGTGTGTGTGTGTGTGTGTGTGTGTGTGTGTGTGTGTGCGTGTGTGTGTGTGTGTGTAGGTGTGGGTGTGTGTGTGTGTGTGTGTGTGTGTTTGACCAGGTGGTGCTAGTGAGCTCATCGCACGCCACAAAACGTACTCCTACCTTTCACAGCGTGTGACGTCATTAGTGGCGGTCTGCGTCACGCCTTCACACGGAGAAGCTCGGCTGACTCGCACGGACTGTGACTGATTCAGTCTGGACATAAAACGCGACGCAATGCAAACACAACTTTGAGTAGAGAAATGACAGTAGTCATGTGACAGGAAACGAGGGGCAAGACATTTCGGGAAGGACTGAATAACCGGATTCAAACCAAAGACTTTGCTTTATAGCCTGTAACACAGCAAGTTCTGGACCTTTAGATGGCGGTGTACTAACAGCTTTGGCAGAATAGTTTGTTTCCTTAAAAATACATAGTAAAGAAGAAGAAAATACGTCACGTTCAACCAAAGGTAGATAATCACTCCATTGTGACCCTAATAAAAAAGCTTCAGCTAAAAATGACATGATGACAATATGAAAATCGCACATTGCATTGGAACCGCATATGTGTGTATTCATGTGAGGAGGAAGTTATTGTAGCAACTGGTGAAGCAGTAATCTTCTTTTGTTCAACCAACTGTCAAAAAAAGAAAAATATTCAAATAACTAAAGGAACACCAGGAGCAGTTATCACCAATCCACTTGGTTTAATATTCTATACCTTTGATATGTTGCTCAGAAGCAACTAATGATGCAATGAAAAGTACTAAAGTCATAACTCATCCCATTATCATTCCTTCATCTGTCTCCTGTTACTGTTACTGTTTTACGAAACATGATGACATAAAGACATTTCAGGGGACTGACCGCTTGGAAACGGCTGCGTTTCATAGACGGGGAAACGTTGCATCCTCACGGTGCCTGCTGCTGTTTCCTTTCAAATCCAGAGACAAGAAAGCCTCTTCCATTCAATTACTCTCACCACTTCAGCACAGAGACTTTACATAAGACCCGAGAGATGCAGTGAAAGCGTTGAAACACCTGATGCCGCTTCAAACGCACTCCAAATATAAGACATACAAGTCAGCAGATGTAGCGGAACAGTTGTTGCTGCTCCACTTGCTGCCTGTGTGTCGCAGTGCAGAGTGATCCGAGGAGACGCTTCCTTATCCAGTAATGGCAGCTGGGAGGAAGTGGACACATGCAGGAGAAGCAGCTGCAGGTCGGAGGTCACATTTGTGGGGAAATTGCTCCGAATCGCAAAGCAGCTCGCTGAACTTTTAAATTAGACCCAGAAGTCGTCGTCGTCTCGCGGTAAAGACTGCTGCGTCTTCAAACTCAAATGGTTGGATTTGCAAAGGAGATTGTATCCAAGTAACAAGTGCAAATATCTTCCTCTCGAAAGTTAAGTAATCCTCAGAGGATGTTCTTCCTTCTTTCCGTGCTTTGGGAATCTGAGATGAGTGGTTCTCTAACAAACATCAGGACTGAGAGGAAAGGTTCCAGATGACAGAAGGATGTGCGAGGGCACCGAGTCTCCTGACTGTCGGCTAACGTCTTCGCTGGAGGTGGATGGGATGCGTCACCTGTTTTTGCACTACAGAGCTGGGGATTTTTGTGTGTTTGAGTGTCAGATTCTTCTAAAGACGAGAATGTTCTGAAATCATGTTGAATCAATCGAAACAGAACCAGGCATAAAATAACTTTGAACATTTTTAATCCAATCTCAAGCAGTCCTATCAAATAACTGAGCAAGATGAAATGCTTTGCACATTAATTATTAACTTATTAACGCTAAGGACAAAACACAACAAACTACATCTTCATAACATTTTAAATGGTTTAATTACACAAGTAGTTTCCCTCAAATTATTTTTTTTCCCACCAAAGTAAAACCGACCTGATATGCAGTGAAGGTGGTCTTCATGTCATTGATTACATCTCATCAATGGCAAATCTATATTGTGAGGGAGGAATTAACTGCCAACCTGCATTTGCAAATCTTCCTTCTCTCACTGAAAAAAAGCATCATATCCGGCTCAGGTGCTTCCTCACAGCAAAGTTGGCCAGGAAACGGTCAGTGTGATGACACATCTGGTCTCTTTTACTCACATCCTCCTCAAGCTTCCTCCTTGAGGCCGATTGAGCCTGGACAGAATCCATATCCTACACAGTGTGATGGCACGGAGGCGTTCACTTTCTCCACCCTGGATTCCAGCTGTGTCCAGATGCTTCAGTTGTGGCACATTTCTGTGACGTCACTGCGAGCTCAACAAAACGCCGGGTCCTCGTTTCGGAGGAGAGTCCGTCCTCCATCGGCTGCGTGGGCGCTCCTCTTGAATGGGGGAACAGCGGAGGAGCGAAACGTGCTGAGCAAACGTACACACACACACACACGCACACGGACACGCGGCAGGCTGACGGGAGCCACCGAGACGCGCACACGCAACCGACGGAGTCCCGGCCACAACAAGGAGCTCGTCAACACGTTTGGAGTGAACGCATTTTTCGTCATCAGTAGGGGTTTTTCTTCTGCTTTTTTTTAGTGGAGATTACAGGATTTGAGCCACGAGCCGCGCGCGCGCATTCCTCGGCAGGTTTTTGCGCATCTCGTCTCGAGCGTTGTTTTGAATCCGTCATGCTCGAGCGGCGACGAGCCGTGCGTTTGTTCTGAAATTCTTGTATTTTCAACACAAACAAACCAAAAAAAAAATGGAACAGAGGCTCAAACCAGAGTGCAAAAACATGGACGCGTGTCTGAGGCGACTGAAGCAAGAGCTGGTAGGTCCCCTTCTCTCTACTCTACTTCTACTACTGCGAGCAGCAGATGTGGTTCCACTTTGTAATGTTCATGTTGCACGTGTTTAAATGTGCACATTGGCGCAAAGAAAGGAGAAAAAATGAATTCCTATTTACAAAAAATATTTGATGTTTTTTTTTAGCACATGATGTTTTTCGCTCATTTTGAAGTCTTTCAGCTTCATTTGGGGGGGGCATGTGTATTTCTCTTTTTTTTTACCCCGTTAATCTTTGTAGGCTTAAACGTTTGAGCACCAGAGGCATGTGTACATATCCTCCTCCTCCTCCTCCTCTTGGTGCTCCATCTGGGACAGATGTTTTAAATCTTAATGAGCGACACAGTTTCTTCCCTTTTCTCAAGGAAGACTTAATCAGAGGGACCCTAAAAAAAAAACGAGTTTTAAGATTCGTAGTGAACTTAATCCTCATTTGCAACGGACTGGAGATGGGTTGGTTAGTGAATAGTCGCTTAAGGGATGGACAGCGTAATCCAGCGAGAGTTCTGATATAATATTAGTAGTTTGTTCACTTTGAGGCACCAACGGGAAGAGTTTTCTGGCTGTGGATCTTTAAAAGGTGATGATTTAGTGTTTTAAAGCTCAGTGAAGAGAAGATTTCGCCTGGAAATCTGGGTAAAAGACATTTTGAACACACAGCAAATAACGAATTCATCTCAAAATAAACTGATTAACCAGTAAGAAAATAATCACCAGCTGCTGGGAGTCACACTGCGGTGAAGTGTGAGTGAAATTTGCAGTCACAGGGAGTTTCATCCCATTATAATACCATAAATACATCTGTGCGTTCCCCCTTATCTAATACACCCACGTCTCCTGCCATATAATAAACAAATATGCTTTACGGTGGATCGTTTAAAGTGCCGTCTCCCGGCGCTGTCCTTGAAATTTGAAAGCACAATCTGGACGCTGCACCCTCACACACCCAAACCATTTGGCAGCGACACACTGAAAGGAGCCTTAACTGGCACAGATGCCATTTGGATTCATCTTCAAAGCAAACAGAACGGATTCGTTCTTTCCCTCCAATGCAGCCGAGAAAAAAGCCTCGTACGGCCTCGTACGTTTCCCAGCACGATCTGCTCTGTGACTTCCCTGAGTCAGCCACAGGTCGTCTGCGAAAGTGGCACTCGAGATCTAAAGGGGAGTTGATGCTGCCAGCGGGACGTGTTGTCGGACGGAATAGGGAAATCAAAACAGATGCCGGTTATGGATCCCCCGCAGCAAAGGACCATGTGGGATTCAATCTGTTGTTCAGAGAAAACGAGGGGCGCCCGGGCCAAGGTTGTCACTTTTCTTTCCACTGTGACAGGTTTTTTTTCATCCGTTGGACCATGTGGAGAGCGCTAAACCGGCTCCGTCTGCAGCGCAGAGTTCACAAACAACCCAACAAGCGGAAAATCCTCAATCGGGTCACTGATTTTTTGGGGGGGATCAAGCTGCTGCGTTTGGGACGACGTTGTGTGACGGTTGAAGATACATCACCAAAAAACTTGAGCTTAATTGGAGAATTATTGGACGGCAGTATATTACCAATACCATAATAAAAAATACATCGGAATAATAATGTACAGGGTCTTTTAAAAAAAAAAAAAAGAAACTTTGTCCTCATGATGTAAAAAAAGACAAAAAACACTGGTTCTACAGAAGTGAACCTCGTAGTTTAGTTTCTAGCAGGGCCGGCCCAAGACCTAAGCGAACTAAGCGGCGAACTAAGCGGCGAACTAAGCGGCGAACTAAGCGGCGAACTAAGCGGCTGCTTGGGGCCCCCTCGCTTATGCTGCAAGCAGCCCTAGTATTATAACCTCACTGTATTCGTTTATAATTAGTATTACTATAACAGTATAGCGTGACATTTGTGCCAATAATCTTCTAGCACAGGTGACTGTGCGTGGTGGGAGGGGGGCCCTAAATAAAATTCTGCTTAGGGCCCCCAAGAGGCTCGGGCCGGCACTGGTTTGCAGTGTTTGGAGGGTTGTTGTAATGTGAGCCTTGCAGTCTGTGTGGGGCAGCGGAAGGTCACACTTGGAACATTTGACCCTTGACCCCCGACAACACGCCGGCGACGCTAAACCTTCAAAGCCGTCGGATCAGTTTCCAAGTCAGCTCGAGTGTATCGCCGGTGGTGCGAACTGAGAATAGAGTTTGTCAACAGGCCGTTGGCTCCACTTTGTTTCCGCGCGGCTCCTTTGCTTTCAACGGCAACAATGAAATATTTTTAAGCTCACGCGTGACTCATCATTCACAGACAGAGAGTCACGGCCCGCTCGGTGCAAACACCGAACCGTCTTTGAGTCATCTCGTCTAACGGCGGGGTTCCCACCTGCATGTCAGAGACCGAAGCTGGAGCTGATTTCGTGAGCGCCGTACTCCTCTATCCATCTCACACCCAGAGGCGCATTTTAAAAAAAAACATAACCGGAGGCTTGGAACTCAACACCAAAAGCCAGCAGGCATGCGGCCATGTGACCGGAGGAAAATACAGTGCCCGTTCTTTGTTACCTTTAGGGCGCGGTATCAGAGGACTGCACACGAAACAAAGACGCGTAGTGGTATAACTTTAAGCTTGTTTTTTGTTTTGTTTGGTGGCTCCCTCGTGGCTCCTGCTCTCCAACCTGCCCTTCCTTCCCCTGTAGCTAAAATTGGCGTCGCTCAGAGTGGCAGCTGCAGGGTTTTGCGCGGGCGATTGTTGTGTTTGAGGTGGCTTTCACAAAGCCTGTTTGTCGTTATGAGACCGTGTGCACGGAACCTGCTTTATTACGATGTTATTTGAAGAAATAACGGCGGATTTGTTCTTACGGGCGTTGCTCCGTGTCTTTGGAGTCTGCAAATTGCGTTTTGTTCCAGGTTATTGCTTTGTCTCGCCAAAAATAAATTGGAGTTCTGCTACTGAAATAAACGATCTGTTGTAGAATTTTAAAAAGGAATACAAATTGGGGGGGGGGTTTTGGCTACTTTTGGGCAGCAGAACAAGTTTTCGAGAGAATATTGAGAAATAATCGTCATATAAAGTTGTTGTGCAGAAAATGTAACGGTAAAGATGCATATTAACATAACCAGCAGGTAGTGGAGTGGATCAATACGATTTTCTTTCCTTAAAAAAATCAGCTACCCGATGGGTCTATCAATACATCCCACATACTCCTTTGATCCATAGTCAATAAAAAAACATATTGATGAGTGCATTTATTCAAGAGTCCCATTTACTTGGACAGTTTATAACAAAGCACCTGCAAACAGTCCAGACTTCAACAATAAAGCTCTGAATTCCACACTAAAGAACTGACATGCATGCGGCTCTGATCGTGAAATGCATTAAAGCCTATGGACTCCTATTCCAACCCTCCCCATCAATACATTAAGGCGCCTATAAATTGCTGTCAGACTGAGGGGGTCGGGGTGGGGGGAGGCGTATTCGGAGTCTCCGCGAAACCTACGTCACTCTCGGTGTTACAACTGTGGGCGAGAGAGTCGGTTGTGTCCTCTCACCGCCCGCACACACTTTCGAAGACGTTTCTAGCATTTATTGCCTCCACTGAGGATTTTTTAGCCGGAAATAAAGTAGATTTGGATCCCGGACGGTGTTCAGGACGCGTCTGACATTCTGCTGACGTACAGTGATGCATAAAGCTGCTAGGGGGGCTTTGTATATTCCCCAAAGACATCGGCTTACGCACAAGCGACAGGTGCTGTCGTTTTAATTGTCAGCGTTGCCCCGATGACACGGAACAACCTGGCACACCGTTTCTGAAAATAGTTGTCGCTATTGAATGTATTTAATTGAGGCCGTAAGCGCCACCGGAGGAATTCCACGTAGCAACACATTAAATATAACAGGTAAAACATTCGGGGTGAGATATATTGATGTCTTAACATTAACAACCGATGTGTCGTGACCGCTACTCTTTTTTCAACATTATTTGCCCTTTCTTCTCCTGAACGTGGCCCCCCGAGGACATTCGGACCAAACAGTGTCGCCGTGTACCCTTTTTTCGTCAGAGAGGCATTCATCGCCATGTGTGCAGTCATTTCACAGCTTTATTGCCCTCCTGATTGCGGCCTGGAGGCGGTTCCACGCCACAGAGACCCTCTCTGTGTTCCCCCCCCGGACAGAGACGCCATTTCTGTCCTTGACCCACACAGCCCACCATTCATTTTTTAATTAGGGGTGGAGGTGGAGGGAGGGTGGAGGCAGACTAGCCGCTGGCCCGCTCCTTCCAAACAGGAGGGGACCTTTTGGGTGCGATAACCTCGGCCTCACCCGGCAGCCAATAACAGATAAACAACAACAACAACAACAGCGAACAGCCCGTATTTCACGGCCGGATTAGAGCAGTGATTTATTCCTGAGTTCTGGTTTGCGTGTTTATTTCTCACCCAACAATGCGCTTGATGTCGGCGAAGCGAACACAACACAGCACACACACACGCATGCCTCATAAAAAGACTCTGAGTTCATTGGAAGAAGGCGTGTTTGGACATGTTGGGATGTGTGAGCTCAGCGATGTCGAGGGCTGAAGTGAAGGCAGAGAGGTTAATCTCAGCAGACTGCAGAGGAGGAGCATTGATTTATTCCTACTTTTCGATATGTAATTCCCTTGCATGCGCGCTGAGTGCTTCGTGAAAGCATCGCCATGTTACAGACTCTCATACAAAACGAAGAATCACAAATCAATTCCAGTCCTTTTTTAGATGAAAATGGGCAGAAGTTTTTTCATAAGCCTCCATTCAACATTGATCCAAGACTGCAAGTAATTGTTCTTCTTACACTTTGAAGCATTCAACCTCTAATTGCCAATTATGTCCGCTTGGGTGGCATCGTGTGGTAAGAAGGGGCAGAATCTGGACATCCAGTCTGTCATCCTTTCATCCATTCAGCTGGTTTTCTTCATTAAAAAATATATATATATATATACCTTATGTGTATATAAATACACACTTGATTAAATGGCTGAAGTAGTTGAAGGCTTAAGTTCGAATGAAGATTTAACTAAACTTAAGAAGACGTTTTTGGGCAGTAGAACCATTTCCTGCAGGCCCAATTTCATCTAATTAATTATTTTTTTTCTCTGCTCCATTTTTTTTCTGAGTAAGACCTCAAGGTGCATGTGTTGCTCTGCGTCCACTCTGTATTTGTTCTAACGACTAGAAACCGCTGCAGGACCCTGTTTTTTAAAAAGTCACTTTTTGCATTCCCAAGCAGGCGGCTGAAGAGGCTGACATATTTGGGCCAAAAAGTTCAGCCTTGAAATGGCACCAGTGCATTGCATGGAGTTAGTTTGTGCGGTGGAGGTGGAATAATAGGGTTTAGTCTCCGCAGGGCACAATATGACTTATTAATGTAGCCTGAGAATAGAAACTCTGGGCTTTTAAATAACCAACAAAAATGTTGCCTGCGTTTAGGGGATAATGGGAAAGCCGCATGTGAGTGTTAAATGATGGTGTTTTTGGTTTGCGTGTGCAAACAGGTGAGACCCTTTTAGGCTTTTCAAAATCAAATATAATACATTTAAGTGGTCCATATTTCCCCGGCAGCTCGGAGCGTGTTAATCCCTCCGCTGATCCCTGCATAAACTTCCCCGAAGCCGCATGTCTGCCTCTAAAGATGTTGCGACAATACATAATTCTGCACGTCATATTGTCTCCAGACTTGTTGACCTTTGATGTGGAGGAAAGTGAACCGTAATTACATACTCTCTGCCAGGCTCTCCCAGGACGCAGCCAATTACAGCTACCGAAGTCAGCCATATGTGGAAGGCACAGAGACGAGAGACAGCCTGATTGTGCTAATTACATGTACCTTCTCTGCCTAATTCAGCGACACAACGGGAAGCTCAGAGGCTTTTGTTCCCGGCATGTGCGTCGCTCGGCTTATTATGTGATCTCAGAGGCTGTTAACGCATCCCGTGGACCTACTCGGCCATATGTTAGCGACGAGCAGAGCACTTTCACCCAGAGGTTTCAGGGTGACGGGGCGAGGTATTGGATAAGTGTCCATTTACAGACCGTAAGCGTTGATTGACAGTTCAAAGCAATACTTATGAGCCAATAACTAACTATCCAAATGCCAAAATCCAAAATCCAAATTTTTCTACGCTAACATTTGCTAATGTAGCAGTGCAGCTGGGGCTGCAAACATGAAGCTGACAAACAGCTTCATGTTTGGACCAAAGAGGTGAACAGGAAAACTGTCAATGCCAACACCAAAGAAAGTCAGTTTAGAATTGACTGCTTATAGAATGCTTACATTTGTTTTTTACATTTTTTTTCTCACGGCTATTTTCTAATTGAAATGAAAAGATAATTTTTTTGTCAATGAATAACACATGTGTAATTCCCAGAAAAGCATAAAACTGTCTCTTCTCTCACGGTGCCTATTGGGTGCTATTGTTGCCAGTTGTCCAAGGTGGAGACTTTTCCCACCCTGGGGGGCAACACAACCAATGCTCCCTCAAGATTAAGTATCACAGCCTGATGATGTTACACCCCCCATCCTCCTCCCCCCATCATGTGTTCCTATGGTGACATCCATAATTAAATCCAACAACAGTTTTCTCTTGGACATTTAAACATATGGCGAAGGATCCCCACCCTTCACACCCTCCCTCCCCCTCTACTCCCCCTTTGGCCTCCCATCCTCAATCGGCCGGCTGACTCTCCCCCGTCCCTCTCACTTGCAATCTGCCCTTTTGCTCCTCTCATTGTGGGTCCCGTTTCCGCATGAGTGACCCCTCCGCCAAGCGTTTGGGGATTACAGTCTAGACGGCCAACGCCGATTGGCTGTCACACCCGGCGCTATTACCCCCCCCCCCCCCCCCCCCCCCCCCATTGGAGGGAGATACATATAGGCTCCGCCGGACAGATCCGTTGGAAAGGTGAGAGACGGTGACAAGCTGGCTGAGGTGCCGACTAAGAGCCAACAGGGGGACGCACATGGATACTCATCACTGCTGCTCTGTGCCCGTTTAGAGAAGGTAAGGGTCGGGGTTCAGTTCTTGAGATTTGTTAGGTATGATGGAATAATTTTTTTCTTTTTAATATTAGATATTTTACTTAGGTAGTGACACTTTTTTTTCGATCTGGTGATAGAGGCCTGTTTTGTGTGAAATACACTGCATTCATGTTTAGTCGTGTTGGTATAAAGGGAAAAAGAATCACACAACCAGTTCCCACAGACACGCTTTCAAAATTCCTGGCATGCTTCCTCTCACCTTCCCACGGACGTTTTATTCATTTAAAGAAAGGAGGATTTAAGTCCTCGATCAGTTGCTTCCTTTTGCCAATGTGAGCGTGTTCTCAGAGGAAGATAAACATGTTGTCGCGTCAGGAGAACGATTTAAAAACGTCTGGGTGGTTCAAGACGGTTCAAGACTACAAGTTGAGACGCAGGTCAGGATGCTGCCCGCCGGCGTTCCGTCGGCCCTCGGGAGAAACGGTTAGTCTGGGATCACATGACACAGAGGGAGGAGGGTGAAAGCACAGCGTATCACTGCCGCACAGAAGGAAGTAAGAGTGGAGACAAAGAGCCCGGAGCAAAGAGCAAATATGGATTAAAGTAAGTGGAGGGGAAATGGAGAGTAAAAAGAGAGAAAAGGGTGGAGTGCTGTTCTGCTTTACAGCGTTCATGGGTTGGATCCAGTCTCATGCTGAGGCCATATGGGACCCTGGACCGTCATCCCAAACTAGGTCACGTAACCCATGACTAAACGAGGGGCACAGCCTGAACAGACACAGAGACATGAACGTAATGCTTTTAATGATGCCAGTTGAAGCTTTGTAATTGGATCCGTGCAGCCGTTGACATGAGTGATAAACACAAGGCGGGACCTGCTAAGGAGTCAAAGGAAGGAGGCGACGACCTCTACGACGTCTTTAGCTATCAAGCTAAAGTCCATTTAAATTATGACTTTGTCTCTGATCGTGTCCTTTCCTCTCCCGTCTCCCTGCAGCTGTGCATGAAAGAAGCCGGCGATGGCCTCCACGCTCAGATGAATTCAATGATGGGAGCCCTCCAGGAACTCAAGCTCCTTCAGGTTCAGACAGCGCTGGAAAACCTCGACGTCTCAGGTCGGCCCGTCAACCGAGGACTCCCGCATCCGGCTCCCCCCGAGGCGTCGTCTACAGCGGCTTCCGCCTCACTCGAGGATCAGGGGTCCCGCTTCGGACAGAGCATGCAAGAGGAGCTCAGCCCAAGCCCGATGCAGAGCGCGAGTCCGCCTTCGGAGAGCAGAAACGCCTTCGGCCGAGGCGACAGGAGCAGCGTGGGAACCTCGTCTTCCTCGGCGTCCAGCCTCGAGAGCGAGGGATGCCGCGCGAGAAGCGAGAACGACCTCGCGTCCACGCCCAAGAGGTGGTCAGGCTACTCGGCGCCGCAGGTGGATTTCTACGGACCGACGGTGGGGAACCCTCCGACGACGGAGCCCCACACTCAGCCGCAGGCTCCCCGTCCGGCTCGGGCGGCGGACCTGCCGGGGATCCTGTATAGCCTCTCCAGAGAAGGCCCCTCGCTGGACAGCGACTACTCCCGGGACAGCGCGGACGACGCCCGCGACTGGACCTCGTCGCTCATGAGCCGCAGCCGCAACCGCCAGCCCCTGGTGCTGGGCGACAACGTCTTCGCCGACCTGGTGGGCAACTGGCTGGACCTGCCCGAGGTCGAGAGGGAGGAGGGCGGGGAAGAAGCGGAGGCGAGGAAGAGAGTCGAGGACGGAGGAGGGGCGGACCGACCGGACACCCCGGCTCACCCTCTCCGCCTCAGCCGCTCGCAGGAGCTCTGCAAGAAGTTCTCCCTGACCACAAACATCTTCAAGAAGTTCCTGCGCGGCGTGCGGCCCGACAGGGACAAGCTGCTGAAGGAGCGGCCCGGCTGGATGGCCCCCGAGCCGCCGGAGGGGGACCTCTTCAAAAGGCCAAAGAAAGGCGCGCCTAAAAGCTCCAAGGGCAGCTTCTACCTGCCCTTCTGGGCAAACGGACAGCCGCGCAAAGGCAGGTCGTGTTCCCACCTGGCGGAGGAAGAGAAGAGCCAACAGCACCATTTCCCCCGGTTTCACCAGCAGCCGTTTGTTGCCGGCATGTATTTAGACCGGAGGCAGCCGGGGACGGGTTTGGAGAAAATGCCGCCCTTGTTCGACTACAACACAGCTGTGTGGGTCTGACAGCGCGGCCTCAAGCCAACGGCCTGCCAGCGATGCCAAACTGAGTGAGTGACAGGTGCAGGTGGGGGGGGGATGGACGAATGAAAGAAAAAATTGGATACAGTTATCTTCTAAAATGAACAGATGAACTTCAGAACCCACAACGAGTTTATCAAGACGCAAGACGTTGTCTGACAATCCTAAAAAACTAAATCTTGTTTGGTGCGTGTGTGTCTGCCTGGGAGAGTTAGTTTAGACACTTTTTTTAAAGACTTATGCTGCAAGTTTTGTATTATTCACCTTTCATTTTTTTACGTGTGTGTGTGTGTGTGTGCGTGCGTGCGTGCGTGTGTGTGTTTCTATGGATGTCCCAAAGGACTGGACATCTCTCACAGAATGTCTCCATCGTTACAAGTCTTTATAAATAATCCACAGACATTTCACTGCTATGCTGCAGGACTCTGCTGTATATCTCATTTCTTTGCATCTATGAATAGAAACACCAACTGTTTCGATTGCATGGTTGCGAGGTTTTATAAGCGATGCTGCAAACAGCCGCTACTGAACGCACTGCCACCGAACACCGTCATAAGCGCACTTCTGTATCCAACCGGCCTCGGCCGCCGTGGAAAATTCATGGTTCATCTCATCACCTTGCTCAGGGAAGGAGACACTCCTGCATTCAAATGGGTTTCAAACAGAAGAGAGGCCCTCTTCACTTCTTGCCTGGAGAGATGTAAACAGCAATACCGTGCATGTTTGGGGTCACGAGATCGCACATTCAACTTTGAGCTTCCTCCCTGGTAATCGGCCATGTTTGGGCCGTACTTTGTGTTAGAAAGTGCTTGTTTTCCTCCTCTGCCATGCTTGCTGGGTCAACTGTCGGCCCACAGAAAGTGGCTCGCTGACTGACGGCCATCTGGTAGTTACGTAAAGCCTGTTCGCCACAGCCTGAAGATCCCAAAAAAAGCGGCCAGTCCATTCCCAAAGCTCTGAGCTCTGAGCATGTTTACCATCCACCAAACAGCAGCAATAACAAACATTTCCTCCAATGTCAAATCGCATGATTTTGATAAGTCTTGTTAAATAAATCTGTCACAGAAACATTGACACCAACAACAACAACACCATGTATGTATTTAAACAGCAAGCTGATTAATTCATCGTGTTCTATTGTATCACAATGAACAGTTACAGTGTTGGTTCGTTTTACTTCACGCAGCATCATAACAATAAAAACTTTTTTTTTTCAAACTAAAGCTTCCTTCCCAAACTGAGATAAATATCAGGATTCCCTCAGGACGGGACGCTGCCCGCTCAAACCACAGAATGCTTTGTTTGCTGTAGCGGACCGCTGTTGTGCGAGGACAATCCGACGCGTTAACTTGTTGCCATTATGAAAAGACAAACGGTTCATTTCACTCCGTTTTAACTGCGACCCCAGACAAATCAACTCAGCCAGCAGGGATTAGGCCTTAGGTCTTTGAGTGTCTTGGCGAGTCGATCCATATGGTGTTGTCTCAGTATTCAGGTCAATAGATACTGTACATTAAGATACACACACAGTTTCATACAGTATGTGTATGTAGATGTTTCATTTATTTCTTCCTATTTACAGTTGTCTAAGTGTAATTTTTCTGCACTGTTCTTCATCGGGGTTCTGCGAACCGTCAGTCGTGATTCTGTGTCATGTGCACTGTGAAACTGTCAGTGAGTCTTTGTAAATTAAATACGTTTTCATGAAGAAATGTCACTCTGTGTCTTGACTTTTTGTGTATTAAATAGAGTCTCCTATCACTGTTAGTTGTGTTATCAAAAACTCACACGATGGCATTCTTTGACTGCGTCAAGCAATCTTCTGTATTAGGTCACTTTTGAAGATTCAGAAATTCCTATGAAATGTCGCCACGTGTAAAACAGCTCCACATTTACTCACGTATTTACCGTCTAAAAGAAATGATAAAGATTATCAGCCTCTAATCAGCAGATTTTGGCTCTATTTCTTTCTCCAGTAAAGTGCAGCTGCATCGCTAGCAGGTTCACTGAGTCCCTCGCTGCCTCTGCATCGAGGGCGCTCCAGATTGATTCTAAATCTGCACAACAGCTCCATAAGGCTCTTGAATAAATAAACGACAGCAGCGAGGAACTGCGCAGCCTGGCAGTTCATCAGCGGCTCTCCGTGACACTCAACCCTCTCCGATGTGAGACACACACACACACACACACACACAGTCAGTTCATCTCTCCGTCCCCGGGCACTTTGTCCAAAAAGGGCGAGCTTTGGAGGGATAATGGAGAGATGGTTCGTGTTCTTTGGGTGTTTTAGAGCTCAAGGCGCTTCAGTCATCGATTGATAGTCCATCAACGGAAAACTCATTTTTGAAACAACTTAATCGTTGCAGTGCATTTTCTGTGTTTTCTGTTGTAATCTGGAATTTTATCTGCACACTAAATATCTTTCTTGACCCGTGAGTTTGCATCACTTCACACATGTCTGAGACAGCGAGTGAGACAAACTCAGTCGAAGGGAGGCACAAGTCAACAGAGGGGCCAAAAAACTAAGATCTCCCTCCCTGTTAAACCGTTGATGTAACATCATGCTTTTAAAGTGAAATTAATCCTTAATGGAGTCATCAAATAGTAAATTAAATAATGACTCTTCTGTACTGAGTCAACTTTCGAGCAAAATAAATTATCTTTTCAATATTCGTTGTGTTGGCAAACAACAATAATCATGTTAATTCATACAGGAAGTAATAGCAGCCCAACAAAAAGCCAGACCTGCAACCTGCAGTGAGGGAAGTGAACATTTTCCCCAAAATAAAACTACAGATCGACTGCTGCCGAATGTGTTCCGATCAATATTCTCACCATCTCACAGGAGCAGATTAAAACTCTACATAACAGTCGCCGGGCAGGTCGGTGAGCATCTCCCACAAAAAAAAAGGGCGAATAATCAGTGTGTGTGTGTGTGTGTGTGTGTGTGTGTGTGTGCGTGCGTGAGTATAACAACAGCTGCAGATTTAGTCCCTTCTCTTCTGGCTCAGTTTCCCCTGGGATCCCAGCAGTGGACGCTGACTGCTGTCTGACACCCCCCCCACCCTCCTCCTCCTCCTCCTCCTCCTCCTCCCCCCTCCACCTCTCTGTGGTCCCAGCTAGTCAGCTGTCGCTCTCTCACAGCCTCACAACCCCCCACATTGGCTGAAGTCTACGACACTCTCTGCAGGAGTCCGATTCATCCGAGGGCCGAACACACAGACATCCAGCTCATGTCACGACTCAGCGTTGACGTGATGCGGCATAAGAAAGGGGATCATCTTTCTGGGAGGGGAATACAAAATGCGCCGTATGCGCCTGTGTGGGTGCACGCGTGCTTTTGTGACTCCTTTGGATCCCGACGGCAGGCTAATTTCCTGCCAGGCGCTCATCTTTCAACAAGGCCTCAGCTGTGTGGCCGCACGGCTCCACCTCGGCCCTCAGGAATGCGCTCACGTTTCACTTTTAGGAATTGTCAGCAACTAAAAAGTCCAGAATCGTCACCCGGCGCGGCTTTTCTGCGAGGAGTTCCCACAGGAAACCCGAGCCCTCTTCACACACACACACACACACACACACACACACACACATGCACGCACGCTAAAGCCTCTGTGGAACCGAGGAGTCGTTAGTAGCAGCGCGTAAACACCCCCCACCTCTGGAAATGAGAGACCGCGTTTCGGATTTGAACGCAGGAGTGAAATTAGGGAATTAACATCTGGGCCTAACCCTAACCCTAAGATAAGTCTCCCACTCCTTTAGCTCCACTAATACTCGCAAAGTGCAACTTCGCAGACGTGAAACCGCGTTGCATTAGACATCATCAACCGGGGCTTTAATGAGGTGAAAGGGGGACAGCTTTGAACCACAAGGGCATTAATAACGCCTGAGCAAAGGCTCGTCGCGTGAACATATGCTCTTAGTCATTTTTTGCATGCGCAGTTCAACATGTTCAATGTGAACGACCATAAATACATGAGGAAGAGTTTTAGTTATGAGGGAGTCTATTCACATGGTGTATTTTTAGATGAATAGGGATGTGCAACAATATAGAGCAACAGAGGTTGATTTTGAATGTCCCCTCGCTAAGTATGAATGTGTGTTAAAGACACATATTTACACATTATTACTGTTTTTTGTATGACTGGTTTCAAGTAGCTACGTGCCACGCCAGTAGTTTGCACATTTATACTTACAAGGAGGATGAGGATGATCTTATCCTTTAAAATAATGGATTCATGGCCACGTTTCATGACAAAAATGTGCCTTAATGGAGAGACAATTTTAAGACAACATTAAATCACAATGCAACCCTAATTCACGTTCTAAAAATATAATGTTCACTGTTTTTTGGCAGATAAGCCAGGACATCACACAGGCTCTAACGGGAGGGGTCGTACAGCACTTCTACTTTACGTCCTGCACTGTATTTCCTCTGAAACGTGTCATCTTCAATATATTTCCCAATACATCTTCTACTGTGTGTCTTGCAGGAGCGGCGTTCGGGTTGAAAAAGCATGCGGTGACCCTAAATTAACACGATAAACGAAGCACACCGAATGTGCTTCACATGTTCGTATCTGCGCCCGAAAGTATCACTTGTGTTTGAAGCCGAGTCGAATGTTTCAACGTCACAGTAAAACTGCGCTTTCGGGGGTCAGACTGCAACACGAGGCCCCTCTGCAGAGACCCCCCAGGTGCAGACCGACCATGACGGATGTGTTCAGGTGTTCAGGTGACAGGTGAACCTAATACACACGAATGTCTCCACGCTTTTCATCCTCCTGGCTGAACCGCCGGAATCTGAGGAATTCAGCGCGTATTTGCAACAACACAGTAAATGTCTCGGGGCTGTCGGCTGCGTGACTCCAGCTGCGTTGCCACCGTCGACCTTGGAATCTTTTTTGGGGGGGAGTGAAAAACGTTGATGGTTTGCAGCCACCGTTGCAGTTACTGAATTCGTTTTTTGGTGGCTAAATAGTAGCTGAGTTGGTCCAATATGGATGATTTACTAATCAGAACACTAATTACAGCTCGTCAGATGAGAGGTTTTCTCTGTTTCATTGTACGTGACGATCCATCATTATCCATGATGGATGTTTGGCCAATAAAAGCAAAGTATCAGACCGATAATCATTAACATCACTTCAGTTCTAGGGGAAGATTAGAGAGATGATAGATTCAATTCTCTAAAGTATTATTCCCAAAAGATCAAAACGCAGACACCATCTAAATTCTCAGTCTTGGTGGCAACGCGTAAAATACGGCGGCTAATTATCTTCTGTTAATTCCATTTCCGTCAGCACAAGCAGCGTGAGGCACCGTGAGGCACCAGAAAGCCCCCCCCCCCTCTTCATCACCCTCGGATCGTTGGTCGTCATTTAACGGGTCGGAGTGGAAGACTCGTGACCAACATGCGCTCCACTTAGAACCGACCCCTGCTAATGGTTCTCAGCGACAAACGGGTCCGTTTTCTCACAGCCCCACTAATCCCCTCCAATTCTCTCAAACCTTTCAAACAGTAAATAATTGAGGCTTGTGCTCAGCCGGTCTTATCTCTGCAGGGTGGTGCGCTGGTGAAATGGCTGTTTGCGGACACACACTGTTTAAAACCAAACACACACACACACACACACACACCATCATCCACCCTTGGCTCTATTAAATTCTTCCTCTCTCTCCATCTCTGTCATTCCTCCACACACACACACACACACACACACATATATACACGCGCACACACACACACACACACACGCCAGGGGGCCCGCCTCTTCGCTCTTCGTCATCATTAATCCAGATTTAACACAAATCTCTAGTTCTGACTCACACTCACAAATAGTTATTTAATGCAGCGGAGGGTCGCTCCAAAAAAGTTTCTGAGACCTCTTTATTTAAAATATGATGGTTTTAAGAGTGTAAATTTACATATTTACTTCTTTATTCATTTATTTGGCAGGGACAATAAATGGTTTACACAGCTAACCTGCATCTGGAGGCCCCTGGGCAGAGCCTGCTGAACAGGTTAGAGAGATTACAGATGATAAATGATAATAATAATAATAATAATAATAATAATAACAAGACCAACCATCGCAGAACGGATCCCTCTGACATTTGAAAGCTCCTCTCCAAACACATAGTACATGCTGACTAGTCCGTCCCGGCTGTTTCCCCGCACACGAGAGAGCCGGCAGAAGTGGCTGTTGGTGGGCGCTAAAGTTCAGGTGGTGCTGCAAGGTCTCTTTTGGTGTTCGACTGTTATGTTGTAGGGTTGGAGTTTACTTTTCAAAAGCCTGAGATTACTGAAGAAACATATTATCTATGGATAAATGTAAACCCAGAACTCAACGCGAGATGCAGCAGCAGACCGTCATTCAATTTAATAAGGTCGAGAGAGGATTTATTGTCCATCGGTCAGCACATTTTCAGTGTATTTTAATGAGGGGGCCAATATAGTTTTGCAGGCCTGGTGGAGATGCTCAATAGCCCTTCACTTGTTTTTTTTATTTTCTCAGAGGAAATTATTTTTAAAAGAATGAAGTTTTTTTCTTTCTAAACCTTGACCCTTGACCCCTCTGGGGCTTAGGTGAGGTCACCGTGTAAATGGTTAAATGTGAATGTAAATATGAATGGGACACCACGTGTCCCGTCCCCATGACACCATCAAAAATATGACTTACATTGAGGGTATTTGGTCATGTGTTTTTACTCTCTAATTTGTAATATTTTACATGCTTGAATGACAAAACGAAATATCTGATTTACTAAATATCGACTGACTTCCATCTTTAATCCCTAATCTTTTAAACACATTTGAAATGTGAATACTTAAGTACATTTTGAATTGATGTTGCATATTTGTTGCAAACATAAGTCTGCTCTGCTTTTTCCTCCACGTGGCCTCAAGCGGACGGACTCACTAATCACGACCGCGGCTCTTTCTGGTGTCACAACCGCATCGTGTTCCCCGGGTCTGTTCGGGCCACACGACCCAAATTATTTCTCTTCATGCATGCTAGACCATCGTTTCTGCACCACTGACTCTCCCCGCAGAGACGGATGCAGAGGAGGCGAGAAGGAAGGAGGATCATTTACCAAGAAACAGAAGCCACGACAAGCAGGCTGTTAAAGCCCAAAACTGACTTTGGTTGTGGCCTTTTGAATGAGGTTTATTCATTCACTTTATGCTCTCTGGTCCAGGGACTGTGGTGTCAATTATCCATAAAGTTCCATAAAATCCATAAAGTAACAAATGGGTGTGCTGATTTTAGAAAGAAACTGTCACGAGCGTGGTTATGCAGGGAGGATGCAGGGTTCTGATAAACAGGCTTTACTCTCACAAACACGGGGTAACAGGGTTCCCACTCACGACGTACGACAAGACCTGACAAAGGACTAACAAACACAGAGGGCTTAAATACAGACGGGAGGTGCAGGTGATTGGAAACAGGTGGGGACAATCAGACACTGACGAGGGGAGACAGGCCAAGGCAGGAAGTGAAGTTAACCCAGGGAGACCAGACACATGCCACTTCACAATAAGACGAGACCAAACCGTGACAGAAACATACAAAACATTCTAATATTTTCTGGGCCCTTACTCCATTTCATGGATCATCTATTACCTTCTCCTCCCCCTGCCCGTCCGATCCGTCCACCGATCTGTTCCTGCCTCACCACCTCCTCAGCTCTTGGTCTCGGGGGACAGAACACGGTGCTTGGTGACACGGACGCCTCGAGTCAAAACAACACACGTGAAATGTCGCCGCTGAATCGCCCCGGGTTGAGCCTGCTGTCACCGCTTAGGGCGTCCGTTCGCCTGCACTCCACGCCGACAAGGGACCACTGCCGCGTCGAGCTCTTGCTCTCCTTCATCCTAGGATTCTCATGCAAACGGGGGATGATCCAAATCAGAGCCCTCTTTGTGGAAACTGCAGAGGTTGATAAAAAATATCTTTGATATTCAAGGAGTAATTTGTGCTCAATGCTGAAGCAGACGTTCTGGTCTGCGAATGGCCATGAATGCGTATCAGCGGAATAAAAATGTAAAGTTCTTCATGTGGTCGGTCAGAGGAGCCGTATATAAGTGTTACAAAAATATAAAATAACGCATAACAAATATATAGAAAGTTTCTAAATGGTTTCCATTTATTGAACAGTGAGAACGAGTTTGCAGCAATTAACTTATAGCTCAGTCTTTCCTAAAATTACACTCTTTTTGCCACGGCCTGCTGTGGTTGTGAGTGAAGTGAGAGGTGAAAGGGGAGTAGGAGGGAAGCGTCTCTGCCGCTGTATTTTAGTCTTAGCATGAGGAGGGGGGGGTGCGGCGTGAGAGGAGAGTGATGGGATGAGATGAGGCATCCGGCTGAGCCCCCCGAGGAGCCACATCGGCGCTGGGAAAGCCTGACGAGTGGAGGGCAGAGTGTGTGTCACTGTACAAAACCTCCCCGAGTTGTGAATTACATGCACCCTAATTACATTAATGAGACTAAATAAAGCTCTTAACATTTGAAGAGTACGCACATTATTTTCTACGTGCACTTATGCACGAGTGCAAAATGTAGGAGGTCCGTTCATGGATGCATGTACGTGTGTGTGTGTGTGTGTGTGTGTGTGTGTGTGTGTGCAGTGTGCAGGGTAATGAATGACCCAGAGATTCTGGGATTAACTTCCCCACATATATCCCAAATGAAAGACGTGGTTTTTAACTTTAGCCATGGCGGAGAAGCTCGGCACAGCCCACAGCTGGTGCAGCTGTTGCGGCCTGGAGATTTCAGAGCCCTTTGATTTGATCCAAAACAAACATTGTGTGGTGATGTGAAGACTATGAGTTAAAGAAGGGTACAGCTGCTGAAGACCAACGGTTCTCTTTTACAATACATTTGGCTTCATGCAAAAGATCGACATGTTATTAAGAAATTAGCTTTTTAGTAGCGCTGTCAACATTAACGTGATAATCTATACGATTAATGTGGCCGAGATGAATGCGGTAACATATTTTAACGCAACTTTGTTAACTTCCGCTCTTCCATGGTTCGAAAACGTCCCGGCTGAATGTGGGGAGATTGTTGACACAGCCGTCAAAGGATGGAGAGGTGAGAGCAAAGTGCGCGACGACGGCAGGAAGAGTCACTAGTTCAACGTGTTGGAGATGATTGCCTGCGATTAATCACGATTAATGCGTTTGAAAATGTGCGATTAATCATAATAATAGTTCATTTTTTTAAATATTTTGACAGCTTGATATTTTGACCCCCTTTCAGTTGTGCGCATGATGTTATACATTTAAATATACACACTGAGCCCCTTGATTCTTTTTAGGTGAAACTATAAAAGCTGAGGGAAACTTTGCTCTTCTGCTGCCAAGTCGTAGCAGCATAAAACAATGAAGCTTTTAATGTTTGATGGACTTAATTACCCAGAAATCATGTCATATCGCCTCAGTAAAGAGCGCAACCCTTCAGGCAGCACTCGCAGCGAGAATATTAGGCTAATTAACACACCTCGGCCTATAAATAGATAAGATTCAATGCTAATAACTTTATCACCACACTGAGTCTCACTGCAGACAACTGGACTTTTGTCTTAGATCAAAACATTGATTTGATCACTTTTTTTATTTTTCCACATTTATTGTGTACTTATATGTATGTATGCAGAGACCATTCATGTCCCGGTAATGTTCAGCCTCCTCTGTGCTGCTCTCTGTTCCATCCCTTCACCCCGGGAGTTCGGCACAGCAGCGGCCATTAAACATTCATCCAATGACTTTTACTATTTTCTCAGAGCAAACACACACTTTTCCCTCGGCGCATGAATATGTAAGGACACTCGCATGAAGGCAGGCCAGGGCTCGGCTGCACCGCTGGCTGAAAGCCGCTGTTGTGTAGCCTTACATCACATCATCTCCTGGTGCAGAAGGGCACACTACTGGAACACTAACCCATTAGGCTGCAATCTCTGCTGGCTTTTTTTTTTATTTTTTTTATCTGTGTCACAGTGTCATCACAACTGGAATGCATGTGGTGGTCCCCAAACGTGGCCCTTTCCTGTCGTTGGTGAATTAGCAATGACCCACTGAGGACTCGATGCCTCCTTCTTTCACGTCCGTGCTGGAGCTTCCGTACAGTTGACAACAATTTTAAAATGAGTTTTGTGCACTAGAATCTGACGGAGATAAATCACAAAAAAAGCCCCATTTTAAGTCTGCAGCGGTTCAATGTAACAGTCAACAAATACTAAAATACTTCATATGACTAAATAAGCAGATTCTTGGCAGGTTTAATACTGCGTACTAGTTTAGCATGCTAGTATGCTAACCGTCACTACTTGGTTGCAGATACCAAGCTGCCGGGGTTAACAAGAATGTCCTCAGTTGTAGCAGTAAATGGTCACAACACTACGGACAAATGAAAAATTCCCCAGTAAAGTCGAGATCACCCCTCGACTTTATTATTAACCAGCTGATCGAGGGCAACGTGACTGCAACCAGGCGCTTTGCTCTCGACCTCAGTGACCTCAGGGTGGCGCCGGTAATTATGATTCATCATATGTGCATCATGAACCTCGGTACTAAATTGTGCCGCGGTTGATTTATTGCTTGAGTCTGTTGATTTATAGCCACCATCCAAACACATATATTCACGCAGATAAATGGCCCTGTGATTAATGTTCGTAACAATGGCGTTTTGCCAACAAACCAATTCATTAGTTACACACAAGCTGCAAAGACGCAGAACTTACATTGCACCACAAAAAATTCAGGTCAGTTACAGCATTCACCGATGAGAGCTGCCACGCGACATCACGGGGCTTCACTGTAACGGGACTTGCTCAGAGGCAGCGTTGCCTTTGGGGGCACATTACTCATTCATACACTCATGCACAGCGTTTTGCCGGTTGGTGTATTCATCTGCGTCACGGGCATCTTTTCTAACCTCTAGGCTTGTGTTGCCCTATTTGCACAAGGAAACGAGTCGGGACATTTGTGTTCTTGCTTGTAGCTGAATTTAATTAAATATGTGAAATGTAAAGGGTTTGTTTGTGTGTGTGTGTGTGAGTATGAAAGTGTGCACCCGCGTAGAGCTGCATTGCAGAAAGCCACGAAAAAATAAAATTCACTTGAACTTAAAAAATGCAAATGTCATACTTTAAAGCGGCTTTTGCTCTTTTCATTTTAGCCACATCATCAGGTCGTATAAAAGCGTCCTGTTTACTCCTGTTAAACCTGCTGGGTGGCGCGGGAAGTGTTGCACGGCCAGACCTGTACTCGGATCTTACAGCCGTCCTCTGCACACGTGAACGCCGCTGCCGTCACCTCCCAACATGCGGATAAACCAAGATGTCGAACGCGCTCATTTACTCATTTATGTTGTCAGAGTGAAAAGGTCAGCACGGGTTGTGCATTTATCTCAAAGCACCACTGTCCCACACGAAGCCGCTGACATGGCTGCAGACGCCGCTTCAGCAGCGAATCACTTATTTGAGTAAATATGCAAACTAGAGGGACGTCTGCATTTTAAGAAGCACACTTTGTGTTGCAGTAACACGCCGAGGAGGTGAAAGACAGCCGCATCGGGCTACCATGGGACATTTATTATTTGAGAAGAAAAAAAAAAGCCTCACTGGCATTTCTGCTTGTCGGGGGAGGCTTGAATATTTCTTCTTTGTGCAGCTTTATGCCTCATGAATGAACATTCACCCGTGACACACATGAAGTACGTGACCGTGTGTTTATGTATGTGTGTTCACTGCAAACCTGCGTACATGTGTGTACGCGATATGTATGTGTGTGTCTGTGTGTAGCTGGGTGGAGGCGGTCGGTCCCCAAGGAGAGGGGGAGGGGGAGGGGTGGGGGGGGAGGTCACGGCGTTACAGACGGTCATGCTGCTTTTATTACCCCCAGTTGCTCCTCGGGGGCCAAATGAAAAAAAAAACACACACTTCAGCTTGTTTTCAGCGGACAGAGCGCCGCTGTGTTCGCTGGTGTCGGACCCTCAAATCATCCATCCCCAGAGTCCAGGGATCATTTCTATCCGACCCGAGTGTCCTCACTGCGGCCCGCTGCCTCGGACAACCTCAATGGTGAACAACGCAGCAATATCTCAGGTTTAAATTGCATGTATATAAGTATATTTTTGTTTCTACTAAAGGATCTTCCTCTCTGCTGTCCTGATTATCCCAAACACCTACCACCTGATCTACTACTGTTGGTGATCTTGTTCATCTTTCTTTTCTTTTTAAACCGCGTCGTCATCGATGAAGCTGCCTGATAGCATTTATGTGTCATGTATTGGATTCGGGGCTCAGATGGGCTCGTTCTGCCTCCGGCAACGCAGGAGGAAAGGAGGTCGCTCACAGCACAAGGTGCAGGGAGGTCATGTGACCGGGTGTCAGAGTAAAAACCCCGTGGCTGCTCCCTCCCTCCCCCCCTCAGTCTGCATTAAACGGCTCCTGTCTTCTTCCTCCCAGCTGATGTTGTAACTGTAAAATGAATGACAGACACATATTGTTCCCCCAGTGCTTCCTGTTGTGCAGATCACTGTTGCAAAAATGTTGTGTCATTTTTTTTCCTGCCTTGTCCACGAAACAATCGCTTAGCGGGAGGACACACGCTAATTACGCCAGCGCGCTGACAGAGCTACTTCTCGCTATTAGCATTTGTTGTTTTCAAAAAGGAGGCAACAGGGTTTGTTTGGACTGGAGACGCTGGATCTATTTCGGTGCCTGTGTGTGTGTGTAATGAATTCCATGCTGCGGTTAAAACCACCCGCACAAAGCACAACCCCCAGAAAGGCTGACGTGCACACAAACACACTAATTGAGACACGTGTGTCAACTAAAAACATAAATCAGAACAGGAAAAAAGTCCCAAACTGCCCTCGCGTGCCGAGGCACGAGCTTCGCGGAAATGTTCCCTTTAGTGAAGCAAAAGCAGCGCAACGGCTCTTTGGCGTAAACTTAAAGGCCGGAGGACACGACGAGGGGTCGGAGTTCATCTGTCTTTCGTTTGTCCAAACCTCTCTGATGTCCACTTGTGTTCGTCAGGGAGGGACCTGCACGGCACGTCGCTCTCTTTCAAGTGCCGAGTGCCTGGTTGCGTGATTTAACCAGATGTGCATCTTCCGCAGGTGCACGCGTACATGCGCCGAAAGGCACTTATTAAGTGAGTCACTAAAGCCCAAAGAAAGGGGTGAAATAAATCAACTTGCTTTCATGCTCATCATGAGCTGTTTTGCTTTCTTGAACATGAGGAAATGAAACCAGAGAACACGGACACCAATCAAGGATTTCTCCCCCCCAGAAAAGCCGGAGCTCCTTCATGTTCAAACATTCGAATGAGTTGGCGGCTCAGCGGCCTGAAGCAGCTAGCGGCCGATTCTCTCCCAAACGGCCTTCAGCATTTCCGACGGCAAACCTAAAAAGAGACCACAACATGCAACATACATGCTTCTTTGTGTGTAGGCTAGAGGGGTGTGTGTGTGTGTGTGTGTGTGTGTGCGTGTGTCAGCCAGTCAATGCCTGCCTGAGTAAATGTATTAAGAGCACCTTCAGCCCACACAGGGGCCGAGCTCATTATAAAGATGGAGTATTGACGGGGGTACACAGACGGAGAGGAAGCCCTGGAGGATCCGATCGGCCAATCAACATGGAGGCCGCAGAGGAGGAGCAGCAAGACACACACACACACACACACACACACACACACATCTATCTATTCATCTATCTCTCCAGCCAAGTTGTCAAACGTAGCGCACACACGTCACATTCATCAGTATGCAGTGAACCCGTCTAGCGTTTATGCTTCACACACACACACACACTTCACAGTAGTGGCTTATTACACAGAGAGGGTCCTCGAGTGGGCAGGTCGGCTCTGCTGGGTAAAGATTGTGCTGCACCTTGATGCAACGCGTCTAAACACTCAGGCTGCTCACAGTGCATCCTGTCGGGCTCCATTAGCGACTGACAGTTACGGCATTAAATCCGTTACGCAATCCAGTGCAACAGTTACTTCAACTGTGAGGCTCATTACGGTGGTGTCCTGGGTGTCAGAAAAAGAAGCTCATGATTATGCTGGAAAATGTGCCATTTATTTGATATATTGGTACAAACTCAATTTCTCAGTCTCAGCCAGCTGCGGATTGGAAGCTGAGTGCATTTTGACCAAATGTAAACAAAATAAATAAAATACACAATATGCACCAGAAGGGTCATTTTTGACCTGATTTCGGTGCAGCACTTGGACTGCAGAGGTGCTTTGCTTGAATCCTTGTGATCCAACTCTTCCTTCACGGCTCCTAAGTGACTATCCAGCAGCCTTTGATCCAGTCTTTGTTCCACTGCCGGAAATTAAAGCCACTCGGGCCACTTAGCGCAGACAGCATCTGTGGATCCTCAGTCCTTGAGAGGGAGATTTCAACCTGCATCATTTCAACGAGGCCCCGACGCGGCCTTTAAAATGCAGGCCGCTGTGTTCAATTATCTATTGTTGTGGAGAAATGGCTTTTCATCTGGGTGATATTTAGCTGCGTCTGTGTAATCACGCTCCGATAAGCAGCTCAGTCTGCAGTTCATCTCTGGTTGGACGGTCGAGAAGCACATGGGGACGAGGAGATGATATCCTCTGTTACTATGCGTGTGTGTGTGTGTGTGTGTGTGTGTGAGTGATGATGATGACGACTGAGCTCTGTGATGCGAAGCCAGCTGGCTGAATCCTTCCTCTTCCTGGGCACAAGAGTCCAATGACAGATTTCATATAAAAGGAATTTCTTCCATCTGATTTTGACTGAAGAGAAAGCCAAATAAGATGCTTTTGGTTTTGTTTTTTCTTGTTATTACATTTAGTTATTTTTGAGTGGGCCATGTTGTCTCTGCACCTCACATCTCCCTAATAAGATATTGCAGGAATGGAACAAATGCAATGGTTTTTTTGAGAAATTATGGAATCACGGTGACAAATAGAATCGGATAAAATGGTAAAATGTCCTACTTCAGTCAATATTATGACTATTCATGAAGGTTCTACACCGAGTAGCTTTCTGTAAATGAAGTTTACAGAAAACATTTGGGCAGATTAACAGCATGTTTTCCTTTTTTCAAAAGCAAACACCGTCTTTTCATCGCGGTTTACCTCCGCCGGTGTTTTTTGTTCTCATTTCAGCAGAGCCAAAGTGCAACTAAGTGGCAAACCCCAGGTGAGGGTCTGGATGTGTAAGCAATTATGACTCAATATGATTTTCTGGGGGGGCGGATTTATCTCCAGTGTGCAGCGGGAGAAGATTATGAAACCCAGTCAGCGCACATTAAAGCCCTTATTACACAAGCGATGAATTTCATAGAGGAGTCGAGCGGGAGACCCAGGCGTCCCTCCATGGAGTCGCGGGGAGGTGGGGAGGGAGGGTACCTGGTGTTGAGCTGCTGCTGAATACACAGCGGCAGGGGAAGCCTCCACACTTCCAGGCTAAGATATTCATTACAGCCACAGACCTCCAAGTCAGCAGAAGCGCAGAGCAGGATTCAATGAGGGAGCAGGCGTCTCCAGTCGCTCCGATTTCATGCACCAAGCTACATCCCCCCCCTTCTCCCCCCTGCAGCTCCCCTCCTTTGTTTTCCATTGTTCCTGCAGTGGTAATCCCACCCAGGAAGATGAACCTTTCCTTCTTAAGATGGCAAGAGGAGGAGGAGGAACATTTTATCACATGACATTTGACATTCTTTTCGCCAGAGCGAACCAGCCTCTTTAATGTGGTTTCATCCACGAGGTAAAATGCTCTCGTGTGTCTATAATATCAACCTGTGTTACAATAGGATCTCTCCCCTCCACTCCTTTGTCAGGCTTTTAAATCAATGGCTAAGTGCTCTGCAGCCCTGGCTGCAGTTCAAAGTACATAATGATGCAGAAATTCGACAGTCCAATTATTTTTCCTGATACATACTTTGTTTTGTTCGTTTTTTATTCTGTCTTGTTCAAAAATCTTGAGGCTATGACTAACAGGAGGGAAGCAAGGCAAAAAAAATGGTACCCGACAGGCCGACTACATGTTCAGGCCGCGTGTCTGCACAGTGTCTGATGTCAGCGGCTGCCTCATGAAGAATGTGTTTCTGTCTTTGACGATCACCATCAGGGTCAGAGCTCATGTACTGTGGTGCCTGGCTGGAGATACGTGCGTTCTGCAGGACAAAATATCATATCATGCACGGAAAACCAGAAACAAAAAAAGATGACTTCAACAGAGTTATGACCTGGTGCTGCACCCTGACGTAATCCAGCAACATAACTGCAAATCGCTTTTCCTTCGAACAAGAGAATAAAGCATCTGATGGTGACGGGAGCCGCAGTTTGCAGTGAATGCAACATGAGAGGTTGAAAAAAGATCCGAACCCAATTAATCCCATTGACTAATTATTAGACACAGGGGAAAAAAATAACACTGCCGGTCAGTGTACATGAATAAAAGTCTCCTCACCACCACGAGAAACTCTGCAGGCCAACGGCTCGCTACTGGACCACGTGCTGGGGGGGCAAGGTCAGACCAGCAAAGGGCGAAGGCCTCGGAGAGAATTGATATTGAAACCTTGCTAACATCGCCTCCTCTCTAATGACATCAACCCTGAAACACGCACGCACACGCACACACACACACACACATACACACACACACACACACACACTGGTTGCGGTGTGAAACATGTGAGAGCTGCTGACGAGGAGGGAAAATGAGGTGATGGTTAGGAAAAAAAAATAAAAACACGTTAAGAGAGCAGAGAATGGTTTTGTATTCAAAACCCCAAAAAACGATGCTCCAAACACCACACACGGCCCAGGACGACTGAAGAAAGAAGAAGTTGGGACAAAGAGAAGATCGGGTTACAAAAATTCAACCAGAGGAGGAATCGATAATGAAATCATGAATCACGGAGGAGGAGAGGCTCCATCAGGAAGATCTCTTTTCAAAACACTTAAAAAAAACATCAGTAATAACCGCAAGAGCTTTCGTAGCTCACATGAGGCCCATTTCTATGGCTCTCCTGAAGAAGCTCAAATTGTTATTACTGATCATTTTGCAAACCATGGTGTACTGTGTATGTGACACACTGTGTGCTTTGTGAGGAACGTAAAGTCCAGAAGCACCAAAGTGCCCAAATGAATCCTCCTTTGAGTCAACGGTTAAATGATTTCAATATTTTTCACAGGAAGCAGTAGCGCCGCCAGGTAAACGACACAAATGGCAAAATAAACGGAGAAATACTCAAAAGGATTGAAGGCAGAAAATATATTGCACAACACATTTCTGATGTGAAACACGTATTCTATGCATTAAAACAAATTGGATAGTTTCTCAAACATCAATACAGCCTCAGTGTACATTATCAAAGTAAATGAATTACAGGCAGGAAATGGCAGATGATGAATCCTCGGAGGGCAAAACGTAATCTTGCACTCCAAAGTGTCAATAGTCCCCCGACAGTGAAGCTCATGTTCGCTCCCTCTCCGGGAAACGCATTAGACAGGGATGATATCCTGAGCTCAGGCCTTCAATGCAGCCCACACAACCACTAATCTGTTAATTGATCTGTCAAGGGGAAGGAGAGAGAGGTTGAGTGAGTGTGTGTGTGTGTGTGTGTGTGTGTGTGTGTGTGTGAGAGTGTGCGTGAGTGTAATCTTCTATAATAGGTTCAGGGACGTTGATGGATAAAAGATGGATGTTTTTGGAGGCCCCTCTTTAAGAATTCAAATGTATCACTGCAATTTGAGCGTGTTTAATGCTGCCGGTCGTACAACTGAGCCCTCAACTGTTGAAGTGAAATTTAGTGGCTTAAAGACGTAAGTTTATTACAAAAAAACACACACATTTTGTACAATGTAGATGTTTATCGTCATCGTTTAAGTTTTCTTCTCTCAGTACAGCCGATAATAATGACGATGTCATACGTTTTTTACCATTGAATAAAAAGTCAACCGAGGAAGATCCACAGTTTATAAAAGCTGCTCCATCACTACCTACAGAAGGCAGTGATGGAGCACCAAGCTTTCGGTTCAACTGTAAACGTCATTGTGAGTAGATAGAGGTGTCTGGTACACCAGCTTTGTTGTTGTTGGTTTCAAGTGGAACGGGATCACACACGGCATCAGCATAACAATTTCCCAAGCACAAAGAAGGATATGCAAAAAATGTTTAGTGTATTAGACAGTGTTTTGACTCCAACGGCTGCATTCGAGGGGGGACCCCGTTTCCCGCCTGGTACCGTTGAGCCTTCCTACTTTTGTCCAGGGGGAAGGTGGAGAAGCGAGGGGGGGGGGGGGGGGTTTAGGGGAGGTGGGGGAGGGGGAGGGGGGGGGGGGGGGGGAGTCTGGAGGATGACAGCAGGCATTATTTAAAAGAGAGGATAACGAATGCTAAAGTGTTTTGGTATTACTTTGCTTCTCAACCACTAAAAGGGATTAAGGGCCCGATCGAGGCTGCAGTGTCGGTGATAAGAGTAAAAAAAGGAAAGACAAGAAGAAGTGAGTCATATGTTCTAATCCCCTCGGCGTCGTTTTCACCCGCAGACATCTAGCATCCTCCTCCGCTTGACACGTCCTCCTCGAAGACATAAGGAGCTTAGATGATGCAGCAATTCTGTTTTTAGAAAAAATAAAAACGTTAAAAAACTGCTCCTACCCTCCGTCTGGGTATTTTGACTTGAATATAAACTTTTGGCTGAGGCTGCCATTTACAGAATGCAACATAGTTTGTTACCATAGATATGACCCTGTATATTAGCGATTAAGTGTCTATCTTTAACCAACTCTCCTCCTACCCCCACCAGTCAGGCTTCAAGGCGCTCTCAGAGCAACTCCACACTGCTGGAGCCGCCTCTCTCTCCTCCCGTCCTCGTCCTTCTGGACCTTTCTGCTGCATTCGACACAGTAAACCACCAGTTCCTTTTTTTTCCTCCCTTCGGGAACTCAGCGTCTCAGGCCCTGCTCTCTCTCTTCTCTCGTCCAACCTTGGCGGCCGCACCCAGCGGGTAACCTGGAGAGGGATCTGTGTCGGAACCTTGTCCTCTTACTAGTGGAGTTCCTCTGGGTTCTGTCCTGGGTCCCCTCCTATTCTGTCATTCGCTCGCATGGCTTCTACCACAGCTGTGCCGATGGCACCCAACCATTTCTCCCCTTCCCCCACTCGGACACTCAGATGGCGGTGTTGCACCGAAATCTGTGACCCGTCAGGAATTGTGACCCTTGAGGGCACTGTTGCACGTCGTCTGCTCGTGCGTGCTAGAAATGGAGGGCGAAGAAGAGCGCCTACGCAAACTGCGTAAACAGGAATGTACTGTTAAGAAAAGAAAGAACTGAATATTTAATGGACCAGCACTAAGTTGTCAAAATGTGTGACCCCACTGTAACTGCTTAATAAAGGAGTTAAACTTCAAAATATTGTTTGGGGTAGTTATGTCATCCGTCCACACAAATGTGGATACATGTTTTCTTATTTGGAGTCATCACAGAGCCTGTATCTCAGAGGTCACCATATCTGACGAGTATCAGCCGTCAGAATGTGTGACCCCACTGTAACTTCTGAATTAATGAGTCAAACTTCAAAATATTGTTTGGGGTAGTTATGTCATCTCTTCACACAAATGTGGTTCCATTTCTAGCATGCACGAGCAGACGATGTGCAACAGCGCCCTCTAGGGTCACAATTTCTGACGGGCCACAGATTTCGGTGCAACAGGGGCACGGATCTCTGCCCGTCTGACTGACATCTCTCAGTGGATGTCCGCTCACCATCTGAAAATCAACCCCCGACAAGACTGAACTACTTCTCTTTCCAGGGGAAAGAACCTCGGCGTGACACTTGACAGCCGACTTTGCCTGACTCCGAACATTACAGCAACAACACGACCCTGTAGACACAAGCACCACAACATCAGGAGAATGCATTCCCCTCGCACTCAGAAGGCGCCCGCAGGTACTGATTCAGGCTTGTAACCTCCCGCCTTAACTATTGCAACTCTCTCCTGGCCGGTCTCCCTGCTGCTGCCGCCATTCGACCACTGCAGCTCATCCAGAACGCGGCCGCTCGACTGGCCTTTAACCTTCCTAAATTCTCCCACACTACTCCACTTCTCCGCTCTCTTCACCGCAGAGAGAATTTACACCTTCAAACTGAAGACACACCTCTTCACGCTCTACCTTAAAGCACTTAAATTGTACTTATAATGGCTCTTATCTATAGCAAGGCTTATTTGATGAAATTTCTTCTTTGGAGTTTGTATCCTTATGGTTGAAATGTCGCTTTAGATAAAAGTTATGTAAGAAAAATGACATTAAATGCATTTTGTTAGGAATTTGATTTCCTTAACAAGGGAAAAAAAATTGTTAACCTAATAATTTCTCAACAATTAGATGACTTAGCAATGTAACCGTACTGTTGCCGCTTTTCTTTAGATTATTTGATCAGTTTGGATTATTAAAAAAGTATTGGCGCGAACTAAAGTAAAAAAAGTTTACTTAATTTCTTTAAATACCCCCAAATTCCCCGTTCACTGGACATGTTGAAAAATTACAGAAACCCTTCCAGGTGAGAAGCTACAATGAACGAATAATAACCGCTGACATTTCGGAGGAATTACTTAACTTCCCAAAAATGCAACAGGCTTTTTTTTTATAAGGAATTATGAAAACAAATCACTACTTTCATTGTGATTTATTGTCCCATTATTCCACACTGCCGTCCTCGAATCAGTCCCCCTTGAATGTGTGTAACATCGATGTTCATACAATGACACCCAGTGGTCATTAAAAGTAAGGAATCCTGTTCACAGTAGAATAGTTGCACAAACGTCCTCGCTGCGCCATCGGGTGACCAATGGAAAAATGGTTCCATAGTATAGAAACAAAACTCATAGGACAACGCTCACACAATTCCCGTTTTGGTTCCATATAAAGTTTCCAACACTTTAAAAAAATACCAACAAAAGTCCTCTTAATATCACATTTCTGAAATCAGTCAGATCTGCTTTGGATAAAAGTTTAATTCACAAAAATACATTGACCAATATAATGAAAATGTACTAAAATGTACTTTAATAGTCCATAAACGCTGGAACATCATTGACAGAAAAACACAAGAAGCATTATTAGAGTTGGTTTAGTATAATATATTTCAGCTTCGAGAGACATTAGAAATCAATCCTTAATTTTTCCCCCATAGTTCTTCTATAAAAGACCCATTTTTCTGAAGCATTAATATGCGAGAAAATGGCATTAGAATATATTATGGGAGCTATGAAACCCCAGTGACTGAGTATAAAATTAAGTCACATCAGGGAGATATTCGCAAAAGAGAAGTCCGTGGACAACAGGGCGAACAAAGAAACAAATACGTAATAAAAATAATAACACATATTATCGACCTTTATCTATCATCACTGACATGACAGGCGTGGAGAATAGGTGTATGGCTATAAAAGAATTCTAACTTTTCCACTTGAAAACATCTACACTTAACTGACGCTGATTTTTCATGCTTGTTTTTGAAGAATATTTATAATCATACAACTAAAAATAGGTCAACTTCCAAGTCTTTCAAATACAATATTGATGATGAAAAGAAAAATACTGAATCCAAGTTCTAACTTTGTTTTCCTTTTTAACGCCGTTATATTCTTTGTTGATCTGTCAAAAAATGTAAGTTGGGGGGCGTGGGTGGGGTTGGCCGTGTAGCTGGCTCATGGAAACTTTTTTTTTTTACCGTTCCGGAGGCTTTTATCATCTTCGTCTTAAGTTTGAGACGTTTGTTGGTGCAGAAAAATGGAGACTGTCCGTTCAGGGTTCACATTGAAACAGACACAGAGGAAGGTCCTCAGGAGGCGAGAGACCACAGTCTTCCCTCTCTCTTACTGTCTTTTCGTTCCTTCTCATTTCACTCTCCATCTCTCTCTGTGGTGTAGATCATCCTCGTCTTTGATAGGAGCAGTTCAGTCAGCTGATGCACCGTTTATGGCTGATGGGGGGAGTAGGCGGGCGGGCGGGCAGGCGGGGCTGTTGGAATGCTGGCACTTCCAATCAGGGCAACAGTTCTTCATTACAGCATTTCTGCAAAACAGCACAATGCTCATTTCCTCATTTCGTAGCCTGACTGGAGTTTCCAAAAAAAAAAAAAAAAAAACACCCACGGTCTGTGAGTGCCCTCTAGTGGCTGGCTGAGGGCATTACATCAGTAGAAGGATAAAACAGAAAAGTGAGACATTTGCTTTTTTTAAATTCCAGATATATCACGATCTCAAAAAACGGACCGTATGAAACAGCCTGAAGGATCCGTCGACTGGTTCCAAGCAGACATTTATATTGGGTACAATAGAATGTTGTGTGCAATAAAACCCAATGTTCCTAGGGCCGTGCCATTATGCACGCTACTGCGGCTAACTGCCGCGACCATCTGGGGCCCCTGAATGAAAAGCAGCCATCACCGATGTCATTATTTTCACCTTTGCCTTTTCTTCCACTGACCGCCTGCTTTGAGAAGGCGCTCATTGTGTCGCCTTTTAGACTTGCGTACCAAAAACTCAGTTGGAGTAGCATGCAGTCAATAGACTCAAATTGCAACGTTGCGGATTGAGGCGATAACACAACATGTGGGCACATCACACGGCGCGGCGAAACACCCGGCCAGCTGCTGCTGCTGCTGATGCTGCTGCTCGAGCTAGAATGCGTCTGAAGGGCCTTTTCTCGTATACAGTTACACGTCGACCGTTCAGTTTTAACGTTTAAAAAAAAAAGAAAAGTCCACAAAACTGCAAACACGAACAGCCTGAACCTCTAGATAAAATCAATAAATCCAGACATATCTGGTTTCAGCGCGGCATCGATTTCTGCCCCGGTGATGACAGCCACCACTAGAAGCCGAGAGGTCAGCAAACTGAAAAATGCCCACGTTGTACAAAGTCCCACTAACTCGCTCGACCTCGTTCCTCTTCGAGGCTGGCACTGTACCCCCCCCCGCCCCCTCCCTCTGTCTCTCAGTGTATGGTGCTGTGAGCAGTAGAACAGTGGGGCTGTAATCCCATTAGCATTGGTTCATTGAGCTGGTGGTCAGTGTGTGAGGAGGGTGTATGGGGGGGGGGGGGGGGGGGGGGGGGGGCTACTGACAGAGGTCCCAGTCTCACACACTGCTGGACCTCTAACTGACCAACACAGCTGGATTCTGATCGGGGAGCGCGGTGGGTGGTTTAGTTTAGTGAGCGAGGCGCCACCACGTGAATGCCTTTCAGGGGAACAAGTCGCTCCAAGCAAAGCGGCTCCTTGGGGCCAACGTGGAGGCCCGGCCTTACAATCTCCATGCGGGGCTGGAGCCCGGGTCATGTGATCCCGCAGGGACCGCTCGACGGACTCAACCTAAACTCGTCTTTCAAAAAGGAAAAACTGTGCAACAGATCAGTGTGGAAACATTCTTACGGGGACTTTCTAAGTCGGCGAGCTGTGGGTTGAATCCCCTTCGGTGGGGTTTTTTGGTTAATGTGAACTGGAAAACTTGAAAAGGTGGAGGCGTGTATGTGGAGGCGTGTACCACGGGTCGGGTAGATGCTATGATACACACACATGGCCCTTATGGACAGTCAAGCTGCGATGTATCACCTTGTACAGAGACAAAGAGGGATTATGGACGTACATTCAATTTCAGTTTCACCAAATCAAAAGCCAATCTGTCTCGAAGGCTTGACGGGAATCTGTCTTTTTCAGACTTCCTCTTACTAGGAACAAGCGGAACTATAAAACTGAAAAATAGATTCTACGTTTTCCTGGTAAAAAAATTAAAAAATATATAACTACGGATCCGGATTTCCTGAGACTTCACCAGCTGCTGCCGTCTGCTGAGCTCCACCTTTTAAATGCAGCACACATTGACTCGTTCATTCAACGCCAAAAAAAAAAAAAGATGTAAAACAAAATGCTAGTGAAAGCACTTTTAAATGTCAGCCCCTCCCGAAACTTTAACTGGATCTGGATTAAACAAACTTTCGATTTCACAGGATGACAAATGCAGTCATTTTTAGGAAGTGACAAGAAGCGTCCCACACATACCAGCTATAAAAAAAAAGATGCGTGACTGGAAAAGTTATGAACAATAACTCCATGTTTATCCCAGAATAGACTAGGATTACTTTGTTTAACACCAGTATATTGCACTGAAATAACACCAACATAACAGTCTGCCGCCTACTTTAATTTTTTAAAACAAAAACATTCTCCTTTGTCCAAACATGTTCCTGCATTAGTAATGTAGAAAACTTGTACTCTGAAGGAAGAGACACAGGAGATGAAGCAGCTCTGCTGTGTGTTCGAATGATTCTTTTAACTCCTCAACAGGCAAAGAAAGAACCTTTTTTAAAGCAGCATCATCCAAGACACAGAAAGATGAATTAACACGGCAGTCTGCCTGTGCATCAGGACCTCATGAATACACACCCACCCACCTGGCTCAGAGCTGCTGCAGGGGCTGGAGGGGGTCTTTAAAGCAGGACACAGTTGGATTTCTTTTTCGCCTTCTTCTTTTCCACTGGCGTTTTTCTATTTATCTGTCTGACCAGGTCATAGAAGATCTAGAAACAACGTGACAAAAACGAAGAGAAAACTGTCAGTGATTAAATGTAATTTAACGTAGTGATAAAATCTCTTTTCAAAAACAGAAGCATCCTCCCGCACTGCGGGAACGACGAGCAATCGCCTGAGGACCATTTGCCGGTTTTACACACATTGAGTTTAATGGAGAAAGCACTGAACAGCAGGTTTAGTCTTCGTCACAAAATTAAACTCAAGATGAGGTCCATTTCACAATCCGGTCAGCCTCTAAATACTTCCCTGAGAGATGAAGGCAATACAGAGGCCGGCCTTCGGAGGCCTCGTCGTTTTTAAAACACGCACAGTGGTTTGTTTCCGTGTGGACTCACGTCGAGGACGTTGATCTTTGACTTCGCAGAGGACTCTAAAAAGGCACAGTGGTTCCACTGTCTGGCCAGGTTCTGGCCCTGCTCCTTCCCCACCACACGCTCGTCCTCCAAGTCGCACTTGTTCCCCACCAGGATCATCGGCACCTGGGGACCAAAGTAAGGCATGAATTGATTTGAAGACATCAAAACCAAGAAAGCTTCACATCATTAGATCCAAAACATGGCCTTCGCTCTGCAAAAGGTATTTCAGTTATTGCAGTTCAAATAAATCATAAACCATGCTTAAATAAAGAGACTAACAGCTTTGAGAGGCCTCTTGTTGCTCATCAGCTTATTATAACAACAACAACGTGATAATTAAATGTCTTCACTTAAGTAAATCAGACCCACCAGGCAGTTTCTACGGACATAAGCTGCTGAAATAAGAGTCTGGGGATGCAGTGCCAACAATGGAGACCACTGGGACTGGGAGGTGAGTTTTAGCAGCACTATGCTGGTTAACCAAAGCTCAACGCATGTGCATCCTCACAGTAAAAGAAGGGAGGGGTTTATTAATAGCCCATCAATTTAACGTGGCAGCCTGGATTAAAGAGTCAAAGACGAGTCAATCCATCCCTGTGGGACGGCAGAAAAAAACAAAAAAAAAAAACCAAACATTTAGGTTACACAGCATTGACAAGAGCTTAAACAATTATTGCCGTGTCTCTTGGTCTCGTTTCCTCACAGTAAAGTAAAACCTGAAGTGAGACAACAACCACAGTGAGCTGGCTATAGACGAGTGTCAGTTCCAGTTTCGTAACCGTCGATGGAACTGCTCCACCCTGGAGACCATGCCCGTGTTTGGCAAGGTGGTCACCCAGGGTAAGATTATGCACTGTGACCTTTTCTGTCACCGACTCCCAACAAGTAACTTGGTACACCATCTGAGCAAAACTTCAGCCCCAAATGTCAGTTGGGGTGTCGGGATGAGTCTCATCCTGCCTGCTGTTTCCTGACCGTCTATCTAGGGAGCGCGGCGGCCCGCAGGAAGCGGTGGTGGCCCCGCCCAGCCAGGATAACATCGCTTTCCTTCCTGAACGTCGTCCAACATTTCAGCCAGGATTCCACGCTCCGCCTGCACTCCCGAAACGCGATACGCGACAAGTCCAGAGACCACATGTGTACGCGCGGTCGTGTCTGTGGATTGCGTTCATTCTTTACTGCACCAACCGCCGTGAAAAATAGTCGCCGGCAGAGTGAGGCTGCGGGTGCAAGTTGGAGAGGAAGAGTTATGCATTTGGTCTCAGGGGGTTCGCAGGGTATTTTGTGAGTTTGTGTTGGGGGTTAACCCTTACAAGAGACGTAATCAACTAGTGGAAAAAGTTACAGGCACCACAACAGGCGCCAATAACGTTTCAGCTGGTGGGGGGGGGGGCTATTTGTGGTGAGAACACAAGCAAATCCGCAAGCAAATCCACGCATGGGAAAGCCCGCCTTTGCTCCCTTCTGGCTCGGAAACTGCTCCCAAATGTTTGAGGATCTGGAAGAACTGGATATTTGTGAGCAGCGTGGTGGTACCCCGACATGTGCCAACTCGCTCAAACTCCGGTACAGTAGACCTGTGGTGAAGGTCAGAGCTGGTTCGACAGCAGCATGGCGACGCTCAACCAGAAAATGTAACACTTCTGAAGGCATAGAATCCGCCGGTCACTCCCTCTCTCTTCCTGGGCTGCGGGGCAGACGACAGGAAACTGGGATGTTTAGATTAAACCCTGTGGAGGTTGCTGCTTGATGTTTGATATCCAAACAAGACCTTGCACTGCACTGCTGAACGGCATTTCTCCCCGGGGTCCTGGGAGAACCCGTGGAATGCCCTCATTACACAAACCTCGAGCCAAGCGGGGATGAAAAAGGATGTAGAGAAAAAGGGGGATAGGACGGAGGTATTCAGGGAAGAAGAGAAACACGCGAGGCAGCGTTGGCCTACCGGAGGAATCCACGCAGCTCACAGAGGGTCTGTTCAGACGCTGTTAACATGCCACAGACAGGTCCCGTCCCGCCCACGCTGGCATGAATGGATTGTGGGGAACCCAGAACAGGGGGACTATAGAGCAGTTCAAATTAACAGAGCCAGTCGTTGCAAAGGCAGCAGTGAGTCAGGCATTAGTACGGCCAGAGTCACGCAAGCGGAGACTGAGATGGCCCCGAGAAGTCATGAGACATCTCTTATGACAGGGAGGACGTTTGCTGGTGACGGATGGCCACTTCGCTGTAAAGTTCGGCCCCACTGTGATCAATGCATCGTCATTGAAAGGCTTGTTAATTTAGCTTGGCAACGGGAAGTGCGTATGTTCATTTTGCCAGCTTTGCAGTAAATGGTGCGTAGAGGAATGAGAATGAGAACAGCTGCAGCAGCAACTAGATTGTCTGCTTTAGCAATAGCATGAACGCTTTCTCCTAATAATGTCTTCTTGGAATATAGGGGGGAAAAAAACAAAAAGCTAAAAAAAAGTTAAGCATTTCCTTTGGTCGTTTATTCCTGCAAAAGGGAGAGGAGAGATAAACCGATGTCCTCGTCGTCATAGGTGAAGGTATAAATCACCAGCGGACTGATTGCTGCCATAATGGTTGCCTTATTTAGATAAGCACAAACTAGGAAAATATGCAGAGGGAACACAGAGCAGACCAGGCCGTCAAGGCCGTTTTCTTACGAGATCAAGAGCCGCTGATCCTGCAGTCCATCTGTTATCCTGAGGGCTAACCTCAGCGCCTCAACCACACGGGCTCTAAAGAAGTACCACGGCCGCACAACCCAGCGTGTTTTCAATGGGCTTAGGCTTTCCTTGCCCATCACCACTGACAGCCCAATCTCCCAAACAGAGTGCCAGACCACAAGGAAGGCCATAGCGGGGGAAGAGGTACGAGCAACAAGAGCTTACTGGACTAGGTACATAGGAAAGGACTAACAGAAAAAGAGGGGTGTAAAACTTCAGCGCCAGGCTGCAGAGATGTTTGAGGGGGAGAGAGAGTGAGGGATGGAAAGATGGGGGAGAGAGAGGAGAGTGAGAGTTATGGTTGCACTCATTCCCACCAGAGATCACCTAAAAAGGGCATCCGAGATCCTGCTGACGCACTATCTGGCCCAGCAGAGAGCGGACGGCCCCACAACTCAAGAGATTCAGTAAAACTGAAATGTGCTTCCAGCTAACGGCGCACCAGGAAAATCCTGACACGACACAGACTCCAATTCCGCCGGCACAGAACCGAGCTGACGGGGAGACTCGTTACGGAACAGCACATCATATTAGGGTCGGGGACTAGGTTAAGGGGTTCAACATGGACTGTAAGCCTACTGGGGACTTTGTCTCCGCGTCTGTGTTGAACACAGATGAAGTGATCAGTAAGTGCTCCCCCTCTCTCTTGGTTTTCACTGCACAGACGACGCTGAGCATTATGGCGAGGAATTAATCATTTTTAGATAGCGGCATGCGATGGCATGATAACCGTGTTGAATAGTAACCATAGCAACAGTCCAATCAGATGCTGAACAATGTAGGCGGCTGAGAGCACAGCACGGCGGAGCCTGTAACCTATCTGTACCGGTTCCCGCCCGGTGTTTTTGCAACACATACAACCACGATAAAAGAAATTTGAAAACGTTCTCTGAAAATGTGGACGAGTCGGCGACTTCATTCCTGCATTCTGCATACTTACGTCCTCCGTGTCCTTAACTCGTAGAATCTGTTCTCTCAGGTCCTGGAGGTCGTTGAAAGTGGACTGTGCAGTGATGGAGTATACCAGGGCAAAGCCTTGGCCGTTCTTCATGTACAAGTCCCTCATTGCTGTGAACTGCTCCTGTACAGCAAATAAAAAAAAATAAACAGCTCTGTCATATATTCTCTGGCATTTTAGAAACGCTCACTTATTTTACAGTTCCAAAATATAAAACAGGAAATCCCAATGTGACTTGATCGGCGATTTCGGAACCTATAGTGATGGACATTAGGCAGGGGAAGTCTTTCCACAGCACAGTCACACTATTGTGCACGGCAGGTGAAATATCAGCAGCACCCTTTGATTTTCCACCAGAAATGCACATTGCACCATCAACGTATGCACATCCCTGCAGCACGCATGTGCTGGACAAAGGAAAGAGCTACTCGTACACGAACAACTCGTTCAGTGCAGTTGACCGTAAAGAGCTAAATGTCATCATGCTAACATGCTGCGAGCCAGTTCACGATGCGAAGCAAAATGAAAGAATTCTAAAGAATTCTATTAAAATTAGCTCCTTCAAAGAAACAGGAACGTCTGCAACAAAATATTCTGGCAATCCCTCCAATAGGTGTTTTTTTTTTGTTTTAAACCACAATGGTGAGTCTCACAATGGCCCTGGAGGAAAGGGTCAGTAGTATATAACTCCCCCCACCCCCCACCCAAATAAAAAGCCTCCAGACATCAGTTTTTCCTAAAAAATATTGTATTTTTCAAGAATATATTGTGTGTGGTGCTCCACCAACTAGAGGTGTTTGTGATCCTTATTCACAGGGTACAAAAATAATTCACGAGTATCGAATTCACTTACTGTGCCTGCTGTGTCGAGAATTTCAAGCATGCATTGCTGCCCATCTACCTCCACTTGCTGTAAAAGACAAAAAAAAAAAAAAAAAACTTTACTCATGGGAACATCGGATTCCAAAACTATACTACACAGTCAAATCCAACACAGATGACGGGATCAAAGTATGCAGTAATGCATGCTAAGAAAAAGCATGGAATAAAAAAAGACTAGCGATGAAGGGAGTGATGATAAAAAAAAAAAATGGGTTCATGACGTGAACCTGCAGAGCAGCTGCTAACAATCAGCACATTCCGATCCACCGCTCCCCCTCCTCAAGAGACACTCACCTTTCTGTAAGAGTCTTCTATTGTAGGGTCGTATTTTTCCACAAAGATTCCCTGCACAAACTGAACCGTCTGCAAGAGAAAGACACAGAGCGAGGAAAAAACGTCAGATCGGTGCGACCTCCCGGCAGCAAGAACAAAACATCCAGAGCTGCTGAAGTGCCATGCGTGCCCGCAGTTATATCACAACAGAAGAGGACGCTCATAGGGACGCCAGCCAATACCAGCCAGGATGCATGAAAAGTCTGTGACAGACACATGACTTGCAAATATTTATATATTTTTTATACGTAAAAGTACTGCGTTACAACATTAAGCGCTGTGGTTAGTAAGAGGTTTACATTTGCTCTGTGTTCACCGGATAATGTCTTTAAGTCAAAACATGTCCGCCAGGCAGTTTGAGGGATTAACTCCGACACCTGGTCGCGGTTTGCTAAGCAGGGCGCAGACATGCACGGCCCTCCTCACAAACTTGGAACGGCAAGAAGATGAATAGAAGTTCTGGATTTTGGGGGGTTTTGTTCTCCGTCAAAACGGGCTTAACATCCGTATCGAGAACCAACGGTGTGACAAATGGAGAACCAGAGACGCATCGAAGCCTGCAGCGCATAAGCTAATCGTTTACTGCAGGAGGCTATGACTGAACACATGTCAGGAAATGCATGCTACTTACCCATAAATAAGGACACTAAAACATTCTAACTGGGGAAACCGTTTTGTATGTCGAGTTGTGGATCCCCGTGAAAGAAATGCCCACAATTTTTCGTAAGACAGCAGAAACCTTTGAGTGAGTGCGCGTGTGTGTAATACTCACCAGAGCAGACTTGCCCACACCCCCAGAGCCCAACACCACAAGTTTGTATTCACGCATGGTGGCTTTGCTTCACCGGACAGCCCAACGATCTGCACTGGACAAATGGACAAAGGGGGAAATGGGAGAAACAAAGTGAGTGAGGAGCAGATATTAAAAAAAAAAAAAACAAGATCTAACTTTGGAAGGAAAACAAAGTAATTTTCCAGCCTGGTCTCTGAGTCTTTCCACTGTTAAAAATGATTCTAGTCATTCCTGGAGTTTATGGACAAGAAGCAGGACAACAATGGAGGGAACACCCATAAGTGGAGCTGCTTCAGGGTGGAGGAGTTTGTGACCCCCATGTAACACAAACCAGCTGTGGTGTGCACGAGTGGAGGAGGCAACCAACGGGGAGATGACGATTCGGGATCTGGCAGATCTTCCCGCTAATGACACAATCATCTGGCCTCCACACAACAACACACACACCCGGCTGTCAGACGCGTCGGTCTCTCACTCATCTTGTTCATTACAACTCGGCAAGCGTTTGTCTGTTTTTCAGCAATGATTGAAAATGGCTGCGGGGAGGGGAAAGAAACTACGGGGACGAAACCGTGAAATCTCTGGAATATCCCTTCGAGGGACCCAGAGGCTTTGAATCATTGGCACACGTTGTCTAAAGTCCACTGGGTCGGCCAAGTGGGTCACTGTAGGGCGCCCGAGAGACCACTGCACCGAAGGGTCGCGGCAGACTTTTAACTTAAGGAAATAATTACGCAAGGAATATTTATTGGAAAACATGTGTCGAAACCGATGCAACCAATTGAACTATAATGTTTTCACCCGTTGGCTCGCACACTGAAAATGAAGATTCTAATACTACATCACAAGGTAGATCCCGCTAAAGTGACTCCATTAGGGGAGCTGTGGCAAACGGCAATCACACTGTAACACATTTAGAACCGCTAAGTTACTGACAAAGAGGTTTTGGAGCAGTTTTCTTTGACTGCTCATCAAAGGGTTCCCCAGCCTTCCTTCCTTCCTTCCTTCCTTCCCTCCCCACGGCACAACGTTAAATCTTCTGTCATGGGTTGAAAAGGGCTGCATGTTGGCATCATGGCTGTGCTAAAAGTTCAAATAAGGTCTCGAGGGACAACGTATAGCCTCGCTTGATGGTCAACCTTTTTTTTTTTTTTTTTACGAAAACCCATTAAATTAGCTAAATCGGCAGCCATTCTGGGAAGCAGCGGATCCCCCCCCCCCCCCTCCTGCACTGTTCTTTTTGCAGCTCTTTGCGTCACAATACTCAGCGGGGCGGACAAAAGGAACCAAGGACCTGCAACTTCAAACACAAGCAGCGCCCATGTGGGTTACGAAGCCTGGACTGTGAATAATGCATACTTCGTAATCTCTTACGCACGCGATTGGGGAGCTTGGAAGGAAAGCGCAGAGGAACGGGGGTGAGGGTCGCTGCTGTACTCGTGTAAACACTCAACTCGAGTGAGTCGAGTGCACACGCGGCGCTCACCCACAATGTCACACGAGGCAATGTCATACTTTAGATATAGACTTGGGCCTCACGGGCGCCCTGTCCAAATGTCCCGCCTGACCCCAGACAGCTCACTCAGTGGACAGTGGTGGTTAGATCATTGTTATGGAAGGCGAAAAAACAGGTGCATGTCAAAGACTCACCATTTTAATTTAATTTATCACCTCTTCCCACCCCCGCCCCCAAAAGAAATATGTGGTTTTGAGTGCTACAAGGGCATGATGTTCAGTTCCCTCAAGATGGATACAAGTGATCTATCCATTTATAAAAACATTTGACGACCCGCAGCAGGAGAGCTGTACGGCGGGGGGTTAAAACGCAGCACAACATTGTTGGTACCCAGCTGCTGAGGATCAGTGAGGTGCTTAAGAGTCGAAAGGACATTGAAAGACAAAACCCTCCTTAGGCCAAAGCCCATTCACCCTGCTGCCGCCCGGCGAGCGGCACACAAGTATCCACCAACCACCAGACCTAACTAAACTATAGTTTGGTTGTTGTGCAAGTCCTCGCGTTAGCAAAACGGGACCAAATACTGCATTTGCTTGTTACACAACGACCAAATCACCCCAAGCTTTATTTTTACATATCTGTCAACCCCCTGTTTGAGGATTAGCAGGTAAGGTGTTGGGAAGCAAACAGTGAATGACGCACCACTTCTTCAAATAAAGACAATCCAGTTTGGACCACTGAAAAAGGCCAGAGTGTAAGGACGTCGTACTAAGCCCGAGTAGGAGTGAAGAACCACATTCCTCAGCCCCATGTTCTGAGGAACGTCAAGACACAGAAGGCGCCGTCATTAACTAAAACGATATAATTAACGCAGCATAACACCAGCGGTCTATTGATCTTGCCTCTTTTCGAGCTTCTCACTTGCAAAATGGCATCTCTGACCAAAGGCTGAAATAACGCGCCTACTTTCATACCTTTTCCACAAACTTTCATACACACCCACACTCTCTCAGACGCCTGCCTACACACTCACAACGCGGACAAAACATGCGCGCATGCACACGGCCATTTAAGGACATCTGCCTTAAAACACCAAACCCCTCTCGCTCCCTTTCTTTCTTTCCATCGCCCTCTGCTACACACACACGGTCATTCCCAACAAAACAAACATGCCGCTGGTGTTCCTCTGCTCTCGTAGTAACCCCAGCAAATAAGGAGCGAGGGAAAGCCACATGCCACAGAAAACGTGCTCCCGCGTGACATCACTGAATTGCTTACCCTCTACGGCCAAAAGTATGCATCCATCTAGGGCCGGAATTTCAACGAGGTGCCGCTGCCAGCGATGAATGTGCAGCGAATGTGTCCGGATTTAAAAAAAACTACAGGAAACTAATTAGAGAGCGGGAGGCTTCGCGGCTTTCCTGGTGCCGAGAGGCTAATCCTGCGGCGCTGGAGCTGTCAAATTGCCTGACTCAGCAGGGCGGTGTGATTGACAGCTGCTCTCCGTATCGTCGAGCCAGTGCGGATGGGGGGAGGAGGGGGGGCGGGGGGGGGGGGGGGACTGGCACATCCGTTGGTTAGGCTAGCAAAAACGAGTCACGCGTCATCTTATTTTTCCTGCTTGTTGACCAGCACAACAATTACGGGAGCGACACCTCTGTGACAACAATACACAGTTGCCTGTGTTTTCCTTGATATCGATGCGCTCCTGGTTACTCATTACACCTCCACCACAACCACAGTTCACATCACTTGTTTACACCGAGCTTTGCATAAGAAAACGCCTCCAACACAAAGGGGAATAACCCAGAAACTTGACAGCAGATGAACGGTCATGGAAAGGGCAAAGGCGGCAGCGTGCTTCATTTTACAGCGGAGATATTTTCTTCTCTCCCCAACAGCGTCTTGAAAATTTCTTGGAAAGAACTATGTTATATAGTGGTCATTACAGGGGTAGAAAAGGGGGTCTGATTGGCAAGATGCGTCGAGTTTGAAAACATGTTGAAATTCAGAAGAATGTCCCTTAAAGTACATCAAGCACTGCAATGAAATTTCAAACCCAAACGTATTGTTGAATGTATTCAATTATTGGAAACGTTAATATGCTAGATGCGTCGTCAAAATTCCACATTTTAGTATGTTCAGCTCACTTGCTGCGCGCCGTGACTAAAAGCCTACATAGCTCAGCAGTAAACTGGCAGTATATAAAAGTAGAACACGCTCCCACATCCTCCAATTCAGTTTCTAATTAGTGGCAAATTACAAAGTTCTTTCTTCCTTGTAAATTTGGAATTTACAGGCCTGTAAAATAAAGTTACACCAAAAGCTTAAAAAAAAAATGCTCTTCACCTTCACGCAGAAAATCCAGATTAACTGTCTACAGGTAATAAAAGACTCACGAGTAATGACAACGCCTGTGATCTTAACCTTTAAAAAACATTTTAACAAAGAACATTTTACAGAGTTACACAGTTTCCTCTGTCCGAAGACCATGTCAAAAGGTCCTGCACGATCTGCTCTAAAACTTATTCGCAAAGTTCATACACCTCGTTGTGGGAACCTGGAACCCCGACTGTCATCCATGAGTCACAACCCAACTGCGGCCGAGCACTCAGACGACCGCTGAGACTTCATCACGACAAAAGATCTTGCAAACTGAAAAGCCCCATCAGCAGAACGCATCTGCGCCCCGACCTGTAACCACATCCTCTTTCCAAAAGCGCAAGACGGGCTTGGCGCTGATAGGCTGGAAAAGGAGTAGCTACCTACTGAAATAGCCTCTTCCAGTCTCGGTTCCTGTTCAAGGCTGCAGACGGAAAGCTTGCTAAAGAGGAGGGGAGGACGTGGGTTTTACCAGACCCGAGTCTGCGGGGAGATCAGGGGGATCTTCAGGATGGGGCAGATTTCTCATTCCAGTTGAATACAAAAAAACAGTTACGACCCATTGCAGGAATGTCTACTTCCCGTGGGAATTGTGGAATTCCGTTATTAATAAAGAGGATGTGCCGTGTGTTTGTTAGATAAGAGTACACGCACCTTTTTCCGTTTTACACCAGCAGAAATATCCTGCAACAGGCTCGACACAAAAGCCTGGCCCAACACACAAGAGAAAGTAATTCGAGCTCCTCGGTCGTCTCGCTGTGAATCTACCTAATTTGCTTTCGGCAGTAGCATACGCTTATCGCTCCGGCTCCTGGTAAATCCCTGCAATCCGTGGCTGCACCGCAGAACGGTTAACGAACACTCCGCCGGTGCGTGATTATCACACCCGTAGCTTCCAATAACATCGATCAAATTCCGCTCCAAACTCCCAAACCAGTTCACGGGTGAATACGAAAAATAACACATTCAATCAAAAAAGGACCAGTGCCAGCGTCGGTTCACACGCGATCCGTTTTCATACCAACAACCGCACTAAATCCCCGTTACTAAAGCTTGCTAACTAGCTAGCTTTAGCTGCCTGCGACGGACGGGGCCGCCGACACTTCTCGTTAGCTACGCTAGCTGGTTAGCTAGCTAGCTAACGAGCACTCCTCTCCTCGGCGCACATTCACCGAAGCAGCTAAATCACAACAACGCTGCGAACCGCGGCATTCGCAGGCGTGGACGTCCGCCGGGTTATCAAAACGAAATAAAATCAAGTCGCGTTACGGTGTATTTGCTTGGGGGGGTGAAGGGGGGAAAGACCGACCGCCAACATTACCTGCCTGTTCGCCCCGGCCTGGAGTAAAATGGGGAGTGCACACTCCCGTCCTGTACTTGCGGGCAATTATTATTTTTTTCTCTTTCCGTTTACCCTCGACACGTACAAAACGGGGCCGTGCACCCTGCCGTGTGTGTGTGTGTGTGTGTGTGTGTGTGTGTGTGTGTGTGTGCTCGCTATCCTCGCGTGGTGTCGCCTCGACGTGTCCGCTGTCCCCTCCTCTTTTCGCCGCCACGCGAAAAGAAGAAAAAATACTTATTTGACCGCGTCGCATGTTTAGTAAAGTTCCGATGTTTCCACTCACCGTTTTTCGCTCGCCGTCTCGCGTCGCTCCGCAAGTGTCAGTTCGCCTCCGGCCTCTGTGCGCAGCAGACGTCACTCCCAACTATTTCTTTTTTCTTCCCTTTCTTAAAAGGGCATGACACACGGGCCACTCGCCCCGCGTGGTTTGCATGATCACCGGGCTGCGTGGCAACGACGAGCGTCAGAATAAATGCTGCCGCGGAAAAGCCACTTTATAGACCATCTCAGGTGGCGGACAGGTGGTAGAGTATTTTACCTTTGAAAAAAAAATGTTTTATTGTTGTTCAATTAAATAGATTGGGATAAAATTAAATTATTTTAATATAAATATTTAAAATTAGTTTAATACTTTATGGGCACATATTAAGTCACATTAGAGCCAGTCAAGGTTGAGTCATGAGTGTCTTGTAAATTTTAGGTGTTCCTGACACATCATTTGACCATTTCCCAAATATTTGCCCTAGTGAATGGACTATTAATCAAATATTCATGGTACATGTTTTGGCACGGTGAAAAGGGCCAAAACTCCTTCAGTTCTGTTTGTATCTTCTGGATCCTGGATACCTATTTAGGCCCCAACTGTGTGATTTTCATCAATTGTCAAACTCTTAAAAGTTTAAAATGTTACTTGGATAACTGACCACATTATACACATTCAAAATATTTTGTACTTATCTCTTAACTTTTAAACTAGTTAAACTATGAGACTTATGCTCAGCTCATCCTCGTTACATAGCTTTCTTAGATCCCTGACCTCACACATCGAGGCCGTGATTAAAGTTACATCAAGCATCCTTTATGCACCCAATGTCCTTTAACCGTCGCAGAGGTGGCTTCAAACAGGTAACAGGTGTGTGTGTGTGCGTTAGTGACACAAACACATGAGAATGTGAGAGGAAAGTGCAACCATATGTGGCTTTAGTAAACATATTTGGCCAAGCAGAGGAAGAGCCGTATCGGCCTGATTATGTTGGCGAGGACTACCCTCTGGTGGGGAATGAGCAGTCCTGCCCAGCAGGGTGCATCATGGGGGATTGCAGAAAAGCAGAGTACACTTACTAAGAGTGACCATGAACTCGTTATCTACACTTCTGATAAGAGAACAGATGGCATGATCGCATTCATCAGGGTACAGCAAATAAAGGTAACAAGGTATTTCTTTATTGTACCATACTATAATCTATCATACAGTTTTCAAACAGTATGCAACCCCTTGCTTGAGTTTCGCCGTTCCAGTTGTACTGCCTATGCCACCCATTACCATGCTTTCACAAACCTTCGTGTTGGATGTAAAAGCACTCTAATATAAAATAGAACATTCTGGTAAAACTCTCAAATCTCTAAAATAAATAAATAAATCCCCTTATTCCAGGAATAGCATTGTGACTGGTATTTGCCTTCAAGAATCCAAATCTAAAAAAAAAAATCCAGCCAAAGCAATGTGGCCAGCCCAAGCAGTGACATAAAGGCAAATGAAACTATAAGGGAATACAAGTAGGGCCATTACCGTATAGACACATAAAGGGGTACAACATCACCTATAATTCATAATGTTGCGTGTGTGGGGTGTTTTTGCTGGATCCAACACTGTCCGAATGACGTTTGTCAGTCTGGAGCTCCAACTTGTTGGTCTACATGCAGTACATGATGTATATGAAGACGACAGAAAAACACACCTTGTCTCCAGTCTCACCGCGTGTTTGTATTTAACCAGTGTTGGGTGAAACATATGCACATGACAAGGCGTACAATGGCACAAGACAGCTCTGTACATGGCTCTTAGAAAGAAGGAAAATGAACATGTACTTCGTCGTTCGCTTCTCTGACACGGTCCATAAAGTTGGGTGCAGTTGCTTTTCTCAGATGTGTGGTATTTTACATCTCCGTTTCTTCTTTGTAACTTCAGCAAGGAATTCAAAAAGGCCTAGAGGATAAGAAGGGAGTCCTCTCACTGGTATTGTCTGTAGTCGCCAAAGGAAGGGGCGGCCATGGGAGCAGGGGCTGGTTCCTCAGCAAACTGGGGGCCTGAGAGAAAGAAAAGAGTCAAACGGAGAACCGGAACAGCTGTCGGTCGCTACCCAAGACGGCATTAGCCTTAAACATAAACAGCTGTCCCAACTCCATAATACATAATCCTAGGCAGATTTTGAATGTTAACTATTGATGGGGAACTAAATTTGTATTTAATAATTTGTGAATCCATCAAACCATGTTCGATATAAACGCGACGTGATTGTATTACTCACTAGTTGGGAATTGTGATGAGGCAAATCTAGTAAGCAAGATTCCAGCACCCTCTATCAATGCCAGCAGGATTCCTCCCATGGCTGCAGAGCCCACCATGGCTACTGGACCATCTGAAGAAGAGCAGGAAACCGTAATATATTTAACATGCGTGCACACACAGCCACAATCACAAGCTGGCCCCGCAAAGTACACAGTACATTAGTTTACACATATGGAGTCAGCGTTTTTATCTCTACTCAATTGCCATTTAAAATGTGTGTGTATGTTTTTTTTTAAAGCCAACTAATAGCAAACCATAAACTGTGCCAAATGTGTTCAAACTGTTGGCCAAATTTAACTCTAATATTAGAAATGTAATTTTAAACTCTTAAAAAAAAAAAAAAAAAATTAAGAAGAAAAATCTACTTTTTCCTTAACTGTTGCAAAATATTGAACACTCTTATAAATTGATTTAGGCACATTCTGTCCATTTTTATAATGCAGTAGATTTCAGTTTAAACTGTGTTCTGTGCACCACAGGAACCGTACTGTTTGCCTTTTGCATGTACGTGCTAAATGTTGATCTCTTAGCTGCCAGCTTCTTCTACGCTTACTCACTTCTTGCAGCAAGGATAGCTCCCGTCATGGCGCCACTCGTAATTGAGTTCCACGGATCCTCCTTCCCTCTTACTTGTACTAAACCACAGTCAATCATGGAGAAGAGGCCTCCCCATACTGCAAAGCTTCCTGCAGCCCAAAGGGATATTCGCTCAAATTCAGTAAGAAACAGTGAAACAAACTTTGCTAAAGAGAAAAATCGCGAATTAATATTTGATACTAAATAAAAGGGGTTATCGGTTATCCTCACCTCCAAGTTGTGGAGCTCTGGTCTTGATGGCAGTCATGCTTCCTCTCATTCTGTGGTTCATACCCTACAAGAGCAACACAAAACAAAGATCAATGTAAATGCTCAAATTGAAGAAGATGAAAAGTTAAGGCATTGAAAAAGCAAAAGCAAATTCCTGTTTAGTGGCACTGAAATCCCTGTAAATATAACGCTAGAGATTTAAAAAGTGAGCTTTACCCGACAAACGGATGCATTTAGACTTTACTGCACTTAGTACAGTGCTAAAACATGTCCCATCGTTTGAGAGTTGTCAAATAGTCGTCTTATTAGGAACAAAACCATTATTTGAATGCTGTGAACGGGTTGCAAATGATCTCTTATGCTGTAAGTGATATGATTCCAAAAGGCGTCATAATTGTGGCTTTTAACTAAAACAGTTCACAAAAGGAAAAGCTATAATGAGTTAGTTACATGATGACTGAACTTACTGAAGGTGCATTTCTGAAGCCCTTGACTGCCTGAAATATTCCTCCTCCAATCGCTCCCATGGTGAAGGCTCCCCCACAATCGTCAACGATCCTCCAGGGGCTAAAAGCATAGAACTGATGCATTTACACAAGGCAATTTTGTCGTCTTAGATTTCTGATTGCAGTTTCAATATCGCTCTCTTTCTTAATATGGAAATGAAATAACGGTCACCGTAAGTTTATGATTTGGACAATACAATGAAAATAAAAACCCCAATATGACAACATTTGACTCATTGCATGTCCAGAAATGAAGTACGAGGTCATGATGAACATGCAATGATGAACATGCTGTAAATCTCTATCACCACTTAGATATGCATCGTCACTGTTTACTCAGAATTAGGAGCATCTCTACTCCAGCAGGACGTGGACATTTTTAAAGATAAACACATTAACATCTGCAAGCTAAACAAAAGCAGTGCAAAATATGTGTCAAACGGTTGGTTATTACAGGATGTAACGTTACCACCTGGTCTGCAAATAATTCCACTTAATAAACCCCCTGAAGCTGTTCGATAACAAACCTTCGGTATTAACTTGTAACTAATGCTTAACACTGCCGCCATGGAGACACATAAACTGATATTTCTTCGAGTACCCTTCAGCAGCTGTTGTGCAATGATCTACTGGCCCCGATATATAACGATAGCACACAGGTAGCCAACTTTGCTAGCTAAGCAATATGCTAAAGCTACTTCCTTAACACATAGAAATCACTGATGAAATTGTTACAGATGGGCTTGGCATTCAATCCATATCCTATAGCTCCGTTAACACTCAGTGGCTGGAGTGAATTAACTAAATTTAATGACAGGTTAGCGAGTAAACCGGCAAGGTCACTAACAACGTGACATAGCAACGAGGGTCTGCTGCTAGCACACGCCGCCAATACATGTCTATGTAACATTAGCATTTCTGCTAACGACAAGGTAGCTAGCCGGCTAAGAGATGTTCCGTGTTATACCTCATGTTGTAAGATAAAAATAAGTACAAACCCTAAAAGCGGTAGTTACTTCATATAGATGACTATAGAAGTATAGAAGTAACGCGTAAAAAATGCTCAGTCATCTAGTTTAAAGACTCACCATGGTTCTCTGGCATATTCCTCCATCTTGTTCTTTTCCCGTTCCCTCTGGTGTGACGCCAAATCGACAGGCTGACGTAAGTAGACCACGTGGTGCCTTAAAGGATCTCATAAGGAAACGCTGCGAAAAAATGCATAACAGTTTGGCAAAAGTTAGATTAAACATTATGGGACCGTTTATAATTTAGTTTATGATCAGGTGTGGAAAGTCAGCATTTTAGAGTGTCATCCTGAATTGTATTTAGAATTGGGAAAGGAATGGGATAGAAAAGTAATATTTTTGAAACTCCTTTACTACTAGTTTATTTATTAACGTCAGAGGTTTCCTACTGATTGTTGACCTTTAGGTCTAATACCAAAGTTACCAACTGTCCAGTATTGGGGAGAGGGAGGTAGATTTTTCAGCGATACATGAGTCATGTATTACACAACATTTAAAGCTATAATGTAAAACAAACATGTCATTTTCAGGATTAGTTTTTCAAACTTTTCATTCATTTGTAGCTCAAAACCAGAGCAGCAAAAGCACAATTACATAACTTTAGCGTTAATACTAATACAAAAAAGCACATGTGTTAGTTTATCGATGATGGGTCGGATATGGGGAGGTGTCACGGTTTGGTCCTGTGAAGTTTTATGTTTCTGGTTTCCCTGGGTAACATCACATCCTGCCTTGTCCTGTCTTCCCCTGTGATTGTCTGATTGTTTCCACCTGTATCCAATCACCTGCACCTCCCTTGTGTATTTAAGCCCCTGTTTGTTAGTCCTTTGTTTGGTTGTTGTCGCACATTGCTGCATGTCACCCGTGTGCTCAGTGGCGCCTGTGTTTCTTGTGTCCTGGAATAAAGCCTGTTTTCACCATTGTCCTGCGTATGCATCTCCTGTCAGCGTACAAGCTGTTCACACCGTGACAGGGAGATATGCCAGGTATCAGCACAAACAGGGTGTGATTTGTTGGGGGAGGTTGGGGGGGTTCTCCGATCCCCCCCCCCTTCTGCTAAATTATTATCTCCGGGGGGGACAAGGATTTCCCTTGATAGCGATAAATGCAACTTAACTGCTAGCCTACTGAAATTCTTGAAATCTAACGATTCTCAGTGTCAATTTCTGAACGTCATCCAACACAAACACATTGTAACATTTTAGAGTTCGCAGGGGTGCGCGTGCGCTCGTGACGCGGATCGGTTTCCCCTCTTTGTGCGCCGCTCGGCGCTTAATTCTGCTTCCTCCTCGTAGCCAAACCGTCCGTGCGCGAGAAAGTGAGGATCAAGCCGGTTGGACTTTGGATCCCATCGGGGGAAACTTTAATTGCGCTGAGGGGGGGTCCCGTAGCAGAGAATAGGAACCAGCTCTTTAATAATAAGAGCAGCGCGGAGCTGCATTACTGTGAGTGATGGCCTATTACTTTTGTATTGGTTTTGCATATTAACATGCTTTAGACATATTTTATTTGTTATTTATACTAGAAGCCTACTGTGATGGTTTTCCACGTCCTAGATTTTCTGGTGCCCCCCCAGGCATTTGGTTTCCTTCGCACAGTGCGTGATGTGCGTGTGCGGAGCGCCCGTGTTGCACCGAAATCTGTGAACCATCAGGAATTGTGACCCTAGAGGGCGCTGTTGCACATCGTCTGCTCGTGCGTGCCAGACAATGGAGGGCGAAGAAGAGCGCATGCGCAAACGGGGTCAGCGCCCTCTAGGGTCACAATTCCTGATGGGTCACAGATTTCGGTGCAACACCGGCACAGAGCATACCGTCTTACTTTACAGGACCCAATAATAAAACAACTAAATTAACATTAAAAGTTTTGTCATGTTGTGATGGGGACTCGAAAAAGGGCCTCTCTACCCTTTGCGTTCTTCTCCCTAGTTATGCAAGCTAAAAGTCCAATGTTCTTGTCTATGAATAAAAAAAAAAACATCCCCCCCCTCTGCTTTTTTTGTCAAATCGCACCCTGATCACAAATAACTGAAACAGAAAAGAATACACAAGCAGGTAAGATTAAATTATTCAGAGGATGTCCATCACGAAACATCACTTTTACTGTGTGGCAATAAAGCTGAAAAATGGGAATTTATTTCCATTCCATTTTTCGCTATACAACAAAGCAGATAAAAGTATTAAATAAGATCAAAAATATGTATTATATTAGCTGATACTGTTCTTGCGTCGTGTATCTTATATATTAAATGGAGTCAGATAAATAGTGTCTACCGGAGGATTTTTGTGGGTTATTCGGCCATGCTACAGCAATATAGGACCTATAAAACGTTCTGACTAAACTAAACACAAGTTCACCTGATATAAACAAACCAACACAAAAAAAGAATGTTCACTGAGTTACTTTCTACATGCAAATGATCACCAGGTTCTCCTTCGAGCTCCTCCATTGTGCGTCAAAAATCAGTAATCTCACCATTTTCATTCCTTCCTCACTTTTTCCTCCAGTTAAGACCAGTGCTGCTGGTCCGGGGGGGAGCAGCTACAGACAGAGCGATCGAGAGACCGACCGCTGGCCCGCAGCCCATTATTAGGAACGGGAATGGAATGAGTTGCAGAGCAAGCTTTCACTGACAAATGCCCAAATAAAGGCATTTCATGGATGCAGAGGCTGAGCCAGGGAGACGGAGAATTGAACTGGCCTCTTCCTGCTGCAGCTGTTCTCAGGTTGATGGCTGCCTCACCAGCTGTGACGATCCCACTGCTTCTTTGCTGCTTGAAACATGTAATGGGAAGAGAAACGTGAAGAAATGTTTCTGTGTCCTGGTTGCAGAGGCATGCGTATAGAGCGGTGGATTGTTTCTCCAGAAGAACTGAAGTAACTCAGTTCACACATCTAACAACACATCAGTATTACAAGAGTCCTTCCAATGCTTTTTGCTACAGGTTAGTTGTTACATTTATTTATGTTGCTCTGTATATAGGCCTACTGAATATCTTCTTAGCGGTTTTAAAGTGCATATGGAAATACAGTACTAGAAGTAAATTATTTAAGGAGGCTTTGAACCAACTGAATGAATGATATGCAGGGTATTTTGTAAATATATGATGTCATACATAGTGTAAAATATCTCAAATGTTATAAATCTGCCATGACGTTCCACCTGTGACTTTTCATGGCAAACATAGCAGAATATTTTATTGAAGTCATACAGACTCTGTAAGAAAGGCATGGGTAATCAGATATGACAGAGAATATTTCATTACACAGTGCAATTAACAAGTGCCCCTCCGGTTTAGGATTATCCTTTAATTCCTTTAAAAATGACATTCACTTAAAACTAAGGGCATAACTCAACAGGAGAGGTGTTACACGCCCATGCTGGTTTTATAAAAGTTTAAGACATTAAGCTATGTAAGGTATTCAAACACCACCGCCACAAAGATCCGACGGAAGATCCGGAAGGAGAGCCATTTGCCCTCCCTGATAATATTGCATTACGTAATTATTTCCGGGCTAAAACTCTTTCGTCGAGCACCAGGATTCCACTGGGCTGCTTTCCAATCCATTAAATCCTGCCTGAGATGTCATGAGATTTGGCATTGAGACACACAATCAAAGATCACCTTGATCTTTATCTTTTTTTTTTCTGATCCAGATTGTCTTAAGTCAGGCCGCCATGTTTGTTAATTCCCTGATATTTACCCAGTTTCCACAGACTTACAACTTACAAATATGAGGTGGATTCTCTTCCCGCAAATAAATAAATGGTCAAATTAATGTCCACTGTATCGCTGATAAACCTTTCGTATATTAGAATTTAATAGAGTTATTTCAATCTCTCATCAATAAGCCCAACGCACCCCCCCTGCCCCCTCTCCCCCAGCTTTAATTTATCTAGTGCAAATAACCAGCAAAGCGTCAATATGTACTGAAGACAACAACACTCATGGCACTCTTTGCAATGTGGAGGCCGGCATCACTCATTCTCCACAGAGTCCCTTTGGTCCAGTGTTTGAGGGGAGAACTCATTGTGTCTCCTTCTCCATCCTTCCCCGCTGCACATTTCTACCACTGCATCCGGGGGAAATGTAGAGATTATCTCCTTTAAAAAAAAAAACTCTGGTTCTCTCTCTCACTTTTTCACTTACTGCAACCACTTTGGCACCGGCACCTGTGGGAACATTCAAAAAGTTGAGTTAGCGAGGAAACGCGTTGTGGCGTGAGCTGACTCACCGACAGACCGGCCTCACGTACCTTCTTGAGTTCTTTCTTGTTGTTTCCTCTGATCGAAGCCAGCAGTTGGTCCCTCGAGTTCTTACCACCGCCCGCGTTTTTCCCGTCCAGTTTCCTCTGCGACACCGGCGTCAGGGAGTTCCTCAGGGCGTCCACCTCCAGCATCGGGGGTGGAGGCGGCGGAGGCCCGCACCCAGGCGGCGGCGGAGGAGGCGGCGGACCTCCACCACCTCCTCTCTTAGGGGCCAGCTTGGGTGACGGCGCGGGCGAGGGCAAGGGAGAGGGTCTGGGCGAAGCGCTGGGCGAGTTCCTCAGAGACCCGCCGCCGCCCACCTTGGGCACCTCCAGCGTCTCCTTCTTCTCCCCGTTGGCCTGCGCCTGCCTTTGCTCCTGCAGGCGCCTCTGCCTCTGCCGGTCCATGTTGCGACTCAGTATGTTGGTCGTGGTCATCCGCGGCCCCGCCAGCTCGAAGTGGTAGCCCAGCTTGAGCAAGGTGGTGTTCTCCTTCAGCACCTTGGTCATCTCCATCTCCGTCTTGCCGCCGCAGACGTGCCGCTGGTTCTGGAAGCGCAGCTCGGTGAGCGTGGAGTTGTGCGGCAGCGCCTGGATCAGGGAGAGGATGCCCTTGCCGGTGAGGTGGTTGGAGTCCACGTTGACGCTGACCAGGGTCTTGTTGCTGCGCAGCGCGCCGGCGATGGCGTAGGCCACGTGGTCGTCCGCCCGGCAGTTGGCCAGGGCGAGCTTCTTCACGTGGGTGTTCTCGCGCAGAGCCTCCGCGAACTCCATGAGCGTTTTCGTCCTGATGACCTCGGAGTTGTTGACGTTGAGCTCGGTGAGCTCGGGGTCGTTGTTGCGCACCTGCTCCATCAGCTCGTCGAACATGCTGGAGTCCTCGTCTTCGTCCTCGTCCTCCTTTGCCTTGCTGTTGGGGCTGTTTGTTTTGGCCACGCAGTTGCCGAGTCTCTCGGTTCCTCTCCCGTCGTTCTCCCGTTCTCCCTCTTTCTCCTTGACCTTCTTGTCCTGGCTCGACTTCTTCTTCTCCTTCTCCTTCTCCTTCACATGGTCGCTGTGGTTGACCAGCTCTTCTCGGTCCGTTCTCTTCTCGGCCTTGTCGTGTTTCACCGGCGCTTCGCCCCTCTCCGACGGCTGTCGCTCGAGTTTGCCTTCGGGCTTGTTCTTGTCTTCGGCTGTCTTCTCCTCCGCTTTGGGCTTCTTCTCTTCCGTCTTCCCCGGGGCGGCCGGGCCTTCTTGGGCTTTGTTCTGCTTTTCCAACATTTTGGAGACGAGTCCTTGTGTCCTGAAGCTCTCTGATTTCCTCTCCTTGTCCTTGCTGGCATCCTTCTCATGCTTCTCTTTCAGCTTTGAGATGATGTCCTTGGTTTTGCCCTCGTCTCTCCTCCGGCTGTCTTCTCTCCTGTCTTTGCCGTCGTCCTTTTTTTCCTGTAACTTCGAGATCATATCCTTTGTTTTGCTACTTGTGCTCTCCCTGTTGTCCCGTCTGTCGCTCGTCTTGTCGTCCTCACGTTTGTCTTTGGCGTCCTCTTGCACCTCGCTGTCTCTGCTTCCTTGCTTACAGTATCTACCCGAAAGCCGACTCTCGGGGCCTCTGCTGCTCCTGCCGTCGACCTTTGTGCCCTTTTCACTCGAGACGCCGGTTTGCCTCCGGAGCCCTTCGGTCGCGTCGTCGTTCCCCTCCTGGCTCGGGCCCATTTTCCTCAGGTATTGCTGCTTCCGGCTCTCCTTCTTTGTCTCGCCCTGCGGGTCAGAGGAATACGAGGGGCATGTTTCAATACATGACGGTGTCCAAATCTCAGACAACGTGTTGGAAATGGAACAAGACATCTGTGTCGTAAGGGAAATCACCTATGGGCTACAGAGTACAGAGTGTGTTCTTTCAGACATATATGTATATATTGCGTGGCAATAACATGTAAAAAAAAACTGTATTCCTTTACTGTCAACTAGCTGCTCGTCCATCTGCTCAGTGTAAACACACGCCCTCTCGCTGACACAACGCGGCACGACGTGTCGACGGTCGGCCCATTTTTTTTTTATACATTCGCGGTGTTGGATTTGTGAGTCTCGGTCTGCTTTTTTTTTTTGCCGTCTGAGGCCGTGGCTCTGGCAGATGCATCCTTAAAAGGCAGTGAGCCGCGGGAGCGATCAACCAAGGAATTCCATCAGGCCTCGGGATTAAGAAGCTCCGCGGGGGCCTCGGCTCCGGCGACTAAAGTGCTTCTCCTGTCAACACAACCTGCCGGCTGACACTCGAGCAGGCGGGGGATGTCTCCCAGCATGACGCGGGAACAAGAGAAACGCTTCGATGGGGGGTTTTAAAAATCAGATGGGAACAGAAGTCAATTCTAAACTATTTGCTGTCATTAGTTTATGGACATTCACTTTGATTCTAGCGAAATGAAACGCAGCGTTGAGGTTAGCAGGATTCTGATTAAAAACTACAGCTCACATACAAAAGCTCTTAAAGGAGGAATGTTTCTGTAAACATTTGCAAACCTCCAACGAGAGTTCCCTCTCCCCGAGCCTCCCTCGGCGGTCCCCCTCCCGCCTGCCGTCCGGTTTGGCGTCCCGGACGTGGTTGCTGGCGGGCGTCTGCGCGGCACGGCTCTCCCCCCCCCGGACGGGGAGCTTCCCGACCTCCGGCTTGGCGTCCGCCGCCTTCATCATGTCCTTCTCCAGCTCCTCCATCTCCTCGGGGGAGAGAGCGGACAGCAGGTTGTCCAGGTCCGGGTCCTCGCTGACCTGGCGGCCCGTGCGGGTCAGGCCCCTCACCTTCCGTCTCGACATGGTCACTCGAGGAAATAATCTGGGGGGGGTGAAAGGCAGTGGAGAAACGTGGAGGTGGGTGCAGTAGGTCCCTTTAGTTCAAATCTAAATGCTGCGTTATCTCTCTCTCTCTCTCGACGTTGAGAAGTACTCCAGCAGGTCAGAGTCGGCGTCCTGCTCGCCAAAAAAAGCCGCCGCAGGCGTCGATCCCCGGTGCAAAGAGGCTGGTCTCTCGGTCCTGCGGCGAGGGGCACCAGTGATGGACTGCAAGAGCCTCGCATCATCAAAGTGGACCGTGAGGCTGGGACATTCTTTGAAATCCTGTGAAAGTGCATGTCCATATTTAGTCCAGGGTACACGCTCCTTTAAAGGCAATGGGAAGGGCTGAAGTTTACAGAGATGCCAGAGCAGAGTTACACAGACTTCCCATTGCAGTTTGTTTATGTTCGGACCAGTTCCAAAGGTTCCTTTTAGTAAAGAGTCTGATGGTGAGAGTTCCACAATGAGAAATTCTGTATCTGTTTCTGCAAGGACTTTTTAACACAGAAACACATTGCTGACCTTTTTGGAGAAACGGTACGAGTTAGACGTACAATTTTGTTTTGTTTAAATGAAGCCCAGGGAAGGCCCATGATTGGTGGAACAGATATCCTTAAATATATGCAGTGAAATAGTTTCCTAAAAGGCCGGTGCAACTATATACTAAATGTATTAGACTAATAACACAATGATTAAAAAGTCAAGAGGATTTGCGAAAAACTAAATACAATCAATTGAATTACAACAAACTAAATAAGTAAGATTTTTTTAACTGTGGGTAAAAAATTCTATGTAACAGATACAAAATGCATATTCTCCTGTGTGGGCTGTGTGAAATCAATAACCATCGTTTGATGATAGCAATCGGTGTTTTGGGGGCAAAAAAAAGAGACAAAAAAGACACAAGAGACAATTTGTATTTTTACATTCCAAAGTTAAATTTTATGTTAGTAGAAATAAAACCATGTTCCACTCACTTTATATTACAATGGCGTACCATCCATATGTCCACAGGCAGGTATTCTGTGTTCCAGTAAACACACTCATGGAGTTGGTTTAGAACAACAAATAAACAGAAACATCATCGGGCAGATTATGTCAAACTACATACGGAAGCATTACACCAAAGAAAAGTCCAGTGTTCTCTTGTGTGCTTTACAAAGGCTCAACACATCTGTACAAAAGGGCCGTCGGCGCCGGACGAATCATGATGAGACGAGATTCAGCAGTACGTCTCAAGGAAAAAGCCCAGGCTTCTCTCATCGATCAGCATGATGCGTGTTTTCTTTAATGTAGTGATACATTACACCCGAATAAACGTAATCACCACCTGTGAGTAGTGCGACGGATCACCACCCCGAACACGCTCCAGACGTCACGTTTCACAGGCCAAACATCTCACAGAGGAAGCAGAGCGACGACCAAAACACAAACCTGGACCAGATTCCCCGCTGGAGCCCCAATCTGCAGGTGCACTACAAACAATTTGTAGTTTTGGTAAAAAAAAAAACCAGGCGAGGAGATTTAGACACTTGCGTCTACTCGAGTAACTGAGTAAGGAAATACATTTTCCCAACAATGATTTTCAAAAAAATCCACTTTTTCAACAGTAGTGATTTTTGGCTTAAGCCACGAGCTGAGAACCCATTCACAGTAACAGGTAACCTAAACAATAACGTTAAGAATAAATACCAAATTAAAAGATGCCAAAAGTGCCATAACGTCATATCTTATGTTACAATAACAATACATCATGTTGCAAATAACTTGTTACAATATCATAAAATATTCATCTGAAGAACAGATTTACAAAATAATCATTTAAATAGTTAATCTCTTTTTTCCCCCCCTTCTCCATCATGGTTCATTATTGGCGGGACACTTTGTTTTACACCGAGCAGCGAGACCAGCAACTCCCCTGACCGGATGTGTTACAACAAATAAACATTTAGCATGACTTTCACTGGGACACATCCTACCATTATGTGAGTGACCTAAAGACGTCTAATCCATATAAAACCAGAAAAATAGCGCGAAGGAACAGATTACTCTGACTGGGGGTAGCATGCTGGAGAACAGATGTTACGTATGAATTAGTGCAGCTAATATACTACCGTGAATAAATTAATCCTGTCAGCTGCAAAAAAAACAAACAAAGAGGCCAGCTGAAACTAACGAATGACTAAAAGGATCTTAAACTAAATTAAGAGTTAGGATTGATCATTTAGGCCATCTGCAAAGTGAGGACAGTATCGCGCTGCCTTGGAGCCGCACGTGTCCTTTTTTAAACATGCAGTTGGTTTTTCATTTGAGCCTCTACCACACTATAGAAAGATAAAAAATATCAAATACAGAAATAAAGATGTTGAGTATCCCTGTTTGGGGGAGTGTGCGACCTGGAATGTAGCCTACGGCAGGTATCGATCAAATGCTTTCTAACAAAAGGCGGGGAAGTGGTGCATGGACCCCTTTAATAAGTGTTGACCTGTTTTTCTGTAGATGCCCCCCGAGCGCCCCGCTGGAAGCCAACGACCCCGTCATCGAGGTGAGGTCGAGACGCCGGACACAGATGCTGCCTCACCTGGGGGATGTTTGTCACGGCCTCCGCGAAACCCACCGGGAGCAATCAGGGATTCGACTTAGGTAAATACTCTGGAAAAAGTAGGACAACCTTGCAAATAAACACTCAAAAAAAATGAAAGTGCCTCCCGCTAGTCGGGATGTAGCATTTGTTTGACTGTGTGCGTCTGTGAGTGTCGCTGCCTCCTTCCTTTGATACAGTCCTTTCGCTCAGATGCTGTTGTTTCCCACTTTGTGTGCTTGTGTGTGTGTGTTTGCAGACGAGCCCATCAATGGCCGGGATACTGGGGTGGGGAGTAAGGTGGAGGGGCTGAAAGACAAGACAACATCAAAAATGAAGTCAGAACTTCATATATTACCACAACAGCGTTAAGAATTGTTTACAAAATAATTACTAAATTCAGAAGCACCTATCTTTAAAAAAATGTTACAAATACTTGTGTATATTCATATCACAGGTATGTCAGCAGTTCATACATGTTAAACTTGCCTCTGCTTTTGATTATTGTATTTTTTCAGCACCTTGAACCACCTTGGAGTATAAAGCAGTGCGGCACAAACAAACTCCCTTAAGTGGTGACTAACTTGAATGTATCATTTGTAAGGGCAGCAGTGACTGCAACAAGGACTCATCCAAATTAAAAGGGTCTCCCTTTTGAATCTGATAGCACCCATCATGCATCAACGTTGACCTTTTTCAACAGTTGCCGAGTCTACTGGGCACGTTCCAAAAATCTATGGGGAATATGAGTAAATGAGGTTTTTATTTTCTGGATTTTTCTAGAAAAAACACGGTGAAGTGTGTCCGGTGGTTCGTTAAGTATCTCGATCAAAAAACAACATTCATTCTCTGCTGTAAAAAAATATTACACGAGCATGACCCCCTCTTACCCTGGCTGTATGCGGGATCCATCAGGTGAGGTGGATAGTGTACCGGCTGCATCACCGGGTAATGTGGAGGCATGCCGGGGTAGTGGGCCGCCATTGGATAACCTATGTGCGCGTAGTCCGACGGCCCCAACGGCTTCCCGTACGCGTCGTACATGGGCTCCACCGGGTAGGCGGCCATGGGGATGTGCTGGGCTGTGGGCCGAGAAGAACAGGCTTGCCGTGAAAGGACGCGAAGAAGTGCTGAGGGAACGGACATAAGGAGAGGAGAGGAGAGCTCACCGTCGTACGGTGTCCTGCCCCGCTGCTGCCTCCTCTGGTACAGGTAGCAGCAGGAGCACATGAAGCAGCAGACCATGGTCGCGATGATCGCCACGAACAGGAGGATGGAGGAGGCGATGCCAGCCAAGGTGGTGGGGCTGAGGCGGGACACAGAGAGGGGGGCTTCGGTTACAAAGCATTTCCTCACCTAGCCTCACGTAGCCACGCCCCCCCCCCATCACGCCACACGCCGTTACCACAGTTTGACCCTTAAAACATTAGATTTCAACGACGCGCACGCTGCGTCTCTCTGGTCTTTCACTGAAGCAACAGAGGCCTCCGTTTTAAGCTCGGCCCCCCCCTGGCGCCATCTCCCGCCGGGCTTAATAAGCCGCAGGTTATCTGCTCGTTGCTGGAAGGGGACGGATGGTTTCCAGGGCTCTGGAAGGGAAATTGCCATGTTTCCGTCTCTCAGGTACGCGCCGTTTTCACTCCGGCGGTTATCCGAGTCCCTCATAGGGGAGAGCCGACTAATTAGGCAAGTTCAATAAGTCAGATTCAAAAACCGTTGTCACAGTCTTCACAGGGCCTCCTATAAATACATATTAGAATAAAAGGATATATTCAAGTAAGTTTACTTTCTATCCACGGATTCAAGCGTGACCCTGCGGTGATAGCGTTGCACCGTGAGCGCTAACACTGGCTTCTTTGTGTCAAATCAATGAATAAATAAGTCATTGTGTCAAAACCCCGCTGCTGCTGCTGCTGCTGCTGTGGCATGCCGCACCTGAACTGGAAGAGCATGCAGCGCTTCTGCTCCCTCTCTGTGATCATCTTGAAGGCGTCCAGGCAGCAGTAGCGCCGGTGGCAGTTCCCACAGCAGAACGTGATGAGGGGGCAGTCGAAGCCGTTGTGCCAGGTGCCGTTTTTGTCCACGTACCACAGACAGTCCTCGTTCGCGCCGACTGCAAAACAAGGTGAAAGCGAAGCGATGAAGCGGCGGGTCAAACTTTAGTTTGTCCTGCCTTCCAATCCCTCAGGTGAATCGACAGTCTGTTGTTTCGGTTTGGTCGCACCTTTTCTAAGTGAGTGTGATTACTGATTGTTCACTTACTTACAGTCAAAATGCATTAATTCAATCGCTCCATGTGGCACAGGAGGAAAACTGATTAAGGCTCACGCAAGGTTTCTAAGATTTGAAAGACTTGCGTATCTGAAATAAAATAGAAAAAAGGCCTCAAGGAGTGTTCTTATTATCAAAATGACAAACAGCAAACAAACGCACATTCTCACATTTGAGATCCCATCGGAACTAAATCCCCAAACACATGGCTGTGATGTTACAATTGTGTGGTCTCATGGGAGACTAAAGCTCACATACTGGAAGAGACACATTGGGCACGCTGTGTGTGCAGCACATTGTTGAGGCAGGATCTAAGCCTTGCCAAAAGGGTTTAGATTTAATTTGGGAAGGTGACCTTTGAGATAAGCTTGGAGCGCCCGCCTTTGAGAATACTTATTCTGCCACTTGATATAAGCCTTAAAAAAAAAAAATCAATGTCTCTGTAGTATGGTGTGGTTGTTTACACTTCTGCAAGTGTGTGCTACTGTGTGCTTTCTGACTGGCCAAATGACAGTTCAATAAAAGATAAATAACAACAATTCACACTATTGGGGTGATATTATTGTAACGTGTTGTAAATGTTCAATGCTGTTTTTTTTCAAGCCACCTTGCAGCCAAAAAAAAGATCAATAACACAGCAATATTTTGAAATACATGGCTGATAATAACTGAATAATAATACATTGAAATAAGCTTCGTAAAAGTGCAAAACAAATAAAGACAAACATACGGCTTAAATTATATAACGGTGAACTGCGTGGGGGGGCGGGGGGACTGTGCTGGAAAATAAAAGATATTTTTGTGACGCTAATCTTTAATTCTCTAAAAGAGAAAACGGGAAACGTCTGACTAAAAAGGTCTAGCTTTACGTAGTTAACGTTGACTAACTAGTCCTTGTCAGATGTACCGTTAGCTGCTAGCACGAGCACGCTCGCAAACAGCGGACGGGTAGGAAACATTTACCGAGGCCTTGTACCCGCAAAAACAGCACCGACAACACCGACAAATGGACCGGAACCGCCGGGAGGCAGATTCACGGTGACCGGCGCTGACGGGCGGAGAGGAGTACCGGCCGCGCGCGCGCGACCCGCCGTTGTTACACCGTCACGACCGTTAGAAGCTGTCAGCTGGCGCAGCGCGGCCCCGGCCGGAGCTACGCGGTCTTACCCGGCGCGGTGCAGAGGACGACGGCCAGCAGCGCCAGAGTCAGCGCGGCGAGGGACGCGTGGGCCGCCGGAGAGATCATCCTCGCCCCTCGTTCGGTTCGGTTATTTGTGTATTTATTTTTTCAATGCGAGGATTAATTGTTGAAGAGTCGCCGCGGATGAGCGAGGAGAGCGGGACTAACGGTGGTTAACAGGCATCGTTTCTGCCGCGGGAGCAGCGTAGGAGAGACGAGCCGCGTCTCATCCGCCGAGATGACACATCGCGGCCGTGACGCCACTCGAGGATGAGGAGGGCGATGCCTTCACGGACCGCCTGAAACGTCGGGGGGAAACAAACTCCAGCTAGGATTCAAAGAATTTGTTCTCCATTTAACAGTATTGAATACTTTAAGAGAGACACTTTAAAGTTTGTAGTTCATCATTATGGAGTCAACACGATAATTAACGTATACTACTATGCAACCACTGTGTTATATATGCTATAATGTATCATGCAATACACTACTAGTAGAAAATCAAATAAATCCAGTAATAATAGTAAAATTGTATGCATAAATATCCCTGAACTCAATCAATACAACTATGTAAACATACGGTACCTTAATATTTAAATGCTTTGATACTTTATCTCTGAAATTCAGTGGAGCAGAAATGTAAACAGTATGGTTTTTGTATTGTTTAATGATACTCATTTCTAAAACATTTCACAATGGAGACAGGTTACAAAAAATATACAGTCTACACTGAAAAATAAGGTTTTTAGGATTCAGTGGTAGTCAAGACACGTCCTTTTAAATCTGGAGGTCCCTGCAGATTTTACAATATAAGAGCCCCTACGTTCTCCTGCCATCTGGGAGAAAAATACCACAGGAGCCCTCAAGACTGCCCCACCAACCCGGGTAACAGCTCGATACGTTAGTCACCTCCCCCCTCAGCCGCCAAAAAGTGTGGGTTGTAAATTTAGCCACCCCACACAGCCATAATGACTTTCTGTTCATAAGTGTCTATGAATGCGCAGACAACACCCGACAAACACATCAGAAAAGCTGCTGGCAAAAAAAAACCCAGTGTGCTTAATTTTCAAACTTTCTCCAAAAGTAAGACTGTGAATGCTGAACTATTGCCCGAGTTCTTGGCAGTTAAAAATAACTCCCGTGATCCCAAGTTTAAAAGTCTCATGATTTCGAGCTGCATTGAATGCACCAGGACAGCACAGTAAGTCCTTATGCTCGCACACAATAACAAACCCTAGAACGGAGGCAGCTAAATGAAATTCAGCCATCTTTACTGATTATTAACCGCTTTGACTTTCCGACAGTGACATTAAAAAGTGGGTTCACTGTATCGGGGTCAGTTCTCAATAGTCAATCAAGTTCAATGACCTCATGTTATTTAAGCGCTGTTCCTCCAACTTCAACCAGACGGGAGAACAAATTCATGTTATTGACTTTGGATACATTTGTTTAAATATGTATATAATGCATGTATACCGTTATGATTTGGTTTCTTTCCTCATAAGACAAACACTTTAAAGGCATTTAAAGCTTGCATTACAAGTGGCCCTTTCGTATTATAGACAAAAGAGCATTCTGGAAAGGTTGTCCATCGGGACTTTTATTTAGAACGGTTTTCCATCGCAAATGTCAATGGGTACACTGAACTTCGCACATACCTGCTGAATCCTGATACACGGTATCTGACCAAGGAGCTTTTAATTTCCTATCAGAAACAGTGTTTTTTTTTTCTGGAATAAGGCAGCCGATGTTTCTCTCCTGTCCCCAAAGATAAGGTTGTTTGTTTAAATATACTCCCAATTACCATAAACTCTCTCCGAAGTGTTCTTCCACGTCGCATTTTTACTCTTTATACAGAAACAAAAACAACAGCCTAAGTTACAAATGGGACATTCACATTTCATGGTTCACCTGTCCAACTGTGAAGCCTCGACCTTTCTGTTCAATCCTTTCGTCCGGTCTGCGATTACTCTAAAATGTTGAGTTCTTTGACCTTCTCTTGAGAACTGACCTATAGGCAGTTGCTCACATCTTCATCCTCCTCGCTTTAACATCCGCAAAGTCCATCCTCCCATCACGAAAAAAGTAGACACTGGGGGGAGTTCTGGGTAAGTGCATGTCCATCTCTTTTACCCCGGTTTCCTTCTGCTCGCAGGGCCGTCACCCCGTTTCCTCTGATTCTTCGACCCGTTTTTAAAATTCATCGCCAGGGCATTATCAACGGGGGCAAGAGGAGCGAGTTTAGCCCGGTCGAAGACGTGTCGGAGCGGCGGGAGGCGGGGCTAGAGGCCTATAGACTGCAGGGTTTCTCTCTCGACGGCGGTGAGGTGGCCCGAGAACATGCTGTAACACGGCTGCTGGGCAAACTGCGTCAGGAAGTCCGTCAGGTACGCCTGCGATGAGACAGGTGACACATTGAGGGTCAGTTACAAGGACGTTGCTGTTTTTTTTTAGTTATTTCCTTCTAGAAAGCTTTGCAGAAAGTGGATTACATCCCCATATATTTTGATATCACAATAAATCAATATTTCACGATGGATCCACCATAAATTCACAAATCTTCACATGTAACTAAAAACAGTTTGTGTACCTGCAGATCAATCAGATAGATGGGGTCTTTCAAGGCATCCGCATCATCATCGTCATCATCGTCATCCTCATAATAATCATCGTCTGGGAGACAGAAACACATCAGGAAACTTGAGTGAGTCAAAACAAAGTCCCAGTATCAGCAACAGGTGCACTTGGGAGACAGAATACAGAACAGCTTGTTCACTGTGGAAACAATGGTACCGTATTTCTTTGAAGAGATGAGATCAGAAAGCAGCTGCCCGGCGAGGGCTTCATCCTCCTCCTCATCATCGTTGTCGCCGCCTTCATCCTCGTCCCACATGCCGCTGGAATCTGAGACAAACGGAAGCTAAAAATGTCTGCCGTCCTATTTTTTAGTTTAAAACCTCGTAATCGTAGCCAACGTCGACCCGACAGTGAATGTTGTACTTCAGCGACGCCCCGAGGAAACTTAACTCTCCTAAATAGCCAGAGCCGATGCCATTTCCCTCCAAAGTAATAACAACAAAAAAGCGTTTGTGTGGTTTGTATCCACCTTGACTCCAGTCGGCGGCGTTGGCCCTGCTGGTGTTTGCCTCCACCACAGTCGACAGCTCGTTGATGATCAGCTTGAAGATCTTCACGAGCAGAGGAATGTTGGTCCACCTCTCTGGGTCTGCGGAGGAGAAACGAAGCACCGGAGGCGAGCGTTACCATCGGCACGCCGCCCGGTAGCGATGCTCGTACATGACAACGTGGACCGATTCAAGCGTCCCTCCCAGCTGCTGCCTTACTCTTGGCGGATTTGGAACGCGTGCGGATGCCGTCTTCGTGGCTGTAGATCTCTTCTCCCTTCACCACGATGTCCTGGAGGCGTTTGTCGTCAGTGTTGAGGCCGTGCTGCAGCAGCTTACAGAGAGCCACCGTGCTGAAGGAAAAGAAGCAACAAAAAGGTCACACCCATCTGATATGAAGCGAGGTTGGAAAAGAAGCAGAAATGGTCAATTACTGACTGTTGAACATTAAAATAAATAAAAAGTAGTTGGGATTTTCAACTGAAAGCGCTGTAGTCACTGTCAATTACAGTGTTGCACACATTTGTAAGCAATTTCAATTAAATTAAATTCATTTTATTTTGAATAGCAAACACCAAAATCGCAAATTACAAATTTGCCTCAGAGGCAACGCTGGGACAGCGATGGACACAAAGCCCACAATAACTTTTCATTGTAAGTTTTCAGACTGCTGTACATGGAGCTGGGCTATAGCTTCAGTTCACTTTATGGATTTACACTTTAAAAAGCAGCATGAAGGTAAATGTCTGACCTGACTTTGCCCTCGTACTGCCCGTAGAACAGGTGCTGCCTGCTCATCCACTCCGTCATGACAAACTCCAGCGCGGGCTTCCCCGTCGGGCCGGGCAGACTGCACAAGAACTCCAGCAGAGGCTCCAGCTGGGAGTGAACCAGGTGGGCAAACACCATGATCAGGGACTAAATAGGGACGAGAGACCAGGTTAACACACACACACACACACATCTGGAACAGGCTCAGTCTGAGGCAACGGGCCCCGCCCTCCGCCCCCCCGCCTTCACCTGCATGACACTCAGAGTCTCGGCCTGCTGCATCTTGCTCAGAATGGCACGGAGGATCTGGTCCAGCTGTTCCCCGAGCTGTGTTCCCGCCCGAGAGATGAGCGTGGACACCAACCTTCCCACGAAGGCGGCCGTGAACTCGGAGGTCCGGGGGTCCAGCAGCTGGTTGACCACCTGCATGACGTACCAGAGGCCGCTGTTGCCCTGCTCGTCCCTCCACTGAGCCACCTGCTCCAGGGCGACGGAGACGTACGCCCGCAGACACTCGCCTCCGTTCTTGTGGCGGGGGGGGGGGGGAAATGAGAGATCTACGCTGTAGCCCGTAAATCCACGTGCTCACGTTTCAGAAAGCCTGGTCGGCTCTCACCTGCATCACCGTGTTGTCGTCCGTGCGTAAGCTGCACTGGGCCACCACGGGGAACGCTTGGCACACCAGCATCTCCGAGAGGGGGGGTTTGGTGTTCCGGACGACCGTGGTGAGGATGTCGATCGACGTCTGCGGTGCAGACAGATTATGGTGTTAATCTCTGGTTGTTTTTTTTAGTTGAGCGTCTCAGAAGGACAATGCGACGGTCACTCACGGCACAGAGTCCTGCAGGGATCTTGTCGGGGGGGGCCTGCATGATGCTGACCAGCGTGGGGATGAGACGCATCTGCATGGGGCCCTGGCAGCCTTCGATTTGTGCCAGCTCCTTGAAGATATCCTGAGCCAGAGACGCCACGACGGGGTCTGCGCAGAAGAGAGGAGGCGGGGCCTGAGAGAAGATAACCAACCAACCAACCAAATCTACGCGTCTCTCAACTTAAGACGTCTACGTCTTCTATGAAAGACTTAGAGGGGAAGCAATGTAATCCTGATGATCAATGATATAATAATAAAAAAAAAAAGAAATTCAAATACAGAGTGCAGTGTGAAGATAGCAGCAGTTTCATGGTTGGAGGAGCTATAGCAGTACCATTGTTATATTTAAGGAAAATAGCAATGGTGAGGGGGCAGATTTTGTTCTCAGCGCTGGTGGTGAAGGCCGGGTCGACGGTGCAGACGATGCACAGAGTCTCCATGACGAGCGTCAGCACCTCGGAGCTGAACTGGGCAGCCAGTTGGACCAGTCCCTCGAGGATGCTGGGGAGGAACGGCTGGAGGACGTGGGTGCTCTCCGACAGCTTCAGCTGATCACAGTACCTGGAAAATGAGAGGAAGTAAGTATCCACTCAACACGCCGATGAGACACTTTCAAAATGCTTCCCAAAGTTTCAAAACAAACAACAAACAAACTTTCGAATTCGCAGCTTGTTTAGGTCACATCAATTGTGATCAATTAACTACAACTCAGGTTTAAAAGAACAAAAATATCTCATCTAGATGGAAAACAACATTCAACAGATCTACACAGTCCATTTTAAGCAGGACACACATTGTGAGGCGTTTGTTGCTCTTGCCTGTTGAGAATAAGATGAGAAGATCAATATCACTCTGGCATATGGATGGTAATTTAAAGGCCAAAGGGTTTTTTGAGATACAAGCTTTCTGGCACAGATAACTTGGTTGTATGTGTTTAGTACTCTGAGCATGAGCAATGTCTTCATGCGTCCCAGACTTCTTAAAGAGTTCTGTGGTTTTCGGCCGTCCCATCAAGTCGTTGCTGCACTCAGTCTTAAATCAGATGTATTTCGTGTCGGCGTGTGTGTGGACGGTTAAAGGCGACTTGCTCACCCCCAGATGGCCCTGACCGCGGATATGCGCACCGAGGGCGGCTGGTTGTCGTGGAGGCCGCTGACGGTGGCCTGGAGGAACTGCTGGATGAGCTCGGGAGACATGGCTGCTGTGAAGCGACTGGCCGCCCACAGAGCGCGGCCGAGGAGGAACGGAGACGCCGCTGCTCGGAGGACAGACGGCATTTTAGAAAAAAAACACTGAGGACGACAAGTATAAGAGAATTTAATACAAACAGATTCTTTACATTGTTTTGGCCGGATGCTCCTTATGACTAAAAAAAACCTCCATCGATGACACACCCTTCAGTAGGTGAGCAGCGTAGCTCGATCCCTTTTCCGAGGTTCCGTTCGGGACTCACCTGGCAGGTTGAGGTCGGCGAGGATCACGTTGGCCAGGAAGCCGTGCATGTCGAACTGGATGCGGCCGTTCTTCACGTTCTCCGTGATGATGGTTTTGACGGAGCCGAGGGCCAACAAGCAGGCTTCATGGATCTTCCACCTGGTTTGGAGAAAACGGGCTGTTTTTCTAACTTAGAAGCGCAGGTGAAAAAAAAACAGCGTGAAGACGGCAGCGTCATCGAGGCCTTGAGACCGGACGCTGAGGCGCAGTCGGACCGGGTTTCTCCTCACCAGTGCTCGTTGCCGGCGTTTTTGGCCTGCTCCGCCTCCTGCAGGTGCCTGGTCGCCGCCGCTGCCAGCGCCGCGGCGCTCTCATTCTGGAACTCCGCGGCAACCGCCTGCAGGCAGAGGTCAAAGGTCACAGTCAGTATGAAACGTCCTCACGTGGGACCGGAGGCCAGTGAAGCGATGCAACGTGCAGAGGGGCAACGGAGCGGTTGCAGACGTGGAAATATTTATGACCCCTGTTCTAAAAGCGAGAGCGCCGCTCAAAGAAGAATCAAAGCGCTTTTCAGGCACTACGGCAACGTGGTGGACCAAAGGCCTCAGGAGGCGGCATGTGTAGGAGAGGGAAAAGAAGTTTTAGATCGGACTGCAATCAGCCCTTCTTTAACATATAGCGAAGACGTAAAAAGCCCCCACAGATAAAGGGTTAAGGGCAGTGAGAGAACATTTGAACAGATGGGTTTTCATGTGTATAATCAAATCTGACGCACTGCACCTTTAAGGAAACTTAGCAATACAAATACATTGTATGCCATTACATGTATACATTGTAAACATTCCATTTACAATAAGAGCTGATTGTTATTGTTTTATCTCACCAGCAGCAGGTCCTGAGCAGAGATCCTGACGGAGTAGGAGAACGTGTCATCATCCTCATCCTCGACAAACTGTTGAGGGTTCGCGGTCCAAACTTTGATCTAAAGGGGGAAAAAAAAATGGTTAAATCTTTTTCTTTTCTTTACATGCTTCCATCGATCTAGCGTTCCGCTGCACTTTACCTGGTCCTCCGTGATCTGCATGTACAGGATGACGTAGTAGATGAGTTCGGGCAGCGCCTTCTTCACTGTGCTCTTGAACTTGTTGTTCTCCAGCAGCGTGTGCACAAACTCGAAGATGCTGAACACCAGATTCTCGAAACCCAAAACCTCACCTGCAGAAAAGGAGCCAACGAGAAGGTTGAGCGGGTCTTTCGAATGCGGGAAAACTCCCCAAAGCTGGACTACATACCATCAGAGTCTACCGGGTCATCCACTTCTTCTGTGTAGTTGACTTCTGTTCTCACATAAGTGAACCGGTGGTTAAGGAATATTCCACTACAAAGACAGTTACAATCTCCTTCAGCACTCCCAGAACAGGATTTTCTTTTGTTTTCATTATTCGGAAATGGAACCAACAGTCTTTAAAATAAAAAAAATTCCATATTGTTTTTCTTTTGCTCTTGCTGAGTAAGAAGGTGAGTTCAATGGAGCTAAAGGAGCAGCTGCAGTCAGGTTTAAAAAGGGAACGAAGAGGCTACAAACTCACCAAGAAGAAGCAAAACCTGCCAGTTATACATTGTATTTTCATTCTTTCTAACTTTTACAACACAAAAAGCAGTAGTTTTCCCCGCAAGAAATGACTAGATGCCCCACAGTTTGTCAGGCAAAGGATATAGAGCGGCACTTTCAGTCAGAGCGTTCCATACGATGGGCAGTATCTGCTGCATGGAGGACACCATCGGTTTGGGGAAGTTCCTCACCAGTGCCGTTACCGCCTGGGAGAGAGGACGAAAACCAGAAGATAGAATTAACTCCTCAGTTTCAAAAGGAATCTCATGCGGTTTCTTGACTGGATAAACATAATGCGACTAACCCTGCTGCATGGCACAAACTACAAATTGATTCACCATTAACCAAAAAACAAATGGCGGTTACTATCTGGTCCGCAACGCCTCCCACCTTGAGCACTTCCATCTTTAGGCCGCTATCGGACGAGGGTCCATCGGGCATGTGCAGAGCGTGCACGAACGCTTCTGTGAACTGCTGCACCACGGGGAAGATCAGCGCCTTCGCTGCGCCCTAGAAACACACACACACACACACACACACACACACACACACACACACACACACACGATAGGTGGTCATTTCAATCAGCTGGTCAGTGATCAACTAGGGCGTCGCTGCATCGCTGCCTCTAAAAAGGAAATGATCAACTGAAACAAAACGAGATTAAACTTTTCGATGCAAAACAGGGTTCACTCAATAATAATAAAAAATTGACAAGATAATGCAAACTACATCTACGATGCGATTATTCACATGACATGTCTCACCTTCTCTAGCTCTTCAATAGCACAGATGAGGTTGGCACAGGTGGTGAATATCTCCACTGCTCTGGATCGCGTGCGAATACTGTACACCTGTAACATAATTATGACAGATTGTTAAAATACCTGGAGAACTGTTTTTGGGGACGCTGACACGCTGCGTAGAAACAAAATACTTCATAGAAAACCTCCGTAGACCAGCAGAGATACAAGCTGTGGCAATACCTCAGCCATGGTGAAGATTTTGTACATTTCAGGCAAGATGACTGGAGCCACCAGCGGCATCTGAGTATCCGTCACCTCCCGAGTAAACTCTGGATCCGACAATAAAAAGGTCTTGTTAAATAAACAACCTCAAGTTCTGTAAAACGGACGTCTATGCTGCGTCTCGAGTGCGTTTATGAGACGCTCTCATCGTATGCATACACACACACACACACCTGTGAGGACCCTCATGGCCCCGTGCACAGCATTGACGTCCCCGCTGACCAGCATCTCCATCAGCAGCGTGAACAGCTGTGGCCAGGCCTCGGGCCAGTCCCAGTGGGCGATGGCCGACACGGCGTACGCGACGCTCGAGCGCACCTTGCTGATCGCCTCCCGCAAACCGCCGGGCAGCAGCTCGCGGATGGCGGCTTTAGCCTGGGACGGCACAGGTGGGGGGAGTTTTTATAAACCTAAATAAAATATTTGTCCGGCCAGTGATCAAATTATTGTTGCTCACCTGATCGCTGGTTTCAGGAGGCCTGAATTTCTCCGACTGGGAGCACCAGTGAGTCTCGACATACTGCTTCAGGATGACCGACGCCAACTGCAAACACAGGCCGCGCAGCACACGAGCCATGACTTTGTTTGACATGCACTTGTGGGCTACAGGTGGTCCTTTGCTGAGGTTTACCGTGTGACACTCACCTGGCGGATAGCGAGCGCTCCCTGAGGGTCGACCGTGAGTTCTGCCAGATGGACGCCAAACTCTTACCATGGGAACACGTGCGCAAGGACAAAAGGAGAATGAATTCAGGCTTAGAAGATGCATTGTTTAAAGTTCTTTAGATCATTTGTTTACACATTAACATTAAAAGCCACAGCAAATATTTAAAAAAAAACAGGCCTAAAGGAGTCTTAGACGGACATAAATATAACTAATATTTAGGTGTGTAGTTGTGAGTCTGTGCATCACACTCACTGGTTCCAAGGCCCACAGCATAGCTGATGAAGCAGACTGAGTACACAGGTTTGACACTGACTGGCATGCACTCTCTCTGTGTGTGTGCGTGTGTGTGTGTGATAAATACAGTCCAGGATCAGAATGCTCTGATCCAGCGCTCGCTCTCTGGGTTTTACGAAGAGTGACATCAGGCGCCAGAAGACAATGTTAGTGCTGACGAGCGTACGGAGCGTCTGCCTTAGAGAGGGGCCAGGGCAAAGGGTCGGCCTGCGCTGCGACGCTGCACTGACGGACATTGTCCACAATCAGCCTTTCAGCGGGGGGCACGGGGACAATGGGAAGTTAAAAAGCGACAGCGGCCGGTTACTGTATCCGTCTGCCCCCATTGAGCGTTACATGACGGTATGCAGTTGATATCAGGTCTACGGGCTTTATTTTTGACACCTTTAAACGTGTGACCACAACACAAATGATGCTGCTTGAGTTGCCGTTTAATGAAATGGTTTGGTTAACTTCTTAAGGGAAACACTCAACTGGTTTGACATTGGAACCGAAGTGCCGGTTTATACATCACGGAAAGATGTTTTTCAGAAAGCTACCTTGCTACCTCGCTATTATTGAATAATGATGAACTTAAAGAACACAATGTGTCAGTTTTGATGCATAAATAACTATAACAAAAATGGAAGTACACAGGTACACAGGACTACTTCGTAGCAGTACTACACGTATCCAGGGACCGTGGGAAGGGAGCTAATGACTTAGAGAGAGACACCTTGGCGGGTAAAAAGCAGTCACAGGGCGTTCTGGGTTGCCATAACGACCGTAGAACCAACAACAAGTTTAGGGAGAAACGTCAACATTACCCTCCGGGACATTAAGGAGTCGGTTGGCATCGCGTTAGCGTGGATGTTAGTACGGATAAACGGCTCAGGAGGTTCAGGTGAATAAAGCTCGAGCATCCAAAATTGCGTTTTGGATGCCAATGCGCACGAGTCCAATTTAGGAGCTTCCGGGTCTGTGACGACACGTTCGCTGCCGGACGCAACGTCACTCGACGCCAACGGCACGTTGAAACGAACCGCCCGGCCCCGCTCGCTCGCCTCCCCATGTGCTCAGCGGGTCCGTCTTCACGTTGCCGGCGGAAGTTAAAAAGATGCCCGTGGCGACGCGGCTAGCCCCCCGCCGAGCCCCCCCATGAAGCCTGGGTTCTTGTGGAATCACGGCCCTCTGTTGAGCCCAGGAGGTCGGGTTAGTTGGTTCCCCGGAGAACAGTCCCCACCGTTAGCTGCTCCTCAGCACAGCCAAAGTTAGCACGGATACAAAGCGGCAGCCAGCTGCTGCCTCCGAGGAGGCCCCTGTCGTTGGCGAGGGGGAGAGGGGGAGAGAGGGTAGGGGGGCACCGGGGAGGGCGCGGACCGCCGGTAACTCCGTCAAAAACTACCGCTCACCTTCTGTCACTTCGAGCACTTTGACCTGCTCCTCCGCGGCGGCGCGCACGTCTTGAACCGGGGACAGGATGGCCGTCAGCGTCTCGATCAGAGCCTCTTTGAGCCCCTGCTGCACGGGGCCAGCGGCCGAGCCGGACCGAGCACTACCCGCCGCACTCATGCCTGACGTGTTATCACCCGCAGCCCGCTACAGAGTTAGACGAGCACCTACAGCACCCGGGGAGGAGCAGAGAGCGACGGAGGCGAAGCGCGCCAATGCATGGAAACGTGGAGGCGGGGCTTAGCAGGAGGAAGCACAAATGTCGTCCGGTTCGCCCCACGTGTTTTTTTTCTTTTTCTTTTTTAGATATATATATTTTTTTTTATAGGATCTGTCTTTGTTTTTAAACTCTGACTCCCTCTTGTGGGGTGGGGGGTAAATGACATGTAATTGTTGCATGCCTTATTTTAAGAGTAATGGAGGTTTTAGAGTGATGCGTTTCATAATCACATACATAACAAAGCTATTAATAAAACAGAAAAGTGGAATATACTGCCACTGTAATTATAATGCATGCATTCACATGCGTCAAAACCTTAAAAGCAGATGGGTGAAGGGTTTTGTAATACATTTGTAATTTGGTGGAATTATTCTGAAAGGCAAATTCAACGTGATGAAAACAACCTAAAGAAACACCTCAAATTTCAAATTAAATATCCGCTGCAATCCTCTTAATATTTTAAGATAAATAAAAATATTATTTAGATAAAACTTTGATATCACTGATTAGATGGTTCCTTCTCTACAACAAACACAGTGTTCATATTGAGTTTATCTCTTCGGAAGCACTGAAATAACTTTTCAACCCACGGCACCACACAAGGTTCTGCCTCATGACCACGGTACTTATACATACATATATAGACAAACGTGTGATTGCCAATGTGTGACAGCAATTTGGGATATACCCATTCATATTTCAGCATGGCAATGCCCGAGTGCATACAACGTGCTTAGTAATGATTTGTGTGAAAGAACCGCCCTTACCGTCACAGAGCCCTGACCTCAACTCCATCCATCGCCTTTGGGAGGAAGGGAAACCTCAATGGGTTTTATTGCTGAGGGAGGAATTACAAGCCTCCCCTCAACATCTCGTTGCTTCGACAACTGGACTGATGAAGTATTGGCGCGCTTGAGATGCGCGTGTGACCGGCTTTGTTTCCTCCTGCGCCCCCAAGATGGCGACCTCTCTGGATCAGTCCTACTTTCAGAAATATGGTCAAGTTGGGCCATTTTAGTAAGTCATTATATATCCGCAACATGTTTGAAAATAAGCCAGTCTCAGTGTTTTGGGATATATTGTCACATATCCTTTGCAAACATTTGTATGGGCCAACAACTTTCTCATTACCTTCAATAATCATACTCATGTTTTGTCTTTCAAATTATAGGGATTAAAAAACAATTTTCCAAACAATCCAACTGCAGGAAACTAGAGAAATGAGGCCCTGACGTCATCTGCATATCACGGCCCTGGTGGATACTTTGACAAAACATCCTTGTCTTCTTGTAAAAAGGCAGTTGTGCAGGATGTGACCTCGGAAAAAGCTCTGATGGGTTCAAAACCAGGTATTAGTTTACTCTCAGGCGCCAGTTTATTAGCTAAAACGTATGAAGTCTGATGCAAAAGGGAGTCAATCCTTTTATTAGCTTTTTAGGAAATTGCTTGGAGGTCTCATCCAACATTAACTTCACTTATTTATTTAAAAATCTATTTCTTCTAATTATCTGTATTATGTATGCAGGTTTGTTTTAATATGTACAGAACATTTTTTCACTTTGTACTAATAAAGATCTCTGCTGGTGTTTTCCCTTTTTTTACCTTGTAAAGCTCTTTGCAATGTCTGGTTTTGATAAGTAAATAAACCTAATTTTAATTTCTACCATATTTTCCCGAGAGGTGTCACATACCCACTGACATGACTGGAGTCAAAATATAAGAAAGACCTCTGACTCCAGGATGGCGTTTTAAGACAAGTGCACCTAGTAAACCAGCAGCTGAGTGCAAAAGATGTAAAGATGTAAAAACAAACACTAACACAACCCTTTCTTCTTGGTTAAGCAAAAATAATTTGGTTTATGTAGAAACAAGCAATGTTTAGCAACTGGATTCGCCTCTTCTTCAAAAGAGTTCAAGCAAAAATGAAAAAACAAAACAAATGAACACCCATCCCGCACCCAGAATCGCCAATTCTGAACATTTATGCAGATACTGACAGAAGAAGATATAAGTGTACAGAAAATATATAAAATATAAATTCTGAAATTTTATATATATTAAATTGTGTTAGGGATCTTTCCCTTTTACTACATAGCATGAAAGTGGTGTGTTTGATGTTTTTTTTTCTTCTTTTCCCAAATTCTTTTATATAAACCAAAGTGTCAAAGCAAAACAGACAAATTAAGGAACGAACAAACGTGGGGTGGGAGGGAGAACAACAACCAAGCAGACAGACATACTCAAAGCCACAGATGAAAGGCCTCCGGCCCGACTCGGCAGCCCTCCTCAGGAGGGGCGAGCCGGGACGGGCCAAGTGGGACGGACCCGTCCAGCTGAACAGCGCTGTGAAACATAACTTACAGATTAGCTCTTTCTTGTTTCTTCTTTTTTTTTTTTTTTTTTTTACACGTACAGTTGTGATCAAGGCACAGGGATCTTCTACAAGTTTTTTTTTCTTCAATAAAGTTGTACAAAATAATACATTTTACAATTTGTACAAGAATAATAGTCCAGCAGTAAAATAAAGACAGAAGTACTTGAAGCGGGACAGAGAGGTGAGAGAACTGTGTGAAAGGTGAGGGGACGAGGGAAGAAGGACTGGTGAGGGCTGTAGCGTGAAAGTGGGTGGTTGTGTGTGTGTGTGTGTCTTTGTGCGTTCAAGGTAAAAATGTTGCAATCAGTCGTGATTTTGACTTTCGTTTTCTTCAAACTTTAGTTTTTGTGTAGTTGTGGAACAGCAGCAGGGGAAGGAAGTATGTTAATGTGTGCGTATGTGTGTGTGTGTGTGTGTGTGAGAGCGCAGTTAGGGGGGTTTAAACGGTGCAGATCACACAAACAGTGTACACCAACACACAACATGGGGGGGAGGGGCTAACAAAACTTTTGATTTGAGTCATTACAGGAATAATTATATATATATATATATATATATATATATATATATATATATATATATATATATATATATATATATATATATATATATATATATATATATATATATATATATATATATATATATGAATGAGAGAGAGAGAGAGCTTGGTTTGCACTGCATAAAGCTCACTGAATGAATGCATTGTATGGTATTTTTGTACATTAGTTTCTTGAAGGGCAGCTCACGCGTGGTCTTACGATCGAGTCTCGCTCGCGTCCACAGGCGCCCGTTAGTCAGTTAGTCCGTCTGTCCGGGCAACAAAAAGACCTCCTCAGAATCAGTTTGCCACCCTCCACGTCCACTGCCCCCCCCTCGTCTTCAGCACGATGACCTCGCCTCTCTCTCTCTCTCTCTGAGTACATGATTTATTTCAGCCTCTAACAACTGTTAGAGTTGTTAGACTGCAATGAGGGATTCCAGTTCTCCAGTTCTGACCCTCTTCCCTGGGCCAAAATGTAGCCGAGTACAGCAGTCGGTCCTGGCTGACGGTGCATGGAAATGTTATTGTATTCTGAATTGTGTTTCCCCCAAAAGAAGAAGAAGTCTTTCCGCTGTTCTTTTTTTCTCTCCTGAACTGGGAAAAGTGTTGCATCAGGACGGAGGGGGGAGGCCTCAAGCTGCTTGGTGAACCTGGAGAACGTGGAGGGGCTGATTGGCTAACTGGTCGTCGGGCGGTCTGGTGGGGACGAGGGAGGCGGGGGGAGGATAAGCAGGTACGAGTCAGCCGGACTCCGCTGCCCATCACAAGAGCTCGTACTGCCGTAAGTGCATCCTCTGTATGATGTCGCGACAGTCATTGAAGACGCGGCGGATGTTTTCCGTGTCCACGGCGCAGGTGAAGTGGGGGTAACAGTAGTGCCGTCCGTCCCCGCTGGCTGTGCTTATCTGCTGCGAAACGAAACACAAAAAGAACAGAAAAGTCATTTTGTTGCCACGTCAACCACAGAACTGTGACGTATTGCTGTTTGGACGAAACTGTGATGTCGTTTTACTTTGGACTTACAGCATCTCTTGCTACATCATTTCAACTGATTCTATGAAAAACCGGATGTGGTGGAGTAGAACCACGTCCACGTAGTTCAGCGGTTAAAACAAAAAAAATCTTCAGTTGATATTACCTACCACTGTTTGTGAACCCAACGGGTAAATTTACAAAGATAATATGAAACCTAAATAACAGAAATGCTGAAACTCGAGCTTTATACATACCAGAAACTCATCCCGAATGAAGTACTTTGCCCTCGTGACTCGGGGGTGCTCACCTGGCTCAGGTATTGCTGTTAAACACGGAGAAATCTGATCACTATAAAGTCATTTTTAAACATATTGTTCTTCCCATCAAAAGACAAATGGTTACAGGAACCGTGTGGCTGACACCATTTGCAACGGTTGTTTTTGTCGCTCAGTTGCTTAAACGTAAAGTGGTACAAGCTCACGAGAGACGAAGCTACGGGTGGTTTAGCAGATTGTTGTGTCGTAGCTCATCGGCCTTACTGAGCCGTCGGAACGTCTCCGTTTGTAACCACGGAAACCGGCGCGTCGTTATTCATCACGTCAGTTTTTAACCGCTTACCGTCGTCGGGCGTAGTGTAGCGTCCAAACTCTATAAAATACTCCTCAATTTTAGATTTGCCTGCCAACACCTTCTCAGCCAGCAGGTCCTGTTTGTTCAGGAAGAGGATTACCGAAATGGTCCGTAGCCACCTGGGGAGAATTAAGGTGGAGTTCAGAGCAAGATTTCTTTGTACTTTTGTTTTTGGACGCCCAAAAAAAAACATTAGAGGTCTGTTGCAGCAGAGCCCCAATGTTTACAGCGGCATGATGTTTCAATAAGCCGGGGATGAAGGAGTTCTGGAAAGAACCTCTTTTGTGACACTGTGCTTTTAAAGTGCACTTAAACTGGACAGAAACGTCTCAATATGTTACCCTATTTATGACAGAGGAAAATTAACAGCCAAAATTTCAGCAACACAACAAGGCATGAAATATACTTCACTGTGTTAGGAAAAAAATCGATTGTAGAATTGAAAGGAGTTAATATGATCAGAGAGGTAGGAGGTGTTTCAGTTCTTCGTATGAATAGATTTTAAGATTATTTTTTTTGGGCACACAAAAGTCCACTTCGGTTCGTCGTTAAAAAAAGACAAACGCCAACACACTGTTAGTCAAAATCTCAACACTAGTATGTGCGATTTTCTCACCGGTTGTTCCAAATGTTCTTGAAGAGGTTGAGGGCTTCCTGTAGTCTGTTGGTGTGATTGTCTTCTCTGATCACCATATTGTAGCTGCTGCTCGCCACCACAAAAATGATGGCGGTCACGTCTGTGCCACACGCCACAACAACAAAGACGAGTTAAACTAGCCGACAGACTATGGAGCCAAATCCAGGTCAAAAGTTTTGTTCATTCGAAGAAAAAAAATGTGAAGCCGAAAGTTTAAGTCGTGTTGTTGAACATTGAAAAATACAACATTGTATCCAAAATAAAAATAAGTGGACAAAAAATATTTTCGGGTCGAATATAGTTTTGACTCTGTTTAATTATTTTTTTGAATATCTTTTTTTTTCACATTCAAAACTGTTCTTCGGGTACGGATCTTTTTTTTTCACAGTCAGACTTTTGACCTTGATGTGGCGCAAGGGGGCGGGGCGTCGACTGAGAGGGGCGTGTCATCATGAGTGACAGCTTCCTCAACCGCATCGCCTTCAGGAGACGTGGGCACGCGAGACTTAAGAATCAACCCCTTCCGAAGATCCGAACGCGAAAAACAGTTTTGAACCTGAAAATAAAAGTTTTGGACCTGAAAATATGAAAAAAATATTTTATTCAAAAGAATAATTAAACTCAGTCAAAACTATATTCGACCCAAAAATATTTTTCTACCAGTTATTTTTATTTTGGATACAATGTTGTATTTTTCAATGTTCAACAACAAAACTTGAACTTTCGGCTTCACATTTTTTTTTCGAATGAACAAAACTTTTGACCTGGATTTGGCTCCAAAACAGACTCGTGTTCGGCAACACTGAGAACAAAGCTCGAAGCTACAAACACTGTACCGTTAAAACACTGAATCCACTTTCGACGTTCATCCCTTTGACCCCCAACGTCGAACATGCTGCGAGACACAGGGAGTTCAAAGTTCACTTTGCGTCGGGAGCACGGTGACACGTCAATCAGATGAAATGAGGCCTCTTCAACCCAATCAAAATAAAACCAATTCATTTGTAAGGTGTTTTTTACGCGATCACAAATTTTGTACACAGGACGATGCGATGAATACATTTTGTGTGGTGACTCACTGGAAATTGACTTTGTCTATTTGAAATCGTGTCTCAAAGATGCCAGATGTCAGCACTCTGCACCTCAGCAGGTCCTGAAGGGCAGAGACAGAACCGGACGGCGTTAGATAGTTTACGATAAATACAGAAAAGGATTCAGGCTCAGGGGAGCGACAAGAAGACGGGACGAAAATGTACTAAATACAAAACTATTTACAGAAGCATATGAAGGAAATAAACTCAACTTTAAGTACTGATCGATCAAAAAAAACCCACTTATGAACGGTTTATCTATATTCAAAGCAAACAAACATTTTCAAGTCACAAAAGATGCTTTGTGTCAAATATAACAGAAACTTCCATTTTGTTTAATGTGTCAAGAACGTTTTCTGATTAATTGATTTATTCATTATAGTATTAGATGTCAGATAACAATGGAAATGGCCTTTGACAATTTCTGACCGCCCACAAATCAAAAGGTTTCCATGGAAATTCGCACCCCAAATCATCCCAGTGTCTACACAGTGTGTCTAAAATATTTCGGCTGTATCAATTTGGACCTTTTCCTTCTGGATAAACAATTTGAACAATGAATCAGCTGTCAACATGGTTGACGTTAAATATCAATCTGCAAAATGATTTATTGACGTTTCAGCACCACAGAGCACAGTAACTGTGTGTGTGTGTTGAAGACCTCACCTGATCAGTGGGTGTGTAGTCACTCTGCCTGACCACGTCGATCCTGTCTAAGAAGCTGCAAAACAGAACAGAAAAACACAGTCAGTCAGATCGCAGGGGGACATGATACAAAAAAATAACATGCGGCAGTAAATAATGTTTCCATTATTCCATGTGGTGTGAATTAGCCGGCTGTGCTATTATTGTACATAGGGAGAACAGTGCCCCCCCACCCCACACACACACACACACACACACATAACGTATATCATGCATCAGTGTAAGCAAAATGAAGACAAGGACCGTCCGTGAGCGGCCACCAGGGGTAGGTTTTTTAATTCACTGCGACTTTGGTCTGAGTCACCAGCAGCAGCAGCAGCTCGCTCTGTCAAACCAGAGGAGCCTCGTCAATGGAGATGTTTGCTGGAACAAATCGGCGCTCCAAAAACAGGCCAAACGAGAGATACTTTCACGCGAGCATCTGTCGAGGAAACACTAACGCGTTCCTCTCACGCATCCCGGGCTGAGCAGAAGCAGAGCGGAGCGTTACGTGCGAGGAGGATGGACAGGAGCCGCTCTGCTCAGTGGACAGTGGAGAAGAGGAGGAAGGGGGGGCGACCTGAGGCTACGCTGAGGGGAATCTGATGAATATCTCTAAGCAGCTCTCGTACGCGCCCCACAGGGCTGCGTCGGCCAGACACCAGTCCTGCTGGTTTTCCCACAACAATCCTTTGAAGGGTGAAGCAGCGACACGTCAGCAGCAGCAGGAGAATGTGCAGAGGCACTCATGGAGTTCATACCATTTGCTGCTTTTGATTCTCATATCAGGGATTATCTCCCGTTTTTTTTTTTTTTTTTGCATTTACAGAGAAGGTGCCTGCAAAGGGTGCGTATTAATGTGTGTAAACTACCAGCCAGACCGCAGTTCAGTACCATCATGACCAAAAGATTAGGAATACACTGGATTAGGCAGAAGAAATACACACAACATTTATTTACTTAGTTTTTCTATTGAACAATTCACTTTTCTGACTGGGTGATTAGACAACCAGCAGTACTAAAACTCTTATAACAGTTATAACACAATGAAAGAGTTTTTTTGCAAAATACTGGTTATTTTTAAGAATTGCCTTTAATATTCGTTTGGGAAGATAAAAACATTCAGGCCTCTAAAACAATATTCAAATAAAAGCTGTTGCATGCGTTGACCCACTGGGACCGAACAGTGACGCAGTTGCAAGCGATACATTTATGCATTTTTAGGCATTTTTAAAGGTTTCCAGCCATATCTTCCAGTGGAGGTGTGCCCCGCTCATTTGAACGCCTCCTCCTGTATTGACTTAATAAAAAAATAAAAAAAACATCTTTCCCGAATGTAACATTCCGCCTCCGAGCTGAGGCGATAATTTGCACAGAAAACGACACATATTTAATGTCCGACGTGAATGTTTACACGGCCGACTAATGGCTAAACTAACAACCAGATACTACGCGTCAGGGCGGCCTGCTGTCCGCCCTCGTCGTCTTAAACTGGAAAAGAAGCCGCCTCTCGGCCCCAAAAGGTATGCGGCCCTCTCTGAGATAACTGGGAATGTGGCGGGCCGGGGTGAAATGTGACAAGAGGACTGCAGGTAACACTGAGAGTAACATGCAGGGGGGGGGGGATGGACGCACAGACAGACAGAGGAAAAAAAAAGAAAGAGGACATTGGTACGAGACTGAATTTGTACGAAATTCCCCTTGGGGAAAACCAAAGGGACGCCCACCTGCGTCCTTCTGCACACAGACGTTCATATGAAGCGCGGCACACTCGGACATCCCCGACCCCAAAAAGCGACAACAAAAGAAACCTGCATGCGACAACGTGTTAAAAACGTCTAGTTGATCTACGCCTGCGGTCGGAGGCGGCGACAGGCCCGGGACAAACACGCTGCTCAATTCTTAGCAGTTCTCGCTATTAATAGTAGCGCCAATAATAACCGTGGCGAGTAGGTTGAGCTGAATAATAGCGGCTGCCCCAGTGACAGAGGTCTGCGGTGAGAGGGTTATTCTGGAGTGGCAGACAGGCCGAGTTCAACTCTGGATATACACAGTGGACTCCTGTCTGGAGGGTGGAAATAACCCCAGTATTTACACGAAAGGATCAAGTCTATTCCAATCATTTTAGGGAGCTCTTCTTTAAGGTAAAACCTGTATTATTATTTTTTATGTTTCAATAAATTAGACGACCCTGACACTTTATGAATCAAATCATCCACAAATACGCAAGTGTAGACTAGTTGCTTAGAAATTTGAATTAAGTTCATTCTATGTAAATAATTTCCCAAAAAAAAAAAAATGTATTTTGTTATTTACGTAAAACTTCATCCTTAAATAGACAGTTCTCAAAATACTTCTTGTTTACGTTGCCTTCCGACACACAAAAATCGCTTTGACTTTGTTTGATTGTTGGGTTATTTACAGGAAATACTAAATCAGAGATGTTTCCATGCTGGAAGAATTAACCCCATAATGCATTCATTCATCCTGTTAAAGTGGCAGTATTAGGACAAAGGATTACCCAGATTATGAGCTAGTATACATCTTCATCTCTACCAGGGATTAGGCCGCCCCGAGGACTCGTCGGTCCTCCACGCTTACAGCGGGATGGAGTTATTATCATAAAAATAAAAAGATTACAACACAAGCTGGTTCAAGAGGACTGAAGTTACTGACCATTTAAAATTCACCTCATGTGAACATTTCAAAGCCTTTGGCATTTTCGTCAGGGTTCATTATGATACAAACAAAGAACATCTGGTGACTTTTGCTCTGCATCTAAAGCTAAAATCATCTCAAGGTAAGGCCTGATCATGAACAAGAAAAACTAACATAATACTTCCGTCAAACTGAAAAGCTAAAAATTAAAAGATGCAATTGTATATTGTTAGATCCAGGGTGCGATTTGTGGGGGGAGATGGGGTGGATTTCCCCCCCTCTGGTTTTCCTATCCCCCCCTCTGCTAAATTTTTTTTATCTCCGGTGGGGACAAGGATTTCCCGCATGCACGCATATTTCTGAACATTGTCGAACACCAACACGTATTGTTACCTACGCGCAGCGCGTGATGTGCGTGTGCGGATGCAACTTCCGCACACGCACTAAACAAAACGTATACAGCTTCAACAAATTGCTCTCATAAAGTTCATAAAACGGTGCAATCATTCACGCAAAATCGACAAGGGAAAGAAAGTCAGACTAAATCAGCAAATCAGGCCTCCTAAACACCAACTCATAAAAGTCAGAAAATGGCCTCGGCGCCTCCTCAACACGGGGAAAGATGGCGCGGGGCTTCGCCGCTGCTTCAGACGTTAACGCCTGAGATTGCGAGCCGACCAAACCAAAAAGGCTCCGGCAGCCGATCCCTAATCAAACACACATCCAGCAAGAAAGAAAGAAAGAAAGAAAGAGAGAAGAACTGTGTCTGACATTACAGAGCTGCTCCAAAAATAGCTCCCTGGCGCCCTGGCCAACAGCTTGGTTGTCATGGCGACAGAACCACAAGCGCTATAAATAGACGATCGGCTCCGAATCTTGTGCGACTGGAGAGAGGCCAGAAAAGGGGAGAGAGAGAGAGAGAGAGAGAGAGGAGGACGGGTAGAAAAGGAGAAAGGGAACGAAGGAATGACAGAAGAGGAGGAGAGAAGCAGAGCGAGGAACAAAGACTTTCAGAGAGAGAAATGCAGAGAATGAAGTGGGTTAAAGAGGCGGAAAGAAAACGCAAAATTAAAGAAAGTGAAAACAAAAGAAAAAGTGTAAAGTGAGGACTATACTTAAAGGAAACACAAAAGAAATAATGAAATAAGACAAGCAGATCAGAAACCAAAACGGAAAACAGGTAAGTAAATTAATTAAATAAAAAGTAAAATCGGCAAATAGTGGTTGAAAAAGCTCTACTGTGAACCAGCCTTAAAACACATCTAAAACATATTCAGAATCCCACCACTCCACATGGAAACACTTAGACCCGGTCACGAGTGAAGGCGCAATCAATAAAAAAAAATAACTTCAACCAATGGACAGTGGTGGAGAAAGACCACAGTTTGACTGAAACCGCTCACAACCGGATCTGTGAAGCATCTGGGTCATGATTTCTGAGAAGAGACATTTTCAAAAAAAAGGCACAAGGCAAGTGCCATGTAGTTCTCCAGCTTTCAGCTTCGCACAACAAAACAAAATGAATTCATGGTTATATTTTGATTGAGCATTGTTTTATATATCATATATTAGCTGGGCCGATTCATGATGGGTGGATATTTCAAGTTTACAACTCCATGATGGAGTACAGAAAGCGGACATCAACCCGTCCACCTCATCAACCACGACTACGTCCTTGGAAACAAGGATCGGGAGGGTCGGGAGGTGTTGATGAAAAAACACACACGTCAAGAAAAAAGGATGCGGCAGTGACTGCGTCCCATCGGACGCAGGCGGCTCAGCATCACTTCCAGTCAGCTTCTTCTCTGCTCGCGTTTGTTTTCATCACGACGTTGGATGACATCATTTGCGTGGGCTTTGTTTTTGTTAAAAAGGAAGAGGCGGAGGGGGAGGGGGGGCGTACGGGGTTCTCCCGACTTTCCCCTCACCGATCCAAGGTTGACTTTTTTTCATTTTATGCCAACAAACTTAATCAATGATGCTGAAGTTGTCGCTCTCCAAACACACTCGCTCATTCTTTCTCCTCCTGCAGCCCGCCTGGGTTAAAAATAGCTCTCCTCTCTCCCTCTTTTTCTACGCTTCTCCGTTTACATAAGCACACTGAGGGGGGAGGGGAGCACTTCCGGACTGGCCACCCAGCCCAGCATTGATCCATAACACTCGGGCTGCTGGGTGGGGGAGAGAGGAGAGGAAAGGAGGAGAGGAGGAGGACAGGAGAGGGGTCCCGCAACACGTGGAAGACCTCTTTCGGTTTCAAATCAGTCTCGGTAATTGTTTTTTTTCCGTTTCAAATGGTTCCATCTCTCCGTTAACTTGGACGCTCTCTGCCCACAAACAGATCTCAAAGGAAGGTGCGGGAGGGCTTCGCCAGAATCAGTTTGATTAGAGACACTAGCGACATAATACACCACAGCAAAACACCTACCATCATGGACTGATCAAATACCAGGCAGAGATAATTATATATATATATATTTGAGGCAGAACCCTCATTAATTCACGGCCAAACAGATTTATCTGGAGACCTTTGGAGGTTCCACAGCCATAGGTTGGGACCAACTAAAGCTTTACATAGAGTAGTTAAATGTCAGATGACTGACGCACGTTTAACTGAAAGTGTACGTTTGAAGGTGGGAAAAAAAGGAAAGGGTTGCTTACTACTGCGCGCAGTCGATGAGTTGATATTCGTTGGACCTTTCCCAGCAGGCCCGCACGCCCTGGTCCTGCCAGAGGATCTTTGTATGGTCATAAAACTCCTGCAGAAGAAAAACAAGAGGGGCCTGGATCAGCCGCACAGCACATACAGAACATAACACAGATAACCGTGTTTTAGAATATCAACAAAAAGAGCTGAAGGAGGAGGAGGAGTGTGTGCATCGGCAAAAAACAAGAATTGCAAATAGCAAAAGCTTTGTGTCTTTTGTACATTTCTCTGGGCTAGAAGGAGAGATAAGTAGACGAGCTGTTCCAGAGAAGACCCACTGGACCCGTCGGGGCCCCGTCGCCTTGCCTCCGGAAAGGGGCAAAGTCACGGAAAGTGCTGGAGAAGAAACATGCACGTTGCTTATTTACACAATAAGCAACTCATTCGATGACTAATCGTTTGCTATTGTTTCAAATGTCAACATTTGGTGCCTTTTGTTTGCCTTTAACATGACCGTGAACTGACTTTTTTTTTTCCTCTCCATTAAATCAAAAAAATATTTCTGGTACGTTATTGAGAAGAAAGAAGAAATAATTAGTCGCGGCCTTAAAAAAGGAGAAAAAGAGGACAGAAAGCGCAACGAAGAAGCCCGGGAAACAGAGGTGAGCCGCGCCGCCTTCGGACACACACCGATCGGTCGACCCCACACCTGGGAGGAGCGGGTCGGTCCGTGCTTAATGGACCCGAGAGGAGCAGGAAACGGAAGGGTTCAGGGAGTTCAGCGAGAGGCGGGAGGGCTTTGTGCGGAGACAAGGCTCGGCTGTCCCTGCGCGGGGGGGGGGGGGGGGCCCCCATCTCCTCCTCAGTGCCATCTACACAGGCTCACGCACAGCGCGGACACGCACAGAAACGCCATTATGAGCCGTGTGCGTTTCCTTAAAAACCCTCGATGCAACCGAGGGGAGGCACGTTCTGAATGACGAACACGTTTGGATAGATTTATTTATTATTTGTTTAATACAATATTGAAAAAATGTAAAAGGTCTGATTCATTGTTTGAGTATTTAGCATAAAAGTCAGTTTGAGTGTTATTTGTGTTCTTTTTGCTTGTCTTCTCAAACCCCCACTTGAATTAAAAGCTGTTATACAAATCAGCCTAAATGTTTCCCTGGTAATTTGTAAACTCAAAGAAATGATCTTGAAAAAAAGCCAGACTGAAGTGAGTTGCTGAACTTTGTTAGAAACTTGAAAAGGTACATTTGTGGTTTTTGAACAACAGGACGATCAGGAGAGGGCAAATATCCTCGGTACTATTTCTTTTTCAGGGCGTGATCCGTTTCATCGTAAACATTTAGTCCCCTGTGAGAAGTATAACTAAACGAATTACCGATTAGAAACGGCGATCAAGAGGAAATCAAAACTTTGGAGTTTCAATCCGGCCCTTGTGCTTATTTTTCCCTCAACCAGTCCGACTGGTTTTCATTACGGCCTCAGGCCGGGCGAGGGGGAGCGAGTGGAGGAGAGGCTGAGCCTATTAAAATCGTTTTCAACTGTATTCTCCTTCCTGAGCAGACAGCGATTGACTGGGTTGAGTCAAAAAGCCAAACCTTTCGGCCTTCTTGTGTATCCAAACTTTCCCATGTTAGAAAACCGATAAAATACTAAGGAACAAAAAGCAATTGAGTTGCTAGTTTCATAGCAATAAAGTTGGATTAATCATCTGCAGTAGTGTGATAGTCTAAAGCTACGTACAACTTTTTGAATTTGTGAAATTTAAATCTGCAAACATATTTTAAACCACCATTTCAAATCAAAACATTGACAAACCCTTTGTAAATAAGTCAAATAAGTATTTGGAAAAAAACATTGGAGTTGTATTACAATTTAAAATCAGTTTCATTTATGAGAATTTTATTTGAATGCTGAAAAATACAGCAAAAAATACCAATTTATTTTGATATATTTCTTATTCAAAAATCGTGTTTTAACAACTAGTCCAAAAACCCCAAATGTGAATTTATCTTATATAAAAACAGAGAAATAAAAACTAATCTTTACTTGTTTTTATTAATCTGCTTTAAAGACTTTAACTATTACTCAATCCCCAGAACTGTCACACAACATTTTTTGCCTTGTTTCAGCTTAATCACAAAACTTCATCATAGTTGGTTTGGTCTTATTACCATGTGTGATAGTGCAACCTCTTAAAGGCCTTAACGTGGGGACCTTGGGGAGGCGGGGGAATCTTTCGAGCCACAGTTCCCTCTACACACATTTAGGGTTATTACACACAATTAGTGTAAATAGGCTGTGGGTCTCCCAGGTGAGAGGCTCATTCAATTGACAGCCTCCGAAGCGGAAGCACACCTGCTTATTGCAGGTGTCAGCAAAAGAATCAGCAAAAGACTAAAGACTCCTAACGACCGCCACGTGAGCCACCGCATCCAATCGCTTCCGAATGTGGCCGCCGGTAACAGGATGCATTACTTCGATCGGCACAACGTCGACCTCCAGGTGACGTGTGCAGGAGGGAGTCAAAAGATCCCGAGGTGGTGAAGTGAAACTTACCGAAGGAAACTCAAAATCCTTCTGGATGGCTTGGTTGAGGACGTAGTCGAAGCGGCTCCGGTTTGCAGGACAGGCTATTTGGCAGGGCGGTATCAGCGTTGTCATGGCAGTGACTATCGTCTGGATGCAGGGGCAAAGGTCATCACACAAAAAGGGCTGAATATCAATGTGCTACTGGTTCTTTTTGAAGGTTAAGCAAATTCGGAACTTGGTCAATATTTCTTTAAACGGGTTCAGGAAAAAAGTCCCTTTGATGCGTAATTTTATTGCTTTCTTATCTCTATTTTTTTGCTGCATAGAATTTGCACAGAAGTGTAACAAATCATTGAAAATGGGCCAAAAGATCAATCTCTTACCTCTATAGCTTCTTTAATGTTGTTTTTGATATCATTGATTTTCTGTTTTTTCTCCCTGGAAGAACCAATAAAAGCGTTATTTAAAAGAACACAAAATGATCCCCTCAAGGAAGAAAGGTTTGATTTAATGCGATTATTTCTAGAGTAACATTTTCAATAGGAACTAGGAAAGAAAATCCTAAATAAGCCAGAAATATATGTGCTTAAAAACTAAACCTGTATACAATATATAGCAAAACAATATTTTTATTTTAAAATACAGGTTTGGGTGGGAATTCTCTGTGCAATATAAACGTATCTGTCAGCCTGCAGATTACTTTCTCGTGCATGTCTGATGACAATAAGTAACTACAAAACACAACGACTACTGTAGATTTTAAAATCTTTTTGTAGATCTGATATTAACTAACCCACCATGAAGTACCAATCCGATTCATTAGCAGCTGATATGTTGTGTACCATATTCTTTCAGTTTATTGTTGCAAAGACAAACACTGACAGCACACTTAAGTTGATGCAATCTGTGGGCTGCTGCAGAAAAGGGTCTGACGTTACACACGCAAGCGTCTATTTAGAAACCAGACAAAAGGCAAACGTGACAATTTAAAGTAAGATTTGGCACTGAAATTCCCCAAATGAAACAACCTGAGAGCTGCTTACACAATCCTGCATGGGGGGGGAATTATTCTGAGCAGAGACAAAAGCATAGCAAACACCACACATGTTCCCTTTAAGTGCAGTGCGCAGTATATCTTGTCAACATTACAGCCGCCTGCATTCCTCACGTTGAGCAGAAGGATTTCAAATTAAAAGCACGGATGAATGTGTTCCATTTTAAGTGACGTGGGTAAAAAAAAAAAACTATTTTAAATCATTTTGACTCAAGGTCAAGGAAACCAGTGACGCCAGTTTCCATTTTAGTGTACTTCACAAAACGGCAAAGAAGCATCATCGATGGGATAGTTTCCTGTGGGGAAGGAGATGGTTGAACCCAAGAGTGGTTTCAGAGAGCTTGCCTTGTTCCTTTATTTGATTCAAAACCAACAAAAAGAAAAGCAGGCTCCATTTGGACCTCAACAATCATCCCTTTATCTCCCCCTGGCCTCCTCCTCCCTCCCCCGCAGACCAGGTGAAACCTTCCAGGCCCAAACAGGCCGAATGAGGCTTTGGACTGTGGACAGCCGGAGCGTCTCGGTCTGAGAGGAGCAACTGTCGCACGCCACCCAAAAATAAGCACGATGGACGAGGATGATGCTCCTACCCCAAAACCCCTTTCTAGGAAAAGGATGATCAAGAATAGATAATGTCACTGTGGTTTCCATTGCATCAGCTTTGGATCGCGTTTTGGGAAAAGTCACGAGGTAGGGTGGCTGCAAAGCACCGAGGGCCGTGTTTCCGCGAAAGGAACCTCAAACAGATAAAGCATTCTCCTCGTGTCACGCCAACTTCTTATTTACCGATACTCACCAACATCAGAGACAAGACAGACATCAGCACAAACCATTTGTACTTCGGACGTCATTTCGGATAGCCTTTTTTATGGACATGGGTCTATTCCTCCGTGCAAAAGCGAATGTAGGAAAAATGAATATTTGTTTACCAGCCTGGTAACCAGATTGTGTATATCGACGTTGGTTTCCGAAGGAAAGTTGCATTATCATTTTGAAGTATTGTGAGATTTGTTTCTACTTGGTTACTTGTTAGTGGTGTGGTTCCTTTTGCACGAAGTGTCGCGAGTTTATTTCCCATCATTCTGCCGATTATTTTCTCAATTGCTAAATGATTTATTTAGTCTGTAAAATGTAGGTTTATGGCAGCGTTCATGTCTTTAAAAGCCGTTCCCTTTCCCAATGCTCGCTCCCGTTTGTCCGTTTTCATCCACTAATAGACTAATTTCACGGTCCTTGCTGACTGAAGCCGACCTGCATGCCGCCGATATTACTAAAGGTAAAAACACAACATCAAGGTATTCGCTCGACACATATTTCAATTCCTGACACTGAAGTAGTATCACCCAATAACTCCTAATCTGCAATTTCTCACGTACATTGTGTAAATAAAAGCGCCCAAACTGTCTGTGGTGGTTTTGTGGCGAAACGTGTGAGCGATTAACAGAAGTAGAGAATAAGACATGGAGGGTAACCCAACACTTACTCTGCGTTGAAGCCGTCCACGTGCAGTATCCGCATCTGTTTGACTATTGTGCTTTTCCCGGATTCGCCGGCCCCTGAAAGCAGAAAAACTAAGTGTTCATTAGGAGTTGGACCCGGACTTCAGTCGTTGACTACTGGCCCAAGGGTTTAGGTGAAGAAGATACTCTGCAGGTTAGGATTCCACATGATAGGATTTAATGTGAAACATTGCTGAGGATCAAACCAGGAGTCTCGGACCCTTTTGCTCACATAAAAAAAAAAAAAAGAACAACAGTGTGTAGTTCGGGCCCCTTGTTGCGTTCGTCTGTTTGTTGCTAGCAGATTAACCATAAAGACAGTTCGCCTCTAACATGACTGTTGGATGTCTGAAGAGGTCAAACTTGCATTTCATTAAGAAAGCAGCAATGACCAGAGAAAAGTCGAAACATTTAAGAAGAAAAGCAGAGCAAACTCGTCCAACGGTTAAATGCTTTTGCACAACGTGATGCATTTCACGTCAAATTTAGTCCGAACATTTCACTGAGAATACTTCCACTTCTAGCTGGGAGGTTGAGTGTGAGACTTTAACTTGTACATGGTCGTGCACTTTCAATGAAGTGAAGGATCTGAGGACTTTCTTCCCCCACTGCTTCCAGATGTGAGATGGAAGGAGGGCAGGAAGAGTTGGTAGCACAAGAGGAGCTTACGATATTGTCACGCATCATGTTTCTTAGAAGAACTGAGATGTTAGAAGTGGGCTCTGATAAATACTTTTAAGGATCAGGAAAATGTCACTTTCACTAAATAAGGCGCGATAAAACACGTTAGAAGCTCACAGAAACAAAAAGCTCTGTTGCGTGTCCTAGTGGACTGAAAATAATAGAAGCCAGACGATAACAGGACCTTAGCTCAGCCAGGCTGCAGGCCTGAGTGCAAGGGCACACATGCAGCATCGATTTCAGATTAGCATGAACGGGACGGTCTATCGAGGGGAAGCCAGTAATCCTAATAGTGATCCTGATGTGCTCTGTGCACTGCAGGGGGGCCCGGCAGAACGCTGAGGTTCAGACTCCGTCGTTAAACGGAGGCCCGGAGGATGAACCCAAATCATGACTAGGTCTGAAAATGATTTCGCAAAAGGTGAGCTGCTCGTCTGAAACATGGAGGCCAAGTGACTCGGGCCGGAATTCACACACTCCCGCACACACACACACACACTTTGCGGTGCGCCTGTTGGTGTGTCCCTTCACGCGCTTTTCAACTGTCCCGCGTGTCTCGAGACACTGTAAAACCTGCTGGTGTAGTGACATCACGTCACTGCATCGTGTACCGGTGGCTCACTGCTTTAGCAGGAAGGAGGGAGGGGGGGGGGGTTCACAAAAGGTAGCTTTTTTTTCTTTTTCTTAAATCAACAACAACAAAAAACACTGGTATGGTTCGCAATGCTTCGGCACAACATGGGCCGCCCCCACACCCCACACACACACACACACACACACACACACACACACACACACACACACGCACATCAATGGTGTTCGTTTTAGAGAGACCTACCTAACAGCAGAAGCCGGTGAGTCGCCCGGTAAATCTGTTTGTCCTTTTGGAGCTGGTTCTCGATCTTTTTGTTGGCTTCCCTCTGCGCCTTCTCCTCATTGCGTTGGTCTTCGGTCTTACTATTGCCCAGACAGCCCATCTTCCCAAAAACCCACTGATAGGTCCGAGAGAGAGAGAGAGAGAGAGAGAGAGAGAGAGAGAGGGGGGAAAGAGAGGCAGTGTGGGTAGCTGGTTTGGTGGGGAGGAGGGAGAGTGTTGATGAGAAGAAAGGTCAAATCAATCCTAAATTCCTAGACCGGCTCAGTACACCTGGCTCCAAATGGGAGGCATTTATGTCGCCAGGTGACACAAGACGTAAAACCTGTTGGGCAGAAGACGGTGAATGGGGCTGTTAACCGGCAATTAAAAAAAAAAAAAAAAAAGAAACAGGAGATCACTTCGAAGGGGAAATGAAATAGGGCTAAATAGAAAGCAGCAAAGGCTCGATATTGTGGGGTTTTTTTACGCCGCAAAGCCGCAATGAAGTCATGAACGGTGACCGCAGCGCGCGGACGGGAAACGGCCAGCCTCCACGTGAATGAACGTCACCGGTTCTGCGAGACGTGCGCTGACAATTGAACCTTTTGGGTTTTTTTTAATTAACATTTTGTTTTCCCTTGACGTTATGTTTAATTGGCTTAACTTCAGCAGACAGCCTCGCGCTGCCCATTCAACGCGTTTACGCTTACAACCCCGGGGTGGGTTTTTTCGGGTTATTCATTTTAAGGGGGGTTGTTTGCAAACCAACTAACCAAACCACATCACAGGGCGTGTGTGAATTGTTCTTTTTTTTGTTTTTAAATTCTTCTTAAAATGACGGCATGCTTCTTTCTCGGATCACAACCGTCGCTAAAACACATTCTACACCTTTTGGAGGGGGAGTTTAGGGGAGGGAGCTGCAGTCGTTGATGTTAGCAACCTTATCGATAATATCCTGGGGTTTTATTAGCCGATGACAAAATAATTCCCTCGCTCTTCAACTAGATTCTGGTGCTTGCTTTTTTGTTCCTTTTTTTTATATATAAATCGTCGGGTTTGACCAAACCACAAGAAAGAAAAAAGGGCCTCTTCTCCATCCCTTAACGTTAATTTGCATTTATTCCTCACGCTCGGAGACCTTGTCCGCGGGAACTCGTGCAGTTTTTTTTTTTTTTTAAAGCAGTTCGATATCCAGGTGATAGCCGCAGAAAATCCGTCCGTTATTCCCCCGTTCGGCGCAGGTACAGCCCGCTGTCAATGTCTCTCGGCGTTTTTTTTTGTTTGTTTTGTTTTGTTGTTTTGTTGTATTCCCTTCGAGTCCGTGTGGCAGATTGTGGTTACATGTGCATGATATACATGAACATACCGCGGTGTTTTCAGTCACTGGTCCAACGGCGAGACATTAGTCTTTTTTTTGACCGCCGACAGGCCGCGTCTGCTCCGGTGGACCGGTCGGGGAAACGAGAATCGTTTCTTTGCGGCGTAACTCTGAATTATTTTGACCCCCTTTTTTCTCTGAGAATTGTACATTGAGATAGATAGCGCCGAAGAGGTGGGGTGGGGCAAACGGCTCTCACGGAACCCTGGGAACCAAGAAGTGTCGTCAAGCTGCGTGCGGCGACGGTTTTAACTTCCGGTCAGAGCTTTAGAAAATAAAGCTCCCCGAACATCCGCCGTGTTTTTGGTGGCGACAACGATAATACGAATAATGATTAGAATCACGTTTGTTTGAATTGTTCCTTTTGAGGAGCATATGAGTCTAAAGCCGCTTCACAGCAAATTACTCTTGAGTAAAGAAAAGGTAAAAAATTGTAATAAAATTATATATATATAATTTATATATATTATATATATTATAATAAAAAAGATTTTGGCCTCGGACTTTTTGGGGTCCTTTGCAATGTTTGAGGTGACTGGGTTGTTGGTTCTGGCAAAAAAAAACATTTTTCCTGAAAAATCTGCACAGGCTCTCATGAAAGTATTTATTTAGATGACCTGCTTCCTGAAGAGCAATAGAGAATGCTGAGAAAAACTAACTGTTCTTGTTTTGTACAAACTACAAACAAATGCATCGTTAAATTGTGCACAATCATTCAGTTTTGTTTCAAATGTATTTATTATCGTTATTATTTCAATCGATGCTATAAAGAACTCATATGGAACTTGTCTCAATTGTAAAGCAATCTAACAATGCAAAACAATAACTGTTATAGAGAGAAAGAACTTACTGACAAAACCACAAATTCCCACAAATCGATTCATAGTCATTTTAGCCCCGGCCACTTTGAAACCCTTTACATTACGTAATGCAGTAGTATATAGTAGCTATAAGCTACTTGAAGGCCAAAATAAATGAAAACTGTACGATATTATGAATAAATTCGACGATCCGGTTCACAAATTAACTAATAAATAAAATACATCTAGTGTACACCATGATTCTGGAAATATGAAATCCATAAAATACAGAGAATATTGAAATAACGTCTGTAACTTTGCAACTGTAATCAATAGAATAATATCAATGTACAGCTATGAATGTATACAATGTAATGCAATCATCTAAAAAGCATGCATGCCATACTTAATAGCATCACAGTTGATATTTACCAAGAGATATTAAGAACCCGTTACATTGAACGCAGCATTCAGTGCTGACTGCACCATGCTAGCTATAGAAGAGTCCAAATACCCGGTCACCATGAACGCACCTGATGACGTCATGCGGTCAGAGGCGTGGCCACAGCCTGAAGAACTTTGTAAACCAATAGGATAGCACACGTCTTTCCTTATCTATATGTACGTTTATGTCCCCTTGCTCGGGATTCGTAAGCGGAACCGGTAAACAGTTAACCACGTTGTAGTCAAAGGACTCGCTGTGGTCTGTGGACTGGAGAAGCTACGAATCCTTGATCGAGGTGTCCTTTTTTAGCGCAACTCGTTCTTTATTAAATTCTTTTGATTTTAACGTTCCGATCTAAGTCATCCTTTGTTCGTCCGGGGTTTTCTCATTTTTTGAACATAACAAAACCCACGTACAATTAAAAAAAACATCGGTCCTACCATTTCTTGTCAATGCAAACGAAAAGTTGTGCTTTAAGTTTGAAGTTAAGATTAAAGTACTTCTTGTTTCCTTCTCACTTCAGCTTGACGCATCTGGAATGAGGCAGACTCGGATCACGTGATGGCCCGCAGCGTCATGAAGCAGAGGTACAGAAGGGGAGAGGCGCCCTCTTTGAAGCCGAATGATTATCAACCCATACATTTATCAATGGAGATAATACAAAAAAAACTATCCAATAGGATTTGAAGATTTTTTGGGGGATCAAAACAGTAAAAGGCCACCATATACTTTTAGTAGCAACAATACACTTCAAATGCTTTTCATTGCTAATTTTTTTTAAACAATTAAACAAGCATTTAATGCTCTTATTCATTATTACAAATATTTTTTTTTAATGTTTAAGAACGAAATATTTTTTACGTACCACAGTATATTAGGCTATTCGGCTACTGGTGAAGCCTTTTTTGAGTCGCTTCAGAATGTAACATGTCAAAAGTGTATTTTTTGAGCAACCGCTGTCAATAAACATTAAAGACCAGCAATTTTGTTTGAAAAAGATATCCTTTTCGGTGGCTCAGTTACACCAGTTCACTACTATTTGAATCAATTGACTCACGTGTGCCATTCAAAATATTAAAAAGAGAATAATGGGATTACGTCCGAATCCTTTTATATGTCATGACATAGTAAAATTTACAAACTTACAAATTGAAATAATTTGCCAATGGATAAAACGACAACCATCGCAACCATGTCGTGCTATGCTGGTAGAATTCCTCTAGATGGCATCTCACATCTCCCCACTGCTGCCCATTGTTACCTCATTATTATACTCCTAATTAGTAGGTGAATATGGAAAACTGTGTTTGTTTAAGACGTGAAAGGGGAATAAACTATATCCAAACACTGCTGTGAAAAGGCAGCAAAATGTTGCATTATAATCTATTATTAAATGTCTCTGCATTTTTCTGTTATTTAAAACTATTTGTTTCCTTTAAACATATAGGAACAATATGTCTGGTGAATTTATGCGTGTGTTTGTGTGTGTGTGTGTGTGTGTGTGTCTGTGTGTGTACACTGTGATGATATTTTATGTCAAATGAGTGCTATCTGACACTGGCCAGAGAAACAAACTACTATATCTTCTCTTAACTTCCTTCCTGTTTTTGGTCGCTGCTACAGCTCACAGATGTGTTTTAGCCAAGTATTGCCCAAATAATAAATGTTTTCCTCTGTAACAGGTGATAATTCCTTAATTTACGGTGGATCGACAACACAGATGTTAATGAGTTGTGAGTTGTCCCTTCAAGTTTGCACAGCTTTACGCAATAAGAATGACCAAATGCCTTTTCCTTTTTTAATAATTCATATTTAATGCGATTTAATAACAGTGTTTCTTGTCAATTCTATGAACAAAATGACACATTCAGTCAACAAAACAGAAGACAAAGGGCTTCCCAAAACTAAAACCCTCTCATATAAAAACAGAATCTTTCATTCTGCCACCATTGTTCACTGGCTATTAGGAGCTCCATATAGTTGGGCGACTCCTCGACATCGCGGCTGACGTCACTTCTGCCGGTGTATAAAAGCCTGGTTGAAGAACTGAGACACCACTGCTGCTCCGTGTACTGTAGCCCCATCATCATGCGTGAAATTGTACATTTGCAAATTGGACAATGTGGCAACCAGATCGGCTCAAAGGTAATTAAAAACAAAAAGTTATTTTGAAGCCACCGTTTGCAATAACGGTTGTTATCCGACTTAAATGAGTAAAGTCTTAACGTGAACATGAACAATTCAATTTGCATTCTGTGCAGACCTGTTTAGGAATCTCTGTTGTACCTTGTAAACCTACAAAAAAAATACACCTGTGTTGTTTTTGTGATGTTTTTAAAATATGAAGAAAACTTCATAATAGACGGGGCCGTCAGCAGTAATGAGCAACGCAGGGTGTACCCTGTTTCCAGGGGAAAGATAAGGGGAAAAGCAACACTTGTAAGGGTGGAACTTTTTTTTCTTCATTATCACCACAACTGAAGGAGCACAAATTGTTTAACGCTATAGTGAATGTATCAGTGTAAGCATGAAGCTGCTTTTATTCTGTGATGCATCTTTATTATTCGGACTGTGTGTTAATCGGGTTAGAACACGCTCACGCGTTGCCATGGACTAATAACAAGATGTATACAAAGATGATAAAAATGATTAAAAAGGTGTAAAACTAAGCTGTCCTCGCAGTTAAATCCGTTGATATGATCATCTCCCTCTTGGTCTTTTCAGTTTTGGGAAGTGATCACCGAGGAACATGGGATCAATGCAACAGGCATCTATGAGGGAGACAGCCACGTCCAACTGGAGAGGATCAACGTCTACTTCACTGAGGCACAAGGTGATCCCTCCATTCACACGCGCTCCTTGTTTAACCACCTATTCCAACAAAGCTGCAAACCAATCACGTTCATGAATGTTTAGTTTACCGCCTCTCTGAACATTTTACAAAAAGTGAGAACATATAAATGTTCCGGATGCCCATTTTACAGCCTGTATTAGTTGTTGACTTCCTCTGTGGTGGCAGGTGGCAAATATGTCCCCAGGGCCCTGCTTGTGGACCTGGAGCCTGGTACCATGGACAGCGTGAGAGGAAGCCGCATCGGAGCCCTTTTTAGGCCGGACAACTTCATCCACGGTGGGACAAATATATCGCAAACAGTGGGGAATAATAACCTGTCTTGCCGTTGTTATGAATTCCACTTTAAAGTGCAGTTGGATCTGGTGCCTTGGAAACCAAATGCCTCCCGACTCGTGTGCTAATAAATCTGGCGTTACGGAAACGTTTCACAAATCAGAGAGAGTGGAGTGTAATTACAAGAACATGGAATAACTCAAATAGAGAGAGAATAAAAAAACACCCCCTTAATTTGAGTATTTAACCAAAGGAAAGTCAAAACATCAGGAATCAGGAAACATTTATTGCCATAATAGGTCAGATATACAAGTAAGTTGACTTGGTGGTTGGTGCATGACAAGAGACGTCCGACAATGGACAACAAGACAATATAGTGTAAGAGATGAAATATAATGATAATATATATATATATATATATAGTCAGCATAGAATTACAACGTGGTCGATCTGCTGTATGTTTTTCTATTGACAGGGAACTCCGGAGCTGGGAATAACTGGGCAAAGGGCCACTACACGGAGGGCGCGGAGCTGGTGGAGCAGGTGATCGACCGAGTAAGGCACGAGAGCGAAAGCTGCGACTGCCTGCAGGGCTTCCAGCTGGTTCACTCCCTCGGGGGGGGCACCGGCTCCGGCATGGGAACCCTCCTCATCAACAAGATCCGGGAGGAGTACCCCGACCGCATCATGAACACTTTCAGCGTCATGCCCTCCCCCAAGGTCTCGGACACGGTGGTGGAGCCCTACAACGCCACGCTGTCGGTCCACCAGCTCCTGGAGAACACGGACGAGACCTTCTGCTTCGACAACGAGGCCCTCTACGACATCTGCTTCCGCACGCTGAAACTGACCACGCCGACCTACGGGGACCTCAACCACTTGGTCTGCATGACCATGAGCGGGGTCACAACCTCTCTGAGGTTCCCCGGACAGCTCAACGCCGACCTGAGGAAGCTGGCCGTCAACATGGTGCCATTCCCTCGCCTCCACTTCTTCATGCCGGGCTTCGCCCCGCTGACGGCCCGCGGCTGCCAGCAGTACAGGGCCCTCTCGGTGCCCGAGCTCACCCAGCAGATGTTCGACGCCCGGAACATGATGACGGCGTGCGACCCGAGGAGGGGCCGCTACCTCACCGTGGCCGGCATCTTCCGCGGACGGATGTCCACCAAGGAGGTGGACGAGCAGATGCTGGCGATCCAGCAGAAGCACAGCAACAACTTTGTGGAATGGATCCCCCACAACGTCAAAGTGGCCGTGTGTGACATCCCGCCCCGAGGCCTCAAAATGTCGTCCACCTTCATCGGCAACAACACGGCCATTCAGGAGATATTCCGGCGCGTGGGCGAGCAGTTCTCCCTGATGTTCAGGCGGAAGGCCTTTCTCCACTGGTACACGGGAGAAGGCATGGATGAAATGGAGTTCACCGAGGCCGAGAGCAACCTCAACGACCTGGTGTCTGAGTACCAGCAGTACCAGGACGCCACCACCGATGTGGATTTCGAAGCAGAGGACGAAGAAGAGGAGGGACCCTCACCGCCAGCGACGACAAAGGTGGAATCTCGGGTGGAGGTCCAACTGGAAACAGTTACGGAAACAAGCAAAGAGGCCGTGGTTGAGTAGAAGACGGAGGTCATGCAGTGCGTTGTGTGGGTTTGACACTCAAACAGAACATTTGTTTTGGCGTTTAATACAATAGTGCTTATTGGCTTTTAAGTATTCTTCATATGATCTGCATGCTTTCATGTTTGTTTTTTGCAAAGTTCTTTCTTTTATAGTAAAACTTGAAAATCGTGAAAATGTTTGTATTTACAGTATATTACGTCAGTTCTATATAATCCATAGCCAAAAAAATATATACACAACCGTAAATGTGTCACATAGTGTTTATAGATGATGATGGTAATAAAAAAAAAGCCCACCAAGAAGATGTGTTATTCATTACATTGCAAAAAATACCAAAACACATTTAGTTTCCATTCAGTTTCATCCTTGCAACAGGATGTAACTGGATAACCGAACTCTGACTGACACTGACAGCTCAGTGACACCGCCAACGTTCAAGGCTGTCGCACAGTTTCCGCCAACTGTTACACGAGTCTGGGGCACAGAGATTACACACGGCCTGGCACTGTGTCTGCACTTTGAGATAAGCACTCGTGACGTGGATATGAAGTCGCCTTGCGTATAGGGATGAAGGAGATAACACTCCATGTAACCCACATGCGAATATGGGTTCAGGTGACACAAGCAGGATTGCCTTGAAGAGGCCAATCTGCTTAAAGTTACAAGGAGGCAATGAGGTCAAGGAAGAAAAAAAAATGAATGAATTTTACGACTGTGTGGATTTGGATTAATACGCAACAAAATGGGATCAAGAGAAGCCAATTTATTTGATCCTGGGAGACAGCATTAATAACGTTTCTTACACATGGCTCTGTGCGACATTTCCATCCTTTTGCAGAGAACTTTCAACCTTAACTACGCCGACTTGTGTAACATCCGAGGATTACCTGGCTGATGTGCCCACACTGAAGGGCACACAGCTGAATGTGAATTACAGCCTCCTGCGTGCTTGCAGGCGGAGAGCGACCACTGCGCCATTCATTTTCTGCTGTTCACCCATTGACGACTTTTTTTTTTTTAATAAACCATTTCATTCGACGAATCTTGCGTCAGATGACTCAAGCGCCGCAGAGCGGTCGCGCCCCTCGTGACTGCTGACGTAGAGTGGGAGGAGACTTGCGGATGTCTCTGGACGTAGTCCGCTCATTTCGATCAGTTCGACCCGGCTTACCTCGACTCCAGCGTGAGCAGCTCCTGTCAGCTAACGTTAACTTGCGCTCAACGATGAAGATCTGGGCGTCGGAGCACGTATTTAAGTGAGTAACCGGCGTTACATTACTTTTATTCTGCTGCGGGCGATGCGTTTAGAGACGCTGCGGCTGACAGAGGGTTACCGTCAGCAGGTTCCGTGTTAACCCGGTTTATTGCACACGGTTTATTACACTAAACGTCAACTAAACCAAGCTTACTGCTGTAACGTAACTAAGTGGTCGTAGTTAGTTTGCTAGTAGCTGATGCTAACAATAGAAAAACCCCGTTAGAGACGTCGTCATATTCCCCCCTATGTAGCCAGCTAGCTTAACGTTAGCTCGCTGTGATTAAAACAGGAACGCACACACGCCCGAAGCGTAAGGTTGCGAACAAAAAAAGTCAACGTTGAACCGTATCTGTGGTGAATACCGGTTGTAAATGACCGTGTGTAATTGCGTCATGTGCCGGTCGGGACCGGCCCCCAAACACGTGACCTTTCCCCTACATTTCTTCTCTGCCGTGCTTGTTTGCGTCACTGAGTTACGTTGTAACGTCCACGCGTCTCCATGGTAACCGTCCAGTTTGACGTTAGATTCGTTAGATTTTTTCACGTTTATTTGAAAAGGAAACTTGTGGCTGTCATTCTGGTACCGGGTTTAATCAAAGTGTCACATTATTTTTTTAGCCATCTGCAGATTATGATTTGAGAACAGTGTCACATAACCAGTAATAAAAGTGTTCCGATTCTTGTAAAAAAAAACGGCACATGTCCTGCTTTGAAAATGTCATATCTAGTTATTATAGCTAAATATCAAAGGTCAGCAGCTTTTAAGTACATGCTTATTCACTATGAGATCAACATTTAGCCCGTGTTTGCATTTTCAGGCTTTTCAATAATATTGTTGTTCCGTGGCCTTACTTCAACAGTCATCCTTGGGACACAGTCACCAAGGCTGCTATGCAGAAGTACCCCAACCCCATGAACCCCAGTGTTATCGGAGTGGATGTGTTGGACAGAAGCATCGACAAACAGGGACGCCTCCACAGTAAAAGACTGCTCAGCACTGACTGGGGTCTTCCATCCATCGTGAAAGCCGTGAGTTTAAAAAAAAATGGTCTTGCGAAGCTGTAAAGTGCTTTTGTTTGCTGTAACCGTGGCATGTGGTGTAACTGGTTTGGTCACACATAAAATGTACACATGTGACTGTGCCGAGAAACGCGTGACCTGACCTGACAGTATGTGCTCGAGGTAAGAGCCCGGGATAGCCCAGATAGCGCGCGCTAATGCTTTGCAGCCGCTGAGCGTGGCATTAGCCCACGGGGCTATTTCGGTCCAGGGGCTGCAGCGGACCGGGTTTGCTGAATCGTGGCACGTGCCGTGTTGTACAGGACACCGTAGTGCCATTTTGTACATCGCTGATATTTAACCCTTTACACCATGTGACGTAACTTTCCATCGCTGTGTGCCTGACTCCAACTGGAGGTCACTACTCGAAATAAAGGCAGCGGCGGAGGTCTTGTGATTACTGCAGCAGGTCTAATGAACTTTCCACAGGGTCGCTAGACTTCACTGACTATGAGGCCAATTAAGATGGTATGAAATTGATTAAACTTAAAATATAATAGGTGATTATTAGGTTTTATTTAGCTTGACAAATAACACCATATACGAGCATACAACAAAAATAATCCTCCTTTTAAAAAACTCATGTTTGTTATTAAAGCTCTTGCAGGCACATTACATTTATTTTAAATGTTCTATTTTTGCCCACAGATCATCGGTAACGCACGAACATGCACGTACGTCCAGGAGAAATCGGTGGTGGATCCCACAGGAAAGATATTCGAGCTTCAGTCCTCTAATGTGAGTTCCTTTGACATTTTGCCCTCCCCTGCTTGCGCCCTGTGGTAGATGCTGAGATTGACCTTGTGGCGGACGCACATCGTCTGATCGGCTATCGAAGGTCGTCCGCTAAAAACGCTCTGCTGGACACCTTTGGTGCCTTCTGTTTATTTCTGTTTAGTTTATTGTGTTATCGCTTTTGAATGAAGTGTTGGTAGTTGCACAGGTTCATTGTTTCACCAATCAATCATTTTGAGATGGATTATTTTGGAATATTTCCTTTGCAGATCACTTTCACAAACCTGGTGTCGGTGGATGAAAAGTTAACATATAAGCCCCACCCTGAGGACAAAGAGAAGTAGGTTGTGCTTCTTGACATCACATTTTGATTTACAATAACGATGATTTGTGCATAATCCTAATTTCTTTTAACCTGTTTGAACTTTAGAACAATACTGACCCAAGAGGCGATAATCTCTGTGAAGGGAGTCAGCCTCAGCAGCTACTTGGAGGGCGTGTTGGCCAGCACCATGTCTGCAAACGCTGGAAAGGTTTGACATCTTCTCTTTCTAATTTTGAGTCAGACATGTGTGAGACACTGAGCTGAAAAGTGAATGTGTTTAGAACTAGATTGAATATTGTTTCTGTCCTGCAGTTAGGAAATACACAATTTGTTTTACTACTCACAAAATAACAAAACTGTGCTTTATTTCCAGTATATCCCGACCTGTTTTTAGTATGTGATCTCTTGAAATCAAGCGCTCAAGGCGTGTTGCTCTTTGGTGTAGACATAAATTGTATTAAAACATTTCATTTTTACAAGCCCAGAAACAATGTATATTATTGAATATTTCAAAAGAACAAAACAATTAATGCAGTTACTTATATTTAAATATGAATGAAGGGATTAAGAAGCATGCTTTCAGTAATCAATAATAATACAACTGATGACGACCACTGCTCTATTTTGTTTCATGGCGATGGGTCATTCTCGTACTTCCCAGCTATTCAATCTGCATAGCTTTTCTTTTCTATTTCATCCCCTGTGTGGACTAATCGTTTGTTGATTGGTTTGTTCTTCCTCAGGGCCGTGAAGCCTTGGAGTTGGTAATCCGCCGGCTGAATGCAGAAATTGAGGAGCTGGCGGCGTCGGCACGTGGGACCATGCGAACCCCGATGGCGGCCGCGGTCACTGAGAACTGACGCCTGATTCTCTCCGCCAAACGACTCTGAGAGAAACTGCACGCCGGAGCATCGAGCCTCACTTTTTGACGCTCCGGTGCTGCTTTTGGTGCTCTGCAATTTTTTTAAATATTATTTTACGGTACGATTCATCCATCTCATATACTTTTACTATCTACATTAGATATATATTTTTTTAATAGCAGACGTCAACATAGGGGAATTCTGTGGAGCATCTGTAGAGGATGCTGCCTGGCAGCGCAGAAGAGATAAGCGACTCAGACGTGAGTTTTAACACCACGGTTATCTGTGTGTTTTTGAAAGAGCACGGAAGGAGATTAAAACCAGGAAAGTGCCAAAGCAGACGCAACTCTTTGTCACCAGCATCTTTACCTCAGAAGTCTCCTTTGGCGTGGACTCTTTTTTACAGTTAAAAGATACAACCAGTCGTGAGATGTGTAGAGGGAGCTGGGAGAAAAACGCCAGCAAACGATGCCCTGTTACGGCGGGAGTCGAGTGCAATGAATGTCAAGGGTACTCTGAAGAGGATTGGAATGTACCCGAGTAGACTGTTTGTTTTAACTGTCCGGTTTATTAATGCGAGAGAGACGTGTCCGATAGTGTTTTCATGCGGGACTTCAGTAATGACGAGACACACTGCAACCGGTACCGGTAAGCCTGAAATATAAACTGTCTTTTGTTATTTTGTGAAAACGGTTATTTAAGTGAAATGAAGGGATCAAGGTATTTGCCATATTTATGTTGCTTAAAGAGACGTAGAAGACCTTCTCAAATGCTGCGTTGTTATAACTTCCATATCAATCAGATTCAGTACCTGGACATGTGTGATCAATACTACTGTTTCTGTGTTATTACACAGTCTTCTCCGAAGGAAAGCTGAGACCTTTGCATGGACTTTTATTTGCACTTATGAAATATTAAATGTGAAGAAAGAAAAGCTGCTACACAGGTGACCATCTGGGAACGCTTGTTTGACCGACAATTTGCATTCGAGAAGGTTTTTCTATATAAAAGACAGCAGTGTGGTAGTGTGAAAGTGAAGCTTCTCTATTATAAACAATTATTTGGTTGGTTTACCTGAAACAGGAATATTTATTTACAGATTGAGTTGAACTTTGTTTGGACATTGAGACAAGGGAAAATGTATGCTTAATAATGTAATAGTCATAGAATTGGTGCATTCTGTCTGGTTGCCTGTTAAGAGATGTGTTTTTGGCAACTGGCAGAATTTGATAATTAAATAGAAATGCATGTTTGATAAGTGTGCTTTTCTAGTATTTTTTTAGACCTGGATGGTGTTGCTATGCAAATCAACTGCATCAGAAAGACAAAATGTTCGCTGTTTGAGTAAATTAATATAAGTTCATATTTCTAACATGAATGAGTGAATGCTTAATTTATTGACCAGTAGCAAAATGACAGTGAAAACTTGCTTTGTTTGATGTACAGTATGTGACTCTGCCAAACTGGTTCCGGTTCTGTCAATGATTGAATTCAAAGTCATTGTTCTAATTGTATGCGTGTGAAGGTATGTTTGTGCTGTACTTCTCTGTATCATCAGCAGGTCTGGACCAGTACAACTGTATTCATCTGACGTTGGTCACTCCCTTTCATTCAATATATTCAGCCACACTTTGGCCAAATGCCAGACTTCCAATTCAATTTTGAGAAGAAGCCATGTGTAAAACGATACATTTTATGTGATTTCATTGTCTCTAAAAGGTCGGGCCAAAGTAAGCTTTTTTTTTTCTTTCCTTTTTAAGTTACAAACTTTAAGTGAATAGTTGAAAATAAAGTTATTTACTGTATGATCTGTGTCCAATTTGTCACTAATATTGTAACCTAAAAAAAATGGAAGAAAAGCGATTTGTAATGTGATAAGATGTGTTCAAAATCGTACACCCATGACTGTTGAAAGAAAGGATACACCTTTTATTAATAAACATGTCTTTATAAAAGGGGAACACATGTAGATGTGTTGGGTTGAATTACTGACTCTTAGCTGAACAGTCAGCTATAAATCTAGTGTAATTACTCGAAAATAAAAATAATATTATTGATAATAAGTCGTCCTCCAATGGTAATTGCAGGATTTGTATTTTTCCCAAGTAGATGTGATGTGTGTAGTTCACACTGAGTCTCTGGTTTGATGTTGCGGCCTCTGCTGTCTGGGAGGCTTTCCCCTGACGTAACGCTACGTGCTTTAAATCAGCCTATGGGGAGCGAGCACAGAGCATTCTCTCAACCAATCGGTGGCTGTGGTGCGTTTAAAGGTTTTGAAGAGAGGGACGTTTGAAACTGAAGTCCCTCGGTCGGTGTTTGGAGGAAGTGTGCTAGCGGGACAGCGCTGAAGTTACGTCCCCATATATTTATAATCTGGTTTGATCCACATAAATCATCTTCTTTTCCTTCGTACTGCGAGAGCGTTGAAAACCTTGCTGTGACGTTACGTTAAGTATTTATGTAGTCGCAAACGCCAGCTCTCGTTAACGGGCCGACGTACCTGCTAGCTAACGGTAACGTTAAAGCTCGAGGGCTAAACGTTACTTTGGGATTATTTCCTGGATTCAACATCGGTCAGTTTCTCCCGGTCATTGTGCAACACGACATTTAAGGTAAGTAACGCTAGGATCAGTAGAATTGTCTCGCATGTTTTTGATGCTACGGTTACCCAATAGCTAACGTTAGTACCAACCCAACGTTCTCGTCTGAACGGCTAGATTATTTTAGCCACCAGACGATAGCATGCTAACACCGGGACGTTTGTAATTATTATGTCCCCTGGCATCTGGTACATTGCACATCTCTGGTAACAACGATGAAGTTCATGTGAACAGTTGAGACCCGCTGTGTTCTAACGACCTTATTTTTTAAAAAATCAGAATATGGACTCATCTGGCAGGCTGAGGCTGACCAAGGACATGAAGCTTCAAAGACCTGAAGTCAAGGTAATGTACCATGTTACCAGATTATTAATGAATACCCCTGTTTCCTGACCTTCATTATTGTTAGTTGATATGAATGGATTGAGCTTTCAGAGGCCTTGTGTACTATTCGCGTTATAACCAATAGCTTAAAGTGTTAATCTAAACTGATTGAGGTTCATAAATCTTACTGCTGTTTTTCCATTTTGTTCTGCAGTCAAACTGTGACGGGCCGAAGCGGATTCCTGTGTCCCATCAGTCACAGGCGACCGCGGTCACGCCGACTCCGCACCAGCGTGTTCTGGGTGTGTCAAATGGACCTCAGCGCATTCAGCGGCCCGCGACGCACCAAAAACCGGCGTGTCCCGTCTCTGCGCTGGTCAGGTCCACGCACCCCGCCGATCAGAACGTGACCCCGGCTGCTCCCAACGGACACCGCGCGCCGCAGCCCAAACGGGTCTCTCAACAGGTCCAACCAAAGAGCACGTTGCCCACGGTGAACCCGGAGCTGGCCAAAGCGCCATCGGAACCGGCGAACCCGGACAAGCCACAGAGTGAGCGTAACACCGAGTCAGGAAAATAATCAAATTTAAGTATTTAGGGATTCTAAAACCTTTTTTTTTTTTTTTGTAATCTTTTCCCCGACAGGCATAGCGACCAAGAACAATTCCGGCACCTCTGCGTCAAAGTAAGCGTGATTCAGTGAGCGTCCAATCTGCATGATGACTCGTGGTCGTCAGTAACCGCACGTTTCTGCTCACACAGCAGGCGGTGGAGCCTGGAGAACTTTGACATCGGCCGTCCCTTGGGAAAGGGTAAATTTGGCAACGTCTACCTGGCCAGAGAGCGACAAAGTAAGTTCATCTTGGCCCTGAAGGTGCTGTTCAAGAAGCAGCTGGAGAAGGCCGGGGTGGAGCACCAGCTGAGGAGGGAGGTGGAGATCCAGTCTCACCTCAGGTAATGCACCGTTTAAATTGTTGTTTATTTATTACCCGGACTAATGTGCTGACTTGATTTCTGAATCTCTAGAAAGAAAACCCTTTATTTTATTTTTTGCGAAAATGATGCAAAACCATCATTTAAAGTGAAGGAGCACAATGTGCTTAATGTGGTGAAGTATTCTGCTACTGGGTAGTTCATAACCCAGCAGACGCTAAGTTCATGTCTCTATTCAAGTTAAAGCCTTCAATACCCGAGCTGGTCTGAGGCTTTCTGGAGGAATCTTTAAAACTATCGTCATTTTGTTCGGGCCTACTTTGCGCCATCGACCTTACTCTCAATGCTCCTCTGCAGGCACCCGAATATCCTGCGCCTCTACGGTTACTTCCACGACTCGTCGCGTGTCTATCTCATCCTGGAGTTTGCCCCCAAGGGTGAGCTGTACAGTGAGCTGCAGCGCTGTGGATTTTTTCCAGAGGCCAGAAGTGCCACAGTAAGAACCAGTTTATTTTTAAATGCCTACTTGGCTATAAAATGGTCAAACAACTTGATCAACTCTATTTTTTTATAAATTGAAAAGTGGCTAAAATGTGTGTTCAACGTGCTTGATCCGCTGTTCTAGTACATAATGGAGCTGGCCGACGCACTCAACTATTGCCACGCCAAGAAGGTGATCCACAGGGACATAAAACCAGAGAACCTGTTGCTGGGAGCCAACGGAGAGCTCAAGATTGCAGACTTTGGCTGGTCCGTCCACACTCCCTCCTCCAGGTATGCGCACATGTTCTGGTCCAAACGGCATCTTTTGCTTTCAACTGTTATTTTTAAATGGTGAGCTGTGTGATATTGATTCCAACGTTTGTATAGGAAATGTTTCTGTTTGGGCCCAATTAAAGGAGTTATTTTTTTCTCCTCTGTATCAGCACCCCAGCTGAACTAGCAAATATGATTTTCCCTTCGTTCAGGAGATCCACGCTCTGCGGCACGCTGGACTACCTGCCTCCAGAGATGATTGAGGGAAAGACTCACGATGAGAAGGTGGATCTGTGGAGTCTTGGCGTCCTTTGCTACGAGTTCCTGGTGGGAAAGCCGCCCTTTGAAACAAAGAGTCACGAGGAGACCTACCGCAAGATATCAAGGGTAAGCCACGGAGAGCGATGTGCCCGAACTATCAGCGTTCACTGCAGAGCGCTGTCGTTTCATCCCACTTGAGTTTGTAGGAATCTCACTACAGTTCAGCAGTTACATCTTTGTGCTGGTTGTCTGTCTGTGTTTGTCCTCCCAGGTGGAGTACACTTACCCCACACAGGCCAACATCAGTGCTGGAGCCAAAGACTTGGTTGCGAAGCTGCTGAAGCACAACCCAATGCACAGACTGCCCATCCAGGGGGTCCTGACTCACCCTTGGGTGGTCGAGAGTGCCACCAAGAAACCCACAACGCTGACCGGCGACGAGCTCAGCCAGTGAGTCTCAGAACAAACGCTGCACAAAAGTGAGCGGCGGGGGGAGGAAGACCGTTGGTCACAATCTGCTTGTACGACTCTATTGGTATCACTTCACTTGGCTGTGTGTGAGTGTGCAGCCATCTTAAGCCACTTGTTTTCCTTTCATCTATCCCCCCCCCCCCCCCCCTTATTTTAACATCGTTTTTATCTTATTATCCTTTCCTTAAATTGCATCTACTTTTCTGTAAATATTTCGCTGTATTTTGTGTAATTATGAAAATTGTATTGAACTTTTCTAAAAGGCCATAACTTGAAATAAAAGATGTGTCTTTTGTGAATGTGACACTTTTGAATTTAACTGTCTTAAAGTGAAACCGTGTTAATCTGTGCAATTCAAGCAGTCCGTTGTATTTTGTATGGTAGTATTTTGCACAATGTCGTCCTTCCATCAGCCTACCCCATCGGCACGTGGCCAGCAGAGGGCGCCAGTATACCACTAGCGTTTAACTGGAATTGTAACAGATTTTAGGCAGTATTAATTCTGCTAACACTGTTAATAAACGTTTCATATTTAATGTCTGCTACAATAAAATGTTTCATTTACACTTAATTTCTACTTTTCTTAATTGAGTTTAAAATGAAACACTTTATCAAATTTCCTTTATTTTTTCTTTTTAAAGGTTATCAAAAGTTTTCCGAAAAAGTAGAAACGGCGCATTCCATAAAGCTGTTGCCTTGGAGAACAGATCAATGTGAAAAGAAATGTAGGTTAAACACTGACATCGTAGAAACCACAGGATAATCTCCCGAGACGCAATATAGTAAAAACCGACGTGCAGTGCCTGTCTTTATCCAAATAAATGTATGTTTGCGGTTTGACTTGTCAAGTTTCGGGAGTTTTAATTCGGTAAATTCTGTCTTACCGGCTGGTTTATATATAAAAATAAAGAACGAGTGATGTGTGTCCTCAAGAAAATGGCTGAGTTGTTTCCGATGCGCTTTTATTCTAAACAAGGGCCAAATTATTGGATTATTTCAGCGCTTCTTGGCTGTTAATCCACTGATTATTTTACAAATGTTGGATCACCTTCCTTTCCATCTCTTCGTGAGCTTTGTGCTCCCCCCGCGCTGCATGTTTCAACAGCTGGATGTCAGCCCACTCTGTCCAGATGTTGTGTGAGCAGGAGGACGCATGCAGACCATGAGGCCCGACGCGCGCCTGCAGCACCAAATCGTTTGTGATTATTTTCATTGGAGCACGTGGAGATCTGAAGGCCCGGGGTAGAACATGGTAAGAGGATTTGGTGTAGAGGGGGGAGGGAGGGCAGGCCTGCATTGGCCCCCGCCTCACACGCTCAAACGCCAAGACACGCATGGTTATTTTCCCTTTGAGTCACACGGTGTCTCTGCTTCAACTACATTCAAAAAAATAAGATATGAATGCGAATGTTTTCTCAATTTTCTGTCTTTTATTATAGAGAAAAAAAATACATGTTCTGAACGTTTTTCGTTTTACGTAAAACCACACACATTTTTACAATATAATTTCACTTATTTCTTTATTCTTTAATATTAATTTCACGATATATGATAACGATTTAAGATATACATTCCATCTTTTTGAAACCACGATAACACACTACACATACTGTTTTATAACATTTCAACAGGACCCATTGGATTGCACAGAATGAAACATGTCTGTATGCACAATTTCCTCTTTAAAGATGTTTTGTTTCCTTTTCTTTTTGATTTAAGACACCGGACTCTTCCAATCAATTTCAGCTACGTTTTCAAATGCACAGAAATAATTGTAAATTGATTGTTTTAATCCAGGTGAGATTTGGGCCAGGGGTTTAATATGTATCTCAGATCTGGTGAATTTTGGTTTTGCCGATTTGAAAAGCTCAAAATGATCCTCAAATATTGGAGAAAAAAATGAAAGCAATGTAGCATGTTTTATTTAGTGTTTAAAATGTGTTACATTCAATGCATAGTTTGCATAGCTGCTGTTTACTTGGATATTCTGCATTCGCCGTAATGCTGCTCGGGGAAGGTCCAATGTCCTCATTTCGGACATATTTCTACGCATTCGTGTGTTTTAATCCTCCTTATTGCCATTCTGTTATTTTTCCGTCTCACGGGCTTTTTCTAGATGTATCACCACATTCACCGCCCATAACGACGTTGCAAATGACCTCAAGAAGAAAGGGACATCTCCTAACTTTTTACTTCTTCTTTTTAACTTAAATCACATTATGCGGCCAAGAGTCCGTCCATCACAAAATCTAGCGTTACATGAAGTGAAGCCTTGTGTGGGGAACCACTACAAGAGCGACTAAGAGACAAACTGCCCTTTTTGCAATATTCTTTAAGGTCCATATTGTAAACGTTCACTCCACTGGAAAATATGTAAATGTACGTTTGTTCGCATATTTATACAACATGTACTGTCCATATAGTGTGTTGTGGATGCATTCGATTCCCTCACTCTACGTATGTGTGTGTGTGTGTGTCTGCGCGCGCGCGTGTGAATTGATGCAAGACCGCATGAACGCGTACATGTCCGCGTGTGTTTCGAGCGCGCGTTTTACGCATGAAATAAGCAGAGGGGCCGCGCTTGCCGAGAAATCGTGTGTTTCTTTTCTTTTTTTTCTCTTTTTTCTCACTAAATGGCAATTAGCAGTTTTTTTTACATCTACTTCCACCAATGCATCTACTCGTGTATGTTATATTTAAAGGCCTCTATCAGACCTTCCATTGAGTGGATAAAACCAGATATGCTGCATATACCTCCTATTACAAATATGGCGACGTCAAAGAAAACCTGGTGCCATAGTAGCTTTCTCCATAAAAGCCTGAGGTGGAAGAGACTGGGGAGCAGAAAGCACAGGCCGGCGCCTGTGAGGCTGCCGGTGAGACCCATGAGGAGAGCGAAATGCGGCACGTAGATCGCCATGAGCAAGGTGAACACGACAAGGAGGCATCGGAGACTGAGTCCCCAGGATTTAAGGCGTCCGTCGCCCGCGTAACAATCTGGAAAGATCGCGCGTCCTCCGTCTTGGAAAAACGACTTCTCCAATACCTCGACGGCGGCGAAAAACGGCAGCGGATATGACAGCAAAGCTTTGGACACGAGAAAGAGGTTGACGACAGCTCTGATGGTCGAAGGCAGGTTGTCCGTGATGACCTCCTGGGTCGTGTCGGCCCAGGTCAAGTAGGCCACGAGGGCGAACAGGCCCTTGAGGATGCAGGCAGCGATGTGAGTCCAGTTCATCATGCAGTGGAACTCGCTGGGTTTCGACATGTTCCCCTCCAGAGACGGCAAGAAGATCTGCGAGGTGTAGCTGAACACAATAATCCCAATGGAGATGGGGAACTTCTTGACGTCGATGTAGAACTTGACCTTGTCCCACGCCCAGTCCCTCGCCCTGGAGAGGCAGTAGGCGATCACCAGCACGTTGATGACAAAGTGGGCCATCGTGCACAGCAGGCTGAACTTGGAGACGGATTTCAGGTTCTTGAGGAAGGCGCACGGGAGGAGAGCTGCGGTGGCGATGATGGCCCACGACTTCTGGGATATTGGCATGTTGGGGAAGCTGTTATACATGAGGTTACCACTGACCACCACATACAAGATGCAAGTCATCACTAGCTCTATGATTTGGGCTACATTCACGATATGGCCACCTAAAGATGGGAATCTGGGTGCGCAGCAGGCGTTGGCAATGTCCACATAGGAGTCCCGTACACGGACGAGCTGTCCGTCTTCGTCCTCCTCGTACAGGCAGGCAATGAGGATTTTCCCCGTGTAGCAGCACACAACGGCGGCAAAGATAATGAGAAAAAGTCCGAGGTATCCTCCGTGCAGGATGGCGTAGGGCAACCCAAGAACGAACATCCCCTGTACACATACAAAATAAAGAGAAGGGCAAAGACATTGAGAATTGGGTTAATCTGTCGGTGATTAAATGTGAGTTCTGGATATTTTATTTCAATCAAATAATTATCATGACTCGGGCCTCCTCTTCAGCCCCTCCCGTTCTTACTGTTGTGGGTTTTCCACTTCGCTTCGAGCGCATCCGCCCGCTTCTGACGTCAACCCGAACTGAAGGAGACACACTGTGACGTCACTGTGACCACCGTGACCGCAGCCTTGATGAGGCATGAAAGGGGATGATGTCTAGAGATTTTTGTCGCAGAGCGCGTTTCCTCCACTCGAGAAAGGAGTCGTTGCACTTTGGATGATATTTTCGCACAGACAAAAAATATATATATGTCTTTTCTGCTTCTGACCAAATGTGGCTCTACACATTTTATTGCTTTAAATTAGGGATATGTATCCGGATGCCTTAACACATTCCCTTACATATTTACATTTTAATTCATTATTTGACACGAAACAATCCAAATCCAAATGTCGAGCAACTATTCATCTCTTCTAAACTCTCTTCGAACGACTGTGTTTTTTTAAAGATTTAATGAATTTAGTGACACTTGTAGTTTTAGCTGAGCAGTTTTTAGGGGTGCGCATTGGTGGAAATGGGCATCACTAAACGGACAAAGAATGTGTTGAGGGGAGGCGGAGGATGGGGAGGGTGAGAGATGGGGGAGCATCAACTACCTCCCTATTTTCAGCGCATCCTTATTAGCATTTCTGAAAGATCCGCTCTGTCCAATAAACAATGCATCATACAAAAAACTGATTTTTAAAAAACGATAAAAGTAACTCAGGTGAATCCTTTGGAGACAACATGGTGTGTTGAACGGGAATCATTTAATCAACATTTTATTGGGTGGCGGGTGAGCGTTCTATATTTGAGTTCCGCACACTCGGCCCAATTAGAATCAAGCAAACACCGTTTATGATCCGTGAAGTTTTACCTGGATCGCGTTCGTGACGTTCCAGCCCGCCTCCCACGCGGTGATTTTTGGTTTGGCCTCGGTCAACTCGTTCGCCGGCTCTCCGTCTTTTGAGGCCGAGCGCGGCGGACCGGTGCCGTCCCTCTGGTAGTGGCTGTCCCCGTCCACCCCGCCGCCCTCTCCGCTCCCCTCCCCGCCCATCTCCTCGGTGGCCAAAATGTCCATCTGCATGCCCTGCCGGTGGTCGTAGTCCAGGTCGTCGCAGGCGACGAAGCCCAGCGCCTCCTCGTTGGTGGCGGCCTGGAACCCCATCCGGGCGAACATCCCGCTCACCTTCGCCTGGGATTTGTTGGAGACGGTCGTGGCCGCATTGGACAGTTTATTCGAAAGCTTGCTTCGGATTAACGTCGCCATTTTTCGCTTTTTTTCCGAATCGCAACTTTCTGCAGCTTAATTCGCGTGTTTTTTTTCTTCTCTTCCTCCTGTCGGTATGAACGCGCGGCTCACTTTGGACGACAGCTCTTGGTTCTCTGCATCAGATATAAAGTCACGAGGCAAAACTCCAGTTTTTAAGACACCGTGCGGTTTTTTTTTTCCAGTTTGCTATCTCCACTTCTTGTTCGACGTGCGCCTGCTGCTCTCGATGATCGCCAGGTTCATGTCACCTTCAGACGTCGCTGCTCCGGTTCTGCATCTTGGCACTGCGCTCTGATGCTCGACGAGTAGCGCACCTCCGCGCGAGTCTCTGAGGCAGTCGTGGCGTTGTGCGCAAACGCTTTACGCACGAAAGAAAGGCGAGCCACAGGTTTCTGCGGGGGGGGGGGGGAGCCTATGGTGTCGTTTTCTTTTGGGGATATAATAAGGCGACGGGCAGCGTTTCCAGGGGATGGTTGTCGGGTTCCAGGTCCTTTTTTACTGATGCCAATGCGGTTCCGTGGAGCCCGGGAACGGGGCGGGCAGGGTTGAGACACGTGTTCTCATCAGCCTGCCAATGCAAGGCACGTCGTCAGCCCTCCCTGTGCCCCTCCAGGAGAAAAACGGGAGAGATTTGCTGCATTTCTAGGGGAGGCGCTTGTAGTGCCCCCGCCACCGCTTCCCCAGCCCATAATCTATAATACCTCATCCTGACATCCAATGACATTCCGCTGGCCTCAAACCCCGCATAACTTTACGCATATAAAAGCAGGTTGGAATTTGACAACAACCCAAATTCTTTGGACGAGATTTTTTTTAAACATATAAATATATAGTGTTTTTTTTTATTTCAAAGGCAATCTGTTTTTATTAATGACATTTTTTTCACGCGAAGATAACTTGGATTGTCAGAATAGTTACCCATGTTGTTTCTTGGATTCCACGGATCGGGTTTGAAAACAGGGTTGTTTTGGTTGATGAAGGAAAAAAATGTTTTCGTGCATTTGTCTTTGCTAAATAATGGTAAGATTTGAACCGCGAAACGGCACATGTTTTAAAGTTAAAATGCTATTTATTTGTATTTATTAAATAGAGACTGTAATGCAATGGATTGTACTTGGAGGTGGAAGCATTCATCATTCATTCATTCACACGTCTACGCTGATGGGATCTGAGCCATGCTTTTAAGGGAATATGTGTGTGTGTACTTTATTGATTTGAACTATTAAGGCATGTTTCGAAACAAAATGTAGATGGCATTTATGCCCATTCTTTGGGAAGTCGAGTTTTTTTTGCCAGATAAAAGATTGGGAATAAAGTAAGTTTCCACAATTTTAAAAAAGGGAGCCCTGTAGAGAAATTATCACGATTAAAGTAACTGGCTTCAAGCCCCTCGAACCTTTCTGATGTGTGATTGTAATTGACTTTAAACGATTTAAATGTTGACCATTAACACGTGTGCCGAGATGTGCTTTGAAGACCGTGGGCTAAAGTGCTGCAAACAGTTTGTTGACATATCCTTGCCAGTACTTTGTATTCACCACGTTAAGTGTTTCCTCAGGCTGCAGCATCGGAGTCCGTCACAAAGCAGCGGCCTTGATCATGCGCACAGCCCGAACTCCCATCAAATACACTGTAACCCGATACGTGGTACAGTCGGGATGTCTGCTTTGAAATGAAGGAACAATAATACGTCGTTATTAAAAGCTCCGTATCTGGTTACCTTGACGTGTAACTTGATAAGAGCAGCGATGCAGCGGAATAATAGACGAGTAAATTGACATATACAAATTGGTGATCATCATGTGACAAATATAGGAACAAATATGTCTGCTATTATTTCTGCCCTGTTCTATTGTAATAATACTGTATTATTAAATTACAATCATTGGCTAATTTGCTTCAAACCAAGATTTGGTCAGTGCAAGCACAGAAAAATGTCGCTCGTTCTAAGGTTCGTTTTCCTTTTATAAACTCTTGAATAGCGATGTGCCAAAATCCACCGAGAGAATAAGCTGCATTGCGATGATTTCTCCCCCCGCAGAAAAAAAACCTCGGAGTGCATGCCGAGCTGTATCAGGCCTGTGCATCTCCGGCACACCTTGAGCCTGATTTTAAGCCACCGTGCTTGAATCACAAAACTCACATAAATTGCTCCCGCTGCGTGCGTTTTGTGTGCACACATGTGTGTGTGTGTGTGTGTGTGTGTGTGTGTGTGCTGTTCTTGCTGTAATTTCCAGTCGCGGCAACTAGAATGGCTGCTTCCCCCTCAGCCCTGAATGAGAGTTAATGACAGAGGCTGTTATCAGCGGGCTGCAGCCCTCGTCTGATCTGCGCCGTCTGATGGAGTGCGCCGCATGAAAAGAGCACCGGCAGCCAGCCACGAGCACCACGGCCGCGCGCGACCTGCTGTTGAGATGATACTGCTAATGAGAACGATGAGAAGAAATGTATTTAGATTCGCTTCACAATGGCATCCGGGCTTATGATGAAATGAGGAATCCCGCACCTGCGAGGCCTCTGTTAGCTACACGGTGTCAAAAGCAGCCGAATTGTTAAGAGGACAATGTCTGTGTATGTTTTTTTTTTTTTACTTTCCCAAGCTGAACTTTTCGGATCATTCAGGTCTAAATCGTTACCGTCGTTAAAAATAGGAGTGAAAGTGATTTCCTCAGTTTATCACCCGTCATCGGAGGGTCAAGGTGCCGCGTCCCAGGAGACTCCTCTCTCCTGCGTCCACGTGGAAATGACTAATCAAAGCTCTTTGTGTGCTTCGTGTTTGATGCGCAGGCTCGATTTCCACCGGTGAAACGTTTTTTCCTCTTCTTTACTTTCTTTACTTGGTGATAGAAAGACAAATCCAGAATGTCATTGTGATCTCTCGGTGTCCTTCAACCCCCCCCCCCCAACCTCCCTCCCACGTTTTTCATCCGCCTCTCCCTCCTCAGCATTTCACCCCCGGCTCTCCTTTTTCACATTACACACATGGTTGAGCTGGCACAAGGTCCCCCGCCTTCATGTAACCCCACCCTGCACCCCCCACCCATTTTCCCTCGAAACACACAAATAAAGGCCCTATTTTCTCAACGGGGGAGAATCGCTCCTGGAAATATAATTTGATAGACCTGAAAAGACTACCATTGTTTTTTGGGGATTGTCATAAACCACAATGAAAATATGAAACCAAATGATGCAAGTTCTATTCTGTTGACCGTATGACATATGTAATATATATTTCTGACTGGGTTTTTTGATTCCCTACAATTACGCGGTGTTCCCGCATCCATAAAATGTTTTCAGGGAAATAACGAGTGCGTGTGCGCGTGTGCGTGAATCGTTTTTCGCACGACCCAGATTGCGGCAAGATAAGAGAGAGAGGGAGAGAGAGAGAGAGAGCGAGAGAGAGAGAGAGAGAGAGAGAGAGAGAGAGAGAGAGAGAGAGAGAGAGAGAGAGAGAGAGAGAGAGAGATTTGAGGGAGAAAAAGGGGGGCGGTGTTGCAAAGGGACTTTTCTAAAAAGAACATTCAGGGGAACCGCAGAGTGCACCGCGACATCACGTGCCATTTAACCCATGATTGCCGGCAGCTGCGGGGTCTGTCCGTCAGACCAGCGAGGCAGAAAAATACCACCCAACACTCCACAATTAATAAGGGCCAGAGAAAAGGCACTCTGGCTCCCCGGGGACCGCCGAGGAGGGAAATTAGTCCGCATCCGGCTAATCAGAGGACCTCAGAGTCCATTAACATTTGCATCACAATCGCAGGTAGTCTGTGTTTTATCGACTACGCGTTGCCTTTTTTTTTAGTTTTGTGCAAATCGGTTTGAAAGCAGTGAGGGAGTTCGTGGTGCAGATTTCAGAACCACGGACAGCGTCTGTTTCTTTCTGCAGCTTCGAGGGGGGGATCCACTCTGAATAACATGTATTCTGCGTTTTGTGGGTCTGTCTTGACCTTGGAACACCTCTCACCTCATAAAAAGGTGTTCACACTTCGTAGCACCATTAGGTGACATTTCAGAGAACAAAGAGGAAAGTGATTGACTTCTAAATAGTGAGATAATGTTGGCATAGAGCTTGACATCTTAGCCACGTTAAAACGCAACTGCAAAAACACATAAAATGGAACTTCAGAGAATCGTAAAATGTTCCCCACCTAGGCCACTATTGTAGATGAAAAAAACATATAACCATTATTTCATCAGTTAATCTACAATAATTCAAGTTTCCACACACCTCCACAGTATGTTTGAATCATATAACGTTACTTATGACACTTATTTGCACAACGTCCGGGCCAAGATATGCTGGCTGTGTTTTACTGACTGTTTTTGTCCAATAGAGTTGAACTAAGGGCATCGCGCATGGAAATGATAACTCAAAACATAATGTACACATGCAACCATCATCATTTTTATCTCCAATGTTTTCCCTTTCCTCGCCATCAGGCGATCTCAGCCGCCGCCCACCTCCGCAGAGAGAGACATCCAGGTGGCCCCCAGTGGTAAAACACTAAGAGCCTTTTCATTACCCCTAATGCGTCTGTTTAATGGCTTATTATGGGTTCCCGAGAGAGTCCCCCTGAAAGGGGTTTGTATCAGTGCTGCATGATGGCGTCTGTCTGAGAACAACAGTGACAAAGGGTATTACAAATTCTTCCACATCAGACTATCTATCTATCTATCTATCTATCTAACTACTGTATGTATGTATCTATCTATCTATTGTAATAATAATAATATTAATAATTGCAATTACAATAAAATGTATACCTAATTGATTTGAATTAGCCAAATAAAGAGTGTAAAGCTTATCCGTAGGTGAGTTTATTCCTCGGTTTGGGATTTAAAAGGCTCCCCTGACGCCGTTTTGCTGTTAACCCACGGTGACTTCTCTCACTCCATCAACCTTTTGACGTCCCTGCTTTCCGGGTTCAAGCCCCCCACCCCCGCCTCAACCCCCCCACTGCGGCACATTAACATTGTAATTGCCTTTTTTTGAGCACAATAAACTGTGCTGGTCCGCGGGGACCTGCAGGGCCCGGGGCTGGCACAAAGCGATGGCATCGATTTTTCACACGCTTGCAGTAAAATAAATAAATAAGTCCCGAGCCATCAGCCGACATGGATCTGGACCTGGACACGCATGTTTTTCTTTTTGTATTAACGTTGAAATTGTCGCCGAGGATGTAGGCTATCATGCGCCGCACATCTGACACTCGCCTCTGGCGAGTGTCAGATTTGTGAGATTTGTGAGTGTGTGTGTGTGTGTGTGTGTGTGTAGGTGTCACTCCTAAGACAACAGTGTGTGTGTGTGCACAGCTCAAATGAGGTACCATGTTGTGACTGTGTGTGTGTGTTTGTGTGTGGTCTTGTCAGCTGGAGCAAAGTGCATAAAGGATCAGACCTCAGTGGCAGCTTAACTGAAGTGTAATAGTTTTGTTCTCATTAAAGTTTTATGCAATGAGGGCAGCGACGTCTTGTCGGCCCTCACAGGGATTCCTCCGGGTTTGAGCCAAACATGCGCTTTGATGAGAGAGCTAAGAGGTTCACCGCGACTCATCCGGCACCGCTCCACACAATCACAACACCACACGTGACCCCGTCTTCATATCTTTATATCAGAGAATGTGTTAACCTCTCACACAGCTTTTACTTCTTACTGTTTCGGTGCACAAAAAGTCCTTTACTCGCAAGTGTGTTGAGGTCTTTTAATCAGTTAAATCTGTAACTCCTCCGGTGTTTATAGGAATAACAGTATATTACCGTAATTATAGAAGTGTACAGTTCTAGCCAACAAACAAATTGAGGATCCCATCAAATGCACATATGTTATCTCCTGGAGTTGCTTGCATTCAGTTCCCTTCCTGTTTCTAAAAAAAACCCCTTTTCATTCGCTTCACAAGTGTTTCTTTTCAGAAGCATAAATTGTTTTATTTCTTTGAACTAGATGGATCAAAAGCTGAAGACAGGGATTCCCCTTTTTTTCAAATTAGCATTGATGCTTTGTTTACTCTAACGCTTCCTTGTGATTTTATTAGTAGAAGCCGTCCGTGTCCTCTTCCCTTCCGGCCTGAATGATTCATTGAAATGCACATCTTGTTTGCAATTGACTACATTCACAACCTGCTGAAAGCTTTTTGTTCCGTCCCTGTGATGTCGGCAGGCCTTCAAACAGGTTCCGATTAAATTGAAAGTCGCAGTGCTCACACAGAGTGCTCGGAGCTTAATAAAGCCAAACCGCTGGCCGCATTGCGCACAGGTTTATGAATAAAAAAAACATGTATTCTTTTGATAATGTGTTTTGTCCCTCCGCGTCCTCCCATCCCCCCGCAGACGAACCGCGCGGCCACTCCGGGCTGCCATTAACTGCTATTGTCAGCAGCACAATCAAGAGCAGGATAGAAAGAAAAAAAAAATACACTGGCACTTATCATGAGCTCAGCCACAGGACCCACACACCAACACACACACACACACACACACACACACACATGAACACGGAGGATGCACATAACACACACCAGGAGAATAGATGTCACTATTGATTTCTGGGCCGATGTGCCAGACATCGCACAAATACAGAGGCCTTGCTACAAAAGGTGTTTTTGTCTTTCGAGAGCTGTAATCGTTCTGCAAAACCAGTCCAGCGGTCGGCTCTATATTTAGACAGCAGGTCAACGCAGCTGTGGGACACACGCGAAATGCTTTATTGCTCCAATCTTTGGCTTAATCTGAGCCAAATGGGAAATTGTTTTCTTTGTGTTTGTATTCTGTTCTTTGCTTTGCAGGGTTTTAAAATGCCGTTCGTTTTATGGGCTTGATATGTTGGTCTGCTTTTCTATTATAATTTAATTAAAAGGTCCTGAGAATTGGGGTTCCCATCTCAGTCGTAACTACTACGTACAGTATATATGTAAACCTTAGCCAAGCTGGGTGAGGTGATCGACGGAGTAATTTGATGTTGAAATTAAGTTCATTTATTTATTTCAGGTTATTGAAGCTTCGAAAGTAAAAGTTAAGTGGACGTCCGTTTGTGGCCAGAATCTCGGTGTATAACAAAAATAAAATGCGTTGCCTATTTTCTATCTATAGGTTTCAATATTTTTAATATATTTAATTCTGTTTCTTAAAAATATGGTCTAAAATCGAATGCACTAATACAATGACAATAAACCCTGGTCTTTATCAGAGCTATACTAGAAATACTCACAAATGTTCACTCTTTTGCAAAAAGAATAGTCTGCTCATATAGGAAACAATTAGGAAAATATGTTGTCAGGGCCTTTAACAATACAGAATAAAGTCCAATACCCTATCCCACATGGTTCTGTTGCTCTCCCAAATGCAACTTTCATTCCCTCCATTGAGAGACTAGAGGTCATCGTGTGTCACAGTGAGCCGCGGCCCCCGTGGGCAACACATCGGCAACACAAACTAGTCAATAAACTCAACTCCTCTCACTCCTCTGAACAGCGGCCCTCGGGCTCTCTCCCTGTGTGTCCACATCTCAACACTGATGGCTTTCTGATCTCCCTCTTGTACTGTTTAAGGAGAACATCGAGGAAACACATGCACGGCTGCAGAGGCCTGCTGCCAGACAGGGAACCTTTCAGAAAAGTCCCTTTCATGTGTAATATCTGGCCACATGCTGCAAAGCAATGGGGGGGAAACATTTGACCTCTGCCACTGAGGCTTAAATAAGATTAACAGTCAACTGTTTTGTTCATACGTTCACATAGATACGCATAGGTTGACCAAAACTGCAACCGTATAATCTTCACCTGGGGCATCTGTCTATTTTGTGTTTTAAGAAGGTACAAATTGTTTGATCTGGAACCCGTTTTGAAGTTGCCATTAGTAGAAAAAACAACAAAAGATGTCAAGATCCATAGAAGTCGTAGAAACAGCAGTCTGAGGCACATCACTACAGCTAGAATGTGCATAGTGCTACTACATTAAACATTTTTTCACATCTTAACGTCCGAAGAGCCATTATTACATTTAATACCAGCATGGTATGAACCATCATCATCTTCATTGTGCTTGCACGCAAAAATAAAAAGTCTTTACTGTGGTTTTCCTGCACTTTAACGCACCACCAAGGTTTTGCAAAGCTCAAGTTAAACATTGTTGGATTAACAATTTCAAACACAAAAAAATGTAACTAAAACCAGCGGCCACGGCAACGACGGAAGGGTAATTATTCCCATCGACGCCGCGGTTCACATTTATGCCTTTCAATGGAACTCGTGAGCTCGCGGGTTACGACACGCCGACGCGTTGACGGGACACACTTGGCATTCAAGTGGTTCGCTGGTGAGGAACACTGTTGCTAGGTAACGGCAAGACTGTCTCTACCGTCGGCCGATAGAAGCCGCCGAGGGCCGCCAGTCGAGTGAGCTAGAACAAAACGGTTAGGACCAAGACTTTTGAAATCAATCTGAACTGCACATCTGTGTTGCACATCTGGGTTGCACATTGGATTTCTGGGACTGAGTAACAACGTGAGCGAAAATGGTGCATTAGTGGCGTTGTGATGCCAACTGAGGAACCCTTTTTCGTTGACACGGTAAACACGAAACCTTCATGAAGGCAGCGGTCGTTACGAGAAGTTGATGGAAGTGATCGGCGTTATCCAGTTTACGGCCAATGTTCTGTTGTGGCTTCCTACCAACATCACACACACCTGGGTTTGCTACCATCAGGCCGCAGTCACGATTGTCACGTCCAGTCACTTCGGTCCGTCTGTATGAAGAGGTACATATCCTTCGGGTCACGTCTGCTGCAACAGAAGTTAAGCTATTCGATCACACCTCTCCCTAATTCAATCTTGAATGTAGCTTATCACCTTCCACACTGACCTGAAATGCCTCTTCCCCCTTTAGGGGGGAGATAACATCTCCGTTGTGTGGTTGTGTTCGGTCGAGATAAACAGCGAACAATATTAAACACCTCCATATCTGCACCTCTTCTCACACAATCCGGTTCTCCCTCTCACTGCTGACTTAGTGCACTTCAATCTCACAGCCCCCTGTATTCTATTGGTTTCTCCCAGCAGCATTTTAGCTTGAATTTATAGTCAGATTGTATTTACGTTTTCCACATCCGGTGAATTATTATTAAAGTTGAATCTCATCTCATCTCATCTAATGTCAATGACCTTTCCAGCACACATGCACAGTCCCCAGAGGATGAAATTACTTTCATGACCCTCTGACTGTTCATTCCTTCACTGTTTCACTTTTGTTCTGGTTAATAAACAACCTCAAGGAAATTGTGAGCAGCGTTAATTGCTGTTTCTTTAATGTGTCACAAAACGAAAGCATCAGATGGATGTGGATTTTCAGCTGTTCGTGCCGCCGTCCTTAAGATGTCCTTAACAACTGCGCCTTTTGCATCTTCTGACTGCTCGTCTGTCCCGTCTCCTCCATCCAGTCTCTTGTTTTAACTCCATCCTCGCTTCGCCCAACTCTTCTTCCCGCCTGCGTCCTTCACCTCTTTCCTTGTTCCCTCCCTGCTTGTGTCCTCTCTCCTTCCCGCTCTGTTGTGATCACACCTCCACCCGGGGCACCTGACTGCAGATAATCACCCCAGAAGAAAGAGGCGAAAAAACGCTCCGTTTTTTATCTGCAGCCACAGCTGCAATTCATTGTAGAGCGGCGAATGGAGGGGAGAGATTAATAGCCCTCACCCCCCTCCCCGCTCTCGCCGCCACCACCTTCACTCTCTACTTCTTCTTCTTTTTTTCCTTTTCCTCCGCTCTGTGTGAATGCCGTCTCCTACAGCTGGTGCTTTCTGAACGGTGAAAAGACGCAGCTCCGTTTGAATGCTCCACTCTGAGCGGCAGCTGTAAGTGATGAAGGGGGAGAAGATGGTAATGATGATGATGGTGATGATGATGATGATGATGATGATGATTATCATGTCGCAGATGGAGTAGCACCCTGGCTCAAAAAACTGCCCCCCAAAATTGTTTGGTTTGTTCGCACAGGGTTCTGGGACTCAAAGGCCACCCTGCAGAAGGACTTTGTGACAGTATTGAACGGCCGTTGAAGCCATTAAAAACAACCCTTTGCAATTACAAAAAGGACAATTTTGACCCCCGAGGCAAAGCAGCTCAGCTTGATGTAAAGGGCGCAGGGGAGCAGGGGTTTGTGTAAAATGGCACAGAGGCAGGGGGAGCAAAAACCCTTTGCCCAGACAAACATGATCCCGGCTTCAATCTGCACCGGCTCTGCAAACATAAAGGCCTTTAAATCCTTTTTAAAATTCATTCAAGTTGTTGCCCTGCCTTGGCGTTGACTTGTGAAGAATGCTTTAAAATAACACTGGACCCCACACGGTTTGTGTAATAAGCACTCACAGCCTCATCTTTCCATACGGCAGCCGGACTTGTTCAATTCAAGCGTTCAGCAGTCTGGTCGCAGTCCAGCATCTCATTGTACCTCCAAGATGTTACGTTTATTTGGATCTTCTCATGAGGTTGAGAGAGTGTTGATGCGTTTTAAGAAATATGTCCCACTTAACACTTAAATCTAAATTTGTCAAATCTGGAGATGCGTTATCTGACTAAACAAAGTACACGACAACTATCCAGATTGACGAATGTTTTTATGTGTTGGTGCCATCATATCATCATATTCAGCAGCTTTCAACGTGCTCTGATCACAGTGTGGCTGCTGATGTCTGCAATAAATGACTAAACAGCGTCAGCTGAGCTGTGATCTGCTGCTGATTCGTCTGATGACTGAAGTGCGAGTTCAGTTTATCCTCCCCATCAACAACCTGCATCACCTCACAAAGAACTCACGTGTCAATGCGAGCTCATGTTTCTTTTCTCAGTGGATTCATTTCAATTTTCCTTAAATGCATGATGATTTTTGAATTTATATGAATTTTTAATAAATTTAATAACATGATTTGGATTGAGCTTTGGTGTCCTTTCCTTGTTTAAAATCGTTTTTTTTTCCAGACCCCTGCAAAAGATCAAACAACTGAATAAAAAACGTAAAACATTTTCCGTACGTGACGTAAAACGAAAACATGAACAAGATTTAAAAAACCTGCAGATTTGAAGTGAAATGACATATTCCCAAATATTACAAACTAAACTCAACTTGTTCAATTCATTTTTAAATGCTTGCCGATAAATCTGATCCGTTTAAGAACAAAAGAAATGTAAAAACACTGATATTCATTTTCAGGTAAATACTGAACAAAAAAAACATACAGATCACGTTTGATCTGAGATCATCTCAGTATCTCTGTTCATTCTCTCCCAAATGGCTCCATCAACCCAGCCCTCAAACACGGAGGCGTTATTTCCGCCCGGCGGAGCCTCGTGGAGCCTCGTGGATCTCCACTCCACTGAGCGAAGGGCCGTCTGGGGACGTCGCAGAGACGCCCCGTCAGGGCACCGAGCTCCAGCTGAGTGGGAATTCGTGTTGATTTTCATGGTTGGCTGAGCCTGTTTTGCCAGCTGCGATTCTTGCTCAGACACTCGCTCTGTGTGAGCGACCACGTGTCCGAGTTCGGCTTTAAAAAACAAAATAAAAAACACTTTTTTTGGGGGTGAGGGGTGGGGGCTCCGAATTTGAACAGAAAAGGCATCGTCTTCTTATTCGTGTGACTTCAGAAGGAGACAAGGAGCTTTTTTTCTTCCGTTGCCCGACGGACCTCTAATTCATATCATTACTGAAAATTGCCTCAAATTTGTTGCCATGGTTATTTTTCTTCTCCCTTTTTTGAGCATTGTGCCTCCTCGGCCGCCAATGATTAGATTTGACAACGGCTAGAAAGAGTCTGGGTGTGGGGAGACAGTGTGTGTGTGTGTGTGTGTGTGTGTGTGTGTGTGTGTGTGGACAGACAAGCTGAAGGCAGTGACCTGGTAATACTGAATTTATCCATAGGCCATATCCAAAGATAGTTGTTAGGGTCTCAATAATTGGGATGCAAAGCAGTGAGAGAGAGGTGTGTGTGCGTGTGTGTGTGTGTGTGTGTGTGTGCGTGTGTGCGTGTAAGACAGTGTCTCATATCTACAGACAGACAGGCAGAGAAAGAGAGAGAGAGACAATGACTCTAAGAAAAGGAGGCCTGAGGCAACACTGCAGACTAGCAGCAGGAAGCTGTACTACATCACCACCAGCTGCTCTTCACACACGTATTCCCTCTTACACACGTAAGAGGGAAGCAACCACCAACGTCATGATGACCCCTGCGATAACGTGTGATTATTCTTGAATGATACCACTCTGGTTGAACATTTTAAGCCTGTTTCACCCCAGAAATGCTCCCCAGTGATATCACAGGGTGGTCCACCCTAAATCACTGCTGTCGGGAAAGAAATCCATCAACAGGGACTGGTGGCTGGTCGAGACCGTCATCCTTTTATTGTCCAATGTGGATCAAATTGGATCCGTGCCGGATGTTGGATGGATACGATTTTTCTCGTTCTAAAGAAAGAGATGTTGTGTTGAGTTGTGTTGCGTCTCTCAGCACGTTGTGTGAGTCTGAGGCTGAATGAAGACCTCTGGCCCGTCTCGCTGTCACAACACAGCATCGTCATCATCATCCTCTTCCTTCGCTGACACGTTCAGATCACTAGGGGTGTCCCCCCCCCCTCCACACACACACACACACACACACATTAGTGACCGTCTTGCTAACCCCCTTGTCCAGCTGTCATCATCACTACTGTCCACCCACGTCTCTCTCTCTCTCTCTCTCTCTCTCTCTCTCTCTCTCTCTCCTCGTCTCTCCTCACTCCTCATGCCATGGTCAGGAATTGCCTCCCTTGGAGGGAGTGGTGCATTGTGGGGGATTCTCTTGTCCCCAGCCGGGACAATGCAGTGATGACGCGGTGCGTTGTGGGCGTGTGCGTGAGTTTAAGGGCTTCGTATTGGACGTAGGAGCGAACACGACTCTGGTGCAAAGGAGCTGTTAGACATCTGAGGACACATCTGAAGGACACAGCGGCCTTTGCGTCTCCTTGTCATTTACCTCCTCTCCTCTATGCATTTTGTGTCAGTTCCCTTTCTCTCCTCTCATTGTCTTTTATTCTCCTTCCTTTCTTTCGTCTCGTTTCCTACCCTTGTCATCTTCTACCCTCTGTGTTCTTTCTTCTTTCCTCTCTCTTCTTCCTCTCCTCTCTTCACCTTCTCACATTTCCTTTCTTCCCTCCTTCATCTCTTCCGTCCTCCTCTTGTTTTCCTCCTCTGTTCTTGTGAGTTTTCTCACCACCGTCTCTTCTTGTTTTCTCTCATCTTCTGCCTCTCTTCCCCCGTCTCTCCTCCTCAGATGCTGAACACAGAGACGGTTACGGTTGCTGTGACTGATGACGACGTCACGGCAACCAATAGTTAGAATAAAGACATACATCATCTCATCAGGGGTGTGTTTTGTGTGTGTGACATGTGAGGGTGCGTGTGGATTGACGAAGGGAAGCACAGTCCTCCTCCCTCCCTCGCTCGCTGGTGTTGTTTTTGTTGTTTTTGACTCACCACGAGGAAAGCTCTCCATTGTCACTGTTGTGTAGCCTTAAGGCCTGCGTGCCACTCAGCGGCTTCTATCAGCATGCGCGCACACATTCAGCGTGTCAGTCTGAAGTGTCACCGTTCCTGGATGGAGCGTCTGTCGTTGTCAGTGTGTGCGTGTGTGTGTGTGTGTGTGTGTGTGTGTGTCTGTGTGTGTGTCACAAACATCATCGGCTGCCACAAACACAAAAGCTTACTGCAACCGCAAACACACCAACAGGCATTTTAAACCACAAAAGAAACAAAAGGTTATCAGATGAGTCGCAAGTTAAACAGAGTAGTTCAATACCGATGAAGGAAATATACGATATGTTTCCTTTTATCACCTTTTTTAAAAATATTTTTTTCTAATTTTCCACATGCATTATGATTATGATGAAAAGGTGGGTGTGTTTTTGTGTCGCGTTTAGTTGGTCATTGAATAACATCCGTTGTGACACGCGGTGCAACGAGGGGCCAGCGAGCTACTTCATCGATAAATTAGTTTACATTCTTCCTATTTTCAAGAACATTTTCCATTTCCAGGAAAACGGGATACAAAGTGGTAACCAAATTATATCGTGCATGTGGCTACGGTTAGCATAGCTCCGCGTCAATGAGAAGAGGCTCTTTTAGGCAGCTAGCTACAGCTAACTTTGTTAGCGTTACTGGCCTCCTGGCAATTTATTGCTGTTTTGTTCTCTTTTCTTTTTTGGTCAGTTTTCCCCACAATATTCATTTTTCTTTGTACGAATGAGCTTTTTTCTATTCTGAAATGAGAAATACACCCTGAATGACTGAAATGAGCTCAACTTCCCATCTGCCTGAGAAAATCCGTTTAGGGTTATCTGCACCGGAAGAAGCCTCCTTTAAGCATATTTGCACCGATGGATATTGAAAGATAAAGACAGCCTTTTCCCTGCAATCATTTTATCTTTAATTATGGGCTTTATTAATGGCACTTTTTATATGGAAATCTGATTATATTAACACTACATACGTATTGTATTGTATTGCAGGTTTATTTAAAGCAGCCCTGCTTTTAATTTGGCACTTTTCCTGTAAAAAAAAAAAGGGACGCCGTGGCCATTTGAATATCTTTGATGTTCCTTTCAGCGTGTCTTCCTCATGTAGATTCACAATCAGCTCTCCGCCTGTCTGTCGGCTTTCTGCAGCAGAGATAGCGCTCTCTTCATTACGCGCTTCATTAATTTAAATGCTAATTGATTCTGCGAGCCTTTCAGACTGAGGGCCAAGTCCTGTCTTCCCCCATTGATTGTGTGTGTGTGTGTGTGTGTGTGTGTGTCAGTGTGTGTTTTTGTGCACCTGCTGGCTCCTGGAGTGACACGTCCTGACAGAACAGCCTCTCCTGCCTGTCTGTCTGCCTCGAGTGTGGAACTGATATGGTTTGAGTGTTAGCAGCGAGAGAGACAAGTACTGCACAGAAAACCCAACCAACCACCAGCCTCGGTTGGGTTTTTTCCTCGGAGGCATAATAGCACAGAAAACAGAGAGTCAAGGCAGTGGGCATATTGTGTGTAACCGGGATGAAAAACAGAGCATGCAGGGGCAGTTAAATGATCCGTGCACCGTTGCTAGGAGACGCCGGGGCTGGATGGTGGAGATAAACGCTGGGATGCACCCCTGGCGGCAGGGAGAGGGTGGGAAGGAGAGGGGGGGTCATGTGACAAAGACGGAGGCATCCTCGTTCGTGGCTGATGAGCTCTCCCTCCGTCCCCCGTTTTCCTTCTCGTCTGTCTCGTCGGTCACTAATTTGACCCCTCTGTGTCACACAATAAAATGTGTTCATTCAGTCATTTAAAGGTTCTGTTTCTGTATTTCTTTCCTCTGTTTCTTCTTGGACGTGCGGCTCAGTTGGAAATGTTGAGCAGTGATTTCTTTGCGCGAATCAGGCGATCATCATTGGTTCTGAAAAGTGGAGCCAATCAGGAACTCCCTTAAACTCACGTCGCGTCAAATAGCCATGAGGGGTTGGCATTGTCTGATTGCATATGTGTGGAAAATGACTGTGACAATGTCCAGGACATAGTCCTCCTCAGCTCGTTAAAGCACAGGACCGAAAACAATACTCATGTTAAATTACACTAAAATGCAATAACAGACAGCTTTAATCCTTCGATCGCCAAATCATTTCAACATGGGATTAGTCCGCCTCAGTGCTCTAAATCTGTTGTACACAAACAGAACATCCCCCCCTCCCCCCTCCCCCATCTCCCCCTTCTTCTATTTGTTTCCTGCTCCATGTCAGTGGAGATTTTAGTCTAAATTTGAAAGCAAAACTTTTACTTCTCATCCTCCATAACCGGGAGGGGAAACAATGGCCGCCGCCACGTGAGCACCGGAAAGAACCGGCTTTCGCTGACGCCACCATCGCTCATCCATCCGGTTTGACTCTGGCCATTGCAGCCCGACCCCCAAAAAAAGGGACAAAAGCAGGATAAAGAGCGCTTCCTCCGTGGGACGCGCGGTGGGCGGGCTGCACTCTTCGTGATTAGCCGTGAATGGGACGCAGCGGTCTGACTGGCGCAGAGAGCCGGGCGTCAGGCGCTCTGCCAGCGGCTCACACAAGGCCGCTGATTGCTTTTCATCCACTGATTACAGTCATTTAGATCTGCAGCAGGCCAAAGAGGAACTGCGTCTGGCAGGCTGCGGCTGCTCTGTCTGATGGAGGTGGGGGGAGGGTGGGGGGAGGAGTGTTGCAGTTTGCTTTGCTTGGTGATTTTTAGAAATTAGTAAATGAGGCTGAAAAAAAAAAAAAAACGTTTGTCCAAAGAAATCCATCGTGATAAGCCATTTTTTCAAATATGATCTCTTTCTGAGTTCAATAACTTAATTCTTGACCACGAGCGATTCCACCACACGGTTCAGAAAAACAATGAATGTTTTATCATATATCAGTTTTTTCTTCCCTTTTGTCTTTCACGCGGCCCTTTGGACACGCTGGGACCTTGAATAATCAGAGTTGATGAGGCCATTAGTTTGCGAATGGTTTTTTTTCTTCCATTGGATGATTAATCAAGACGCTGGGCAGCGCCGGCCTCTTCACCCGCACACGTTACAAGGTTAATCGCTCTATTGATTACAGCCGCAGAATGAACCAATACTTCACTTCACATTTTCTCTGCGCTCACATGTGTGTGTACAGTCTACAGTTTGCTTCTCTGAGCGATGCGGCAGCGGATCCACGGCTCGGGAATGATGAATGATGTTTATGCTGATACCATCTTTCTGCCACACCCATTACCACATATTGAAAAAAATAAATCACCGCCCATCGCAACATTAGATTCACATTTATTGACAAAAACATTTTTCCAAAGTGTTTCTTTCTACAGCAAATACTGTTTTTCCACAGAAGTACTAAAAACAACGACTCGTGTAAAGGGCTTAAATATACATTCAGACGTCTCGCTGACTGACGTCGAAAAATCCTCGCCGCCCTTCGGTGAAGACAACGAATCCACAACGACACTTTCACCGCAACTTGGGACCAATTTCACTGCAACTGTTCAGTTTTTTTAGCCTCCCTGGGTGATCCGGTGGACAACTCTGTCTCTGGACGCTTTTTGGAACCGGGCCCCCTCCACCCGTCCACGTCCTCGGCCTCCTCGGGGGGTTCTCGCCCTGCGTGATTCTGCCTCCAGAGGTGACCCAGTTCTCCTGATTGTCAGCAGAAGGCGGTTTCATCAGCTCGCTTTGTGCTGAGGCACTGAACTGTGCCCGGGACAGGCCAATTGGACTTGTGTAATGAAGCTCATCACACACATGCACGCACACACACACACACACACACACACACACACACACACACACGCACGCACACCGTGGCTGTCATCGGATCCAGGGCAGCAGAATTTATAGCAGCCATTCATTACCTTCTGCATCATCGAAAGAAATGTGACTCCTGGGCGCAGCCTCAGATGCACATTAATAACTGCGTTATTATGAGGGGACGGGGCGGAGCGGAGGGTGCTGATGGATGTCGGCGCAGGGCCGGCTGTCATTACTACGTCCATTGAGAGGAGAGCGCCGGGCGCTTTTTCCCACAAAATGGCGGCGGGAGCACCAACATGGCTCTGGCTGCGGAGGAGTAAATGACTCGCACACCTCACGATGTTAAACACGTCCGTTTGTGTTTGGAACACTTTCAGTACGGCGACACAATCAAAGCAGTTCCACTGCAGTGATTCCAGCGCCTGTTCACAGCAGAGTGTATCAATGAATTCATGAATATTTACACGTGGCGTTTATCTCACTGTACTGTTAAAGATGTTTAAAAAATAAAAAAATAAAAAAAAACATCTGTACAAGAACACTGCAAAAGTCCACACTGAGCACGGCGGACGTCACACGCGACATACTGTTATTATCCTAAAGCCTCGCTAGCCTACAGAATACTCATCACATACAGAAGCAACAATGGCATTACATTCATATAAATAACAACAACAACAACTTCAACCCCCGAGACTCGCTTCAATCGTCAGTTTAAAAAAAAAAAAAAGAGAACTGAAGACCAGCTTCACGGCGTCCTTAACGACGGCCTTTAGAGGCGCGGCAGCTGTCCTTTGAGGCGGTGACACCGAATCCCCTCCGGTGTCCCCAGAAGAGAAGTGTCTCTGCACCGTTCTGTGCAGGTCAGGGGTCCCTGGAAGTCCATGGATTCTTTTGTGTTTTCATAAGGCCCGGGAGATTGCAGGTTTTTTTTTTTTTTTACAGATAAGGAGATATCAGTTCCTCTCTTTTATTGGCACAGAGAGAAGTCTTATTCTCTTTAGTTTTCTTTGTGATCACAAGGTCCGCGCTGGAAAAAAACACGGTTCCGCGTCGAGACAAAAGCAGGTGAGAGGTAGCAGTCGGTCGACCTCACCGATTAACACGTCGGTAACTCAAGTCCCTCGCTGGCGTCCAGCTTTCTGTTACCGTGGTTCCCCCCGTGATTCTACGCGTCTGAGGCAGTAAAACAAGGAACGCCGTGAGAGACCAGGGGGATTAGACAAACTCGAGTCCCTCGGGAAAATATCCCCTGGAGGAGGCAGATTTGTCTTCCACGTAGGTCCCCCTAAGTGCCACGTGTCTGGCACACGATTAGACAGTAAGTTAACCTGTGATCTGCTCGTGAAGCAGCTGAATCGTGGTTTTAAGCTTTTTCGCCAAATAAATATGATGAATAATCACTATGATTTAAAAAAAAACAACACCTTTTCTGGCCGACCTGAAGATGGTTGGTGGATGGAGGGGGTGGGCGTGGGGGGTGGGGGTTGGGTGTGTGGGGGGGGGGGGGGTCCCTGCTCTCTATGGCCAGAGGTGCTCTGCATCACCATCTGCTCGCTCATGGCTGGAGATGACTGCGTGCGAGAAAAGACCAGCCAAACTCCCCGGCGCCTCCCGTCCCCGTCGGAGGCAGAGACGCGCATCGCTGTGCTCTTGGCGTCGAGGAAGGAAAAGAAGAGCAAAACGGGGGAAATGAAGAAATAAGACAGGGGGGGGGGGAGACAAGAGGGCAAAGTGCGTTCATCTGATCATAGACAGTTCTTCGGCTCTGCTCCTGGCAGATCCTCCTTCTATCTGTTTTTGCCTTCTTCATCTGACCATCTGTCTCCTTCTCCCTCGCTGCTCCGAGGATGAAAAGGACAAGATGAGAAGGCTGCGTGGATTTGATCTTTTTTTTTTTGGGGCTCTGCCTTTGTCCTTCTTTTCGGGCAACCTGTTCCCCCCGATCTGTTCGTCCGTCCTTCACAGCTGTCTGCTGCCGTTGGGTTTCATCTTGATGACCCACTCTCCTCCAGAGTTGCTGTTATTCAAATCCAGAAGGTGTGTGTCGGGATCCAGGCAGTGCTCACCTGCACAAAACACACACGGACATGACCAAAAGCCTGTGTTGTTGGAATTTTAAAATACATATTACATGCAGGGTGGTTTTGTGATTTTGCTTACTAATTACAGATGCAAACAATGGTTATTTTTGTTATTGATTTATCAGCCAATTAAAGTCTTAATTTGTGAAATTCTTAAGGTTTCCAGTTCCAGTTCCTGGAACTCAAACGGACGTCTCTAAATGTGCCATTTGGTTTGATACCAACTGTCACAAAGCTGCAATTTTGCAGAATTATTTCTTGAAAAAGGGACACAAGATTAAAGATTTGTGTTTGTATCAAAACATTGGTCACGGCTTAAACAATCGAGAGGATTCAGAAGTTTTAGAAAAGCTGAACCGGCTGAGCTGAGGGTCGTTTTTGTGTCAGCTCGTGTGTGTAATAAGCATTTGTCTGCTCTGATAACTGCAGATGCACCGCTCAAACCTCTTTCGCTGTTTGCACGGTTCATTGCGTCACAACCTCGCTTCCTTCTTCAGCTCAATGAACAGAAAGACATGCAAAAAGCCTTCGGACTCACCAATGTTCCCTCCCACCTCGTACAGGGCGCAGTCGGGATTCGCCACGGAACCGCTTTCTGTTGAGAGACACCTATGTAGCATCTTGTGTTTTCATGAAGCATCGATTGTAAATATGTATCTGTGAAAGTGATAATTTAGCAAGTGACAAAAAGTGACCCCATAACTACTGTGCGAGTAAAAAGCCTAAATTGAACTGCCGGGCGCGTCACGTGAAAACATTGCAGTCAAGACGTCTGTGGCGTGTGAGGGTCATTCGACGCCTGTGCAGTGACCGTACCTTCGCGTTTTGCCCTTTCCGTTGTCTGGGCTGCGAAGGGACTGATGCTGAAACTGCGCGAGCAGGTCCGAGGCTCGGGAGCTGGCGTTGAGCTGGAACTCCATGGTGCTGCTCACCAAGTCGCCCACCTGGATCTTCACCGTGCGGCACGGCTGCAAGGCGACACGAATCACTGTGTTCAACTTTGGGTGTTAAAACGCTCACGTTGCCACATCGCACACCTCGAAGCATCGGAGTGACGGAACGAGTGCGTGCAGGTTTTTGCCTGGTATGATCAGCATTTCAGGATGGAGATCTGTCTTTGTGATGCATTTCTTTAATTGCATTGGCTGTTGGCATTGCCGTTGGCTCACCTCCGAGGTATTCTTATCCGTTTTCTCGCGGCTGTCCGTGTGGATCTTCCTCAGCAGGTTCTTGATGCGGCGATCGTAGAACTGGTAACGCCGGTGGCTGTTCTCATTCAGCTTGCGCACCTGGCTCATTAGGAAATTGGGGATCTGGGGAAGGGGAACAGAAACCTCTGTGATGGATGTGTTTTTATGCCAAGAAATGTGTGAAACCTGTAGAAAACCATCAAGTAGTTCTGCAGAAGGAACCAACGATCCTCTCTTCGTGAGGTGGAGTAGGTGGGCTCTCTTACCGTCCAGAGCAGGTCCTGGTAGCGGATGAGGAGCCTCATGACATCGGCGGCCTTCTCCGCGTGCCCTTTCTCGGCCCCCTCGGTCAGCCTGCTGGGGACGGCCTTGTGGAGGAAGAGGTTGGGAGCCATGATGGTCGCAACGGCCCACAGGTTCATCCTGTTCCTCTTCTCCCTGGACACCACCTTACTGAGGAACTCGAGGAGAGCCTGAAGAACACACAGAGGGAGAAACGCACGCGTGAATTAGGCCACGTAGGTGGGGGCGGGGGGGGGTTGAGCATCCCGGTTTTTAGTCTTTCAACCGAACAACTTGTGTACATGTCGAGAGGCCACTTGTGCACGCCGACGCACAAAATGGAGCAAAGTGAATTATCACAGTGACTGAATCGTCTGCAGCAGCTCGGCTGAGAAGCACGCTAACGCACGGTGAGTTTCAGATGCCTCCACTGAAGTCAAAGTAAGTAGTTCAGGTGGGTTTTATGTTCCTGAGCGCTAAAATCGGAGCGGACTGCACAGGGGTGAAAATGAGTCACGGTTAACGCAAGCTGTTACAAAACAGAGCATGCCGTTTAAAATGTGGATTATGGTCAGAACAATATGGTAACACATGTTAATCTGTGCTTTGCTTTCATGCGAGTGTGAATTGAGAGCACTCAGTGTGTTATAGAAGTTTCTTATGGAAAAATCAGATGTGTAAATGCTAAACTATCCTATATAACAATATTAGTTCATTCGAAATATTGTATAGTGCATGCTACACACTGTGTGTGTGTGTGTGTGTGTGTGTGTTCCATCAGTGAGTACCTTTAGTGTGCTTCTGTTGGGCTCAGGCAGCAGCAGGATGAGCAGGTTCAACATGTGGAGTTTCTGCCTCAACTCTGTGATGTCTGAAAGGCGAGGAAGCAAAAGTAAGACAGGTCCAACACACACGCGCACACACACACACACACACACACACATGTTCTTCATTTCCTCTCTGGCTGAGAGTGATGGGATACTTAAAGATTAATGACATTGTGACAGGTGGCCATTAGGTTTGTTAGCTTATGTCTCTGTGGTCACACGTCGTTCATCACTTTGTACCGGTTCCCTTTGCAGACTAAACATCAGTGAGTCATCAATCAGATCGTATTAATAACATCACTTTATTCTTTTATTAAGGGGGAAACTAGTGTGAAAAAGCAGATATTTTACATCTGCTCTCAAAAGGCTATCGACTCGTTCATCTCAACGCTGCGACGTGGACCGGATCAGTCGAGCTGAGCGTCACGGAAGAGAGACTAATTATGACGTGAACCCTGCTGAGTCGGATGTGGAGAATGCCCATCTTGCATTTAGAGAAGGAGAAGAGGAATCGTTGTGCATGACTCATTTATATATGCATCCTGCGAGATAAGATAACACATAAAAACACTCCCCCGTGTGCGTCCCGACGTGCAGTTTATTCACAGCTTTGTTCATAATGTGATGCTGGTGTAGTGCAGAGTGCTGCGCGCTGAAGATGGAAGATTCAAAGGAGGTTTAATACGTTTGCGCACTGACCTCTGACGGCACTGAAGGTATTGAGGTACTCGGCGGTGAGCAGAGGGGCGGGGAGCTCCCTGATGAACTTCTTAAGCAGCGCGGCGGCGTCGTTGGGACTCACCCCGTCCCAGCTGACCGGCGCCGAGTAGAAGTTGGTCTCTAGCGTCTGCTGCAGCTGCTGCAGGTACGAAACCATGACGACAACAGACACACAGCCGGCGTTAAACCAAAATCCCAGGTATTCCAATGACGTGAATTGGTTCAACCTTTAAATTGTTATGAAAAGTTGTATTATCTTCACTACCTACATTGTGTGTGTAGCTACATTCTTATTTCACTGCCTGCTGCTAATTCAGGCCTCTGGTTTCACAGGGTTTTATTCTTTGTATTAAGTGTATAGATCTGTTTTCTGCCTTTATTTGTATGCAAGTATGTTATTATCTGTTAACACAGTTTGTCTTTTATTTTAAAGGAATGAATTTGGGAAAAATAAAAACTATAACAGTGGTATATTCTAATCTATCAGTGCCTAGTATTAAATTGAGTTCTCTTTAATTGACCATTATGGCCAAACCCATTATCCAGCATTAAAGTACTTGATGGTTTCATCTCAGGAATTTGTCCTGGCACTAAATGGCGCCCTCTTCTGTCTGCTTTAGTTTCATCCATTCACCATTTACTGTGCACAACTAAATATGGCGCCAGAATCTTGACCTGGTCAAATAAACCGAATAATGGATTTTTTTCCCCCTCTGAACTTTTCTAAATGTCAAATATATTTAAACTTGATTTTCTTTGATGCTGTTCAGGCACTTTTGACATTTAACAGTGTCAATATCGGCTGCCCCCCCTTCAAACATTCAATTACAGACATGAATGTGGTGTGAAGGGTTGTATGAAATGTGGGTGGAGACATTGTACCTTTACTCTTGACTGAGATCCTGGAACCCGCAGGATGCCCTCTGAATCGACGCCTTTCTTTTCCAAAAACGACAACAACTGCAGAGAGAGAGAGAGAGAGAGAGAGAGAGAGAGAGAGAGAGAGAGAGAGAGAGAGAGAGAGAGAGAGAGAGAGAGAGAGAGAGAGAGAGAGAGAGAGAGAGAGAGAGAGAGAGACACATCAGCAGAGACTCGGGCTTCAGTAGATAAGCATCTCTTGCTCACCTCTGCTGGTTGTTCTCAGTCACTGCTGCTACATACAGGGCGTGGTCAAGTCTCATAACGTTCAGAGGACACAGAGGTTGTTTCATGAGTTGCTATCCGACTGCACGTTTTGCAGGTTTAACAACAGTCAATAAGCGCTGAATGTTACAGGCAGGTCGGATTAGTGGTTACATGAATTCCCCAAACCCACTTACAGTGCAGATAATGTCTCAGACTTCTACGCTCGGGTGGAAAACATGAGGAAGTATTTTCATGGAAGGCGGCCTGCCAGCGGTTTGGGGGTTCTTACCGCCTGCATGAAGAGAGGAGTGGTGGCGTTGGGTTTGAGTTTCTGATCGTTCTCCAGCAGCGTGGCCAGCGGCACGCCGTACAGCGGGCTCTCTGCGAAATACAGAAATACACAACGGCTCCTTCAGTTGTCTCACGTTGACACTCAGGCACAGCTCATATGACTCTGTGTGTGTGTGTGTGTGTGTGTGTGTGTGTGTGCTCTCCGTTTCTCTCGTGTGTCACTGCCGCCGTACCTGGGATTTTCCTCTTGACAGTTTTGTGCCTTTTGACCTCCAGTTCCAAGAGGTCGCACAGCGCCGTCATGTCGATAAGAGCCAGCTGACGCACCTTCTTCATGTCCGCCTGAGAGAGGTCCTGGACACGAGTCACTCCGAGACGGCACTTGGGGCAGATCACACGCTGGGAAGGTGAGGGCAGTGAAAAGTGAGGAGAGAGGGGGGTTTGGAAGTGTTGTGGTGAGGAGGTAAAGAAAAAGGGGGAAAGCACAGGGGTGAACACATGACAAAGTACTCATTGTTATATGACACTCATCAGCCCTTGATTAATGTTTAATTATAATGTTTAAGAAATATATATATATTCCATCCAAGTACAGAGGGAAAACCTTTTCATCACGTACACCTGTCCTTCCCTGTTTTCTAAATAAACGTTGCGATTTCTTTCATTCCGTAAAAAACATTTCCTGACTGCAGAGCGAGAACTACAGTCGTGAGGAGGAGAGTTTCTGTGCTTACAGGCAGGGTGCCGTCCTCTTTTCTGCGTTGGCTGGTGTACTGGGGAAGTTTGGCCTGTTTGAGGAAGATGACGGCCTGTTCGCAGTAAGCCACATCCGTGATGAAGATTTCCTCCTTTGGAGCGCCTCTGGGATGCTCCGGCGTTACAGCTGAGTGGGAAGAGCATCCAGCAACACATGAAAACAGGGAAATCTTCAAAGTACAATTTTCACGAGGGAACAAGAGGAAGACAGACTTTGGGAAAGAATGCCGTAAATATCAGGAAATGCACCCACATGTTTCGGGATCTTCCATCTCAATACATAGCAACACAAATGATAATAAATAAAATAAAATATATATAAAAACCCATTTGTTTGGCCTGCAGGTATCAACCTGCTGCATGTTTCCACTGTTAAACTGTCAACAACTCGCATTGACTGTTTTTCCTTTTAATGTATCCTCAGCACAAAAAACTGAAATATTATTAAAAACGTTGCAACGTAGCTGGTGAACTCGACACGATGAGGACAAGCTCTTCCTCTAGCAGCTGAATGTGAACACGAAGAGTCAACCGGGTCGTCCAGGGGTTAATATGAACCAATTGGAAGATACATAAAGGGGCTGCGGCCTGATCATAAATATGCTGCTCACCTGACTAATTCTTCATATAGGCATTTGATATGAAATTGAACCGACGAGTGGCTAATTGCTTGTTTTCTATTGGCTGACAGGAACAGTACTTCTGTATGTAGCTCTTACCTGAAAGGGGCGTTTTGGCAACTGATGCCATGCTGGTTTGGGCAGCGTCTTCGCTGTGCGAGGACTCAGGACAAAGAGTCTGCTGAGGGAGAGAATTCATTGACAATGTCACATCACATTTCAACGTGCCCTTTCCTCGGACTCGACAAGGAAACGTTACCAAAATCAGGAGGAGCGGAGTACACTCTGTGTACACATAAAAAACACTATCCTGTGTACACGATTGCTACTCTTTCTCTATCAGTCCTTTAATACTTTGTCCACCACTGGGAATAGCAGTTGTGTTTACTGGCGTGTCCACTCAGCAGATGGAGATGGATATGAAGAGTGTTTCCTTTGATAGAGGCCTGATAAGGATCAGAGGAGCAGTGTATTTATTTGCCTCTTTGGGCTCAGGCAGACAGGGAGGACAAAGCGTGGCCTTTACATGTGATTTGCCTTTATTGTCCCAGGTCAGACCCTGAGCATAGAGCAAGACGCACAACACAGAGCACACTGGAACAATGGAAAGGCCCTCTGTGAATCCTGACAGACACCAGGGGAATGGATGCTTTACAAATACCTCCATGCAGATTTGACAGCATTTCAGTGCATTGTAGATGTACACAAAGGACATACAAGTTGTTACGAGTCCCTCTCAAATGTTGCACTTCAGCTTTCCATTGCTTTTCCTTCTCTGCAAAGGTGTCGCAAGGTGCTTTTTTTCGAGGCCCTTCAAAAATCCTGACCTGGGTGATGGGGTTGAAGATATCGCGAACGTCTCGCGGGGCCGGTTTGTTCCTCTTGCGGAGGGACAGCGTGTAGGAATCCAGTCTGCGCTGGACGGCCTCGGCCTGGGTCCGGGTCAGAGTGGACAGCAGCACCGCTTTGTCCACATCCTCGCTGTCCTCGCTGATGAGGGTGGACAAGCCGGCATCGGCCAACCACTGCTCCTCCTGTTCGCCTTCTGAGACACAAAATCATCAAAGGAATATATATATATATTCAACTTGTCTTTAACTAAAAGACGGCATGAATCTGATTTGTGTGTGTAAATATGTTTCGGACTGAGACGAACAACATCAGCGATGGTATCCAGCAACTAGTACAGTGTTCTCGTCCATTTTACCTCTTTACCTTCTCCCTGCATGTTAGTAACATTTACACCAGGCGCGTTGTAATCACATGTCTTATAAGCTTGAACCCACAAAGTGCAGGCGCATTCGGGTTCTTAAACACTGAAGGTGTTGGCAAGATGTTTAAGATCCATAAAGGAGAACAAAAACAGACACAGACTCACTCACACAACAAAGTCTGGACCTCAGAGGGTTTTCTCATTTATTAGAAAGTCATTGAAGACAGGCATCCATTAAAGAAACACAATCAGAAAAACAGCACACACCATTATTAAATGGCACCCTGTGCCGCAAAGTGTTTGACAGTGTCGTCATGGTGACGAGCACTTCTTTGCTGCACGAGGGACACCTGATCTGTTGCCATGGTGAAGGCATCACTTCACGAACACTCTCAGTACATTACTACCCCCCCCCCCCCCCCCCCCCCCCCCCCCCAGGTCCCGTTTATCTACCTTCCGATTGTCTGGACTCCCTCTTGGTGCAGTCGAGATCCGCGTAGCCACTCCCCTGCCGAATGGTCTCCACCTCACTCCAGAAGGAATCTAGGCACAGTTTGTCGGGTCGCTGCTCCTGGTCCTGGGAGGAGGCTGCGTGCGCGTCGTGCGCGTCGTGCGCGTCGTGCGCGTCGTGCGCGTCGTGCTCAGCTGCTGCCTGGTCCTGCGGGCTGGCCCAGGGCTCCACGCTCATCTCGGTGGGACTGGGGTTCCTGGTGCAGACATACACGCACGTAAAGAAACTGCACGCGTGCATGCAAACGGGCTAGCAGAAACACAAAGACGCGTACGTAAGCGCGCACGCACGCACTCACGCACGCACGCGCAGACAGACACGGGAGGAAGGAAGGGTGGGGGGGGGAGAAGCGATGCCCGGGGGAGGATGAATCGGCCGGGAGAGCCCAGAGAGATGGAGAGACAAAGGGAGCGGGTGAGGCGAGAGCGGACACGAAGTGGGGGTCTCTATTGTTCCGGCAAAATGGGTCCTGGAGGCGCAGTACCGTGCAGATCCACCAGGGGGCACTGCATCATCGTGCGATCTGTTTTCCTACTGGTCACACCCCTTCAGCTACCCAGAAGATACATGACTGCAACCAGAGACTATACTGCAACCCACCAGCAACGGAAGAATGTGAAACAAAACACATGGTTTTCCTGAAGACCATGAAACTAATGCAGCATGGGTTTCCTGTGAGGGACGTAAGGGTGTATAAAACTATAAGATCACAGAAAGTGGTGAGCTGAGTCACTCCATCGATGTGCGCTTCAGTCACATTCCTCTCGTCAGCGAATCTCGAGTGACAATCTGAACCGCATGCTTTCATTTCATGCCAGATGGTGGTTTACAGTAACATGACGTAAAGAAAGACAATGAAGTTATTTGTCTGTGGTCTCAGAGCCCATAAATACCTGTCATACCTTTGACTTGTGATGCCCTGATAACGTGTCTGTTAAATCACATTCACCCCAGGTCAATGCTTTAGTGTGTAAAACCAGTTCCAAGGCATCTCTGAGACGGAAAGAGGTGTGTGGGGGGGTTCAAGAGATGCATGTTTACATTTTTTAGGTAAACCACCTACCAAAATAAAAGACAAATAGAACGCAGTTATCGTGGGATAGGGGCAGACTAGCTTATTTGCTTTGTGTTGTTGGTAGGCGCTTTAGAGGAAAGCCTATCCTTAGAAGCAGATGTCATGACGCTTGACCAATTACCAAAACAATTACTCGGTAACAACTCGGTTGTTAATCAATTTTCTATATATAGACCAATTGTTTCCGCTTCCACGCGGATCCACTTCGAATACTGTGGTAAGTAACAGTAAGATTGCAAGAACGTTGTTCATAATACAATTGTATGACTGAATAGGATGTTATGGCATGAATGCAAATTATATCCATAAATATTGAGTTTTCGAAACAGTGGTATTGATGCTACGTAGACCCAATAAAGACTATTATTGGGTCTCTACAGCTCACTATATCCCTTACACACAGCTGTCCAAAGCCGAAACATGTGCTCACAACCTTACGGATAAAACACAGCAAGCCTGAGAGAGCAAAGGTCGGCAGACAGCCGACTCCCAGCGGCAGCACTCTGGGTCCACTTCCACCGCAACGAATGCGACAAAAGCATTATTAGTATTATTTTTAACTCAACTATTTTCAAGCGAAACTGCTTTCGAGACTTAAAAAATATATATATTAAAGACAAATCGAAACAGGTTGACTCGACAGCATGAACTCCAGGCACCGTGTCCCCCGCGGCTCTGATGTTCACTGGGTATTTGGGGCTTTTACCTCACAGCGTGGCATCTCCACAACGTCCCGCCAAACACGGACAACATTCAAACTTGCCTGAAATCGGATCCCTCCCTGAACTCCAGCGCCCCTCTCGTCCCACATACCTGACGATCTCCTTTTGGGAGGGTGGCTTCACACGCTTATGCCTGGCCGAGATGGGACGGAGCCTGAAACGGAACCTGGTGCGTGGAGACTGCATGGTGGCTCCGAGGCTGCCCACCAACGCCTCCTCTGTGCCTTTCATATCCACGGCGCTAAAGGAGTCCAGGGATTACAATCCGGCACCAAAACCACCCAGCAGCGTTGGTGGGACGCCATGTGCGTGTTGCCGTAATTCTGTCCGCTGCTCAGGAGGCGTTGTCGTTCACTGAGGCTGAGTGGAGCTGGAATGCGGGGAGGGAGTGACGCCGTCCACATTAGCACATCGTTCTCACCTGTCCCTCCCCTTGCCACCGTGATGAGGCGATACGCCCTGCTCGGTGGCCCAAAGACCAACGAATCTGGTTCAAACTGGAGTGTTTGACACCAAGTAAACACTTGATCAATGATTAAGTGTTTAACATCTGACGGCACGTCAAATGTATACCGCTTTATTGACCTTACGGTGAAAGCTACTCAGTTCAACTTGAACCAATTGATCAAAAGGTTCTTTGTTCGGAAAGTGAGGCCAGTTTTCACCCCTTTCTTCTGCTGTTGCTGCAAAAACTGACTCAATCAATCAAAACTCCAAGCTCGTAGCCCTTAAATCAAACAGCACGTTCTTAAGTTGTGACAGCTCGTGACGTGTTATGCTGACGCCAGTAAGACCTTAGGAAAGCGATTGCAACACACAGCTTATATCTTTGTCCAACCACATACCTCAGGCTCTGGACTGAACATTTTACATGAACTCAGGTGGCTGAGTGTGGATGTGACGTATGTGAAGCAAGAGGCCGGAAGTTCCACAAGTAAAACAGGTCTGTCAACTTAGCTTTAGCACTTTTAATCCTTCCCCAAATCTTTGACACATAAATGTTGCTACGCACACGACTCAATTTATATAGCTAAAAAAACCCAAAAAACATCGGGGACAAAGGTTTTCAGTTTTTGCCATTATAGAGATAAAAATAGTCTTGAGCCAGACTCACAACTAAAATGACCTCGAATTAAGTATGCCAACCCTGTGTGGAATAAACTCAGAGGAGAAGCCTGCTGGTAATATTCTTCACCGCGGCAACAATTCATAAAGCTCAGCCGCAAAGCAAAACACATGCTACTTTATAAATAGCCCCTGGGGCTACTGAAAATGTCAGGGTGTACGGATTGTTTTTTTTGTTGTTGAAAGGCCCTACACCAGCACAAGGAATCAACAGGAAGCCATGGACTCTGAGAGAAGAATAAAATGTCAAACTGCTGCGCCGCGTTCCAACGCAGCGGCATCAAAAGCCCCATAAAGTAGTAACCCCATCCGACCCAAAACGTACTGTGGAACAGTTGAGTTTAAAACCAACACTGTGTTTAATCCTCGTGGCTGAATTCCATGGCAAGCCTCTTAGCGTGTAGAGAATGCAACAGTTCGCTCACACAGGATCTGTCCATTGATGCGGAAAATCATAGACACATTCAGAGATCCGGAGTCGACAAACGTCAGGAAACCAAAGTATCAAAACACGCATTCTAAAAATGACAATCACACTTTGGAACAGAATAAGTAATAAGAGTCACAAGGGAAACCTTTCTTTCTAAACAACCTTGCTGAGCACCCCGCCCTGTTTTTATCTGAACAGTGGAGCAGCAGCTTCATGCCCCAGCACCCCTGAGCAGAGGCCGGGTCCTACCTGGCCTTGGCCCACGCGATGGCTCTGCCCGAGAGCAGCAGCAGGGCTGCAGAGCCGCTTTTCCCCCACGGCATCCCGCTGTGGTCCCCCCCCTCATACCCCACCAACCCAAACCGCTCAGGCCCTCCTCCCCTGACCCGAACCGCAGGAAGCAGCAGCTGCCTGCCCTCTGCCAAGCCGTTTCCTCGCAATCTCCTCGGTGCGCAAACACGTCAGAGCAAGGACGGTCTCAACTGCGCTGGTTGGCACGTCACTGGATCGCATCCTGGGGCAGGAAAGGATGTCTTTGCAGGGCGTAAAGGCGGGAGGGGGGGGCTGGACGGAGAGGAGCTGAGTGGTTGAATAGCTGACTGGGGCTGGGACACCGACCGACGGGAAAGACCCCGTCTGAACGGCCCGAGCTGAATGGATCGGGGATGAGAACACAACAGCTGCATGGCTGGCTGGAAAACTTGCTTGCATAGAGTTGTGCTCGGCCTGAGACAAGTGGGAATTTCTTCCACGTGCTTTGTGTCAATGGCAGCTTTCTCACTTAGCATTTACTGATTTACTGAACCTCAAACACAGCTACCTGCTTGACCTCTGGCCTTTTGTCTTTAAGGCTGTCAGAAAACTCATGATCCAACACACTGCCATTTCTTTAGGGTGGTACGTAACACCAAGGAAAGTGCCTGCTTGTTCACTGACGTGTTCTAGGGTGGACACGGAATTAACCGTGGCTCTTGAACTTTGGATCAGGCTTGAATAAGGAAGGAACACAGTTCCACTTAAGTGTTCTCTTTTTCCTGTTATTGAAATTCTGCTGTAGGACAAATTAGACCAACTTAAAATTGCCATTTCGCCATTACTGATAGACTGGAATTTGATATATTTACTTATTTTTTAGTAACATACACATTCTCAATATCATGTCTGATGCCCAAAAGAAATCCGCCTTGCGTCTACTCGTCTTTTCTTTGCAACACTTGACGGACACAATGAATGTGTGAGTAAAGATGAATTGGATTTGCCATTTCAAAAGGGCACTTTTACACTCAGAGGCAGAGATGCCCCCAGCTCCTCGGCCCATTTAGGACCTGTACACCTGCAAAGATCACTGTCATTCCTTTCTCTTGAATCATTTGTGACGGTTGTTCCTAGTAAGTCGAGCCCCTTTTCACCATCACATTACTCCTTAGCTGGCAGATATGCCTGAAGGGAAAAAGGACAGTGGCGAACGTGATGGCACGCCACCTTGTGACCTATACAGATGGCTCGTGGCAGCCAGCTCAGCTTCTTGTCCTGCTCATCCACCTCTTGGCAAGTAGGGAAAAGGGATGGGAGGGGAGGAAAGTGAAACAGGGTAGAATACAGGAGGGAGAAAAATGACAAAACGATAAAAAAAAAAGACTGTACAGAAGTGGCAGTTACCGGAGTGGTGGAACGATGGTAAAGCTTGAACAAAAATGTTCTATAAAATTAGTACTGCTAGACTGAATGCTAAATGCTTCAACGTGTGAGGAGGAAAGAGAAACGTGTCCCCTGACTCACCGGCACTTCCAGATGGTTTGAATAACAAGCAAATGGTGACAGAGCCAGATGCAGCCTGTCACTCAAAACTCACACATTAAAATCCAGGCTGGATGCCAGCGGGCCGTATACAGCATGCTCGCCAGTGCAGACACAGCAAGCAAAGAGGCGAAGGAACTGTGGTAAACTCAGTAATCAATTAAAGGAGTTTGTACTCAATCCAGTTACCTCCACACGGCGTACGCCACACCTACAAACGGAAATGTAGAGGAAACGTTCGGGGGAAAAGTGCGGTCTCACGAAAAAACGCATGCATGTGTCACCACCGCTCATCATTATTTATCGCTTGGCTCACAAAGTAGCTGAGCTCGTTCTGAGAACATTTGCATCATTCAAACTATTTCCCTGTGCTAGTTTCGGGTCGCACAAGGGTCAAACAGCATGCTGTCATGCCAGAACTATGCATTACTTGCATCCTGTCAATAAATATGTAAAATAGAAAGAAACAAGTATTTGATTTTAGTATATTTCATGTACACACCACAACAAGAGTGGCTCATTACGGAAAGTGGAACATTTTAATTACATTGTGTGAGAATTAAAAAAGTTAGATATGTTGAGTGACGCAAACTGTCGACTGCACAAATTCAGTTTCCATATTTAGGACTTGTTAAAGAAAGTTATTTATTACAGGCTTAGTGAGTCTATAAAGATAATTACCAACCACTTTTTGTCTTATGGCACCTTCTCAAATGCTCTAAAAGAGAAATGTGATATGTGATACAACTTTACACTCCTTGCTAAGGAAGTGTACTTACTTGATTGTTTTGTTGATTGTTTTACTTGTAGGCAGAGACGACTTCAACAGACTTCTTCAGACTTCTTCTTTTACATAACGGTATGTTTGTGTAGGCGGAATCTCTCCTTTGGAAGCAGATCTCAGTGTGTAAAATGTGACTCACATCGGCTGCCACTTGAAAGCAATGAAAGCTGGCATACCTTCTCTTCTCTGGGCATATGGAGCAATGTTGGATTCAAAGAGAGTGGGCCTCCTTTGCACTGAATCTCACAATACTGAGAGTGAGCTGGAAGCCATCGGAGGTAATCAACACTATAATAATTCCTAAACGCATGAAGATCTCCTTAAATTATGCCAGTCTGCAGCATGAATTGACAACACTAAACACTATAGCAGCTATTAGTCAAGCAGCTAATAGCATGACTGATGCCGATTACTGCAACAAACACATACACGACCCGGTGCGGATGGTTGTGCGGCTGTAGGGGGTCGTTGTCATACCGACACGTGATTAAACGTTTCTTTCTGTGAGGTGAAGAGCTGCCCAAATAAATCAGAACGTTGCTTACCAAACGACCAGTGGCAAAAGCATGGAATTTATTTTTATTTCATTCCAAAAAACGAGGCGTTTTTGAACGCCTGCCGGAAGAAGGACACGCCCTTGGCAACAAGTCCCTAGCAACCGGAAACGCTTCCCGACCGCGGAACAGAAACACAAAGCCGAAGATGAGAACGCGACATAAGTCAATTAATGTCAATTATTAAATTTCTGTTTTTAAAATACACATAACCCCACGCGTTATGACAGCATCAGCGTTATTCACCGGAAGAGGTGTGGTTTATTAACGGCGTGTGAAGGGTTAGCCACAGCTAACGGAAAACAAAGAGGTCCACTCAAGGTTAACGGAACCCGTTAACGTTACCTGGGAGAACACCGTCCAAATCCCCGGTGTGTGCGGGCTCGACCGAGCGGCGACGGAGGAGTTTTCCATACAACTCATCGGAGAGGAGAAGGGTAGCTCGTCCTGCCCTCACAGATGGGATGAAAGAGAGGCTGCTCTCGTCCGCTAACCGTCCACGATGTCCATCGCACCTTGCGCGTGACGTCACCACGCCGGGCCTCATCAATAACAACAACAACAAAAGGGGCATATTTTAAGATTGTCTCAAAGGAAATCCCAGAGTCCATCTGCATGCACATCTAGGAACTTTTGTCATTCGTGAAATTAAAAACGAATGATAACAACACACCTTTGTTTTGTCTATTTTATTTATTCATTTATTTTGGAGGGACAATGCACACCAATTAACAGTTGCACTGTAAATGAACCAGAGAGTCCAATTTCCATCTGCTGTCCCCGGCCAGATGTTTTTATGGCAGCTTGAAATAACAAAATCATAAGATTCATAGACAAACGGACAACAACTTACCAGTACACAGAAAAATAAATGAAAGTGCACGAAAATAGACCAGAGCAGACATAAGAGGCTGCAGCATGCGAAAGGCAGAACAAACAGTACAAGCACATACACAGGATAACACTAAAGCACTTAACATGTACAGAGGAGAAAAAAAAAGAAAAATAGCAACACTGAACCAGACAAATGCATGTATAAGTTTAACACGCAGGCAAAACCGGCAGCACACCAATGATTGCACACCTAATTAGCAATCAATCCTTAAGGAAATACCTGAAGGTGTTTTGTGCCGTAGGTGTGGGGGCAGAGCATTCCACTACCGACTGCCATGCTGACACTGTGTTCCTTCCTCAACCAGGTCAAATCGGTGCGTAGGACAGGGTGCTGCCTTCACAGGGAAGGTACAGTGGATCAGCTAAATGAGCTTGACCTTCACCTGTGTGAAAGGACACAATTACCGTATGAACGTGCTGTCCTTTGTTTAATAGTGGAGGCCGGGCCATAACATGTCAAATTTTAAATAAAAAAAAGGTTGTGCTGACAGGATCCTCAACTAAACTAAACCCATTGGGAACCCATAATCTTTTTTTTAAAGCCTGCCATCTGGTTCTAATGAGAATGTTTGTGTATCAGTCCAATTGATTATATTCTTTCTTCTTCCGTTGTTATGATTGCGCACTTTTGTCACATTTTGTATTACTTCTACTTCTTTGAATTCAGTGCATTGTGGACATGGATTACGGGTGTGAGGTGTAATAAGGGGAGTAGGTTGGAGGAATTAATTAACTTTACATGTTTTTAGCAAAAATGTGAAGCAAAATTGGAATCTATGCTCTTTGTGAAGTGCCGTGTTGAAGTGTCCTTGAGCAAGACACTTAACCCCTAATTTCTCCCCATGTGCCTTTTCTATGGTTTAAAGAAGTGCATGTCTATTGTGTAGTGTATGCATAAATCACTCACCAAAACAAAAATGAGATCAGATTCAAAATATAACCACAGAGGAATGTCCTGTCAGTTTAATTTTTTTTTACATCCATATCAAATTACATTAAGATCATAAATCATAAGAAATTAGTTCTGCTTCATTAATTTAAAAATATGATTTTTGTTGTTGATTTTTTTAGTTTATAATTAAATACTTTTACATCATACTATCGGATGTCTTTTGTTAATGTCAAACTCATTGCTCAATAGATTCTATTAGCATGAAAGCTTCAACCATGGAGTGGATTGAAATAAACTGGGATTCTACATGGCTGCTGAACACTGTTGTGAAGTCGGATGTCTTAATAATGGTCTTTTACGGCCTCCAACCTTCAATCGTTGAATCAACAATGGACCAACTATTTAATAAAAGCCTCGGAAAACCCCGGCCGACTCAGGTTTGGACCAACCCGTCTCTAATCACAGGCACAGCTGCGCAGAAATGCCGCGTGCTTATTTTTAGCTACGCTAGCAGCAGGGCTCCAGAAGCCAAGGCCTTTCGGGCAGTTGGTCCACTGAAAATATATGCATGAAATATAACAACTGCTGTGTGGATTGACATGGCATTTTGAACATAAATGGGGTGGTGCCCGCAGGATGAATGACTTTGGTTATTTTGACTTTTCCTGCTTCGCTACCAGCAGGTCAGCAATTTCACCTTTGAACTCGATGTCACAAATTCTTGCATGTTTGCCTTGACCTTGGTCAAAAAACATGTAATGATAATGATATTTTTCTAACTATCTGTGCTATACATATGATTTCTGTATGATTCCACGCATTTTCACAGTATAATATAATAACTAATAAATAAGTGGCGATGTGATGTACCGTAGAACAAATTCTAGACTGTTGGCATCTCCATCAGCCTCAGCTGTTCTTAGCATGCTGACACCCTCAAGATGTGTGGGAGCGAATCTGCCTCCACGGCTATTACTTCTCATGGTTGTGGGGTGAATCGCTCACATCGGTTACACTTCAAACAACCACTTGAAACGTCGTCTCCGTTGTGTTTAAGATGCTCACGCGATACATTTAGCGTTTGCTCACTTCTTGTCTCCTCGAGGCTCTCGCATCGCTCTCAGGAATAAATCCCTCTTGCCGTGGACACAGTACGAGGGCAGAAGTTATTTATTGGTGGATGCTCCCCAACATTACTGCGGACTCAGCTCGGCTCAATCGCTCCACCCCTGCAGTTTGGCCGGCCGCAGCTTTTAGGTGGAAACATTACTCCTCCTGCACTGACACGTTCTCCCTGGGATCCTGTTTTTGTTTTCATTGTCTTCTCTGCTTTTCTTGCAGACGGGTCGGTGGGAGAGAGAGAGAGAGAGAGAGAGAGAGAGAATGTGTGGAGGAAACACACACACACACACAGCGACAGAACCAGACAGAGAGATGAGACGCAGCGGCAGAGAGCACAGAGGGCCTGCACAGCGGCCCGCCGTCTTCCTGCCATTGTTCCAGCTCAGGGACCCACGTGAGGCCCTGCGACTGCGAGCGTGTAAACCCTGGACATCGGCTTGCTCCCCCTCCCGTCGCGCCGCTCCTCACGCTGCTGCTCTTTGTTTCCATGGAGACAGATAATATGCCAGCAGATGATTGCATCCCCCGCTGAAAGGCATTTCAGGGAAGCAATGAAACCGAGCGCCTTGAAATAAAAATCGAAAAATAAATGTTTTTTTTTTTTTTCCTCTTACTTTGTGTTTGGTTTCATATAAAAAACGACGTGCCTCCAAAAAGTCAAAGGTAAAATGTACTACGGGTTGAACGGGCAAGAAAAATACACAAAAATACTTTGGATTGATCGGTTGAATTGATTGATTCCCGGTTTGCAGTTGGCCTCCTTTACAGGCCCAACAGAAACTTCTCTACATTAAAATGTTGATGTCCAGAGATGGATAGATAGATCGATCACACACTGAATGTGTGCACTAAGCAGGTTTGCTGAATTCTTTAGGGACCACAGCTGGTTGAAGGTAATGCATATAGGGCATATCGGGAAATAGGACCTGCCCTCCGCTGTTTCACTCCCTCCGTCTCACGTCGAAGTAGCACGTGAAACCGGCCTGCTTAGTACAGCGGATTAGGCCGCGAATAGAAGATCTTTTATTTCTGTGTTGACTGATTCAATGTGTAATCTTAAAGGAACATAATTGAGTAGCGCGAAAGCTGTATATGTTCTTCATAACATTTCCGGTTATCAGGCTGCAGTAAAAAAGTCAACATGCAGCGAAAATGCCTGAAACACAAAGAAATCTCGAGGCCTAAAGTAAGAAAATATCTTTATCCTTGTTTTTACAATCCAGGTTGACGTTGATATTTGTCATTTTCTTCTCTCAGATGTATCCTGTCACAGCCTAATGTTAGCTATGTTACACAAAGGAGACTTTTATCAGTAGCGAGGCGATTATATGAATTCACAGACAAAGGACGTTATTAAGGTAGGCCTAAAACCGCTTGGTATATTTAACCACTCTCATGGTAATATCCCGCTTTAGGATTTATCCTGATTTAAACTAAGTACTAAGTCTTTGTGGTGGGATGTTGGCAGCAACACAAGTTGTGACGACGTATTATTGATTGTTTGAGCAGTTGCCTAATTATCATAAAATCATTTAAAAAGTGTGATAAGAACGATAACGTAAACTCACTTTATCTCAGATGTTCTAATGTGATGATAGTTTAGTAATATATATTATTATAAACTGTGTTAGTCCACTTGGACAGTGACGGCTCTTTTCTCTCCACATCCACAGCAGAACGCATCAGTCTCAATATACGTATTATGATACGTATAAAAATCGTTGCCAGACTTTTCTAAACTGATTACAAAGAGCAGATCAGATCATATATTTTTGAATGTGTGCAGTAACACGTTGCTAAACATTGAAAAAAAGAATGCAGCGAACACTGGAAGAACGTTAGGCCCAGATATTATATATGATACATGCAAATCAAGTCACAGTGCTTTTGCGTTCTGCAAATGCTTGTGTCAATTTAAAAAGTAAATTGCACGCAATGTTCTGCATGTTCAGATTATTTTTGCACGGGTGATTATAAACTGCGTGAGTGGGCATTACTACCCTCCGTGCCACCGCGTGGTTCATGTGTGTGGAGAAACACCACACCAGCACTTCCCTGTGTCATTATGTGAGAACTACAGAAAAGTCAGCACGTCAACAATTTGTAGTCCACAGGACATTCAGATTAAACTACAGGACCACAGGATGCCGCTAATAGCACCAAAGAAAAGCAACATTAGCAAATTGAATATTGCTCTTTTTTTCTTTTTTAAATCATTGCCGCTTATATTTCACATGTAGTCTATTAATGTAGCCACCAGAGGGAGCTCTTATCATTCTGTAAAACAAGGGTGAACAGCATGATTCTGTTGCTAAAGGCCTGTGACAACGGGGGCCATTTCCAGCATTAACTGTCTCCATCGAGCAGCACATCAATGACGTGGCGTCCTTCGATCAGACACGGTGAGATTCAGCTATTTGTGATCAAACGTTTGCTCATTGCATGTTCCACGCGATGAGTCTCAGACAGCAAAGCCACACTGGTCTCATTTGTAAACTGGTAGATTTTTGGATGCCACCAAAAAAGGATCTACTTGACTGCACAAAACACACGGCTGAGATGCAGCAATGACTTGCACGATTAGCCGCAGCAGATTTGTGGGGCATCGGGGAATGGCGGCCTCGCCCGAGGGAACACGCACAGTTGGATGGTGAAGCAGCGGATCACACAGGACATTTTGCTCAGTGACTTCGATCCTTCTCGCTTGTCCTTTATTTATGAATTTCGCCGAGGCATGCCTCATTCACACCTCGCAGTGAAGTGGAGTTAAAAGAAAGAACTGCACGGTCGGCGTCTGCAAACCAGGAAGGAGTCGGACGGACGCAGGAGCTCCGCCGCAGAGCGAGGCCACAGAAAGCCTCCGGCAGAGTGAATCACCCCTCTGCTCTCGTGAGTGGCGGTTGTGTTTGCACATTTGGAAGCCTTGGGTTTTTACTATTTTTGCGCTCACAGAAATAGAAACAGACACTTTTGTACACTGAGTGCCAGCACTGTTGAGAGTTTTTTGGTCTTTGTTGTTGGTGATGATCATTTGAGTCCCTCACAGCCGCCGGCTCAAAGGGCTCAACGCGAGGGCGAGAAAAAACTTTTTTAATGTCGCCTGCTCCGTTGAAAGAGGATGTCAGTGTGTTGCCAAAGAGGAGTTGCAGCATCATCTGGTTCACTGTCAAATTCTCCAAAAGGATGATCAGACCTTCAAGGTCTCACTTCAGAGCTGCGATATTGTTCCTGCTGTGCAGGACGTGTGACCGGTGCTCATCGGCTGCAGTGACAGGACAGAAAGGATTAACATGCACGTAGAGTTGACACAATAATACATGATGCATTTATCATACAGCTAAGTACAATTAGCTGATAATAGTTCTGTACTTTACTTTTAGTGGTGCATTGTTATGTGGTTGCTACTTTCACTCACTTTTAGAAAGCAGAAAGCTGTTTCCCGCAGTTCAGACATTTTACTATCAAATAAAACATGCAGCAAACAAATCCAATGATAATAGTGACGCTGTCATCAAAAAACTACATTATTTGATTTGGTGTCCTGCACAAATACATCACAAGTTGGTTGAGTTAGGGGAAAAAAAAAGCAAAAGGGACGTTTCATGTTTTTTCGACTACATTCACAGTTCTTCCCCTCATCAGCAACATGAAAATAACCTACAGTAAGTTCGTAAGTGCGTACATTTTCTTTGGTAGAAATGCCTTCCCACTTTAAACCAATACTGACATCGTGATGAATAACAGTCGGAATGATAAAAAGAGCAGAGAGCTGTTGACAATAAGCGCGTATATTCCATCTCGATCTAATATCTTACTGGGATGACTCGGGAAACCTGGACTCTTTGCTCGCGGGCAGATTTATGGCAGCGATCCAGTCTTCACCACATTAGAGGAGATAAATGTCAAAGGAGAGGTTGGATCAAACATTCTGTTTATTGTCGGAGCAGATTTACGACACAGTTTTTAGCGTCACACAGAGAATGACACAACACTTCTTATATATTATACATGTGTCCTTGTATCATTAGTCACCGACGGTGTGTCGCACTGTCTTCAAACCACTAAAGCAGATGATGGAAAGTTTCTGACTTGAAAAATAAATTTCAAATTTAAGCACTTAATGATCAGATGAATCATTCTGAAGCACATTGCAGTTTGCATCTACGGGTCCTTTTCTGAACAAAGTTACAGGAATGGTTGATTTTATGTCAAGATACTGCATGAGAGGATGTATTTCACAAGCTTGATATTATTCATCTAGAAGAGGGTTAGCTTAGCGTAACACTGGGAAAAGGAGGGGACAAGAATTGGCAAGAATTTCCCATTGGAATTTTAAAATAGCCGAAGAATGATTTGAACGCCGTTTTGAGGGATACTGCAAAGACCCAAACCCTCAAAGATTTAATTTGCGGTCTTTGTTTAGTCGTGCCCCTCCCCCCCCAAAAAACCAAGCTCCTTGGGAAATTGGGGCAAGTACAAATCCATGAAATATGTAAAGGGTGAAGTTTTAAGCCGACTCACCGTTTCCAGCTACCAATGGGAGCCGGAAGATTAGGGTTAGGAGGAGAAAACGGGGCGAGTGTATGAACAAATACTTCACTCCATCAACCGATGACCCAGATTCTCAGCCCTGTGTCCTAAACATTACACAGTCTGGCAACAAAGCTGTGAAAAAAAAATTGTTTTCATATAAATAAGTTTGAAACGAGTCAGTGGTCAGGTCAGGACAGTGGATCATGGGTCAGAAAACACAAGCCCTTCCCCCGGTAGACTCCCTGCTGAGCAAAGTACTTTTGTTGCCATAACCTTACTTTTAAGGTTAAAACCTAACCGAGGAGCATTTTGCGCTCTTTTGTATCCATTATTTGGATATTTGAAGCCAAAGTATTGAGCATTTTTGTTAGTCGTTGTGACCATTGGGAGAAAACCCCCCGTGTGATTGAGAGGCTGTGCACTGTAGGGGTGTCCTTTATGAGGACACAGGGCTGCTTTGTCCGTACGTACATACCTGCTTGTTTGCCAGGATTGGATGTTATGATGCTTTAGTATAAGCTGAAAATGCTGAGGCACACATGCAGCAATAAAATACAGTGATCATTGTCTATATGCCATCATTGTGGCAGAATCACTTCCCTCCCCGTTATGTGTTGAGGTGGCTGTGAATTAAACATTCGTCCATCCTCAAAGAATCAGTAATTTCCTTTGCAGACTATAATATCAATTTAATCTTTGCCTTGCTACACCGTGGCAGTGCCTCAGACAGTTAAAAGGTATTTAGGGTCTCTGTGGGGCTCCTGAAGACCTTTTATTGCATCCTAACAGGAGAGCGGGGGGCATCATTAACGGGTCGGTGTCAGGCTTCTTTTAAAAATACATCAAACTTAAAAAAAAAAATAACACTGCTGTCTTGAGGCAGATCTCTGCCCCTAGAATCAAAAGAGTTACATGTCGGCATTGGCGGCCGGTTAATTAAGACCTCAGAAAGACACGGGAGAACCGTCAAGAAGCAGAGGAAGGCGGAGGAGACACACGTAGGCAGAGATACAGAAAGAAAAAGAGGAAAATCCTGCAGAGTGGGAGAGGACACAGAGAGACAGTCGACTGTCTCTCCAGGGAGGCTGCAGTCGAAGCGTCAATTTTATCGACAGCTTAGGCGCGTTTCTGACACCTCACGAGCATCAAGGCAAGTGGAAGATACAGTTAAACCATACATTAAAAATGGAGTCTGTGAAATAAAAGTGTTTTACCCGGATGAGAGTATTAAATATATACTTAAATATTCAATAGTCGGATGTTGAGAGCTGTGAAACCAGACTTTGAGTTAGTGAATAATTTACTACTGGTTCATGTGAGACTATTATTTACCAACAATGCTTGGTGTCTTAAACCTACGAAAGCAAATAATCAACATATGTACTTGTTTACAGAAACACTAGGCCTGGTAGGCTTTTGGCCACGGTGTTTGGCTCATCTAGTTATTCGATTTGTCTTTCTATTGTCCCATGAATTGTTCCCAGAACTTTGAAAGCATCTCCAAATCGAGATCAATCATCCATAGTGTTCTTATATCTGCAGGTACCACAGATTTAGTATGCTGGAAGATGGAGATTTAGGGTGTCCATATACAGTAAATAAAATGAAGTACGCCACAAATACCAGGTCATGCTTCTGAGTCCAGGCTCATTTTGCAGTAAGTCCGCATGCATTGGCGACTATTCCGACACACAATCCTCTGCAGGGCGACCAAGAGGGTCAAAGTTCAAAGTGTAACGACGTGTGGAGGTGGAGCATTTCCAACAGAATGAATGTGGCACAGAACGCAGCGTCCCTGTATGTCCCCATATGAACCAGTGAACCTGCAATTAAGGCAGATTCTACGGTGGCCCGGAGAGCTCAAGGCACAGCAAAGGGATGAAACCACGTGCAAAGGAACTAAACATCCTGCAGCGAATGCAGAAAAACACAACTAAACACAGAAATAAAGCCCAGACAACCGGGCAAAGAAAAAACAGGTTATAAAAAGAACCCCTGTAATTTAGCTCATGTTCAAAGACCGTCATTGGTTAACAGGCAACAACTGTTTTATATGTGATTTTTCTACTGCAGCGTGTCCTCGTATTCTTAAAGCCGCTCTTTGCTCTGGTAAGCCCCGCCCCGTCCGGCCCCGCCCCCTTCCAACCCCGCCGCTTTGCGCACCAACGGTGCTCCTCAGTCTCCTCCCCTTTCTGTCAGCCACGCCCTCCGGCAGCGACTTGGTGTAGTGGAGAGAGAGAGAGAGAGAGAGAGAGAGAGAGAGAGAGAGAGAGAGAGAGAGAGAGAGACTCTGCAGACACATACGCTCACGCACGCGCACACGCACGCTGAGCTTCTCTCCTCAGCCCCGCCGTGTCTCTCTCTCTCTCACTAACGGGACACAAGTTCAGACCTTCAGGATTTCTTCCGCTCTCGACGTGAACGCGCCGCACTGAGGTCAGTAAAGCGATACTTGCCCGTGTTGTTTTTGTTTTTTGTTGTATTTGGGAGCCGCTGACCGGTTGAAACTAAACGTGGGTGGGAGAAGAAGAAGAAGAAGAAGAAGAAGAAGAAACAAGAAGAAGAAACAAGAACCAGAAGAGCAAGGAGGAGGAATCTCCTCTCGCAGCGTTCCTCGCTTTTCACCCGCCGATCCGACACCGTGCGATCGAACCGGTTGAGGAAAAAAAGCCCCGTCCGTCCCCGCGACTCGTGGGTTCGGCTCCGCGGGTCTGCGATCAGCCGAACGCCCCCCCGCCCCCGGTTGGTCGCCTCTGCGCCGCTGTGATACGTGGATTTATTTCCCTAGCAAACTTCTGGAAACCGGTCCGCAGGGGACAGCACAAGGTTCCACTCCTGAATGGATCGTTTAAAAAATAGGCCTGTCGGTGGCTGCTAACTTTTTTTATTTTCCCTCTAATTGAATTGTTGGGTTCATTACGGGTGTCAGATGATGGATCATGTTGTCTACAACATCAGTTGTTTATTTGACTCCGACCTGCTGTTCAAAACTAAGTCTGTTAAAATAATGTCCACAGGCACTGGAGGCGAAAAACCAACAAGGGCTTGACATTTTTGATTGATAGGACTTTTCACTTCACCAAAGGTACTCATGACTATAATTAATCTCAAGGGTTATTCGCTTGGCCTATAAATTGCAAGAACATTGCCATAACGTTTTTCCTCTCTATGTTTCGTCAATCAATCAAAACCACCAGTGGTTTAGTTCACGATCGTATGAAAGAGATGACTGACAAACATCTGTGGGCTCCTTTGGCACCACGATGGCACCGGCGCCGTCTCTCGCTGTCACGGCCTCAACGCTCCCACAGCAGACTGGAAACACCAGCACGTTGTGCCAGAGGCCTTTTGAATGTTTGATGTTTGCGTGGAGACGTCCTGAGCGACCTCCTCCTGCTGTTCCTCTCAACATCTGCAGCGGCAGAGAGCGAGACACGAGGGAGACGGTGCGACCTGCCCTCACGCGGACAACACCGCGTACGTGTGTGTGTGTGTGTGTGTGTGCGCACACACGCCACTGACGTGCGACCAACCGGCATCGCCTGCGACGTCGTGGTGCCCAGGCCCGTCCGTGTGTTGGTTGGACGGATGGCCGTGGGGCTGAATGGATGCTCACATGTGCCGCTCACAATTGAAGCCATTCAATCGTGGACGCTCAGGCCTTGTACACATTCCCAAAACACCCCCGACCCCCTCCCCACCCCCCATCCCACCCAACTGCCCCCACAGGCTTCGGTTGTGGCCCCTGGCTCCACACACATGATCAGCAGCAGTACGAGCTGTGGTCATTGTGGGATGGAGCTGCAGGACACAGAGGAGTCACAATAGGCCTTTCTCGTTTCTCCCGGTGGCTAAATCCTCGACTCCTTCCCTAGCCTCCTCTCCTGGCGCCCCTTTCAGCCCCCGGGCAGATGCGAGCGGCGGGCAACGAGGAGAAGGCACGCAGAGGAGGGCAGAGGAGGGCAGAGGAGTCGAGGCTTTGTTTGATCATCTCAAATAACTACATGTGTATGTAAAAGAAGTGTCTTTTATTAGCTGCGAGTGCCAGAAGAAGCAGAGGAAGACCAGCGAGTGACCCCGAAGAAGAGTTGGGGGTCACAAGTCTCTGCCTCTGCTGCGTGTGCCATGACACCCTCCCTGTTCTGCACACGCATGCGTAATATCGCAGGGAACGACAAACGCGCCGCTGCCTTCTCGTCGTTGTTGTCGTGGCGTGCGGCCACACCGGCGATGTCCCCCCTCCCCCCTCCCCCCACGTCCGGCGTTTCAGCCAATGGACCATTAGGCCGCGCATGGTCCCACTGCTCCTCCTCCTTCAGTCCCTCCTCTGCACCAATGAGCTGCCTCCGTAGTTTTTGTACCATAACTGATGTTGTAATTATTCCGAAACGGTTTTATTTTGGCTGTTGCTCATAAAATATTGAAACAGAGCTGCGGCCCCGGGGAGGCACTCTGCAAGACGCCGGCTTCACTTCACCTGTGTCTCAGAGTGTGTGTGACCGGCATCAAAGGTGAGTCAACGCAGACGCGCAACCACCGCGTGAGCTGGCGATGAGCGACGTTTTTTGGCTTAAATATAACACAATTTCCCCTCCGTGAGGATTGTGAATCTCCTCCGTGACCTCGCGCTGCTTGAGACGTCCTCTCCGAGCTGCTGTGCTTGATTGCTATCGAAAAGCGATTATATACCAGATCAGCGTTGTGATTACAGCTGCCAACCGGGCGCCGTCTGCTAATCGCTGGTCTTAACACCGAGACGGGCAAATCTCAGGGCAGCTATCGAGGCCACTTTGTAATCGGGTTCTTAAAAAAAAAAAGGCGTTGTGGGGTCGTAAAGTGTCCGTCGGCGTTGTCTTCGGGTTGTGTCGTTCGACGGTGAAGGGATCTGGGGATGTGACAGAGGATCCCCTGCTGGTGCATGCTGGGATATCCAACCTCCCTCCCCACCCCCCAACACTGTGCAACCACTTGCTGCGAGGATAACAAAAAAAAAAGCATCAATGTTTTGCAGAGAGGAGCTTAAGCATCGCGCCGTCGCCCCCATCGATCAGTGTGGGAGTGTCCTTGTTCCCCATGTATTGATTTTGAAGGTCTGTCACCAGTATTTATAACTTTAAAAATGCATAAAAGTCAACACTAATACTCCTAGTTTACTGTGCTGAACACTCCAAAAGCAAAACCCGAGGTGACACCAAATGAAAAGCGTCTCAGCTTTTCATGAATCCTCCCGAGTGGAGTAACACACTCTAGAACTCTGGAACCGCCCGCTTGTGGCTTGACGGGTTGGAATTGTCGAACAGCTTTTCCATAAGCGAGTTATCGTCCTCTCTTTAATGCAAACTGAACGTTTTAGGGGATGTTTGTTCCGGAGTACTGTGACATGTGTATCTGCTAAATGATCAATCAATAACGATGCTCCTCTCTGATCCCTTTAAACCTCAGCGTGGGCCGTGAAACAACCCTCATCACACATGAACGACCCCCCCCCCCCTCTCCCACCGCTCTCTCCACCTCCTCCAATCAGGCCGGATTATGAATGAAGGAATGATTTCTGCTCTGGCGCATCGGCTCGTACAGACCTTGAAGAGACCCCGGCATTATATTATTTGTAAAGCGCCATGTCAACAACCCTAAAAACAAGCCCGCTTTGCCTCATTTACCTACATTTATTTCCTTCCTTCCGATGGCCGCTCGGCACCTTTCTGCCGTTTAAAAGCGAAAGCAAAACGTGCGTCTTTTTAAAAAAGGCCTGCGTGCACGTTGAACGTCCTCTTTGAGTCGAGTGACACGGCGGCTTTTGCGTTCTCCTGCCTCGCTGCGCGTTTTTCTGTGTCGCAGCCAAAACATCCCGCGCACGCTTTGTCTCCGGCAGAAGGCCGACCAATAGCAACGAGCGGAGCGCCGTGAACAGGAAGTGCAGCTCGTAGAGTTTGCGGCCTGCACCCTCTGTTCAGGAAGTTTTGTTTTTTTTCTTCCCCCGTCACATTGTTGTGGAAAGCAGCAACACAAAGCGAGCCTCGCAGGCCTGTAGTTTGGTCCTTCTGCGTGCGGTTTGTCACACGGCCACGACAAAAACATTTTCCAGTCTTATTAAATCTCTCTTTTTGTGAGTGTAAAGAAAGGCGTGGCGTTGTTTCTCTCCCCGTCACGTCGGCAACCTGGGAAAGTGTCCTCCGGTCTCCGTGCCGTCCTGATGAGCTGCATGTCTCTTGGATAAGGGGGAGCACAGCTGTCGGGCTTCAAAGGCCACCGTTGAGAGTGTTGAGATATTGCCTGTGTGTGTGTGTGTGTGTGTGTGTGTGTGTGTGTGTGTGTGTGTGTGGTTCTTGAAGTCTGTCTGTGCGAGATGGGGCTTTTTAGAATTCGGTTTTCCCTGTTTTCCATCTCTGTCCGCTCTCTACAGCTCTTATTGTAGAAGGTGGTTTGTGGCTTGTAGCTGAGTGTGTGTCTGTGTGTGTTGCTGGTTCGTACTTACACACACGCACGCACACTCAAGCACACCACACTCTGTTAACCGCTAATGTTTTTCCCATTACGGTTTTGAAAATTTGATAAACTGTATCGTGAGGCGACGCTTCTTCGGCTCTGATCTCTCTCGACTGCCGGGTTCCTTTTGAAGCGAACAGCTGGGTCTGTTTTAAATAGTGATGAGTGAGCACACGTTGGTCTCAAAGCTTACTTTTAGGAAACCTCCAAAATGAACGGTCAGTTTAAAGTTTTTGCTGGTGTCAGAACTGATCAGCCCCAGATGCAAAAAAAAGAAGGGCCGGGTTGATTTGATTTGGCACAGATGTGCAGCAGCTCTGAAACAATGACCGGGTCAGTGTGGTCAAAGTCCTCGCTGGCTTTCATTCAAGCGATCCAATTACCTCCACACAGGACGCTGTGCGCTTAAATGCTTTTCGTTTGTCAGCAGGATGTCGTCAGAAAAAAAGTAGTAGTAGGGAACATTTGCTTTGATGTGGCTCCACATTTAGAATCTGATGGTCTCTTGTGAAGGTCGGCTTTGTTGCATCTTATAAACGGTTGCATTTCTGGACACATTTGAACGTGTTGTTATCGGGACTATTTGTTGAATTATTAAAATGCATCTTGAATCTGTATCGTTGAATAAGGAAATTACATAAACATGACTTGATTTTGTCGACGTCAGACAAATTATTTACCTCAAATCTGCACCCAATACTGAAGATGACTTGTGACAGTAAATCGTAAGCCGTCTCAGAGACTATATATAAGGAGACATGCCAATTCCTCAATACAACTCCCGTAGGAAAACCCGTAACGGCAAAGATGGCGGTTGTATGCACATGTCCCGCCCCTCCCACTGGAAAGCCAATCATCTGCTTTTTAACAGTCAAGCCGGGAAACATTTAACCCTCTCGTCTGGTACACCGGCATTCTGGATAGAGACGTGAATTAAGGTTGGTGTCGTGAAGCCTTGCGCATGCGCAGTAACAGTAACCTGTGGGGGGAAAAAGGCGTTTTAAACTTTATTTTGGGGCAAAGTCATCAATCTTTTTCAGCAATTTTTATCATATTCTACTGCTGTTTCTATACATGGGGTTTTTATGTCCCGATGACCCGTGAAAAGTGCCGTTCTGACTCTCTTCCCATTGATTGAGATAGGAGGGTGGTCTTGTTAGAGCTGCCCGGAGGCGTTGCAAAGATGGCGGCGAGTGGCACGACTTGCCTTTTTTTTTTTTTGGGGTACATTGCGAGAATTACTGAAGGCGGCAAGAGAGACTCCCTCCGCTGCCCTGCTTAAAGAGGTGTGGCGGCAGAAATGCACGTTGTTGTTTTGAGTTTCCTGCAAACCGTTCGGTGCTTCGACGCCCATCATCAGACGTGATCGATGTTTTCTAGCCGTTGAACCAATCAAAAACGCCGCATTTCATCATCCACCTGTTCCCCCACACCGATGACAGCGGCTACTGTGCGAGGTGCCACCTGCCCCATCGGGAACGCAGCTGACCGTGACCATTCACACCCACTCGTGGGATCAGGTTGGGGGGTTAAGTGCTCTGCATCAAGGACACATCGACGTGGACTAGCGGCGCTAAATATGAAATTAAAAACAGATTTCACGTTTATACGTAGGGAGAGAGTTTAACCGTCCCGAATTATTCAAACTGTCCCATGATGGAACTGAAATTAGAAATTCACACCGTAAAAGCAGCTCTACATCAACGCAGTGATTTTGCAGTGATTCTTTATTCTGGAGTGAAGTGAAACGATAAACCCGCATGCACGGCTCCTGCTCGGGCAGTCGCTGCGCTCGCACCCGGTTTACTTGTTGGGATTAGAAGTGACACTTACAGCCTGAGCCTTGTTTACCCCGGCTAGGTCTTAGCCGAAGACTCAAACCATCATTAGGCAGGCAAATGACTCAACAGCGGGAAAGCGCTCCAAACGGGGTGAGGCGAAGACGCTGCTAAGGACGGGGGAGGGGTGAGACGGGGGGGAGGGCAGGGGGGAAGAGTAGCAGGAACAACCGGATGACTTCAGCGGGGGCGGAAAACAGGGCGTGCTTCGGTCCAACCCTTTTTAAAAAAAATAAATAACCAGATCTGTCTAAAATAAACATGAATTGCTCTTGTCTGTGTGTAGCAGATGGGAGAGTGGCCCCTCCCAGGCCCTGGACACGGGGCTGCAGGGCCCTTTTTCCGCACTGAGGTCGAGGCCTTTTTGTGAAGTCAGATATTTGTCCAATTTGACAATTGGTTTTGCAGCAAAACGGATCAGCGCTGCGTCCTGTCGGGGAAGGTCGGAAAGCCTGCTCGAGGGATCTTGTTCTCATTTTGGAAAGATGTAAAGCTGCATGTGACAGGCGAACTGTAGTCTCACTGTTGGCAGGGGAAATAATGCATTAGATAATAGATTAAAAAAACAACAACAACATCTCAAGGAGTAACAGGAACGAGGTTATTTGAGACCTCAGACTTGCTCAAGAAGAATAAACCATTTCTCAAACGTCACTATAACTCGTTTTTGTATGTTGGTGAGATTCATTTATATGTGAAATAAATATAATATATTGCAGCACCAAAAATGGTCGCCCTCGTTTTCATATGTCGTGCGATAAGTCAAAGGATCGATTATCGCGACCAGCCTGGATGGATTACGTTGAAAGGCATCTTGGGAAGTGTTTGAGCCGTATTGATTCTGGTGTTCTGGCTCAGCGAGGTGCAACACTTTAAGATATGGAAATGTTTTTGCATGTTTTGTTATTAGGGAAAATGCCACTTGAGACCAAGCAAGAGTTAAATAAGCAATGAAACTATTGAGAAAAAAAGGATTAATTGTTAAAATCACCAACCTTTGTCTGATTTCAGTTTTTCAAATTGGTGTATTTCCTTTTTTTGTTTTTTTTGTAATCTTGAATGATGGAAGATTGCCAAAACATAAAACCTCAGAGGGGAATCCTCTAATCTCTTTCATTTGCTCGCTTGCGCTCCATCAAACCGTCATGCAGGGAAACTTGCGTGCTTTGCCTGTGAATGCTGCTGCTCTCTCACCGGAGACGTGCGAGGCGATCGCCGCCGGTAATCTCACGAGGTCTTACTGCAGCCTCTCGCAGAGAAAAATAAGGAAATCCCAGCTCATTTTTCCACATAAAAGTAGAGGGAACTAAAACGGGTGTAGGTTGGAAGGAGGCGTGTCCGACCACGTCCTCAACCCTCTACGTCAGTGGTTCTCAAACTTTTTACACCAAGTACCACCTGAGAAAATACCAAGTACCACCACAATGACCAACACTATACAGTAGCGTAGTCGGCCTAAGTATTCATCAAAAACAAGGCAGATGTTTTACTCCTAAAGAAGTGTATTTAATATTGTCAGCCATTGTAACATTTTACAGTTTCAACAGTAAGACTGCATTTAAATATAGAAAGAATTTCTTAAAAAAAAATATATATATATATTTTTTTTATTTTTTATTTTTAAATAGAAAAAAATGTATATTTATTTCAGTGATTCTTTGGCGTACCACTAGAGGGAGCCCCGCGTACCACTAGTGGTACTACCACTGCATCCTTTTATCGGAAGGGTTTTCATCCGTTGGGTCGTCGTTTTCTCCTCTTTGTGATGAGGTTTAATCCGTTGAGTTTATTGAGCTGATTCTGACCTCGTGTCTATTTTAGGCAAATCTCCCTTTGTCATAAATTGACAACACCGCTTAAAAATACAAGTTGGATTGATTTTTTTAAAGTCTTCACTCACAAAGATGAACAAGAAGCTTACGAGGTGCACGGGGGGGGGAGGGGAATCACGTCACCAGCATCTGGCTTTTTGCTGTGCTGGACACACATGGTACCTGGCTGGAAACGCAGACAAAATCATCAGGTATTGATTTATTATCTCACAAAACATTATTTGTCCAGTCAGAGGACAGCGCGTTGAACCCGAAGAACGGTCGTACAACACTATTCAATGCAAATTCTCTCCTCAGTGTCCCAACAACCAGCAAATCTGGTGCTTGATAAGAGTTGGTAAGAGAAATAAAAAAATAAAAAAAAGAAACCTGTTTTATTGAGGGGGGAGGAAACGTAAGAGGGCTCTACATTCTTGCGTGGGCCGAGGCTTCGGTCTCCCTCCGACCCGCCGCTGACTCTGTGGAAAATGTTTCTGTCCGTTGACACAGTTTTCACAGTTGTCTCCGCTCCGAAGGTCTTCCGTTTAAAAGGCACGGTGCCGAGTGACCATTCAGTCGAGCGGCGATTATTTATTTATTTCTTGACCCTCTTTGGAATGTTTCCTGCGGCCGTTGGAGACTTTTTTTATCTGGCGATGCACAAACGCAACAGGAATGCATCTTCCCACGCGCAGGACGGAGACTTTTGAAACGAGACGGAGGGTGGTGCCCCCGTTCAGCGTAGATTTTTGTCTCGTTCTAAAGGTTGTTGCGGCGTCGGAACGGATGTGTTTGTTTTGTTGTTTACATCTGGCCTTACACTCACTTCATTTCGCTCTCGGGCAGTTGTGGGTCGAAATGGTGCAGATTGCGAGGCCCCTTTTTTATTTTGTCTTTTTCTATTTTTATTCCGCGGTTTTACAACTTTTTATTTTTATTCACAACACAAAGAAGAACATTGCAGCAGGTTCTCAGCGTCCCCCAGCACGTCTCTCCACATTTGATTCACAGCAAATTTCTATTAAACATTGTTTTTTACATTTCAGCGATTTAAGATTAAATTCCTTCATTTTACTCCTCTTTGAATTTTCCCCATTTCAGCTGTGTTCCATATTCAGACTACCATGTGACCACAGAAAAAGGACTATATACATTCAAAAGTTTGGACATACTGTCTCATTGAATAAGAAAACAGGTTATGTTTACATGTGGGAATATGCTGCTACAGGCAAAGTGTAGTGTCGTCAAGGAAGATTGTCTTTGTTCTATTCCTTAAATCAGTGATTCTCAAAGTGTGGTACGCTTACCTCTAGTGGTACGCGGGGCTCCCTTTAGTGGTATGCCAAAGAATCACTGAAAAAAAACTAAAAATTTAATTTAATTTTTTTAATTTTTTACTAAACATTTTATATTTATTTTAGTACAATATTTATTCAACTTTTATGTGCAATACATTTTAATTGAATCATTATTTAAGTAGTTTTTTTCTTCCTATATTTAAGTAAGAAATATACTGAATGTAGCGTTGTCTGGTCTGTAGTCGGACTGGGAGATCGCAGTCTTTATGCAGTTTTGAGGCTCATCAGCTGAATTGAGCTCGTTCGGGTGTCTCACGGCGGAGTATAAACGTGTGGGCGGGGCTTCTCGGCTCGGCGGTGGATGCGGGCGGCCGGTCGGTCGTCGCGTCCCAGCACCTTGGGGTCTTTAGTCTCCGCGCAGCGCGGCCGTCAATACCTCTGCCCTGGTTCATCGCGACAGGGGAGGCAGTGACCCAGAATCTAGTTGACCCCGAGTGCTTTGAATCAACGCTCCACCGGAGGAAATGCTTTCTCTCCCTTTACAGCAGCACGCCCAGCGCCAACTAGGACAAGTCATCCAGACGGTGTAAAAACGTCCTCTTAGGCGGCGCAGAGGGAGAGCGGGACGGGAGCTAGAGGGACGGGGAAGTGGTGCACTGCTGCAACACAAACACAGCTTAGGACACAAGACGAGCTAGCGGAGCCGCTCCAGTTCAAAATCACAAGATTGTCTCTTCTTCTACATTTTATATTTGCAGTTTTTGTGAATATTGGAGGTTCTCTGCTGAGTTTGTCTACCGGTCCACCGAAATAATCCAAACATTAAGGGGCTTCATTTGATGGACTGGTGGTTTTCACCGTACCGAAGGTGAGGCATTGAACCCCTATTAGCTTTACATATTCTTTGATCTGATTGTTCCTGACTTCCTGACTCTTTTTCATTATTTGTTCAATTTTAGCCGACACATCTTTTATTAGACACAGTGTTCAATCTAGGATTACTAGTGGGTGGATTTAGTTTCCTCTTTTTTTAGCTGTTTGTCCATTTAACACATCTTCATTTAATATCGGAGACCTTGAGACTGTGTGTGTGCTTTTGTGTGTGTGATTGAGGAGTTCCACGGCTCACTGAAGCCTGCCCCTGTTTTGTGTTTACATGCAGCGGCAGCAGCTGCTCTTCGTCCCTTTCTCTCCCCTCCGTCTCTGAACGAGCAGCTTCTTTTTCCCTCTCGTCTCTTCGTCAAAGAGGAAGCCGCTGCTGAAGGGAGCCGAGAAACAACGTTCACAACGAGACTCCAACGTGAAGGGAGGGGAAAGTCTTGAAACGTGCCATTTGCAGGATTGGGAGCAACTTTGATGGCCTCTTTACGGCTCTCAACATGGCGGCGCGCAGTGCTAACACACACACGCTCAGAGGGTCACGTCCTTTACCTGCTTGGTCAGACGTCACTGCGCCACATCTTTACATACACAATACTTGTTTGCCGCCGTAGATGTTTGTTGTATCCGGCTCCTTTTGAAATATGTATTAGTAATGTAGGTTAAATAAGTGAAACCAAGCGGAGATCGAGTGGGATGCGGAATATTGGATTTGTACTTTTCGCAAAAAAAATGTTCTTTTTTCTTTTGTGGTGGAATTGAACGTGGTTTTAAGCTTCATAACGGGAGAAATGAACGAAAACCTGAAGCCTTGTTGAACGATTAACATGTAGAATACATCCTTAGTGTTCAATGAGGAGCACTGCAGCACCAACTGAAGCTCCCTGCAGGATGTGTGAACACTGAGTAAACAAGGTGCGATGCTGTGTGTGTGTGTGTGTGTGTGTGTGTGTGTGTGTCTAGTTTTTAAAGACCTGCGTTCTTTCAGTTTGACATCAGTGGCGTTTGGCTGACGCGGCCAGGGTGGGGGTCGTCCTTCGGCTAATGGCTGAGGGTCGTCCCAGGGGTCAGAGGTCAAATCTCAGCACGGCTTATTTCCAGCGGGTCTGTTTACTCGGGCTTCCCCCCCCCCCCCCCCCCCCCCCCCCCCCCGTCGCTCCCATCCGTGACGATAACATCGCACCCGCCCATTTAAACTGTTTGGATCAGGGATCAGAGCGACATCAATGGTGCAGCAGGGCGAGGATCCTTTTCACAAAACTATTGTAATGCTTGAATAACTTAGTTGTCACTTCACTTCTACAAATTATGATGTGAATTAAATATAGTATTTTGTACTGAACACGTCTTGCACATTAAGGGGCTCTTGAACTGTTGATTTGATTTTATCTATTGGTATCTATTTCAACTACTGTACTACAACGCTAACCGATTTAAATGCTCGCTTGCAGCACGTCATGCTGGGGTTTGTCGGGATTACTGGTTTTCAGACAATCTGACTAAACTGTTGGATTTTTTTTTACAATCGCTCTGATCGTAGCAGGCCTCCCGACCGCGTGCTTAGCTCTTTAGTGATGGACAAAATCGTGGCATGAGCCAGAATCATTGTTGTTTTGACGGGCAGTAATGGTCCCTGTATCATCTATTGTGATGGCTGTAACACACACACACACACACACACACACACACACACAGGGCTTTGAGGTCGTTTACGTGCGCGATGTGCTTCGAGCAGCTTCTAGCGGGTGAATAACGCCTCACTCTGTGCACTGATTTCTCCTCCGGTCTAATGCGTCAGCTGAGGCTGTCGTTTTCACCAGCGAGGGAAACCGCACGGTGGATCTGCTGCACAGTCTGATGTCGTGGATGTCTTTTCATGCTCGGGTAACTCCTGGAAAGGTTGTCATTGGGAGAAAAAACCCTTCTGTGGCTAAGCTCATTCATGAGAAGACGTCGCCGCTTGTTTAAAACTGTAGAAATTGCATTTTAACAAATGCACTCTTACAGAAGTGGTAATTACGGAGCCGTGCACAGTCTCACATCACTGCATCTTGGATTCCCCACTGGGGCCTTGAAGAAATCCTAAAATTAATTCTCATTAACACACCCCCCCCCCATCAAATAGACCGTGAGATGTGTCCTCTCTTCGGCCTCCGGGGGGGCGGCACGGCGTTGAGGACTGAGGAGGAGCAGGCCGCGGTTTCACGAGGAGGCGGGCGGGCGAACACGCACGCACTTCCTCATGACAGGGGGGGGGGTTTGTAGTACAGCCTGCATGAATTCACACACATGTAGATACACACGCGCACACACAAAACGCACAAACACTGGCCCATTGTGTGCGACACTACCGCCTGTGTCTCCGCGCGCCGCGTCCCGGCACAGCGCACGCCTCCTCGCTGCTGAATGTCACGCACTGTTACCGGCATCATTGGCAACACAGAGTGCAGCGAGTGTGTGTGTGTGTGTTGTGTTTGTTTGTTTGTTTGTGCGTCATGGTCTTGTTGTACGCGTCCCAGATCCAACTAGCTGGATGAACTGTGGGTCCCGTTTGCTGGTTAACAGCACCAGGCCCGTTATGGACACTTTGCACCATTTTTATTTTGGTATGAAAAATCAAGATGTTTGATTGGTTGATTTTATTCATTCATTAATCACAAAGATATTCAGCAAGCCGCTGATACATTATGAAACAGTCAATGCAGTCAATGCTTTCTATTTCGGGTTGAATCCGACTGCGTTTTAGATTTTGTAACTCTCTTTTTTTTTAATTTGAGTCTTTGAGTTTGAGTCTTCTTACTTTTGCCCACTTCTGCATTGCATATTACTCAGCTGGCGCTTTCATCCAAAGCAAGTCACAATAAGTGAATCCAACCCCAGAGGGTGCAGACAGACCCAGAACAACAACAAGTATGAGCCAGACCACTAAGTGCTGGAGGTAAGTGGCCTCTTAACGCGCCGCTCGAGTGCTACCGAGTCGGGGAATAGTGGGGAAGAAGAAGGTTGTGTTCTCGGTCGCAGGAAACTGTGCAAACGTTTCACCTCCTGCGTCCTCGTCACAGTCGGAAGCACAAACGAAGTCTGAGTCGCCGGCGGTCGGATCTGTTCAGCACCGGAGGAAGGAAAGCGAGGTCGTCGTCATGACGAGCGTATCTGTGATGGACTGTGTGGCTTGAGACGTTCACAATGGGCCCCAAAGTGAGGGAACGGAGGGTCTTTTGTGTGGATGAAGTGTTGTTAACACCTTTTTTTAGGCTTTTAATATCAATTTAAAGGATAATTTTAAATCATTCTTTTCATATTCTCCATTCTTGAACTAGAAGACAAAACGACTAATGTCGTCTACTTCTTCAAACGGTCTTGATGAAGTTGATGATGGGGAAGAAGTTCAAAGCCGCCAAACCTCATTTTGAGCGTTAAGTCGATTTTGTTTAAATGTATTGTCTCTCTTTGAAATCCTCTTGGCTCTCAAAAGGAGAAAATGAAACTATCGGGTTGGAGAAGCCTTATAAAAACACACGTAAAACACATGAAAACTGACCGTTCGCTCCAGTCGATCCAATATTGCGTTTCACAGCGTGTGAGTTGTTTTTCCACAGCAGGGAGTCGCTTACGTTACTTGAGATTTAAGGAACATCAACATGAACATATCCGCTACAAGCAGGAGTTAAATATTCCATGTCTGAAAAAAACCAACATCTACCTGCTTGTTGGTTAACATTGTGCTTTCGCGTGGAGTTGGGATGTTTATATATTGACTTCTACATTCTGTTGACAAACATCCATCAAATAAATATCAGTGCTAAATATTCCCTGCGTAGTTAATATTAGTGACGGGTTGAGATGAAATGCTTCCTGCGTATCGTAAGCTGTGCTGCCATCAGCTGTTCGGTCTGTTGCCAAATCACCGTCCTAATGATGATGGAGGGTGGAGGGCGGGCGGGGGAGGTGGGGGGGGAGGGTCAGAATGACCTCAATCCAGCTGGTTTGTGGAGATATTAGTGAATTAAAGCTGATGCTGGCACTGCTGGACACACACACACACTTTTGTGATGCTATAATGCTTGTGCCTTCATTGGAGGCATTCATTGTCTGATTCATTTCCTTTTCAACCCCGTTTTATTTAAGCTAAAGGTGGCTTTGATTCAAGGTTTCCGTCCTTGAGGGGACATTCGGCTCTCGTAAGTGTGGAAACTCCCGAACACACACACACACACACACACACACACACACGGCTATGTTCTAGATGTCGCTGATGAAAGGGAGATAATGGACCCGGATGCTCGGTGACAGACGCTTTGTTGCCGAGCCGTCAGGCGGCCGCGACAGGAGAAGCGCTCCTCCTCTCGGGCGGCCCAGCGAGGTCCGGCACGCGGCGTGTTAAGCGGGTTTTTTTGGTATATAATAAACCTTTTTTTTTTTTTGCTTCGATGAATCTGCAGCAGCTGCGGTTTGATTCTGAAAGATAACTAGAAAGACGTCCGTCGTCCTTTCCTGTGAGGAAAAGGAGACTCTAATGTCCAGACCGCTGTCGTATATCTATTTCAGGTTTGCCTTTTTTTGTGATCTCGCAATCACAGAAAAGATGTGACTTTGAGCCGGTGGGGGTCACAGATGTGACCCCCCCCCCCCCCCCCCCCCCTTTTTTATTTGTGGCTCACCTGTTTTCCACGTAACAGAAACAAGACCAGGGATCAGCACGAGAGACGTCGGCCTCTGCGGGGATGCCCCCCCCACGCGCCCCTCCCTTGACGGAACGGCGCGTGAGAGAAAAGGTTAAGCTGGCACGACTTGAGATGAGCAGTTAAACCGCTGCGCGTCGCCGAGGCGGCCATGGCGCTCGTGTGGTTTCTGGGGCCGTTCGGGGGGCTCGAGAGAAACGGGGGAGGGGGGAATGCAGAGTCTACAAAGCCACGCGGGCGTTCTCGGAAAGAAACACGACACGCTTGTTTTGGCAACGTTGGTCTCTAACGGTTAGCAATGTTGGGACACTTTTTTAAAATGTTTATTACCGTTCCAGAAAAACTGATGCTATGAATGTCTGGATGTACAGTCACAGTCAAATGTTTGAAGACGCTTTCTCTTTGAATGAAATTAGAAAAATGTGTCACAACGTTTTGCTGTAAATCCCAGTGAAAAAGGTTCCTAAGCTGATTTTATGTACGTGTGTTGTACGATACCTTTTACATGAGTCCAGTGCTGTGAGAGATCTCTGCGGGTTTATTGGCGAGCGCCATTCAAAGTGCTTTAAACACAGCCTCTAGTTATTACTGTCAGTCGCCAACTAATGCAGAAGTTATTAATCTGTCTGGATCTGTTTCCGCCACTTGTTGCTTTTTCCGTCTCTGGCTATGCATTCACTTCTTTGTGTGTGTGTGTGTGTGAGTAATATCATTACCGCCGCTCTGATTCCCCTGATTTGATCAACGGTAGCTCCTGGGTTTCATATTCCCGGCCCTAATGGCACCGAGCATCAAAGACGGCTAAAGAAAACACTGGACGTTCCTTGTTTGTCACATATCCTGTCTGAAGTTAATTCACTTTTCCTGATCCACTCACACAGAGAGGGAGGGAGGGAGGGAGGGAGGAGTGCGGTTTGGAGGTCACAGTTAAAATATATTTTACAACTTGAACCATCCCAGTGGAAACATTCGCTCGTATTCGGATTGGAATAATCTCCACATCAGCATCTCGGCGGTGCAGCGTGTTTCTCTTCGTAGGTGGAAATACACTTGCATGTTTGGGCAAAGGTTGCAACATGTACATCAGACATCAGTCTCCTTTTGTGACCGCATTTGTTCTCTATTTTGTAACTTGGCGCCCCCCCCACGTTGTGTGAGTGTGTGTGAGTGTGTGTGAGTGTGTGTGAGTGTGTGTGTGTGTGTGTGTGTCTGATTGCGTGCAGCGTTTATTATGTCATCACCTCCTCCACTGAACTCGGCTCTCATAAACCCGAGATTGGGTGGCCCACTTACTTACTGGCTGCAGCTCAGCCCAGTGAGCCTCGTTTATTTCCCTTCAGAAAATAAGGCAATGAAAACTTTACGGCTAAGCGGCTCATTTTTAAAGGCGCACAGTTGAGTATGATGTGAGCGAACCTGAAGCGGCGCCTTGACAGCATGTTTGTTCTGAGGAAAGACTGCAAAGTCACTTTGTTTAATGCATGTGGAGGTGTTTAAGTCTTTTTTTTTTATTTATCTCAGTCATTACACCTTGCGCACACACACACACACACAATGTTGCCGCTTGCAGGTCTGCAGGTCTGCACGTCTTTCGCGGTTCGGTACCAGTTGTTTGCGCTGTGGAGCATCTGGTCAGGCGAAGCCTCCGGTTTCACGAGTTATCGGCTGCAGACACGACAGGAAGTGACTCTGTGAGTTAGTCAGTGACTCGTTGGAGGAATAACACGTGCATTTCTCGTGACCTGTAAGGTGACATTTGTTCTTGTAGGTGTTTTTGTCCCTGCAGATTTTCTACCCACACATATTTACTCTGTTCAACAATGTTAATCGTAACGTCTGTGGTTCCGCTATAGAACAGTTTCACTTGCAGCAGAACTTTCAATCGCCAAAGAGGAAAAACGAGACGCGGCCAATCAACGCTTGGTAGCTTTTCTTTCTTTCAGAAAAAAAAAATAAAAAAATCTGTTTCATCAATAACTGTGTACTTGCAGCTTCCAGGATGCGGTTAACCCAGATGGCTCATACAGCGAAAATGAAAAAATTAAGACGGCAACCCGTGCTCATCCTTTCATATCAGTTATTGAGGTAGAAATGGAAGAAGTGGCCTCTTCTCACGCAGGTTCCCTTTAAATCCGACCAATGCTGCCTTTTTGAATGTCTGTGCAACGCTGCGTCAAACTACCGCCACATTTTGTTTGCTGATGTATTCAGTATAAAGTAAAACAAGTTTCTGGCTCATCTTCGCTAACAATGTGTGTCTCTCTCTCTCTCTCTCTCTCTCTCTCCTCACACAGGACGTTTACCGCTGCCAAAGGATGACAATAACAGCGATGATGACGATGGGAGGAGGCTACAGCCGAAGGGGCAGCCCTCGCTAGGATCGTCACTCCTCCACCCCTCCGCCCCCCACCATTACACCGCCGTCCCTCCGCCCCCCCCGCAACATGGCCAACCACCTGGAGCTGATCCAGGAGCTGCAGCAGCTGGACAAAGTGCCCAGCCTGGAGCGGCTGCGGGCGGCCCAGAAGCGGCGCACGCAGCAGCTGAAGCGGTGGGCCGTGTACGAGAAGGAGATGCAGAGCAGGAAGCGGAAGGCCGACAAGAAGGGACGCAGCGCCGGCCAAGCGCAGCCCGCCGAGGCCAAGAGGCGCGTGTCGTTCGCCGCCAGCGTGGCTCTTCTGGAGGCGTCGGCCAGGAACGACCCGGATGAAGGTAGGAGGACGAGTTAGAAGACGGGGGGCGTAGAGATGTGGGGACATGTGCCCTTAACGTGTGACCAATGGACACACACACACACACACACACACACACACACACACACACACACACACACACACACACAGGTAACTGCCGTAGATGTAATCTCACCATAACGTGGCAACGCACTGTGCCGGGGTTTTGTTTAAAAGCTCTGGCGCAAAGCTCAGTGAGGCCACGTTTGAATGAATCACTCTAATTTCAGCCTCACCTCAATTCTTCAGCTGCATATCGAAATGCCGAGGTCAGGGAAACGGATTAGACCGCCCCCCCCGCCCGCCTTTTAACTGCCAGTGGAAGCCGCTGAATTTGTTCTGCTAGCGGACTGTTTTCTCATTCTGAAATAATAGAGTTGTCACACTGAGATGAAACTCTGCCAGTCTTTTTAATTAAATTTTTCCGGATCGTGCCCCCCTCCTCCTATTGTAGATAGTAATGGTCCCCCCCCCCAGTACAAACGGCCCCACGATGCTATAGCAGTGATAACGGTAAGCCAGCGGTGCAGGAATGATAACGGGATCCTTATCAATTTTGATACAACATATAATTTAACTTCGCTTTAACAGTAAAATTAGATTAGATTTTTTTTTCAAGTCATATTCTGCCTGAGGCCACGCTACTGTACATTCTGTTTATGCTAGCCGACGAGCAGACGCTGTGCACACGGGCCGTGAACACGTCAAGCGGTTCGCCTGGCATATATCCCCCTTTTTGGGGGGAATAAAGGCTGTTTCTTTGTTGCTATTTCTTGCTCAATCGGCTGCCGCCTCATTAGTGGCGGTGTTGGGTGAGAGATTTCGGAACGCTGCGCCGAGTTTTCTTCCCAGAAAGTCTGCTGAGCCAATTAGAACTTAAACCAGGATGTTGATGTTTGAAGAAACCACCTCCGAGGTGTCCAAGAACATGCAAACATACGTCATCATAAACACATTCCATGTGTTAAAAGTCACTGTTATGTGTTCTCACATGAGGCTTCTGCAAATTAAAGTTTTTTTTTTTTTTTTTTATTTTTTATTTTTTTTTTTTACAAATTGTGTACTTCGACTGGTATTAGACAAACTAAAACAGCAGGCTCGAAGAATCCTTAACACTGGACCTTTTACTGTAGATTTGCATTTGTTAGACATCGTGCAGTAAACTTGCTCTGCAGTTTTAGCAGTTGCAGCATTTTGCTGGCTGGGATTTTGTCAACACTCGTATATCTGAACAAACACTCGATGGACGTTCATGTTCCCCAGAGGCTGTGTTTTGGACCGAAATATTTAAACGAATACTGGGTGAATTGTCATGAACTCTGACATGGATCCCCCACAGAATGGGTTTTAATACCTTTTCTGATCTTTAGTTTTCCTCGAATCATACAAATGTGTTCGGAACCTGGAGGAACAATAACTAAAGAATCTCAGTCTGCTAATGTGATGGTCAACATGCAACACGGTACCCGCTATACTTTAGCATTAGCACGACTTCTTATGTGACATTTGTGTTTCAGTGCGTACCTAACATCATTTAGCTCCATTATCAATGCGGCCGTCAGTTGGAGATATTTGCCCCACAGTGCTGCTTAACGAGGGGGACCGTGACTGAGGCGGAGAGACGAAAAGCTACGGGACGTGTTTCTAGTGTCGCCCACGCGGCTCCAGTGGCAGCTGGCTCCTCCCGCTGGTCTCCGACTCTCATCCCCCCCCCCCCTCCCCTGGTCCCCTGGTCCCCTGGTCCCCGAACGCTCCATCAAGCATCGTGGCTGCACGCTGTTCAAAGCGCGCTGCTCGCAGGCTCCGGGCTTCCTCTCCACACAAACGTGTTGTTGGTCCTCTTGTGCGGCCGAGAGAGAAAGCAGAGAAGGAATTTGGCATCGAGGTTGATTTTTTTATAAATTACACACATTATTTTGACCCTTTTAATTTGCAAGAACTGCCACTAGCAAAGCCACTATGAGCGGGTCTGCAGGTTACAGATGGGCTTTAGGAGTAAAAACGAGCCAAACGTCTCCTCTTCTTCAAGCAAGAGAAAGGTCGATGGGGGGAAGATTGACTTTGACCCGAGGTCGACTCAGACGTAATAAGATGAGAGGTTGGATCGGCACGAATGACCCCTGGTCTCTCCCAGATTGGTCGAGATGTTTCCTTTTGATTCTCTCTCCTGCTTGGTTACGGTCAGAGCATCACTGCACCGACCGGAGGGCGTGTGTGTCTGTGTTTTATGGTCGCAATGCTCAGTTTTTCTCGCGCTTCGAAGGCCTCCGCTGTGTAAACGCTTGCGTCAGTGCGTGCTCTCGTTCGTGCAGGGTTGCGTTTCCTCTCTGAACTACGGCGTCTCTGTAATTATCACGTCGTTGCTCGAAGCTGCAGCGGACCCGGCCAGGCCCTGCGGAGGTGCAGTTACGCGGCACAGGAGCAGAGGACACAACGTGCGTACGCGGGCTGAAGCCGTGTTGTGGTGCTTTGAAGGCTGAGAGAACACGCAGGGTTTCGGTGAGCGAGGTCGTGTGCTGGCTGGAGACGCACCGAAGAGGCTTTTAGAAAAGGAGGAAACGGGGTTCGATGCAAAGGGATTCAACCTGATTCTGTGTCCATTTGTCTTCCCTCCGTTCTGAACCCTGCGCCCCTCCCCCCCCCGTCGCTGTGATGAGGGTTGATGGCTGTGAATTATTGTGGCGCGCCTCCATGTCTCGCTGTGGCTATTGAGACTGATAGATTTTCTTCTCTAGAGAATCACTATCCTGCAGAGAAGCAGCCATCAGGTTCAACAAGGACAGTCATCCCACACACACAGTGAGCTGACTGTTCCGCTTTAACACTGCTGTGCTAATTGAGGAATGTTACCGAAGGAGTCAAGTTCAATTCCAAGCTATTAGCTTAGCATGACACATGAGAGAACTATTTACAAAAACATTAATGTTAATTTTTATGGCAATTGGCATTGATTGAGCATTAATATCTAGATTGACTTGCGCGGCTGCTCTGTATTAAATCTGCTAGGCTCTAGCCTCTTTTCTATCTATTCGGACAATTTATTTTCTGTAGGATAAAGAGGAACCTATGAAATATCTGTATAGATGTCACTAATAAAGATGGAACACTTTTCAACCTGCAAGGGAAAAATACCAGACCTCCATGTTTACCCATTCAAAAAACAGTCGCACAAATGCAACCATTTTACTACAACAATATTGAACACAGCAACAGTTAAAACGAAATAACTATTTACATAAAGGGAAAATGTCATAGGGCCTGCGGGGGTCTATCCAGTGAGCGCTACAGCTCGTCATGCCACTGTGTGAAGCAGTTCTTGGTGGAGCTGAGGCAGAGGGGAACCTCACAAGCCCTGCAATAAAAGGTTGTTTTGACCCTTTTAATCCCAGCATTGGCACACCTTTGGCAAAACGTCCGTATCCTCCCTCCGGTCGGCATGCAGGAAACGCCGGGACAGGGGTGTTGGGGCGCTTCTGAGCTGGCGACAAATTGCTCCCAGAAGGCCTTGTGACTCAACGGCTGTTCATGTGCAGGGTCCTTCTTGGTTTTGAACATCTCCTTGTGGAGGTGGGAAGCGTTGACCACAGCGATGTCCTCACTCTCGACCAACTCCAGCATCCTTTTCCCCCGCTTGGTGGCTGAAGAAGTCTTCCCACAAGACAGTCTTCTCTAAGAACGTAAGAACGGGATAAATCATTTGTTTTGCATGAAAACAACAAACGTAAGTAAAAAATTGTGATTGAAAAGCGAAGTTGAGATTTCTGTGGCTCGTGTTTGTTTGGATTTATCCTGGGAAAGGTTTGGCTGAGGGATATGTAACACATATTGCCGTACTCTGTGTGTTATTGGCTTGCTTTTGGCTATCTCGGTTTTGTTGCTAGCATGAGGCTTCGATTGGTACTCGGTAAAATGTGAAGTTTTTTTGCGAGCGATATTTACAGATTATTTTTCGCATCTTTGTGCAATGCTCTAGTTATGTTTGGAGCACGTTCAACGCGTGCGTTTGATGTCATAGCCCAGACTCTGACGTTTCCAGTGATATCCAGCATTCATATATCCGTTTTGTTTTTAGTTAACACCATGTGTTTGTAGTGAAGAGTTGCTTGAGTGCCCCCCCCTCCCGCCTCCCCCCCGGGTGATACTCGAGCGCTAGAGGTTAATAATTTAAGCAATGCATTAGGTGAAGTAAATGTACCTAAACCGACTGACTGCAAGTGGGTGAAAGTAACAGGATGACAACAGCTTTTCAAAGTGTCCTTGAGTAAAACACCCAACCGCCTGCTGCTGCGGATGGATCGTACATACTGCAGGACTCGGCAGCTTCCTGCACCGCCTCTTATAGTAATGTTCCGATCCCTTTTTACAGCTTGTGTGCCGCTCTTCTAATTTTTCAGAATTATTACATTTTCCATCTTGATTGCGTGGAATTCACACATATTTCTGGTACTAAATAGCAAAGCCGTGTGAGCTAAGAGACGTGTGCTTGTCCGCTCGCGTGCTTCATTTTATTACTTTTTATGTTGCACCTCATTTGGGTATTTGATGATTTGGTGCAGCGTCTTTAATCAGGCATTTCATTTAGCAAGTTATAGTAAAAGCCTTTCATAACATGCATAAATTACTAACAACCAATTCACGGAATGAAGCAGATCAAGTATCAGCAGAAATAATGTATTAATCAGTCACATTTCTTATCAGCATTCTATTCATTCTTATTATGAGTTAAACCTAACTGTCTAAAATTATATTATTAAAAGTATGAAATGATAAGTCACCCGAAAAGCTGACTGTGCTTCTACTTTATAATAAAATAATTTAGGATTAAGGTATGAAGACTTTATTGTGTTAATAAAAAAATATATATATATATATTTATTATTGGTGCTTTAATGTCTCCCTGAACTCTCTCTGTGTTTATTACCCCTGAACTCTTTTCGTCGGCTCATGCTTACAAATTACCAGTTATTCTACACTTAAAATCATGAATATTTTCCATTTTTAGCCTTGTGGTTTACTCTTTGTTCTCTGCCTTTTGTTCTCAGATTTAAGAATAAAAGAAAAACTCCCGCAGCAATAAAGGAGGAAACACGATACGACACAGTTTGTCGGTTAAAATACATGTTGTTGTCATCAGGACCTTTTGTGTAAGTGACCTCTGACCTCTTTTCTTTTTGATTAAAGGTGGCTGAGAAACATACCGTCGCACCTACAAACCTAATATAATGGAAGTATATACATCTTGTTGGTAGTAAATTTAGCAAAACCACAGTGTGGAAATTGTCTTTCACAAAAATAAATCATGCATTTAATACTAAGTCTTTGGTAAAAATATAGTTAAGTGAAAGATGTATGGTTTTCATGTTGAAACAGGTACAGCTGGAGCATATTTTTAGGGTATTTTTTAATTCCTAAGGGCCATATAAAACCACATTAATACATCATACTCTCTATGTTGATTACATTTATTTGAATGATGGATTATGAGGCAATAAATATATATTTATTTTAATCGTCTGGACACACGCAGTGATGTGATCAAGCTCTGTTGTGCACGAGGTCTTTTAGAGAAGCTACATATTTATTCTGGATTTTAAGCACGAGATGTTTTCGCTCACTAATAACCAGCGATCTGTAAGAGGAGGTTGTTTACTCGCCCGCTCGGCTGAGCTGACGTGACCTCTGACATTTTGACAACTTATAGCGTGAGTCCGTCCTGTCGCTCCGTCGCATCTGTGTAGTGACTCGATGCACAACAACAATTTGCATGTAACATTTAACTGCCGCTGAAAAATCGGTTGATTATTAAGTTTTCATGATTGATTCCTCATACAAGTCATTCCTTTTAAAGAGCGGTACAAATAAAAGGGATTTTGGTAATGAAGCTCAGATGGGCACTAAGATGTGGCACTTAAATCTCAACTCAATAGATCCGCATTCACTGCTTTGAAGCTGCTGACCTTGTGTGACGCGCCGTGTCTCTTTCCGGGTGTTTTATTCGTTCAGTCGTGAGACTGAAGATGAGTGCCGCCGTTTTAAGCACCGCTGCGTCTTTTCCTGGTGACAAAATTAAGCCGCTTCACTCGGGGGAGGGGGGCTGAATCGTCGCATTTTGGCTCTTTCCTCTCATTGACTTGACATTCCAGAGCAGTTGATTGCTTAAGTGGGATTTGGTCCTCAAAACCCTCGAGCAGGGGCTTGAAGGACAATGACGGTGTTGAGAACTACGTGTAAAATGTGTCCTCTGTGGGCGAATCATTCGGCGATGAGGAGGAGGAGGACGGGTTTCTGCTGTAGTTGGAGCAGATTCACTGGTCTGTTTGGAGATTTTGGATTGTTTTGCTTCACAATCGAACATTCCTTGGCCGTGTAACTCGCACACAACAACAAAGGCTCATTTATTAAAGGCCAGCGCTTCGCTGCTTCATTGTGTTCTTTGGTGTCAGTACGGCGTTGTCTTCCCTTCAGGTTCATGTGGTTTCTTCTTTTTCCGGATTGCTCACTTAAAAGCCAGATTGTTATCGTTATTACTGTTGTTTTTTTTCCTCCTTCCCTTCTTCACATCAGTGAAATATCCTAGGAGAGCAGCGACTCTCAAGTTAACTCCCATTTCCATGGTAACCGAGGCTGATAGAGCGGGGGCCGTGGCCCTGAGCGACTCTGCTGCAAAGGCACAAAATGTGCATCATCATTGCTGCACGGGGATCCTATGTGGACGGATGTTTTTAATGTTTTATGTAGTTAAGTGTTGAAGAGAAAAATGGAATATATAATTCATAATATGTTAATATTTAGATTTCAGAAAATGATGGGAATTCAGGGTCGATAGAAACAAAAGAAATCCGCTCATCCATTTATGGAGTCTTTCTAAACCACCTCACATCTTCCAAGGGCCACTGCACCTGCCCCCAAACCGCCCCGACTCGTAGTGAACGAAAAGCCCCCCTATACCAGAGAGTAAATCTTAAAATAGGATTATGGATTATCCAGCAAGGATTAGACCTCGCCAAACCAGGGCAGCGCATTTCATGAACAGCAGTAAGATTGATGATGTTAAACCAGAGAAACACAGTGAGGGACCTTTTTTTAATTGTAGGTGATGCAACTGCAGAAAGACCTGTGGATTGAGAGGATGAGCGTGATGGAGTGAGAGGCCATTTTGACTAATTGGAAAACAACTGGCCTAGAGTTATTTTGAAAAGGACTAAGTTGACTAATTAAACCACTAGAGAAAATAAAAGCTTGTACATTACTTCTGTTATCTTTGAACTTTAGTAGCCAAACGCGTTTAGATTTGATGCAGTATTTAAACTCGGGGTCAGAAAGGAGATTAAATGCTAGACTGAGTTTTAATGAATCAACAATAATGACCGTGATCCAGCTATTTGCCATCTTTGCCATCCAAACATTTCTGAAATTTGCATTTGAAGGTTTAAAATGACCGACTATTGATGCAGCGTTGCACCTTTTTTTTTATGACGTGGCGGCACTCACAACGACCGTCAGGAGGACAGATCAGAATTAGCGCAGCAGAACCGGGCAGTGTGCATTTTTTGCATTCCATGCATTCTCCTCACTCAGTCGAAACCTCCTGCGACCACAATGCAGCTCGCCTGCAGACTCCAGCAGTCGAGCTGGGGATCCGGGGCGAGTAGCTGCTGCTGCTAACAGAGCTGCTTCAAAGCAGAGAAAGCCGCGTGAGCGACACGAGACGGGCCGATCACATTCCACACGTCTCCCTGCGTCTCCACAACATATGTTTTATTATTTTTTTTATTTTTTCTTTACACCTTTCTATGCAAGTCTTCGTGTTGGGTTTGAGCCATGTGTTCTGTTTGCTATTGAAACTGACCTCCCTCTGTCTCAGTTACTCCCCCGCTGGTCGTCTTACTTACTCTTTATCTCCCCCCCCCCCCACCCCCCCCCCGCACCCCCCCTCCTCGCTCACTCTAATCGGATTAAGCCGGCTATCTCAATGCCTTTTTGTTCGCATTCTGGGTGGAGCACTGTTGCTTAATCCAGAGTATTAGAGACAAACGACGCTGCCGCTTGTCTCCACACTTTGTGTTGCACTCGTTTTATTTATTTTACTTGACTTCAACATTCATTGTGAATTGTAAAAAAAATAAAAAATGTATTGATTATTTCAACAATCCTGTTTTGATATCAAATAACAAGCAGCCTGCAATAAGCAGTTGAAACTCGCCAATAGGAGCTATGTGGTATTCCAGTGAATCCAATGTATTCATTTAAATGTGTGATAAAGTGATCCTTTGTTTGTTTTTTTTAGGTATTTTTTATCCGGCCGTTTGTTTCTCTACCGGATGTGACTCGGCACTCGTGTGACTGATTATGAAGCCTGGGTTGGTTCCTGGTCTCAGCGCCTCGTAAACGTCTCCCGTCTTCATTTCTAGCGACGGGCAGGGTCAGTGTGAAGCGTTAGAGTTTAGCTCACCGCTGGAACCAAAGTGCATCCTCGTACAGCTGTAAGCTTTTGTTCAATCACATTGGTTTCAACTGCTACACATGGTTAGTGGATAAAACATACATTTACATTGGATTACACAAATACAGCCAAAGTCATTTTAGATGTGTTAGAAACCGGCATGATGCCATTTTCCAATCGGTTGCTTCTTTGTTACAGTGACCGTTTGGACCTCCTTTTGGACGAAACATTAACAACACTTATTTCACACAAAAAAAATCAAAACGGCATCCATTTAATCAAAACGCTCCTGCACCACGGCCACTATCTTTGGTTTATTACGATCAAAGAAGAGCTCAGTTAGTGAAGTTTGGGGCTATTTGTGTAAGCGCCGAGCCTATTGGAGCACGTTGTGTTTTCTTACTTCCTGATTGATTGGTTAATTTGCTCGCGGTGACCCGGAGAAAAACTTGCATCCCAACACTCGGTGCGTCGTGTCTCCCTGTTGCCTCTCGCGCTGCAGCCCTCCATCTACATCTGCTTTAAAGCAGTCCCACATACAATTAAAATCCCTTTTAATAGCTCCACTATGTGAAGGATAATTATAACACACAGTGGCGCGCTAATTATATCAATGATCTTCTCTCCCGACGTCCCAGTAAAACCAATGTCATTTAGGTGCCGAGTGGCCCACTTTCCGCTCCGCCGACGGGAAAGCGAAGGAATGCTGCCTCGCCGGCAGATTGTTTGCAACACAATTCCACACGGTCTCATGTGTTTTGGGCCATTCGACTGTTCAAAAAAAAAAAAAAACTGCTAATTCAACTGCTGTACGCAGCGTTATTCATTCATATTCGAGCCAGACTACTTAAATTGCTAAAAGGTGACCTCGAAAGAGATTGCCAGTACTTGTCTTTGTAAGATTGGATATTTCTTTTCCTTCGTCAATGATGCCACGAATGCAGCACGAAAAGCTTCGTCCTCTTGAGAAACGTGAAAAGAAATCATTTTCAAATCTCAGTTCATCTTTTTAACACGACAAACTCGCTCGAAGGACCCGAGTCCAGGGATTCACTTTGACCCATTTTGCAATGTTTTATAGAAACACTGAGCGAGCTGGAATACAAAACACCGGTGACATTGTAGGTAAATCACATAAGCTTGTTCATAGAAGTACGACCAGCTAACCTGTGAGTTTTAAGGGATTCTTTGGCAGCTTTTGCTGCCGTGCAACAAATATTTGTCTCTTTGGTGCAGCGAATGAGAAGCATAAATTCTCCTCCTCTGCGTGTGATCTCATTCTGCATCGGGGACCACCGGCTACGAGAGACAAGCCTACAGGAGGATCCGTGTGACTCAGCAGCATCCCGGGGATAAACTCCCCTCCCCCCCCCCCCCCCCCCCACCTCCTCCCCCATCCTCCCCACCTCCTCCCCCATCCTCCCATCCCCGACGTCAAGATGACACACGCCTCAGCATTAACTGCAATGTACATCAGCTTTGAAAGCTTTCAGAGACGCATGCTGATGCTGCGCGCTGGTATGAAGGTGTGATTATTGTGGCGCGAGGCTCCCGCATCAATTATCTGGAACGGGAATAAGTACGCTCATTGAAATGAATCCCGAAATGAACTCTGATAGATTCTCATCGACGTAGCTGCAGACCCACGGTTATGATACTCAATTTCCCATCTTGAGCTGATATGATTTACGATAACTACGGTTAAGCGGCCTGATGGATGACGGCAGAAAACGGCTTTTTTTTTAAAGGCCATTCATATAACAATTCAATCTCTGAAGTTCCCAGAATGGTTCAACTCCGTTCATTTTACTCGACTTCCCGAAGGCGTTTTTAGGACTGAGATCACCCGAATGATCCGACCCATCAGTTCCAATGAAACATGCACACGCGCCGCTACAGACGGACAAATGTTAAACAAATGGCTCTGTTTGATTTCGGCGCCATGGACACCGATCAGAGGCTCACGGGGGTTCTGTGGGGGCTCTCTGTCTGGTTGCAGAACATCGGGGTATTGATTGATTGATGGAATCATCTGGTTCTTAGAACATCGTGGAACGACTCCCCCGTTGAAGGGAATGTTCAACAAGTGTCCAGTAAAAGTGAGAGATCTCCACGGTAACCAGGAGCACCGTGTACTTTCACAATGATGCTGAAGGAAGCGTCGCTCCGGTAAATGGAAAATAAAACGATGACAAACCTTTTTTTCGTTGAAAAATGCAGCGCCTTTGAAAGGTAAATTGGCTCCTCTCACTTTTTGCATCAACAAAGCCTCCCGAAAAATTCAATTTCAGTGTTTTTTTTCCCCCCGTGGCCTGATTTGACCCCCGACGCATCGACTGTTTTTTTGTTTTTTTTTACAGATGCCTAAAAGGACTCAAACAGTCCTATTATTCACACTGGATCACTTCTCTGGCTATATTAAAAGAACCAAATAACAGTGACCTCTGAAGATGCGTCAGCCCCTTTGCTGCAGTAAAGAGGCTTTACGGTTCCATTAAGAGCATACAGCTGTAGAAACTGCAGCGTAGAAGGTAGAAAGGCATCAGGATTCATGACCTGTACGCACCCGGCTGCACTGTCGTGTATAACTTCTTATCAATAATCAGAGTTCAGGAAGCGTAGGACCTAAATAACGTCTCTTCAGTCAAAGTTAATTCACTTGGGATTTGTTTCCATCTCCGACACACACACACACACACACAGATTATTGTCTAGGTACAGTGAGATAACAGGAAGGAAGGGTGCGTCTCTTTTCATGCGCTGTTTGTTGATACATCTTTTTATCTTTTAGGAAGCATCTCGTCCAAATCAATCTCCTCCCTCGATGGGAATTTAGGGGGCCGGGCCCAGGAAGCCGTGCATGTGATCTCTGCAGCCTTGTGTCGCTCCCTCTTTGTGGCAGTAGATAATCACCATGGCGACACCTCCAATGTTACTGTCCTTTTTTAAAGATGTTTCTTTTTGTGTTGTTTTGTGCGTGCGTTTGCTACAGACGGATCAGAATCACGTTCACGGTTTGTGTCGCCAGCTCTAAATCTGTTTGCCTTTTTTTTTCTGCCTCTCTTTGTACCAGTGTATCCGTCTGTGTGATGCACTTCCCTGTCAGGGTTTGGATGATAATATTCCAATATTCCCTGTGATCCCCCCCCTCCCTTTTAGCATGAAACTCGTACGCCACGTGTGAGATAAAAGGTAAAGAACGCTCATTTTTCAGAGTCTATGTGCCGCTGATGAGACGCGCAGGATGAAAAGTAATATAATCTGTGCATGACATTGGACTTTTGAAGTAACTGAATCACCTGTGAAAATCCATTAATTCATCCACTGACTGAACACTAGAAAATTGAGCAAATTCTGTTTGTTTAAAATATCAACAACTGGATTGAATGACGTGAAATGGTGTGTGTCTCATTGGATGAATCCTACGGACCTTTCATAATTCCCCCCCCTGAAATGCAATGCCACAATTATCCTGTTCGCGTTAACACACATGCGATACACAATGTTATCCAGAAAATCATCAAAATAGGCTTAAACCCTTAAATTCCCCCTAAAAGATACTTCACAATATCAAGTGGATTCTGGAAAACATTTTAGTGACAAAAAACAATATTTAACAAAGTAACCACCGTTCACAAGATTTCCACTCAAAAATGCAAGACGAGTAAATAAAAGAAACAAAACAATCTTGTGCGAGTCGGTTCTCTCTGACATGGTAATTCCTGTAGAAGAAAAAAAAAATACAGACTGACTCGACACAATCTGAAATATGCAGAAAAAAGAGAAATATTCATGAATGTTTAAACTGGCTGCCCCTCTCCTGCAGCGGTTTAAAATGTCTCACTCTCAATCAGGTCTCTCTCGCCTCCACAAACATCACAACTCAAATCCATTTCGACCAACGCTCGGTCGCAGAGGGGAAAGCAATCCAGTCCCCGACGCACATTATCATGCAACATATCGGGCTGTGCGGCGGTGAGGCTGCCGCATGCATGCTCGTCTGGTAAATCTCTCTCTCTCTCTCTCTCTCTCCCTAGTTTCTGGCGCATGTTGTTATCTTTTTAATTGTGTCATTTCCAGGCTGAAGAGTCGGAGGAGCTACGTGACTTCTTCCCCCGGCAGACGCCATTAGACACACAGCTGCCCCCTTCCGATTACTCAGAGTGACAACGAGGAGTCTGTAGAATATAAACTATTTGTGACTACTTGTGCATTTGGTGGGGAGGGTAAGGGAGGGAGGGGGGTCGGTTTGTGTACTTACTTTCTGTCGCTTTAGAAAACCGCCTATAAGTCATAACCGACATAAGACAGCAACCATTATTTCCATTTTATTGTTCCTTTTTATCCGGCTAAAATAAATGTTCTTTCAACTCTTCATTCTTTTTCATCACTACGACCCCGTTAAGTGAAAGAATGACAAAGCCTGACGGATCAGCTGTACCCTTAAAGGTAGAGATTCTGAATCAAAACTAGTATAATCTTGATGAATCAGAAAGTAGACAAAGATTGTAATTAGATCGAAGTACCGAGATATGTCAATGTAATAGTTCAGTTTACGCTCCGTGACCTTGGATCCAATTCTCTCACTTTAATCCCCCCCCCCCGAACCCCCCTCCCTTATGCTCACATCCCACAGGAGTGAATGAACATGTCCGCCGTCCTTGGACATAAAGGTTCAGCTCAGAGATTTCGCTCTCCGCTGCTGAGCTCCTGCGCCCGCGGCTGTGACATTACAAACATCCGAGTTTGATGTTGACGGCGTTTTTTACATCAGAAGCCCAATTTGAGGTCTTGACAGCTGCAGGATGCAGGAAGTGGGATAATGGAGTTCGACTGGCGACGGCTGCACTTCCATCCCTCCGATCCGTCTGCTTTACCGCTGGAAAAGGCTCTCCTCCCTCTGCCGCGTTTGGGGGATTGCGCAATGTGTTTCCATAACGACCGGCTGCCATTAGCGTCAAACGGCACCGTGGCGTCCAACTCTCTGGGGGGGGGGACTCGTGCAACACGCAGCCAGCGCGCATTAACATTGACCCGCTCAATGGTGGATCTTCATTCACAGACGTCTTGTTGTCGTCGCCTCAATTTACCGGGTGGAGCAAAGTAAAGAACCTCCCAAAGTACCTGCTCGTCTGCCACCTACGTTCTCATATGGAAAGGTGCATTATTTATTTTTATGTTGTGGATGTAGAGAAAGCAAAAAAGCTCTTTAGATTGGCGTGTGAGGAATAGAGCGTGTAGTGCAATGCTGTATGTGATGGTGTGATTTATCGTATTGTGTTATTGTGGGTTTCGGCGCTCGGTACTTCCTCTAAAAGCAGCCTGTGTCGATGCACGGCACTAAAAGCTGCTTTTCGCCAGGCAGCAGGGCTTCAGACAAAGGTTGTTTTCATTAACTGTTATGCTGCCTTTTGATATTCTTGATTCATTCAGTCAGTCATTTGGTTCAGCAAATGGTGAGAACATGGTGAAAATGGCTTATCGCCGTAGTGCAGGAAGCCAAGATGACAGCTTTAATGACCTCTTAAAATCTTGTTTTTGTGTCGTCAAACAAAATACCTTTTTAACACACCGTATACTTGAATGTCTGTACGGCGTGTGTAGCCCCTTGGTGTTTTTTTTTCTCGAACATGTGGTGTCTTTTCTTCACATTCATGGGACTGTCCGAGGGACAGATGTGATAAATATCAGTGTCAGTGTTTTTTTGTTTTTTTGTTGCCATAAACCGGGGAGAACTTTTGGCGATGAGAGGAGCCCTGTGGGCCGCCGCCGCTTCCTGCTCATGCCAGCAGGTTTATCTAGCAGTCCGCCAGCTGTCACCGTGATAGCTGATCATTTTTTTTTTAAATAGATTTGGGTCTGGGCCGGGAGCTTATGTGTTGGGGCTGGCTGGGACGGTGTGATCCCAAGCGTCATTACATCACCCATATTTCCAAGGTCAGTTGGGTAACATCCGGGCATGACAGACATGCAGCCCCTGCAGGGATGCACCTGTATGAGTGATAGGTGACGTCATAGGGTAACAAAAGGTGCACCTGCAGTCTGTCTGAGCCGTCCGGTGTCAGATTCTGTCAGAAACATTGGGTTTCAACTGAACGGCCGACTTGCCTCTCGTGCAGAGCAGAGTTGAATCATGTCGTAATGGAGCATGCATCCGTTGTTTCATAGCTCCACCATCACTTATGTGTGTTCTCTGGGTCTCTTCCACCAGTGCGCTACCTGCTGAAGAACAACGTGAGTCCGGACCTCTGCAACGAAGACGGCCTCACCGCTCTGCATCAGGTAAACGACGTCCGGCCGCCTGTCTGAACCCCAACGCGCTCCAACTGTCTTCACACAGGATTATGCACAGCGCCTCTGTGGCTCTGCACTGTCAAATGGGAAAAAAGATCACCTTTAAAGATGAAGCAAATGATTGTTATCTGATGAATCAGAAAAGCATATTGAAAGAAACGGCAAAAATGAAAGCAAACTTTTGTTTAGTGCTTTAAATGATGTGCTGTGATTCAGGATCTATTCATGGTCATATAGTGACTAGAGCATTTGCTTCCTGAGGGTAAAAGTAATACAGTTTGTCTGTTATGATGCCTCGTGTGTGTGATGCATCCTCTGAAATTTCCCTTTTTTTTAAGACAATTTCATTATAACTTCCTCAGGCAGTTAACATGGACTTAAGATGTTTATGCAAAAACATTCTGCACCAAATAGTCTTCTATTGGACACTCTGATCTCCTCAATTTCACATAACAAACTTTGAGCTATTCTATAGTTTATTTAGTTCAAATATTCCCTGTCTCTTTGTTTTGTCCCTGCGGAGCAGCACTGCGTCTGCTCTTTTTTTTTTTAATGTATTAATCAGAGTTAAACTTTACCATCTCAGTTTAGCAGACATATAATTAAATCATTTCCTGCTGTGATTAGTTTGCAGTAGTATGAATTAAAACCCTCATGCAGAATAGTGCTGATTCATTTAGACACTGAAAGAAAGTCTTTTTAATGGTGAGGAAATGAGTTCCGCTTCGGGTAAATGGGTCCGTTTGGATGCAGAGAATTCATACAAGAGAACAGGCTCTTTCTCTGTTGGTGATTAGAGCCACTTTTATGGACAATAATCAAAGCTAATCCAAACCAATGCTTCAATTCACTCAAAACCGCTCGTTCGTCTGTGTAAATAATGAATCATTATATGTCTCATTTAATCACAAATCAGTCCCTTTTATCTGAAAGTTTCCCTTCATTCCTCTGACTTGAAGACATTTCCCGGCGAGACGAGTGTTTTATATACTGAATCGTGAAAACATAAAATCCTGGTTTCACAAAGCTATTCTTTGGCTTCAGACTCGTATTTCATTGAGTTGTCGTGTTTTAAAGGTTAGCTAACGGTGAAAAGCTCATAATGAAGTCTTCAAGTGGTTGCTACACACTTTACTGTGGACAGTAGGAGTTATGTGGCTGGTGTGTAATCCAAGAACCCTCGTTTGAGATCATCCAATTCCAGAGTCGGCGGATAATAATCCTACAAATTTGAATAAATTTGTTTTGCCCCCGGCCCGCCGTTTTTTTCCTCTCCCCTCTCGGCATTTGCTCCCCTCTGACCTTTTTCGTGTCCTAATTCTCTGGCTCCTGCTGGGAGGCGGTGAAATGAACAAGGGGAAGGAGAAAATTGAAGTCCATCCGTCACCACCGGTGTGGCTGGTGCTTTTTAAACGCTGCGGGGCCTTCGTCCGCCAAAAGGTCAGATTGCCCTTCGTGCTTTTGAACGTGTGTGTCTGCCCCGATAATCTATTGCAGCGCTCCGGCCGCCACACTGTCTTCAAGATGAGGCCTTTCTTTTTTTTTTTTTACTCTCGGCAAATACAGCCAACTTGCATGCAGGCGAGACACGAGAGCGACAGAAACACATTGGGGAATTCCTCCATGTGTACACACACACACACAGGACGTATGGCAGAGGGTGAGATAAATGAGATGTCATACCGATCTAACGCCGCTCTCCCCTCGCTGATGGGAAACATGAATCCGAGCCTTTCAGGGGAACTGGATGTGGCAGATCACACACACACACACACTGACGCATCTAGTGTATAGACACTTCAATATTTATCAAGCCATCCCTTGGGTTCAGTTCTGGCAGAAAATGTGTCATTTTTCTGCGGTTTGCCGGCTGAATCTTGTGTGATGCTGTGAATCGTTGTGTGATACTTTGATTGATCGAGTCGTGGCCTTTGCGGCCCCGTGGCGGCAAAAGACGGTCGACCCAACACTCTTCTTCTCTTCCTTCACTGAAAATGGACGGCTTGTATTTATTTGTACAAATGATTTAAGTCAAATCATCTTTTCATATCAAAGCAGCAGATCCAGACTTCGCTGGCGAGGCGACGGCAGCAAGGAAAAGGAAAAACATCTTTAAAGGGTAGAAACCCGAGGCGGCCTGAGGGACTTGACAGTGAAGACAGGTGGGGGCGGGAGGGGGGGCCTATAGAGACACACAGCAGCTGCATAATTACCAGCTATTATTATTATAGGACGGATAGAAGGATGATGGTAATAACAATAGCTTACAAGTAGCAGTTAAAGTGGAAGCGGCTGGTCTCATAGCTCCAATACGGCGGAAAGTAAATCACGGCTCTCTGAAAGTGCGAGCAGGAATGGAGGAGAAGGATGGACAGACATCAGCGCGGCAAAATGTGCAATTAAAAAATGTGCATGGGCACGGGCCCAGAGGCTTTTGACTCGTGAAGTTGTGAGACCGCGTTCCTTTGTGGTCCCAGACTTTTCATCAGTTAATTCATCTCTTCGTCACGTCGCACTTTTGAGGACCTTCAACTAAGTCCGGCAGCCTTTCAGCACCGTTTCCTCAGTCCCAGATTCACTTTAATAACCCTCAGTGTAGTTTTTTCCTGGACTTTGGCATTATAGTTGTGTCCCACAGGATCGTAGGTGAAGGAGAGTGGACGAAAAGGTCGGACACCGTCACGCAACTGTGGTTTAAGCCCCAAAATCGTCCACTCCACCTGCTTGTCAGAGCCCGGATTCCAATTTTTCATTCCATTTCCATTTTAGGCTTCATTCTCGACACTTCTCGGGCACGGTCCCCCTTCCCTCCTCTCGATTTGCGCGTCCATTGTGAAGGTGTTTCGTCCTTTTAAGCCCTTTGTAGTCGCCACCACCTGGTCGGGCTCATTCAGCCGCTCAGTTCCTTCCCTCTCAGCTCTGAAATCGACGGCCCTCGTGGCGACGGCCTTTAACCCCAAAGATGTCGTTGGTCTGGTGATAGGTATTTCTGTTACCCTACGTAGGCGTAATTCTGTTACCTTAAAGAGGCGAGAACAAACCACAGACAAGTCGTGTAAATTTCACTTTGCAAAGGGGAGCCCTGCCACACATGCAGTGTCAGCTTTCCAACGAACATTCCCTTACACCAGCCTTTTATCCAATCTTCTCACATAGACAAGAACAGGGTGGAACATACGAGGGCGGGGCTTCACATAATCTCCAGCCAGGTGACAAGGTCATGTGTCCTACAATGCAATCATTTACTGTGAGTCACTCAGGAAACCGGTGACTTGTCCACGAGGACATTCTATCTAAACAGAGGGATCCACAGATACCTTGATTGATCCGTATCCTGTTTCCCATCTGTTAGATTAGTGATTAACAAGGCGGTGTTAAGGAAGGATCAAAGGTTGCTTCTTCAACATTTGGGGTTGTTCCTGTTGCTATGTAAGGGAATTCCTGACCTGTAACCACTCGCCAGCTGCACGTGATAGATTAATACAAGCCACACTGCCGTGCTGGTGGGGAAACGCACCTTCAACGAAAGGCCGATCACTTCCTCTGTGTGCCTCATCGTCCCGTTGGCGGGAGGAGGAGATGCTCGTAGGCTTTCTGTATCTGAAGGCCGTGTGTTGGGGGCTAGTCGGAGGTTGAGAGATTAGCCCAGTGGCCGGCCGCCGTGTAGGCCCGAAGCCTCTTGACGACATCTGCCGCTGACGCCGACATCTGACGCCGGCTAATCCGTCAGCGCGGACAGGATGTCCGTCACGTGCTTTTTATGTCGCTTCAGTCTCGCTCTGCTAAATGCCTAAGATACCCTGAAACACACGCTTTCAATGTGTCGAGTCTGGTGCTCTTTTGATGCTCGTCACACCAGAATAGTTGACACAAATAAACCAGTAGCACTTCTGCTTTTGGGAGCTTCAGAGGAAGATCTTACTGGGGAAATTGATGCTGACGCTGATGTAAAAGATGTGCAGAAAGATTCAGAAAAGATCAACTTGCAACTGGAGTCTTTAGGTCTTTTTTTTACACCCATAATCTCTTGACAGCCTCAAAAAAGATTAGTACGGGTCTGTCTTTGTTTCACTGCGTGTAACAGTAACTCAAAAGGAGAGGACACAAACACTCAGAAAATTGACTCAGTATCGTTTAGTATATTACATTATAGTATATTGATGTCAGTTTTGAATAAACATCAGCTTTCCTGCTTGGTTATTATTATTTTGCCCCATCTTCTTTCAAACTTCACTTATTATTCATTTAAGTTTTCATCAAGCTTTCTCAATCTGATCACTAAAAATGTTATTGCATAGAAACATAACATCTGCGTCCTTCTTCCTCCCGCCTGCCTGCCAGTCTCGTTGGGTTTGGCTCCGCCAGTGAAGCAGCTGTTTACGAGCTCCGGAGCTCTTTTAATATTTCAGACATTGGCAGTTATTTAGTGGTACGTAACAATGCCCAGATGCATTTCCTGTTGTTTCCCTCTATTGACACAGCTCTTGAGAGTAAAACGAAATGAGGTTGTAAAAATGTGATGAAGTGACAATATTTTTTTAACCCCTCCACTCACCCCCCAAAAAACCTCACCGTCACAGGATGTGCTTATCAACCAGTACAGTTTCCAGTCACTCAGCCTTTCAGTTTCCCCCCAAATCTACTTCACCTCTTATTTGCCTTCCTGCTATCTGCCGCCTGCATCTGAGAAGTCATTTCATTTCCTCTCCTGTGTTGTGTGTTCGTTTCTATACCCTCTCACACACACACACACACACACACACACACACACACACACACTCATTTTCTCCTGCATTCACTGTCGTCTCTTTATTGGGGTTTGAGCACTTGGGTTAAGATTTGTGTTTTCAGACGACAGCCACGGGCAGAGATTGAGCACTTGTGGCTGAGAAGATAGACGGATGCACGCAGCAACCGAACATCAGATCCTCCCCACGGTCACAGCTTCTGTTTTGGATCACAGCAAAACACTGCACGCTCATTAGCACGAGGCCGTTTGCCCGGTAAACATCCGCGGTGCGCTGCTCTGTTCTGTTGAGCGGGAGACGGACGCGTGTTGTCATTCGGATGCTGGAGGGGAAGACTGCTGTTGATTTCGTTTTCCCCCAAACGGACCTTTTGTGTGTCTTCCACTCAGCTTCCTCTTCTCCACCCCCTCTCCCCCGCCCCTCCCCCGGTTTCTCTCCTATCTATGTTTGCATGTCTGCACCCACTTTAGCTGTCTCACTGGCCTCTAGAGATGCCACTCGCTTCCTCCTCTATGTAAATCCTCAAAAAGAGGAAAGTGTTCACGCACCTCCGCTTCTCAAGGTTTCCATGGCGAGCGTGTGCAGTGGGGAGGGGGCGAGGGGGGGGGGGGGGGGCACATTCAAAGACGTAGTGCGAGAAGGAAAAGGGTACTATTACTTTATCACAACGCTAAGACACGATAGGAATACACGCATGCACCATGTTTTACAATTTGTACCCCATGAGAATCAGTGTTTGCAGGAATAGAACCATTTGGTGGGTGGCTTGAGATGGATGCATTTATTCGGTTCTTTTCCTCTGCTTACCAACCGTCCAGCCCCGTTTTCCTCACTTTGTCAGTGCGCAGAATCATAACGGCATTGATAACAGCAGTCAGCGGATTCAAGCGTTTGATCCCGACAGAGGAATCATTTTCACTTCAAAGCTCAGAGTCGAGAACTGACGACACCCTGGTGGCTTCACTCCAAAGGGGAACCTGCTCTTGCGAAAGAAGCAAACAAAACAAACAAACATGCAGCGGTCTTTCTGGAAACGAAAAAGTGATTTGTTCTTTGATATTCTATACATGCACTGGAGGGAGCAGGGTCCAACGCAACGTAATTCAAACACACAACTTCAGCAGCACGGTGGGATCCTCCTCGGCACCTGCTGAAATGTCACTTTTCCAAAACGGAACCCTGACACCCGCCGAGACACTTGCTCCAATCAGCCGCTGTTTGGAGAGTGGTTTACACAGAAAGGTTCTCTTCCCACCCTACCCCTATAATCACACAGGAGTCTAGCAGGGAGAATTCTTCCCGTCTCCGTGTGCGTCTTTGTCTCTGTGGCTCGGCGGGAGCTTCGGTCACCGATCCAGGGAACAGCCCCCACCCAGCGGCTGAGATGTCGGAGTCACTGTGTTCACGTTTGCTTTAATGTCTTCTGAGTTTTGCACTCGATGAGGGAGGTTTACAGGGATTAGGTTGGACTTGACGTAATGGAGATTTGTGCTCTTTGCGACCAATGAGTCTCTTTCGATTCCGTTTTCCGACGCGCCTCACTCACTGTGAGAATGATGTATAATAACATGCATTTGAATTTCCCCCAAACATGAGGAAATGGTGGATGCCCATCGCCTGAGTTTTGTTATTCCTTAATAATTCTGTTTAAAAAAAAAAAGATCTGAACCTTTTCATTTCTGTCCTGCATTGTTAACTTAAAATCACTCTATCAATATCTTTCTTCCGTTTCCCCGAGTCTTCTGATATCTAACTCAATCTGAGTTATTACACCAGCGGCAACAACAACATGATCTCATTTCTCCCCAGTGTTGTATAGATAACTATGAGGAGATGGTGAAGATCCTGCTGGGCCGAGGGGCCAGCGTCAACGCGCAGGACAACGAGCTGTGGACGCCGCTGCACGCCGCCGCTACCTGTGGCCACGCGGGACTGGTCAAGATACTCATTGCACAGTAAGACGCGCAGACGTGCTACACCGCATGCTTCCTGCAGCGGTTCATCAGAGAAATAAGACCTTTCTTGACATTAAATTATGGTGGTTATCGGCATTTCTACGTCTGACGCACAACAGTTTTCAATTAAAATCTGCTGAGACGTTCATTTAGTCAGCAGACTTGTTCAAAATGTGATGTCATCACATCTCCACAGTCAATAAACGGTCCTATTCAACGATCTATACGGCATGCAATGACTAACAGAGTCGTTATTAGCAGTCTTTGTTATGTAAATGTGTTTCTTAATTATGCTGATCCAGGTTTTCAAGTGACAAACAATTGATTTCTTTCTCTCTAACACATTCACATCCAAATATATGCAATGTGTTCTATATGAAAGTTCCTTTTGAGTGGGTCCTCTGATGTAACGGCATGTAGACACTGAAGGAGACACGCACAGGTGTTTGCAGTATGTGAAGCTACTCATATTGTTTCTGCCTGTATGCAATAACTATGAACACACACACACACACACAGACACACACACACTACCACCATCTGTTGACGTGCAGGACTCTTCGACCCACTCATTATATCCCTCGGCCTCATTATCCACAGTGAAATTACTGATTAAAACACGCTGAATGACGCCGGCCAACTCGTTCGGGAGTGAAAGAATTTAATTAGCATCATCAATTAGAAAATCTCCAAATGAGATTTATTGAGCCGAGACTTAAAGTTATGAATCATCTTTACTTTTTTCTTTTGCAGGTTTTTTCAGTTTCCCAAATGGTCAGAGTGTAAAAATACAGACTTTAGAAGCATCGCTGACAACTATCTGAAAAACTTTATTCAGCTGTAATCTAGTCCATAATTAGCTTGTCAATATTCTCCATCTGCTCGTCACCAACAGCGGTGCAGATCTGCTGGCGGTCAACTCCGACGGGAACATGCCGTACGACCTGTGCGAAGACGACCCGACGCTGGACATCATCGAGACGGCGATGGCCAACAAAGGTAGAGCTTCCACATTCAGCGCCGCAGCTCCGCGCTCACAATATTTAAGCCGCAGATCTCCAGGGAGATGAAGAAATATTTATTTGCCGCTTTCCCGTGCAAGATAGGAAACTGTTTTTTGGGGGGAATTTGGAATTTGTCAGGAGCGGATCGCCCGAGGTCGACGGCAGCGACTCCGTGGCCCCTCAGAAAGCGCTTAGTGTCCCGCGGAGACTCCAGATTGACTCTCCGAGGGGGGGGAACCGGCGAGATATTCGCAGTTCCATCCCGCCGGGATGCAGATTGGGAAGCTGAATATTCACGCTGCAGCTCTGTAAACACACACAGTCGGCACAGTTTGACCGCGCGAGGTGAGCGAGGAGGGCGCACGAGAGGAGTCGGGCGGTTTTCATTTACGCTGCAGTTGAATCCCACTCAACCTTCCTAACATAAGCTCCTGTCAGCGTTTTGTTTTTGTTATCTTCAGGCTTCGGGCCTGGAGCAGCTCTGCGGTGTGAAGTGTGTCACAACTGTGTGTGTGTTGCTCTGACTTTGGGGCCACACTAACGCTCCCCCTTTACGCCTCTGTTGGAGACATTTTTTCCACCACAGAAACTAGTCCCCGACATTAACCGGATGGTCTTCCTCCGCTCCACTAACCTCAGTAACTCTTTCATCAGTCTCTCTCGTGTGTTTTTTTCCGGGGGGGGGTTTCTCGCTTGCTGTCAACTTAGCGTGTTTTTAAATGCCAGCGAGTGAGTGGCGAAGACTGAAAGGTTACATTCCTTCCATCAAGGCATGAAAGTAAATCCCAAATGCTTCAGCGGACGCTGCAGAGCAGTAAACAGGCACAGAGGGGGTAGGGGGGGGGGGGGGGCTGCCGGAGGGGCATCGCGGTTGCTCACTCGTTTCTCCTTAGACAATTAAAGGTCTAAAAAAAAAGCCTTGTTATGGTAATTGCTGCATCGTAAACAAGTGCAGGGTTAATGCTGGACGGTTCTGGAGGTGGGGCCGGGGGGGTGGGAACACGCAGAGCGGGCGAACGTCCGGCGGGCGTCGCTCTCGCTGATAGCGGCTCAGTAGGTGAGCAGAACAATTAGCGAGCCGAGCAAAGGGAGCGCGCCGATGCTAATTGCTCCCGTAACATTATTAGCACCGTATTGCCGGGGGCGCCGCCGCTGTGTGACACACACACACACACGGACACACAGCTGTGCAGTGGTTTTGTTAGTATTTGTCATTGAAGGACACGGTTATGCTCGTTTAGTTTAGCTCGGAGGGAAAAAAAAGTCTTATTCCACATGTTCTGGGCCCTGGGAGCCGCATTTTGTTTTTCTTACACGATAACGTATTGTCGGTCTTCTGACTGTATTCTGACAAGGAGGAATGTTTGTTGTATTACACATTTTTCGGGGGCATTGTTGAGCCGAAGGGCAGCCGCATCAAAAGATGTTTGACGCCAAAGAGACGGATGCTCGCTGACAGAAAACACCGGAAAAAAAACCTTCCCCACTAGCTGGAGGGATGCATATCATTGAAGTTGACAAAGGGGACCGTTGTCCTGATTCCTGCTCCTTTAAACGCCCTCGGGCTGCGATTCTTCTTATGAATTCACAGAGAAAAACAATTTCCCCACTGGTATGTCAGTTTTTTTTTTTTGTTTTTTTTTACCATGGCTGAAAACATGAGTGGGACACAACGAAACAGGAGGTTTTTATTGAAACGATGTCTGCCGAGTGGATAGATTGGCGTTCGGCCTCCCTCCCTCATGTCCAATCCTTAAACTCTGAGGCACAGGAAAGGTCGCAGGGCCGAAACACTAGCGACATCATGTCGGGAGAAAAACCAGGCATCCTCTTTAAACGACTAATCCCTGTGAATATTCAAACATCTTTTATCTTCGATGTCATGACGCTTGATTCATTGTGATTTTTAAGTAATTCACGCATTCAGTCCCAAGCTGAGAATACGAGGGTCACGGTTCTGACTGGCTGGCTGTTTTTCATTACACATTTCTTTAATATGTGTTCGGTGCATCACTGCTGAGCCGCGGGGGAGGAAGTCGGGTCGAGTCCGCCTCAGTGTGGAGTCGTACCTGCAGTGGCAGCGAGGCAATGAGTTAGAGGAGGAATTTAGAGGCGCTGTGACGGACAGATTCACCTGAGCTTCGACTGGGCCCAACAGCCATTCAACTCTGTGGCCGCAGTGAAAGACGAATAACCTTCACAGTGAAAGGATTTCTATCTGCACGGATGGCAACGTTGTGATCACCGATGTGGTTTGTGTGGATTTGATTGACAGGCATCACCCAGGAGATGATCAACGAAACGCGAGCATCGACCGAGATGAGGATGATAGGGGACGTGCAGGACCTGCTGAGGCAGGGAGACGAGGTGAACCAGCAGGACTCGCAGGGAGCCACGCTGGTGAGACTCGCTGTTAATGTGACGCATGGTTACTAGGATCACAAGGGTGTTTATTACTTTTATAATTTTATTTGTCAGGTACCTGTTGCAACAATTATACATAAACGCAACATGTGTTATTATATTTAAACAGAGGTAGCTTAAAGCAACCAACTATACAAATTGCAACAACTCCGCCGTTGAAACAATGGTGTCATTCAAAGCTGCAGCCTGTGTTTGTTAACAGATTCATTCAGTTTGTGTGCACTGCTTCATTAGACCAGCCAATATTTGCATATGAATAATATGTCGATAAGATAAGACATGAAAGACGTGGCACATTACAGTTCCTTTCTAACATATGAATGTGGAGATGTTCAATGATCATCAACGCGCAGCTGTAAACAAGACTAGAGAGCTACCAATGAGCTCTGAATGAAGCTAACTCCGTCACCGCCTCCGAGCCAACCGCTGAGTTCCAGCAACTCTTTTCAAATAATCAGAAATGACTCCTCTGCACTGAGACGAAAAGGGAAACGGTGGGTAAATATTCAAAGGGACGTATTTTTTCATGGATTCACCTTCTAATGATTATGTTCTCTTCACCACCGGCTCATGAAGCGCTCTAACCTTTACAGCTAATCAAGCATTTAGAGATTCATTATCATCTTTTTAAGTGCAAAGCAGATATCTGCGATATGAAAGGGATGTTTCTTGTTTGTGAGCCGTGAATACACCCGGAGTCACAATTTAAAAGCCATCCAACTGTAGATTAGAATAATCCTTTAATGAGGAATATGTAAGCATTGCTGCAGCGGTAGACTAGTTTTTGAATTTGGTACGACGAGGGAGAAGCCAGCAGCGTAGCTTTCAGTTACTCATTTTACTGTGATAGTGAACCACGAACGGCAAACCCAACTTGTTTTGTTGTGTATTTCAGTGCACTGATGCGTATAAAGAAAGGAGGGCAAAGAATCGTTAGTGTGATTTTCCCTGAGAAGCGCGCATGATGCCAGGTGCATTAATGAAGTCTTTATTATGTATCAGGGATTCATCTGCGTTGGGGGAGCAACGTGACGGATCAGTAGATGAAAATAGCCAGGGGACTTTAAAGGCTGCTGCAAAATAACCCTGTTAAGCTTTAAAGTCTAACTACAGCTTGTCAGATTAAACTTCTGGTCCTCCTGCCGTTAATCTTCTTTTTGAGCATGATGTAGCAAACTAGAGCACGCGTTATTAAAATGTACATAAAGAAGAGACCTGGATCTGGTTATCAGACTCTTGATGCAACTTAATGTTCCTCACACGCTTCCTGTTATTGTAGCACCTCAGATAAACCTCCACTTGAACACGTCAGACACTCAAAAGACCTGTGAACCACTTCTGGTTTGCAATGAAGCCCGAGTGTACCAGTTAAATTCTTCTTTTACAATCTCCTTGAATATTTTGCTGTACATTCACTTTTGTACATTCGTTTTTTTTTTTTTTTTTTTCATTTCTTATCTCCGTTACTTTCAAGCCGGACCGAGCACTTCCTCGGCTTAAGATGATAGCAGGGTGTTTTTAAAGAGGTCTTATTAAATGCTGTGCACTGGAAAGAAATCCTTATTTTTCTTTTTCCCCCCTCTGCAGCTGCACATTGCAGCAGCGAGCGGCTACGTGCAGGCTGCAGAGCAGCTGCTGGAGGGAGGAGCTCGCATGGACCTGAGAGACTGTGATGGATGGCAGCCTCTCCATGCTGCAGCGTGCTGGGGTCAGGTAAGGTCAATTTGACAGGAAACCGATAAGCTGGCGTACACGCAGGCTCCTGCAGCCATTGACACCACGTGCTGCTGCTGCTGTTGTTGTTTCAGATGCACGTGGCGGAGCTGTTGGTGTCTCATGGAGCCAGTCTCAATGCCAAGACCTTCCTAGATGAGACCCCCATCGGTATATTTACACCTCGACACTCTTACCAATGCACCCGGTGGGCACGTTAACAAAATAAAAGTCTCATCTCACCATGGTCTCATTTACAGATTTAGTCCTTGCAAGATCTACTTCATGGTTTTGTTCTATTCAGTTACTGATTTCATTTCACACACTCCGTTTTGTTGCGTTTTGACCCTCTCAAAACACAACGCGCGCGGTTTTATTTTGAAAGGAGCTGACGTTCCTCTTCTCCCCGCCGTTCTCGTTTCTAAAGACCTGTGTGAGGACGAGGAATTCCGAGCCATCCTGCTGGACCTGAAGCACAAACACGACATCATCATGAAGTCTCAGCTCAAACACAAGACCTCGCTGTGCCGGCGGACGTCCAGCGCGGGCAGCCGCGGGTGAGTGCTGCCACCTGCTGGTGTTACCGCTGCTACTACCAAAGAGTGCTTACCCAGGCTTATTTACTCTCCTTCTCGAAGAGCAAGTCATGCAACAAAAAAAAAGTGATTGCTCTGACTAAATCTAATTCAAGCGAGCTGTACGTGCAGATGAAGTGTGGGCGGTTCCGGTCAGTAGGACGTGCGGGTGTTGCGTGCTTTGTAATTGGGCTCACACGTTGTTGTGCATGTTTCTCTCCCACCTGCACAATTCACCGGAACCCCCCGTGTGTCCACAGAAAAGTGGTGCGGCGAGCCAGCCTGTCGGACAGACACAACTTGTGTCGCAAAGAGTACGAGACGGAGGCCATCGTGTGGAGGGGAGGGAGAGAAGAGGAGCACGAGCGAGAGAAGGAGTCCGATCAGGACAATAACCAGGTGTTTAATGGGAGTCTTTAGGTTGTTACTTATTCCTGGTTTTCTGTTGAATTTGAAGGTCTTTATAGATGCATTTCTTAGGCAGTAGGGAAAAGTATGTCATTTAATTTTGGTCATTTCCAGGTCGGAATAAATATAGAAAAAAATCCGGGGAATGTAGGAGAATATTTGCTTCCAAACTACGTTGAAAAGCTACAGTGTAGTATGGTGAAAAAAAGGAAAACAAATTCATAGAATAGCAATGTGAAAAAAGGCACAAAAAATGTTATGTCATAAAAAGTGGCAGCATAAAGTCATATAATACTACTAGCAGCAGTAGTAATATAGTATGGTCATAAAAAAGTACTGTCCGTACAGTATAGCATGTCTATTTATAAGTCATTGCAACAAACAAACTAAAACTAATAAGTCATAGTGCAACAAACTATGGGATGTTATAAAAAAAAACAGATTCCTGAGCAGTGGGGTCTTTTGTTATGTCTGATAAATTTGCAAAAAATAAAATCCTTCATTAATTCAAATTAACGTAACAATAATAGTGCATTGAGAGGAAAAAGTACATCTCAAGCTTCCATCACAGAAGAACCGCTGACGTCCAGCACGTTGAGCAGTGGGAGACTCGATTAGCTTTTGTGGGTTTGTCGCGAGATCAAAGGTGTCTCATCTTCGCGCGCGCAGTTCGGCCGGCGTGTGATAATCTGCGTCGATGCTCCGCAGGTCAAACCAGTCGCGGCCGTGGAGCCGCCGGACAAGCCCGAGCCCTCCGCCATCCACAAAGACGGCGGCGGCGGCAAACCGAACGGCCTCATCTCCACGGCGACGTCCACGCCGCAGCCCCCGATCCCGCCCTCCAACGGCAGCGCGCGGCCGCCTGACAAGGGCGGGGCCGCCCCCCTGGGCCCGCCCCCGCAGGAGGAGGCCTGGCCGAGGGAGCGGCCCCAGACTCTGTCCGAGCTCAAGAAGCAGAGGTCCGCCGCCAAGTTGTTGAATCACCCCTTGTTCAACGGTCACCTGGGCAACGGCTCCGCGGACTCCTTCGGCGATGCCAAAAACCACTGCGAGGACCCGCGCATGCCGCTGGTGTCCTCCAACGGCAACGCCGTCTACTACACGCCGGCCAGCGGCGACCCGCCGCTCCTCAGACTGAAGCAGCCGACGGAGGAGGAGCCGCCGACGGTGCGAACCTGCTGCTGTGTGTCATAGCGCCCGGGTCACGTGACTGTCGACGGAGCAGACGTGCTTTGCACAGAGGGGCGAGGGCAGGGCCATAGGAAGGAAGGAAGGAAGGAAGGAAGGAAGGAGGGTTCCTGTTTCTCCACAGATTTTTTCCTCTCCCCCCCTCCCCCTTTACACTTCTCCCAGAGAAGATGGCAGCCCTGAGGAATGCACCTCCCTTCCAAGTCGCTGGCGCCACAGCGGGAGACATCTTCCGCGAGGCCGGCGTGTCCAGCGAAGCAGAGATGCGGAAGAGAACTGAGCAGTGCCACTTTGTTCCTCCTGGTGTCACTTTGAATTCAGTCTCCCCGAGACAAACGGATAGAAAGGGTGTGAGAAGCTGTCACCTGTGCACCTTTAATAATCCACGTGTGGGCGGAGCTTCTCTCACCTGGAGTGTCAAAGGGGGAGGGAAAGCGGGGAAGAACTCGAGGTGCATGTTCGTCCTCAAGAGGTGAAGATGAAAAATACGTTTAGAAAACGGTGGTTGTCTTGTTCGCACCCCGGTGTCATGTTACTCGGCCAAATGGGCGAGTTTGCTAGCTGAATCCCACCACGTCGCGTCGAAGCGCCAGGAACGATGAAACGCAGCGGAGCGAGAGATCTGTGCCGTCTCCTTCGTGGTGTCTTGTCACGTCAAACCGCTTTCTGCGTGAGCAAAGCGAAGGAATTCCGTGAGAGTGTTAAAACACTCGGGAAGCGTAGCGAGAGGCGACAGCAGAGTGTCGAGTCCTGCACTCGTGTTTGAAACCTGAACTGACGGGTCTAATTTAAGCAAAGATGGTTAAACATGACTGTTTCTTTATTTATGAAATGAATGTGAGGTGTGAAGAGAAGATTACGGTTCCTGAAGTTGAGTGTATTTATTTTTTTGGATGTTGTGTGAGCTTGAAATGAAACCTTCTGACATGGAGAGCGTTTGAGTAATGGAGGGTAGTGAAGGTTCTTGTCTGCCATGTTACTAAAACCACGCAAACGGAACTTATATTTGTGTCACTACAAATAACAGTGTTATTTGTTTTTATTTTTTATTTTCTGGTGGCCATTGTGTGGCTGTATTTCACCCATTCACTGTATTTGTTTTATTACAGAAGTAATATGTAAGTATCATGTAATGAATTACTGTTACAGTATGGAATTGTATACTTGCCTCCGTCGTTGTTAAAACCTTAATCCACACATGTCTTTGGCTTGTAGGGAGACCGCGACATGGTCAGGTGGACTTTAACGCATCGTGGAAATCTGCTTTCTTGCAGAAGTTTGGATGGCAATACCAGAAGCTTCGTATTAAAATATAAGACCGTCATCAATCCAGCCACCAAACTCTCAAGCAGAAAGTAAATAAGCATATTTCCCTTTTATGTAACAGCGCCTCCTCTAATCTCCTTGTGGGTGCCAAAGTCTCCCACGATTTAAACGGGAAACTTTGGGGCAAGATTTTCTTTTATGGCTGATGTCCGACGTCATGTGACGACCCACGATGCCCCTGCCAGTTAATCCCCACAACAGAAACAGATTCATACAGATGTGTTTGTAAATATGTCTGAATCGGTGTCCCTCTATATGCGTTGCCATGTGCTGCATTTACATGCATGTGTTGTTACGTGTAAAGGACCATATATGTAAATGTACCTTTACCCACATTGAGGAATATTGTTAGATGGTCCCCTTCGGTAGTCAAACCTTTAAAAGTATATCTGGAAAAGACGTCATTGTCACACTCGTGACTCCAGTGTGCGCTCGGGTTTTCTTTTTAGCAAGCAGTTCATTGTTTTTTTTTCAACTCCATTTGAGGAAGTACGATTGAAGTCACAGTGGAAGAGATTGCTACGTCCCGAATAGTTTTCATCCTTCCCTATTTATGGTTTTGAAAGCGTCAAAGGCGGTGACATCATCTTATTATTCGGCTAAAGTTTACTTGAGTTGCTCAAGTTCACACTTATCCTCCCTGCTGCAGCCGATTCAATCTAAATGTCACTTTCGCTTCCTCAATAAGGAAATATAGGTCACGTTTGATTGACTTAGTCAGTGACTCGGTATTAGCTAGAAAGTGTCCTGTTAAATAGTACCTGGTGTCCTCATAGTATAGATCAATAACAGCAAAACATTATCAAGATGAAAAACTACTGATTTTATAACTCCTGGAAAGTGTGGAAGGTTGCATTAACATATTTTGAATAAATTGTATATTTTGAGAATTTTAAATGGTCTCTTCTCAGTTTGTAAGGCTTTTTATTTATTTCTTTGCCGCTGTGTCTAACATCCCTCCTCGGAAGAAACTGGTCATTTCAATGACCATCTTTGATGTGATTAATCAAGAAAAAAAACTGTTGGCATCACTTGCATGTTGCAAAAATCAACTAATCCATCTATTGATTATTTTTTTAAAGGCCCAGTGGTTTTCCCGAAAAACAAATAGCTGCTGAAGGGCTTGAATGCACTGCGTGCGAAGGCTCGGCTCCGTCTCACCCCGACGCGCATGCTTTTCTCTGCCCCGTTTCCGCTCTGAAGCTGAAGGGAGAGGCCGGACCGTCCTTCAGCGCACAGCTGGCGGGGTCTCGGCCCCCCGGCATCACGCTGCTCAATGATCTTCTGTGCCGTCTTCTTTTCCCTTCCCTATTTCTGAACTTCCTTTCATTCACCGTCGGCGGGGTCACCGAGGTTCAATGTTTCTATACGCGCTGCACCCTGCAGTCGCTTTTCAGACGCGGAAACATTCGGGTTGGAGCTGCAGCGAGTAAAGAAGGCCGCACCAAGGGCAGATATTTTTGAAATTCCCCTTGACGACTGTTCATCAAAACGAATCCGACGAGAACCAATGGTTGCCTCTGCATTACGCTCAGCGCCGTCCATTCTAAGGGGAGTGACCTTTTTTTGTGTCGCTATACAAGTCGTTCTTTTATGGAGGAGCTTAACAGGATTTACAATACATGTTGGCTTTCATAACACCTGCTCGCTGTGTAAAACCTCTACGTCAAACTACTGTTATCTGTTATCTGACCTAAATCCCCCATTGATCTGAAGCGCCCCCGCTCCCGGAGTTTATCTCGGGCAAACAGGTAGAGAGGAGGACAATGGTGCCGAAAACATGATCCTCGCCTGCGAGGGCCATGCTTTTGTCTGAAGTTGGTTCGGGGCCAGCTGGCTGCGCTCCCGGCCCTCCAGACTCTTCGCTGAAGGGTGAGGTGGCCCCCCGCCAGGAGGAGCACACAGGCGCGTATACGTGGAGGGACGACGATGGACGAAGGGATAAAGTGGTGGGGGGGAGGGGTGGGAGATGAACGGGTGCCAGCGGCCCCACTGAAGACGCCGACCCCCGCCATGACGGAGCGACGGGTGGAAAACAAGGGATGTTTTCACTAGTGAAATAACAGACGGCATGCAAATGAAGGGTGGCCTGAGAAGCGGGGGCCGCGGCGGGAGGAGGGGGAGCCCCTTCTATTGACCGTGCTGCCAGACTGCGAGAAGACGGACGGGAGGGCGGCACAAAAGAGAGCAGATGGATGGTTCCCGGGGGTGGCTCGGCGGGGTCAGGGCGTCCGCAGAGTTCCCAGGGTGCTTTGGGCTTCACTGGGCGCCGGTGTCCCATTTTAATTTAGGATGTTAAAAGCGCAGCGAGTCTGTCGGGAACGTCGATCGACGCCAATCGACTGAGTCAAACAGGAAGTCAGTCGAGGGACTTGTGGTCACGCGTGAGATTCATTCCAAAAGGTGCAGATACCTGTTGAAATTCGCTGCCCCCTAAAGGCCGTGTGAACCACAGCAACGGACTTCTGACTGAAGGACAAAGTGCCACAAACAGTGAGGCTTGTGTCAAGAGACCAGAGGAGCTGGTCAGCGGCGCTTCCTTCATCAGCGCTGGACGTCCACCTGTCGAGGGATCCCAATAGATAAATAACAGCGTGACGAAGAAGTGTCACAAAAGTCACTGAATACCAAACCGGAAAATGTAATGATTTGGTTATGTTAGAAAAAATATAAATTGTACAGCAGGCCATACAAAAGGTTATAGATAAGTACGGTGTAAAATGATTTAAATGAAGTAATATATTCTTTTATGTACACATGGTGATGTCCCCTTTTTGCAAATGTGTTTCTTGACTGAATATATAAATAATGAAGTGCTATTGTTAATGGGCCCACGTGTGTGTGTGTTTGTGTGTATGTGCGCATGTTGTTGCTTTGCTGAAGGACAAAAGGCTCGGCTGCTGCACTGACTGAGCGGGTTTTTTGTGGCTTCCTGCCAAACATCCCACCATCTTTATCTCTCCTCACTGCGTTGATGTTTCTTTGTAGATGCGTTACTAACTGTAACGTCTGTTAATGCGATACCTACATTGTTTTCTTATTAACATAATTGGCCCAGACAGAACTGGGATTTTGTTAAGACTGGTGTGGTTTTGCAAAAGCATGCAAATTTAAATGAAAATTATAAAAGGAAAGTAACTGTCTTTTGATACAATATTTTCCTTGTATAGTGAAGAAGTGTGGAGTGTAGTAAGCGAGGAGACAAGAGATAGAGATGCGTCAAGTCAGCTTACGCTCCACTTTATTACATTCCTCCAAACTCAACTAACTGTCGAGTCAACTATTGAGTCAACTGCCAAACTGATCTAACTGGTCTGTCATTTGTGGGTCACCACACAGGCCCCCCCAGAATTCATCCATAATAACAGGAACCCCAAAGAGACCATGACAATATGTGCAAAAACAGAACGTGCTCATAACAGTCAACGCCTAGGGGGGCGGACCAGGCGGCCATAACGGCTGTGCTTAACCGGAGAAGTGCAAGGGGTGAGGGACAGGGCAGGGCAGGGGCAGGAGCAGGAGCCGAGACCGACGCGGGGGGGCGCCCTCGACGCGGGGGCTGGTCCAGCTGAAGCGGTTCGCCAACATCCACATGAGCGCAGGGGTTGGCCATACACAAGCTCGGCCGACGAGGCGTGAAGATCTTCCTTGGGGGCGGAGCGAAGGCCAAGCATCACCCATGGGAGGCGGTCAGCCCAATCGCCGCCCGTAAGGCTGGCCCTGAGCGCGGCCTTCATGTCCCGATGATGGAGGACAGGGGAACCACTTCCGGCCACCTGGTGGTCCTGTCTACCATGGTGAGGAGGTAGGTGTAACCCCGGGAGGGGGGGAGTGGGCCAACCAGGTCCACATTAACATGATCAAAACGCCTCTCAGGCACTTTGAAAGTTGCCAAAGGGGCCTTAGTATGACGAGTCACCTTTGCACGCTGGCACGCCACACAGGTCGCGGCCCAAACCTTGACGTCCCTCCGCAGGCCTGGCCAAACGAATTTAGCCCCCACCAGCTTGGTAGAGGCCTTCACCCCCGGGTGGGAAAGTCCGTGTATGGCGTCAAAAACCTTACGCCTCCAGCCAGCAGGCACCATGGGGCGCGGCAAGCCAGTGGAGACGTCGCAGAGGAGTGTAGCGTTGGCTGCGTCAAACACATCTTCCATGAGCAGCGCCGTGGGGGCCGTCCTGTAGGCTTGTACCTCAGAGTCTGCGGTCTGATCCTCAGCCATGGCTGCGTAGTCAAAGCCCAAGTGGACGGATCCAGTGATGGCTCAGGAGAGGCAGTCGGCGACCAAATTGTCTTTGCCGGCCACGTGCTGAATGTCAGTGGTGTACTCGGAGATGGCAGAAAGCTGGCGCTGCTGTCGGCCAGACCATGGCTCCGAAGACTTGGCCATGGCGAACGTCAGCGTCTTGTGGTCAACGAAAGCTGTGAACCTCCGGCCTTCCAAAAGGAAACGGAAATGACGGGTGGCGAGGAAAAGACCCAGTAGCTCCCTGTTAAAGGTGCTGTATTTCCTCTCGTTGTCATGGAGCTTCCTGCTGAAAAAGGCCAGCGGCTGCCAGGATCCACCCACTGCTCGCACACCGCCCCCACTGCGTAATCCGAGGCGTCGGTAGTAAGAGCAACTGGGGCGGTAGGAGACGGATGTGCCAGCAAAGCAGCGTCGGCCAGCGCAGTTTCGGCAGCATCAAAAGCAGAAGCCATCTCTGTGGACCAGTCCAACTTGTCCACCGGCCTCCGACCCCGCAAGGCGTCGTACAAGGGTTGCGTGAGTTGGGCTGCATGGGGGAGGAAACGGTTGTAGAAGTTTACCATGCCCAGGATCTCCTGCAGGGACTTCACAGTGCGCGGGCGTGGGAAACCAGCAACGGCCTCCACCTTGGCAGGGAGAGGGACGGCCCCCTGCGGGGTGACGTGGTGGCCGAGAAAAGTAATGGACAACTGGCCAAACTGGCACTTGGCGGGGTTGATGATGAGACCGTGCTCACCGAGCCGGCCGAACAGCTGTCGGAGATGTGTCAGGTGGTCGCCTGCGGACGCGCTGGCCACCAGAATGTCGTCCTAGTAAACAAACAGGAACGGCATGTCCCGTAGCACAGAGTCCATGAGGCGCTGAAACGTCTGCGCCGCACCCTTAAGGCCGAAAGGCATCCGTAGGAATTCAAAAAGGCCAAAGGGCGGACGGAAATCACCGCAGGGACGCCAACCACCATCAGCCTTGGTCACCATGTGCAGGGGGGACGCCCACGGGCTGTTGGAGCGCCGCACGATGCCGAGGTGCTCCATGGTGGTGAACTCCTCCTTGGCAATCGCAAGCTTGGCCGAGTCGAGGCGCCGTGCTCGTGCATAAACTGGGGGGCCAATCGTGGTGATGTAGTGCTCCACGCCATGCTTGGCCACCGCCGATGAAAATGTGGGCGTGGTGATATCCGTGAACTCAACCAGCAGGCGTTGATACAGGTCGCCGGAGGCCAGCGTGTTCAACAGACAAACCGCCCCCACCCCCCCCAACGTACAGGGGTACGAAGCAAAAGAGAGGGCATCGATCAGGCGGCGGTTTGTAACATCCACCAACAGTCTGTAAGCACAGAGGAAATTCGCCCCCAGGAGCGGCGTAGACACAGCGACCATGACGAAGTCCCAACCGAAACGTCGGCCGCCCAAACACACTTCCACATAACTTGTGCAATAGGTACGAATGGGCATGCCGTTGGCGGCATCCATCGGAGGGCCATGCCCGCCAGCCATGGTGTCCGCAGGCTTCGCCGGCAGGATGCTGCGCTGAGCCCCAGAATCGACCAGCAGCCACCGGCCGGACATGGTGTCCGTAACGAACAACAGCTTGCAGTCACGGCCAGCGCCCATAGCTGCTAATGAGCGCCGGCCCTGGCTTTTCCCTGGACTCCAAAACTGCAAGGCTGGCGACACTGCTTGGCCTGCTAGCAGTGCCATAGCCCTGACCGTCGTTGAGGCATCCAAGGCTGATACGACGTGGAAATACTTCGTAACGTCCTGCGTTATTCCTCTCTGCTGGAACTGAGCCTTGATGTGTTGAAACCACGGCCGCGGGCTGTGCTGCCAAAAGTCCGGTAACTTAACAGTGGCAGCGTAGATAGCACCGACATTAGCCGTGTCGCTAACAGCGGCCGACGCCGCAGCCGCAGCATTCTCACCATCGTCGTTGTTCGACATGGTTCAGTCGTGTTCAACTCACGTCGGGTCACCAATGTGGAGTGTAGTAAGCGAGGAGACAAGACATGGAGATGCGTCAAGTCAGCTTACGCTCCACTTTATTACATTCCTCCAAACTCAACTAACTGTCGAGTAAACTATTGAGTCAACTGCCAAACTGACCTAACTGGTGAATGTCTGCCATTTGTGGGTCACCACAGAAGTATCTTTTTATTTCAAAACTTTGAGGATTAGGAGTTAACAGACGATTTTTATTATTTCAAATACGTTCCACCACATTGAGGTTTATCGTTCAAGTGCTGCAGAAACACTTTAGTTGTAACTCAATAATATCATGTAATGCTCTGACGAGGGCTATTGTGTAGTCTAATTAATTATTGTACTAAATTTGGCTACTTTTTTAATGCCGTCTTTGTAATACTAATTTAAGTATTTTCGTACTTTCTCCTTTAGAAGAGGCGAAAAATAACAATTTAAGAGGAAAAACCAAGATTTGTGGAGCTTTAACACATCATTGTAACTGTTTAAAATGTCAGTGATATCTTGTCTTTATCTCCCCATAACATGCAGAACCGCCAAGATCCACAGATAAGAGCCCGCAATGAAATGCAGAATAGGTGGTGTTCAGAACAACTCATTTGTGTTCTTACATTTGGCAGATGTCTTTGTTTCCCTTCAGCATGCTCATTAATGTGCATTTCCGGGTTTGACTGTTTGTGTCTTCATTTGTTTTTGTCAGTTTTTGGGGCTTAACCTTTAGCCCCCTCCCCCTCCCCCCCATTACCGATAGATCAAACATTTCCATAACTTTACACTTGTTACAAACTAAGTCAACAGCCTGCAGAGAAATAGTGGCCTGACTTAAAAAAATTAAAATAAAAGAAGCCGCTGTTCTTTCTGCATGCACGTTTCATAACTCAATTGTAAGAATGAACACGGTTACACCTTTAAATACCCCCCCCCCTCTCTCTCTCTCTCTCCCTCCCTCTCCCTCCCTCCCTCCGCGCAAATCTTCAATGTCTATTGCGATTGCGCGTCAGCTCTCATTGGCTGCCGGGGATAATCGGTCAACAAGAGGAGCGAGTGGTGGGAGGCAGGAGGGCACAAGGCGGCATGTTTACAGCCGCTCACTGACATAATTCGTTGCTCGACACCGTTCAGCGGCTCCGGTTGGAGGTTCGATGGCTCGTCTCCACCATGTTTCTGTGCCTGTCCGCTGCGCCTCACGCTCCCAAGTCCCCGGGATCGTTTCTCGGGCACGTTTCACGTTACGCAAGGGCCACGCGATCCCGCGGTACCGGTGTTTCTGCGTATCCGACGATGTGAATCGCGTGCGACTGGGGAAACAACACCAGCAACAACAACAACAACAACAACAAAAACAGCCGCCGGTTCGGCGACCTGTGGAGTACCGCGACGCGGGGTTGCGCGCTCTTGCATGGGGACACTGGGACCGGATGGCGGACACACACGCGGACCTCTGGAGACGCGTGTGTGGGCGGTCACGCAGCTAACGTCGCGCCGCGGCTCGTGCACGCGAACGGACGTGGGCTGCCGGGTCCGGGTTTGTTTACCGGTGACTGGAGGGCGCTCAGTCCGCTCCGCTTTGCCGGGGCAATGCACAGCAGAGGGCTGTCCACGAAGAGGAGCGACGGTGGCGAGGAGCACACGGCCAACCACAAAGGGGTAATTAAAACAATATTTATTTGACCCCAGGGGCAAGTTCGCACGAGCGCACATAGTCGAGTCCCTCCCTTGTGTGTGTGTGTGTGCGTGTGGGAAAGGGAGGGGGAGGGGGTTATGGATATAGAGGTCTGAGAGAGAAATGTGTTGGGAAACAGCAAAAAATTACAGGGGGGAAAGTGTGGTGCCAGTCATGATGTTCAAATCATGCACGGTAGAAAGATTCGGAAGGATGAAGGGGAAAGGAAAAATAGACGAAATTCATGAAAACTCTTTAGTGATGGCATACAGATCGGAAATGGAATACGGGGAGGGTGGAAAGAAGCGAGCGGCGAAGGGAGACAAACAAAGGCAGATTAAAAATGAAATTAAAAGGGTTGTAGGCTGTGTGAGACCCGCGGGCTGGTAGAAATGAGCAGGTCTTTATTATGGTGAGTAACTCTGACACGCGGGCGACGCGCGCGCGCAGCGCCAGTCCATCCGTCATCCACTTCTCCTCCCGATGAGCCCTGCAAACACACACACACACACACACACACACACACACACACGGGAGGAAGCCAGGCTATGAGAGCGATAGGATGGAAGGGGGGGGGGGGGGGGGCAAGCGGGCTTTGTGCTTCTGCAATCTGAGTCAAATACATGTTTACACATTTACAAATGAGCAATTCGGTTGCGCGACGTCAGTTTTCATATTCCCCGCTGCCCGCGGCGGCTCGTCCCAGACTTCTGCAGCAGTTATTTAGACGAATGATTAAAGTTAAGGCGCAGCGCCCGGCGAGGCTCTCGGCACTCTTCTTTAAGGAAGAATGGGATGGGCTGTCATCTTCTGATGCATGGTCCTGCCGTCCCGCATGCAAACGAGACGCCCTCATTCCACCAATCCCCCCCTCTGTCCCCCCCCCCCCCCCCCCCCCTTTCCCCAAAGAGTGGCCTCGGGTGATTGATCAGGCGCCGCCGCATCGCTGGAGACGCGCGGGAAGTCCGCCCGCCCAGGCAGGCGGGCCAAAACACCGTGGCGCGCTGATCTGATGTGATCAGTGAGATAGGAGGAACAAGGGAGGACTCCTGCACGGAGTTGATCTATGGGCCACTAAAGCCGGCTCCCAGGGGGGCGAAAGTCTTCTAATGACTTTGTAGATAAAGCAGACTGCGGTTCGTATTCACCGCCTCCCTCTTCCACCTGAAGAGGTGTGACATCAGGACCGCAGAGAACTAAAGACACGCCTCACCGGACTTTACCTTGACTTAAAAACACTAACAAATTGTAGCACTTCAATTGCATTTATACTGGCTCTCATCTGTATCAAGTTGTACACCGGCTTCGGATAAGAGCATGAATGGCATGTAATGTAACGTAATGAGCGAAGACGAGCGGCTTTACATGGCGGTTCACCAGAAGTCATTTGGTTCTCTATTTCATCCGGTTTGTTTTGTGTGTTTTGACCCTCTGTGACAAACTAATTTCCTTATTACTAACACACCAAAGCCTGACTGATCTTCCTAAAGGGTTGTTGCATCTTGATTGTTTTACTTTCTCTGAGGACTATAGTGATCCAAAGACTTAAAGTAGGTTGTAACATTTTTAGTTTCGGTTTTCTCTGATTTGGTGCCTGGTTAAACAAACAGGACTTAGACATTGCACTGAAATGTGGGCTTCTGTTTCAGGAATTCATGCTCATGGGGTGATTTTTCAGTCCGGTGATACACACTGCTGCTAGTGAGGAATATATCTGCCTTGTACAAAGATGCACTAACAGAGAATGGTCTTGTTTGGGTTTCTCACTTGATCGTATTGGCATCTACAATGTTGGGTAATATTATACAGCATATAACAGCGTCATAAATCCTCTTTTGCAGATGTTGGATGGACAGCGTTTACTGTCTTGTGTCTCTCTTTCTTTTTTACCTCAGTCTGTGCTCGATCCCCACATTTTAATGAAGTTTTATTTGATGTATATGCAGCAAAAAGTACCTGATTCTTCTATAATAAACTCTCGTGATCAACAAGCACACATCACTTACTAACATTGTGCCTGAAAAACTTTAACTAAAAAATACGTCACACCTGAGCTGGTCTTCTCGAAACAATATTATAGATATTACTTCTCAAGGAACCTCTGATTATTCTCTATGAGCTTAAGTGATTCTCATTTTTTTCTTATTGCGCTCATAACCTCGCTGTGTATCGTATATATATTGTCTTTTTAGCTTTTTCTCTTTTTGCACTTTCCCTTCACATTGTTTTACACCCTTCTCTGCCTTCCTCTACACTCATCCTCTTATTCGTTTTCTTCTTCTCCCTTACAGTGTTATCTGTCTCGGCTCCATTTCCTTGCTCCCTGATACTCCCTGACTCAGTAGCTTTCATTTTCATGATAATCCAGCGACACCACTGGACTGCGAAATTTTACTGGCTTTTTCTATGTCTACTTCCCCCCTTCCCTCTCTCTCTCTCTCTCTCTGTCCCTCTCTTTTGCTCGTTCTCTCTTGCTCTCTTCATTTTCCTCCGACTGGTTTATCTTTTTTCCTCCTGGCTTTATTTTGTAATTAAATGTCATTTTCAATTTTCAGATTTCTCCGGAGGAAGCAGGTTAGGGGGCCCCAAGCAGCCGCTTAGTTCGCTTAGGCCTTGGGCCGGCCCTGTCAGACCCCTTAAGAAAAAAACATTTTCGGGCCTGGCGTAGTTGAGGAGGTTAGGTTGAGGTTCCTGGCGGGACGTCGCCGCCGAAGCTTGTTTAAGGATTATGATGATGGTGCTAGTTCGGGCTCCTCGCCACCAGCGGGGAGAAATGATTAGGACTGCGCCGGCAGAGTGTTAGCCTGACAGATGGCAACACATGGAGCGAGCTGACAGCAACGCTGACAGCGCATTCACACCGAGTCCCTATCGCGCTCGCGCCGTACACACCGTTTGCCGGCGTACATATTGTGGTGTCTTTCTGCCGTCAACTGAACGGCTTATTCCTACCTGCCGGCGCCAAAAGTCGACTCAAATCCCCAATTCACCTGCCTAAAAAAATCGCGGGACCGCTGGGCCGGCCTGCTGTCATGATCATTATCCCAGTCACCGGGTCATTTATCAACACCTGTCGTTTTTTTGAGGGGGGGTGGGGGGGATTCATTCCTCCTGCAGTCAATAAACTTTCAGTTATTTTCTCCTCAATCGATCTACTTGGAAATCAGCTCTGCGGGCATGTTAATGAATGGCCAACAGACGTAGAAACATTAATTGAATGACTGAATGCATTAGGAGCTGTATTGAGCGCTGCGCTGTTGCCTCTGCGAGCGGCAGCGTGGAGTTAATATCAGGTCCGGTGATTGATGAACCACGACGGCGTCTTTGGCACAAACCTGTGGGTTGCACCGCCCCGGATAAGAAGGTGTGTGTGTGTGTGTGCGCGCTTTAAAGTGTGCTCGTGTAGGCATATGGTTGGTTGCATGGCAGTGATGTGATTGATGTGAAGAAAGACTTGTAGTCAATCAGCCCGGTGAGTAACCAGTTAGGCTGTGGATTAAAGGCAGGAAGCTGTCTAAGCTAACAAAGGCTCAGAGTTGGTTTTTTTTTATCTCTGTTGCAACACTGACATTGAGGTGTGTTAACAAAAATAGATGGGTTTTTGTTTTGTTGATTTCAAGAGATTAAATATAAGACTTGCAACAACTCCGGGAAGTAAATATCAGGTGAGGTAAAAAGAGGAGTGACCTTAATCACGTTGGATTATGATAATGCTTGTGATTAGAACCTTTTTTTAAAAATAGATCAAATTTAAGGTAAATTTTCGAAAATAAATTTATAACTGATGATGACGATGATGAAGATAGTAGGTTGCTGGTTCAACTCCCAGTACTGAGAGCAGACTCGGAATCAGAAGTCATTTATTGCCTCGTATGTTACACATAGAGGAATTAGATTTATAATTCTATATCTTCTATAAGTAAAGTAAAATTTTAAAAATATAAAAATATACAAGCAAGAGTTAACAATACAAAGAAAATTGCCCACTATTTAATGTTAAGTGCAGAACCCTAAACTGCTACGTAATTCTGCCCTGTGAATGTGTTTTACAGATTATGTCTACCTGTAGAATTGAAAACATATTTAAGTAGAGCTTAAACTAAAACTGTTGATGCTTTTTATTCTGCAGAATATGTGAAAACGCGCTTTGGCCCATTGCAATAAAGTTTTCCTCTTGTTCTTTTGTGTTTCTTTCCTTAAGGTCCAAGGGTTGGAGAAGCAGGTGAAGTTCCCCGAGCTGGGCCCAGTGGGGTCGGTGATGAAGACTCTCCCGTACGGCATGGGTGGGGGCGCAGTGGGATGATCCACAGGGGGAGGGGCTAAACCGCCGTACCAAACCCGCGTCTTCTCCACTTCCGTTGACCAGACGCCCATGAAATCCAAGCCGCCCACCTACAGCTACTTCAACCCGTACGAGTCGGCCCGCAACCAGTCTCTGCTCCTGGACCAGACAGGGTACCGCTCCAAGCGCAAGCCCTCACTAAAGACGGCCATGAAGACCAAGAAGATCTTCGGCTGGGGAGACTTCTACTTCAACGTCAAGACCATGAAGTTCAGCCTGCTGGTGACGGGGAAGATCGTCGACCACATCAACGGGACGTTCACCGTCTACTTCCGCCACAACTCGTCCAGCCTGGGCAACGTGTCGGTCAGCATCGTGCCGCCGACCAAGGTGGTGGAGTTTGAAGTCGTCCAGCACCTGCACCCCCACGCTCAGCAGGACGTCCACGTCCAGGAGACCAGGCAGTCCACCGCCAACGCCAAAGAGACAAAGACCTTCAACTGTCGGGTGGAGTACGAGAAGACCAACAGGTCCAAGAAGCCCAAGCCCTGCCTGTACGACCCGTCTCAGACCTGCTTCACGGAGCACACCCAGTCCCACGCCGCCTGGCTCTGTGCCAAACCCTTCAAGGTCATCTGCATCTTCATCTCATTCTTCAGCATCGACTACAAGCTGGTGCAAAAAGTGTGTCCGGACTACAACTTCCAAAGTGAGCACCCTTACTTGGGATGAATAGGTGAGACTGCAAAAACGTCACTGTATGGCAGAGATAATGTTACCGTAGAGTGCCTCTTAATCACCCTCTCAGCTCTACCTTTTCCCGGATATAAGAGAGTTATATGTATGAGAAATGCTATGCTGGATATGCATACAATATACTGTATGAAAAAGCACATTAAAATCTCTTAAACCGTCTGTCTTTTTTTCTGTCCGGGTGAATGTTTTTGTTCGGAGCCAAAAGCTCAATGAAAGGGCGCAAACTGTGCAGCATATTCATGTTATCTAACTCAGCGGGGACTCTATTATGAATTAAGTTACATTCCAATCTGACTGCGAGAGCATGTCCAAGCTCTCTGTGAAGATATGTCATTTACATTTTCTGAAACATATTGAAGGGGAGGATTGAATTTTAACTTGAAAAAACCAACCGTGAAACTTTCTTAAAATGCTGATAGCTCCTTTTGAGAGAGTTGCTGTGAAAAGTAATTGAATCCCAGTGAGGTGATTAATTTGAATTATATTCACCCTGAAACTGAGAGGAAAAATAACCCGCGTTTTGGAGGCAATATGACTGACAGATTTTGTTTGTTTGATCTTGCAACTAAAGGAAGAACTGCACATGTCAGCCAGCATTTTTCAACCGCACCTCCAGGTTTGCTTTGTCACAATTTACTGAAATCTTCTTTACTGGTCCCAATGATATTGTTTCGGATACATTTAATATCTACGGCCTCACTGTTTTCTTTATCCCAAAGATATAGAATCCCAAACTAATGGAAAAAACTAAAAATATATATGCGGCCAGAACAAAAAACTGAAAGCATACATCAACTCACCCACCTGATTCTGGATTAGATTAAGCTCCTCCACCTTGCAACTCTATGGCTGTTTGCTCTCCACACTTTAGATCAAACAATAACGGTGCTAGAAATGTCCTTCGAAAAAACATAGTAACCTATCATGCTTTTTATCAATCGCGTTGAGATGGAGGTCTAGGGAAGTCCATGTGTCCACGTGTCTTACACGCGTTGATGTGGATAATTTGGACACGGAGATCGGTTGAGTTCCCCTTTTTGTGTAACAGATTCTCTCGAGTGGGTCAGGGAAGAGTTGGTGTGGATAGATACTGACATATTTTTTATGTATACTTACGGTGATGGACGTACAACCTTGTTTAGTGTTTATTTCGGAAAATGTTTCATCTCTAAGCAAGACCAACCAGAAATAAAATGTTATCTTTAATTCATCCGTTTCCTTCATGCCATATTGTTCGAGTCCAGCCAGTAGGTCCTATGTCAAATTTCATCAACTAGCTTTGTGGACCAGTAGTCCTGATGGTATTGCCATTAGCAACCTTTAGCAACAAAATAAAATCATAAATATCACGAAAATGTGAACAGAAATGGTTAGACAGTGTGAAGCTACCTTGTTCTTTGCTCACAATCATTTAAAAAAGACTGCTAGACATTTGCAGATACACATATTTTAAAATGTAGGCACTTGATGAAGTAAATTAAAACTAAAAATCATGAACAAGTTACATTTACTCACATTCTGTACTAATAAATACAGACTCATTCTTGAGGCTACAGCAATAGTTTATTTTTCTTCTACTTTCTGGGTTACATGTACTCTATTACAGCGAAACAAGTTTATTTTTATAATCGATTACATTTATTCTATGACTTAGGTTTACTTGCAGATTCAGATATTCAACAAATAAATGTAGGTGTCTAATTGATGATATATAATTGCTACATGGGTAAAGTGCGTTGAAATAGCTTCACAATCACCAGTTGGAACATTGGGCTTATAAAAGCATCTCTCTGCCTATTATTGATGTTTCTACCTTTGAGTATCTCTTGAATCGCTGTAAAAATAGAAAGTAATATCACTATTATTATCAAAATAAAAAAGATTTCTCAAAATGGGCCATTCCAGAATGTGTGTAAGAAGAAGTTCAAGTATCCTTCAATTTTATAAAAACATTTTACTTTTACTTTGGCTCATCAAAAGAAGACTATAGAGCTATTTCTGTTTTAATTAAAATATTGTATTACTTATACCGCTAAAAGGAGAAGAACGAGAGCAGTATACCACTGGCTTGAGGAATTTCCTACAAAAAAAACCCTACATTTCCCAGCAGCCCTTTCGGCAGGCCAAACGTGACCCCACGTGGCCAGCGACTTGAAACAGCCCGTCCGGAGCCCGTCAGCTGTGTGTCGCCTGGCTACTCTGCTTCTTCCCCGGCTCGAGAACTGGAACCATGCTGTCTTTCGCCCTGAGACGAGTGACGCGGGTACGTGTGCGTTTGGAGTTTCTTTTACGGTGTGTTTGAGTTGGGTTAAGTTAACTTAACTGGCGTTTGTGTACGCTGGAAGCGTTGCGGTAGTTTAACGTCAATACGGATACTGGAGGGCTTTTTTTGTGTTGGGGGGTTGTATTGTACATTATACTGCCCACTTGTGAGTAAGCAAGCCCCCAAATGTAACACAATTGCTGCCATCCTTTCACTGTCGTGCATATTGCACGTTTTATCGCGTGTTAGCCCATAAGCTAGCATGCTAGCTCTCAGTGCACGTTATGTATTAAGCTGCAGTTGTGATGATGCAACAGCGGCTGCTCAGTTTCATCATGTGGGACGAGTCAAGACGCAACGCGCAGCAGCACGCGTCTCTGTGTCTCCAACAACCTCTTCGGGGTTATTTAGGGACGGCCGCCTGAGAAATGAGGTGCTAACGTTGTTGTTTATTATTTAATAAAAAAAACGTATGCACTTTTTTGTTGTGCACTCTGTACGTAATCGCTAATAACGTGCAAAGTGAAGTACAGTGAGAGGAGAACCGAGTAAATATTAACTTTTTAAAGCAATCGTCATTCAGCAGATAATTGCATGTCAAACGTGGCTTTAATGTAAACGTAGAATCAGCTGATTTTGAAATGATCTATTGATCATTTATCTTGATATATTCAGTGAATTAAATGTCCACTAAATTATCAGTTTGTATGTTTGCTAAAAGTAAGGAAAGAACCAAAGTCCTTTTAGTAAATACATTTTAATAAATAGTTTTCCTGAGTTCTTTCAGAGACTATTTGGAGTTCAGTATAATGCTTGTTCAGTGCAAGGCCACAGAGGCAATCGGTGCACTTTGTAAACCCAATCCATAAAAAATTACAACCTCCAAATATTTATTACCGGCTCGTTAATGTGACTTTATACTTCAATGAAAAACTTGTCACACGGTTGATAATTAATGAACACAGATGTGCTTAATTACAGAACTGCATTAGAATGTAAAATTGGTTCAGCTTTTCATTTATTTGGTATATTTTTATAAAGCATGTTTCCTTTTTGGGAAGATTGAAGCCCAGTAGATAAAACCAGTTATCTGCCCAATGATCCGTTTTTAATGTGAGGGGCTTGGTTGGTTAAATCCTCCAGGGTGGTGATGTTGTTGGAAACATGAAGTTAGTTGAGGACTAATAATATCCTAATTTTGAACTTCATGAAGTGACCCATTTCGGAGCGGGTGCAGATTTCATACGGTTTCTCAGAAACAACTGGGCTATGGCACGTCGATGCCAACATTTTGTGGCATGCATTCAGACCTAGTTTCACAAGTCACTGTCGGTGGGTTTGAAGTTTCCTATTAAACCGACACTAAAATGATTCGCATGCTTTTCCTATTGGCGGTAATTGGTTACGGGTGCATCTTCATTGAATTCCAGAAGGACTCACAAGACCCATTTTTTTTTTTTTTGTTGTTGAGGAATGCCGTGGCCTCACATGATCTGTAACAACTCTGTCAACTGTAATGCAAGTAAATCAAGTAAATCAAGTGTAAATATCACAGAATGTAGTATTTCAATTTCCAGGATTCATTTAGAGGTTTTAAGTTCTGGTTTCGCAAAAGAGATAAAACTCACTTCAACAGACTGCGTTATCTCTGGTTTTGTTATTTTTACTTTTAAAATGACATGGTGTTCGCAAGGACTGCAAGACAAATGCTCAAACATCTTAAAGTTAACGGGCCGCTGTGCTGAATACTCCCTAAAGATATTGTTTAAACATGCAGAAAAGTAAGACAATTTGAACTTTGCCTTTCGCTAGTGCTTGATAATATTTTACTGGTGTGACCTTAGAGTTGACTGAAAGTCCACATGCTGTGACGCAAGTATTAACGCTGGACAAAATGTTTGTTAAATGTGAAAAGTAACCGTTTTTAAAATCCTGTGGAAGAGACAAGTTCCCTCCTTTTGTATCTTTTTATTTTCATGTGTAACTTGGGGGGGGGGGGGGGGTCAATGAAACTGTATGAATAAATTGTACTCAAACTTTATTTGTGTGCTGATGGATCAGAGGCTTGTTTTTTGGTGGTGAGCGGACCTGCTGCCCTCGAGAGTTCGCCTCAGAACTCATACTCGCGAGTTCTGAGGCAAAGATTTTCAGGACCTTTTCCAACTTTTTTCAAAAGTTAGTCACCACAGGCTGCCTTGCGTCAGAGAATGCATTTTAGTTTTCATCTTTATGTTGTTCACATTAACCAGCTCAGTGGTATTTTTGCAATCGGTATTACCCAACATGTTACTCATTCTAGTGTTTTTTTTTATTTTATGTTATGAATTTACACAAATAGTTGTGTTGGACTAGAACGGGGTTACGAATTGTTACGAGGTTCTAACCGTGACTCCCATCTCAATACAAGGAAGACGAGTTGCTCCGACCGCTGCGCCCTGGCGATGAGCGGTAACTTACGTTACGGTATGAATCAGTCACACAGCGGTGGACATCCGTAAAGAAAAACTTCAAAACGGCATCCTCCATGATGCTCCCAAGATTCAATGAAGGATGACAAATGAGAGCAGCCTGTAACGCTAAAATAGTTTGTTATACCAAAAAAAAGTTTTGTATTGATCTATTTTTGGTATAACAAACTATATACCTGACGGGGTAGTGAGAGGCTCGTGGTCACAGGCGCTCTCCCACAACGCCAGCGTCTCGCCTCCCTTTAGGCAGCAGGGAAGCCAGCGTAGAGCTTTCCTTTCGCCCCCATCGCCTGCAACGGGCCGCCGTGGAATGATTACACCGTATACAGTCGCTCCACCGCCTACACCTCCCCGAAGATTGGCTTTGTTGCCGTCATCGCTTATGTCTCTGATTGTCTCCTTGACAACCCTCTGACCCGAATACAGTGGCGTCGCCCCCGGACTCGGCCTCCGTCCCTTCACGCCTCTGCACCCCATCCCGATAGCTCGCTCTGCTGTTATCTAAACTGAATCACTGGGCAATTTGTAACGGACAGCCCTGCTATTAGTCAGTGACGGGGAAAGAGGCAACTGCGCCCGCAGACTGACGGATGCCGCTGCCCTGTTGACACTGCTTCTCTCAACCCTTACATATGGTCTGTTTTTTGTTTTTTTCCTCCTCTTTTCTCCAGTGTCTCTCCTCCTCTAGTCCTTTTTCTTTGACCTGGCTGATTTGTTGTTTGGCGCGGCCGCTGATGGACAGCAGTCATCTGTAAAATGGAACCCGCGTCACGAGCCGCTTCAGGAAATGGGCAAAATAATACACAGCTGGGGATTAATGAAACCGTTTTCTTTCTTCCATTGTCTTTCTCTGCCGTTTGTCTGTGGACACAGATGTTTGACAGCAAAGGCAAACTGCCAACAATTGCCTTTTTTATCATTGTCACTCACACGCAGTGCGTCTGTGACTGCCATTATCTCGTGCGCGCCGCCCAGGTAGACGTGGCCCTTCCCGCCCTTTTTTTCTCACTGCAAGTCTTTATCATGTTCACCTTCAAACGACGGCCTCGTCTGTCGCCCTAAAAATAGCCTTGCTGTGACGCTGCTCTCGCTTCTCTTGGATCGGCTTCTTTCGTTCTATTAATTAATCTTTCCGAGACGAGGCGGTGGAGGCGGGTGACCCCCGTGTGTTTGTTTAAGCTCGGCGCTCTCCCGTTTTGGACGCCGTGGATCCACAGGCGACGACGGGGGCAACTAATAAAAATGCCACATGGGTGCTGAGCGTGCTTGGAAGCTGTGAGTGACAGGATGAAGGGGGCGGGGAGGGAGGCGGGGTAAGGGAGGGAGGAGTCGCCCGCGTCTGTCTGGAAGTGTTGGCTTCTGTTGGTGCTTCTGTTGGAGGTGCAGACAGCGAAGGACGGTTCCCTTCAAGAACCCTGCGAGGAGAAACTTCTCCTCAATGGCAGCCCGACCCGTCTCCCCGGGCCTCCGTCCCCCCCACCACCACCCCCCCCCTCCTCCCTTTGCACCAACGACACCGCCGCTGGTGACAGAAGGCCAGAATAGAAACTGCTGCAGATCGGCCATTAATGTGCAGGTTGGCTCCCCTGATGGGTCACCACCCTCCCCTCAGGGAGCAGATGAAGAGGTGGAGTAGAGAGGATTGGGCCCAAGAGCGATGGAGTAGATAAACTATCTGCAAGCTGTTTCTAAGGATAAAGTGTTCCTCTAAGCTGTTTTATTTGTATTTATTTTCACAAAGAATGTTGAGTTAGAATATCACGGTTAGTCGGGTAGCTTTTATTACATTTTCCTCTTAAAAATCTGCAAAAAACACGGACACGTTTTACACCTTGTGCTTTTTCTTTTGTGCTATGGATGTCCTCATCCGATGCTCAGCATTGTGTTAATTGCTTTTTAATGGCGCTATTAAAGGGAGGTGGTCCCTCACACCTCAGCCCACCTGTACAGATGATAACTACAGGTTGGCACTGGTGGGATCTCAACACAGAGTCATCATACTGTTGATTAAACGACAGCAGTGAGCCACTTTGTTCTTAAATGCTGTCGACCTGTCAAGGTGGGGGGGAGTGGGGGGGGAGCACAAAGTACAGTTCAAATGCACTGCAATCTTTTGGTTCAGTTTTTATATCACCTAATGGGAAATATCTACCATATGAAATGCCACGCCGGACATTATATGAGCAATTCATCACAGGCCGAGAATCAGGGTTCAAGCCAGTATCGGGTTCTTGTTAAGCTGTAAAAAAAAAAAAAAAAGACGGTGTAAATTGCATGGACTCCGTCCAGTCACGTGATCAGGCATCGCTGCTCCTGCAGCAGCAGCAGCAGAACTCACCAGCCCCTCCGGTTTGTCGAAGTGCTGATGGAGGCATAATTGAACAACCACGCTGATTATTGATATCGCGCAAACACTCCAGTTTCTAATTATACCGAGCTTGAGTGGAGGAATGGAGGGGACTTGAAATGTCTCTTTTTAAATACGATAAATCTGAGTGTTACTTAAAATAACAAAGTTATCAATTGGACAGTGTTAAACTGTTGCTCCGTGTAACGGCGCTCAATTACGTTCTGCCCGCTCTGTAGGGGGGGGAGACCCAGCTAGTTTAATCTTCATGGATGATAAAGAGTTTGTTTATGCTCTATGGGCCCCTTATTTCCCATTGCAGTGTTCTTTAATTCCACAGCTGACCTTAAGTCAAATTGGACTAAAATAGTTTCCCTAGCAACAGAATGGCAACGATAAACTCTTTAAAAAAAAAAACAACATTTTGAATGTTTCTCATTTTGTAGCTGCAACCTTTTATGTTACCACACTTTCATCAAAGCAAAGGAAATTTGCAGCAGAGTGGTTTTTGTTCATTGTACATCTCCCCAAACCATCGGTACTCATAAGAACAATTTTAATGCAGTAGTCACGATAACTGCATCATAAAAGGGAGGCTTTAAATTGATCCCTCTCTCTGATCAAACCCTTTCATCTTTCATTCTCACAGCCCCTGTGCCAACAAGCCCCGGTCCGCCTCGCTGCGCGCGGCCAGCAGTCCCACGCCGCCTCCCCCCGGACGGTGGACGAGGACCGTCCGTGGACGGGCCAGGACAGCCTGGCGGAGGACGACCCCGAGATGTGGGACCTGCTGCAGAAGGAGAAGGACAGGCAGTGCCGCGGACTGGAGCTCATCGCGTCGGAGGTCAGACCCCTCGCCCGATGTCGCTGTCTGTCTGCGTGTGTTTAACGGAGGGACGGGAGGCTGCGGATGCGTCTCTGGACGGCGCGGAGTTCACGCGCCAGCAGATCTGCTTTTTCATTCAGTCAGCCTTTAATGCAAAACTAAGATTGCCATATTCTACTGATTGCTCTGTTATCCAAATGGCTGCTGGCAGCATTGATGGAAAATCCCGTATCAGTGGTTCATCAGGGCTCCGTAGATGCATGCAGTCGACACAGCACATCAGAACAAAATGATACGGATATTGAAATACATACACTTCAAGTGTGTTCTTTCTTTCTTTCTTTCTTTCTTTCTTTATTTGAGTTTATTCGGAATTGATAACCCTGTTGTATGTGTTAATATTTTAAAAGCAGAAATGTGCTGTTTTTTTTTTTTTTTTACACACAAAATCAAACAGATCTCAAACGCTGCCAAGTGTTGCACAAAAAAAAAAAATCATATTATTCAAATGTGTTTCCTCACAGGATGCACTTCTAAGCCAAAATCTTCAGATATAAAAGAAAAATGTGGGTTCCTCTTTGTTTGCATTCTGAGGCTGGATGGTGTGAAATGAAAAATACTTACTTTTCAAAAGAGCAGAAGTTTTTTTTAAATATTTTTTTTTATCTTGTATTCTTTCTCTCTCGATGTGTTTCTTCTTTGCCACAGTGGTTATTCAGTTGACCACACCGGCCCACTCGCTGGTGTAAAATGCTGCTGATGTCTTCATTCTGCCTCCTCCCCCACCGCGCTGTGCGAGGCACACCGCAGTGACCGCTGTAACGAAAAGACCACCATAGATGTCCTCAAACGCACACACACACACACCTATTAGTAATTACAGTAACTACAGTAAAAGTAAATGTATTTCCTTTTGAAATGCATTTAGTTTCCTGCGCGACGGACGGACGCACGCGGCAGAGATGTTATTGCTGCCGTTATCTCCCTTGGTCTCCTCTTGGCTTCTAGGTCAAGCATTGGCAATACAACACACAAAAACCTGTGTGTGGTAATAAACAGTGTTGTCTCAGAGGCCCGTACCAAAAGAGGTTTCCATGGTTACTTACTGCAACAATGGAGTCAGGGCTCCATTAGTGAAGTAAATGCAGCAGGTGGTCCCTCCAAATGCATTTAGCATAATCCGCCATACTAAAAACATTTGTATAATTATCTTGCGACTATGAGAAGAAAAGTGGATCTGTTGCTGCAGCAACATCCCTAGACTGGTTGCACAAGTTTTCCAGTACGCACAAAACACTTTTCTACCAATGGCAACACTTTACTACTCAAAGGAAGCCATTTAAGGATGGGTGTCACATGGGGATCAGCGGGGTACAAGATGAACAGCAAGTTGTCACAGTTGGCTGAGTCTCAGACTGGTCACGGACGAGGTTATAAAAAACGTTAAAATTATAAAGGACCAAATATAAAAACGTTCTAATCATCAGAAACAATCTTTTATTTTTAAACGGCAGTTCATCTCTGCATGTGTGTTAAAAGTTTATTGCGTCACCTTGTATCCTCCAGCAGCGAGGCGATAAGCATTGTGAAGTGCGGAGTGTTAGTCTATGAAAGTCCACAGGTTCGATACTGTAATGATTCCATTTGGCTGGAAGGGGATTTCTCACTATCACTTAACGGACTTTAATTTGCCGTCCTTGTCCCGTCTGTCCATTGCAGACATTGATCTGAGCGTGTGTGTGTGTGTGTGTTTGTGTTCTCACTGCGCAGAATTTCTGCAGTCGAGCTGCTCTGGAAGCTCTGGGCTCCTGTCTGAACAACAAATACTCCGAAGGCTACCCCGGGAGGAGGTGAGTGCGCCTTTATTGAGCCACGGCCAACTAACGCGCAGGATTTTCTCTGCTCGAGGATATTTGTTACATTCAAGCGCACACATGAACACGCACTGGTTTATACTGTTATAACGGAGCATACCGAGCAAATAACCCACAGCAACTTCTTTGCCAGATACAATTCATGAAGAATTTAGTGGCCGGCCCGCGGTTTTCCTATTTTCTTGTTTTGTTATTTTCCCCCTCAGTTTTCAGTAATTTACAATTATCAGTCGCAAACAGAGAGTGACCTGTTTTTTTTTTTTTTTTTAAATAAGGCTTCTCCTCTGATGCCTTTTGATTCCTGGTACACAAGCCTGCCATGAATCTCCCTCGCACTGAATGCTTTTTGATATTTGTGTGTTTGTGTCCCCACCCCCACATCCCACTCATCTGCTGTTTGCACTTAAATGCCCCCAAACAAAAGGCTGATCTCTGAGTGGTTTGTAAAGTAACCGGCGGATGCTCGTTGCATCTGTAACTTGAAAAAGTTTGCGCGCTCTCACCTAAAGGTGTCCCTGATTTGCTGGGAAAGTCTTTGGGGTTGACCTTGGTCTGAATCAAAAGTCTCGACACAAAAATATGAATAATTAACATAACATTATACGCGCTACGATATTTTGTATTTTCACAGTTGAGTTAAAATCCCGACTCCAAAACGCGAATGACTGTCTTGCACTGAAGTGGCTTAATGCATGAATAGCTCACTATCTGCTAAAAGAGGCCAGACCGAGTGTGTGTTTCTTTTTTTTTTTTTTTTGTGGCCAAAAAAACCCACTCGACTCCGATTCCGGCTTAATTCCGGTCGTCGTCTGCGTGCGATGCATCGCTTCCTAAGCGGCCTGCTGGCGTCTCCCCTCAGGTACTACGGTGGAGCGGAGGTGGTGGATCAAATCGAGCTGCTGTGTCAGAAGCGCGCCCTGGAGTCCTTTAACCTGGACCCGGCCCTGTGGGGGGTCAACGTCCAGCCGTACTCCGGCTCCCCCGCCAACTTTGGCGTCTACACGGCGGTGCTCAAACCGCATGACCGCATCATGGGCCTGGACCTGCCCGACGGGGGCCAGTGAGTAGTCGCCCGCAGCTTTCCCCTTTTTTTTTTATATATATTCTCTACTTGGGGATCTCTTATCCTCTCAGGTTCTTTTGTTGAGCAGCCGCTGCACCAAAACAAAAACAGAAACTTGGTTTCAAGCTAATGTAAGTTTGTGTTGTTGTCTTTTTGCCTTTTCCACCCGCTGACACGTTGCTCTCTCACGCCAGTCTGACCCACGGCTACATGTCCGACGTGAAGAGGATCTCTGCAACCTCCATCTATTTTGAGTCCATGCCCTACAAGCTAAATGTAAGTGGAGAGCCCAGGTTTGATTATTGTTCAATGTATTGGGGCACGTTTTGTTTTTCCTTTTTCGGTGTCAGAGGAGACCTTCCTTTACCGAGTCGGTCGGCTTATAAACCGAGCGGCGCCTGAAGCGGCCCACATGTGTTGGAGCCTTCGGGCCTTTCAGATGTCGGCTGCTTGTGGTGCTGCAGCGCTCTATGCGATCTTTCACTTGTATTATTGATCCTCCCTCTGACTTTGTCAGTTTCTGCCCATCATTTTTCAGCCGGTTGGAATTCGCTCCGGCATTTATAGACGAACGTCCAGGAAAACTTTGTTTCCGACGGCATTGAAATCTGTAGAACCAGCCGTCCACAGATATGGGAGCATCGCGTTCTGTTCGGGAGGGGGGAGGGGGGTTTGTAGCGGCTGATGGATGGCAGCGAGAGTCTCCGTGTCCAGACCTGCTGATGTATGGGCAGGCGGGACCCCTCTGCGAGAGAGATAATGGGAAATCGACAGGCTGGCCAGCACCACTGGCTCTGTCTTCACAATGAGCAGCCTGATGGAGTGAGGGGGCATCAGGAGATGCGCTCTGGAGATGGGAAGATTATCAGCTTGTCTAAATGAAGCTTTCCAAGCCCTCTTTTTCTCGTCCGTGTCTCTTATTTTCCATCCTTTTTTTTTTGTCTCCCACTTTGTTTTTCGTGCTCATTCCGGCAGTCTCCCTCTCCCCTGTACGGTCTTTCTTCTCTGTTGCTTGGGGAGAAGGAGGTTCAGGCGCAGGACGCACTTGTCATTTGACTGTCGGCCCAACTCCATGTCCATGACTCAAATGTTCAACCCCCACAGATAATGGATGGTCTCAACATATCTCATTTATTTCAATGAAAGAAAATAAAAAGGAGCAGAACCTCTGATCTGTTCAGCCTCATCCTGCAAGTTGAGTAGGGAGGCTGAATGGGGATAAGTAGTCGTGCATTTCTGCAATTGCTCAATCTTCTTTTGTTGATGTTCCCCTTTGAGTTCCTTTCCCTTTTTTTTTTTTAAGGCAGTACTTTAAAGCAGCTGCTTCGAATGGGGAAAAAAACGACCTATTTCCTGTTGACATGTTGCTCTTCATCTGACAACTTTGTCCTCTTGACCTCAAGCTCCTTTTAATATTCTCATATTCATCCTTCATCTCTCCACAGACGACAACCGGACTCATCGACTACGACCAAATGGAGATGACGGCCAAGCTGTTCAGGCCCAAGCTCATCATCGCTGGCACCAGCGCCTACGCCCGCCTCATTGACTACAGCCGCATTAAGAAGGTGCACGAAGAACTGTGTGTGTGTGTGTGTGTGTGTGTGTGTGAGGGTCAGAGCATCTTGTTCCTGTGGTCTTAAAGTCGGTCAACCTTTCCCTCTGAACTGTGACACACACACAGCTGCTCCTCTTAGCTGATGAGGCTCGATTCCTTTGTCTTGGACCGCCAGCATCCCAATATCCCCAACGGCCCAATTCTGCAGTCTTTTTATTTTATTTTTTCTCAACGCACACTTTCTGTTGCCCACTCATCCGAACACACACTCGCGCGTGCAGGGCAGCAAGCTTTTAGCGGCACACTTCACTGCTCTCTTCGGCGGTGCACAAGAGGCCCCTTTTATCTGTTTTGTTATACCCACCCGCTGATTCACTTCATTCACTCCATGACTGCTTCCCCCTTTTGCTGCTGCAGAGCCCCACTTTAGCTGGAGCTGTCAGATGGAGAGTCCCGCCATTACGGCGATGTGTTTTTATTAAGCACCATAACCGCTTTGCCACTAAGCCTGAAGTGGGGCCGTATTTTTGGCTTGGCATTTCTCTGTGGAACTGTTTGCTGTTTTTATGGCCGACTCTGCCGGGCAGCGCTCCTCTCCAGCTTTGAGCAGCCTTTTTTTTTTTTTAAATAGTTGTTATACTGTTGTCGTCTATCAGCTACTGCACATCAGCCTCCTGCGTTCTTTACCCCCTCCAGTGACCCCGCCATCCATCTTGCCTCCTTAATCTAATGAATACGTGCTGATCCAGTTCCGATACGAGTGGAAAAGGGAAGATTGTTGTGATAGTGGATATTAACTGGAACACTAAAAACATTGTTTACTGCTCTGATTCGTTCGCCAGCTGAGTCATATTCAAGTTAGCAAGATATTTATTGATTTTGCCTTTTTCAGTAAATGCCGAGAGACTGCAAGGATTTATTGAGTTACGGTTTAATATTTCAGGCCTCTGAAGAGTAAATAACGGCAGCGCTTCCTTTTTAAATATCTTCCCCTTGAGAACACAGCTGCTGCTTATAGATGTTAAGTTACCATGAAAACTTGACCAGAGCACCATTTTAATATGTTGACGTCAAGATATAATACAACTTTTTGACATTTACTGAGCCCTGTCAAATGTAATGTGTGGCACAGTTGGGCCACTGATTGAGGCCCGTATAGGTTTGTTTTATAATAATGATAATGGTCCCTGGTAGACGAGTAGTCAAAAATGATTCATGCATAAATATTCATTTGTTCAAAATATTTGGTCAGTTTCCATTTTTCTTCGTGCTCCAGATTTGATATTATGGTGACGTGCACGGAGGTTTGTGTTACTTCAGTCCAGCTTAAACGGCTGTTTCTCTTGCTAAAGGATCAGACTCGACTGATTTAGCGTAACAGATTTAAAAACGGGTGTAAATATAGTTTGATCGAACGTACACATGCGAATCCTAACTTTGTGTTTTGTTCCCCCTTTTGACCCTCAGCTGTGCACCGACATCAACGCCTACATGCTGGCAGATATGGCCCACATCAGTGGCCTGGTGGCGGCCGCAGCCGTCCCCTCTCCCTTTGACCACGCTGACCTGGTCACCTCGACCACGCACAAATCCCTCCGAGGAGTCCGGTAAGAGCAAGAGGCAAAGCTGGAAGACGTCGTTTCAAACCGCAGCGTCATACGAGTCGCCATATTTCCATTAACGGCACTCGTGGGTTTCTGTGATGAGATGGCCGATGTAAAGGCTCAGGTCGTGTAATTGGTCCGTTGTGTTCAGGGCCGGCCTCATCTTCTATCGGAAGGGCGTTCGCTCGGTGGACAAGAAGGGGAAGGAGCTCATGTACGACCTTGAGGACAAGGTCAACTTCTCTGTGTTCCCCTCCCTGCAAGGTGGGCCACATAATCACGCCATCGCCGGCGTGGCTGTGGCACTCAAACAGGTCAGCATGACGCACACCGACGCAGCAATCTCCACTGAAACCGTACTGACGCAACGCTTCATTGCCTCGGTTGGGCATTTCCTAAATGAATAACTGTCAAATCAAATTCTGCAGAGAAACTAAACGTTATCATTGTGTTGTGCTTAACGGAGCTTGTTACATGAGACTCAGTTCACACACTTTGAGGAAGAGACGTAACTATGTGGATCTTAATGTTGTGCGAGATCTGTTGGGATGGAATCCACTAAAGCGGATGGAAAGGAAACGTCAGCACGGCAGGATATGATTGTTTTCTTGATATCTGATTATAATTTCTGGCCGCCGGCTGGAAGAAAAGCAAACTAACTGCAGTGTGTGTGTGTTTGTGTCCAGGCCCAGTCGCCCATATTCAAGGAGTATATCTCCCAAGTACTAAAGAACGCCAAGTCCATGGCTGCAGCCCTTCTCAGTAAAGGCTACACCCTCGTGTCAGGTAAGCAAACTTGTATTAAACCATTGTTTTCTTGTCACATTGAGACAACCGGCAGAAAGACAAACACACGGCACAGTCAATACATGCAAATGTCCTGTTGCAAATGACAAAGGTTATTTAAATTCACCATGTGCAGATAGGCAAATGCCAAGTGTAGCTGACGGAGAAGCCGATGAAAGTGGTCACTTTCTGGTCGTGAGCAAACGCTTAAATCATGCAATCAAAACGTATCCACGTGCTGCATATACTGCAAACATAAACAGTGATCATATAAAAATAGAAACGTTAACCACAGTCGGTTTCACATCCTCCAGCTAACCAATCGATGATGACGTTGATCTAACGTCCCGGTGGTCGGACCGAAGGGGGGGGGGCTGGAGCCCACAACGGTTTGGGCTCTCCTCTCATTCAAAGGTTTTTTTTTTATTTTATTTTTTACAACATTTCAGATGGGACCGACAACCACCTGGTCCTGGTTGACCTGCGGCCCAAAGGCCTCGACGGGGCTCGGGCCGAGAGGGTGCTGGAACTGGCGTCAATCACCGCCAATAAGAACACCTGCCCCGGGGACAAGAGCGCCCTGACTCCGGGGGGCCTCCGGCTGGGTGAGCAGCAGCCGCACGTCAGACCACGTTTAGCTCCACTCGGACCAGAGCTTGTCCTGCTCGCCGTTGAGGGTGTTCTCGGAAGCCACATGAGGAAGATTATGCAATTCGTACATTCAGAAATACCTGTAATTTGCACGAAGATGATCGTCTTAATATGATTGTCAACTATTCAGCGTTCTGTCATCTAAATTCAAACATATGGCGAGTTTTCTTTTTGGTAGAATTTACTTTTTAATGAGCGTCTTCACTTCATTTTAGTTTCACTCACTTAAAAAAATATATTTGTGCATATGAAAATTAGTCAGCCACCAATTAAGCCACAAGCACTGAGCAGATCATGATTAATTAAGCATGTTTGGGGTTTTTAATCATCTTCCAGGAAGTTCAGGAGCTCCACATTCTTAGCGTTGTCTTAAGGCGAGAGACGGCACTTATTACCTCCTCGGTGCTTTATTTGATTTGGTCCGTAGCAACCCATCGCCGTCTCAGTCGTTCTGACCTTTCTGGAGTCTGTGGATTTATTGCTATTTGATATTTCAAGAAGCTTCAGGCCATTTTTGTGTTTTTTTTCTTTTTTCTTTCCCAAAGACCATATGGTTCCCAAATACGATCTAATGCCTGTAACTGTATCAGAGGCGGTTAAACCTTACAAAAGCCAACATCGATTTTGTGGTGTTCTCCATCCCAGGTGCTCCAGCCCTGACATCCAGACAGTTCAAAGAAGCCGACTTTGTGCAAGTCGTCCAGCTCATGGATGAAGGCTTCAAGATTGCCTTGGACGTCAAGCAAAAGACCGGTAAGTCTGCCGTGGGAGGGGAGACCGGCGACAATGTAGCGGTTTGTATATGTAGCCATTAGAGGGGTAACAAAAGCACAATATGCTAAAGGTTGGTTGAGGAAACGCTAGCCGACGCGAAATGCCATGTGGTGACATAACAAGGGAAGCTGATCCGTCTCGCTCTCTCTGTCTTCTTTTTAGGAAAGCTCCAGGACTTCAAGAACTTCCTCCTCCAGGACCCGGAGACCGTGGCTCGCATCGCCGACCTGCGCCATCGCGTCGAGGCCTTCGCCAGGCCCTTCCCCATGCCCGGCTTCAACGACCATTAAAACAGACGATATCGAGTAGGCGGGGCCACAGCGGCCGGCTGAGTAAACGAGTACAAGGAGACGTAAAATGTGACGATGGTGAAATGAGGTTGATGCCTGTTAAAAACGGGTCACTCCCTTTCCACCCCCACCTCCATAAACATCTGGAGGCCCCAGTTTTTAAACAATTTGTTTAAAAAAAAAAGTATTCTCCGGTTTAAGGTACAGAAAGAAAAAAATGTAACTGATTTTGTAGCGCCGAAGAACCTATTTTTTATTGTCTGCTTAAAGATCTGTCGTCGCACAATTTCTTTAATGTGGAAAGAAAGAAATAACCACAACAACCACCAACAGCACTTGGTGTCCACACTCTGTGACTTCATTGGTGTATAATTAGCTTTTTATAATGAGATACTGAGATGTCTTAATGCTGTAAAGAGTCTTTATTAATGTTTCAATTGCATCCACGAGGGGAGATGTGGGCATCGTAGCTTCCTTTTGTTGACCTTACCTGGTTGACAAGGAGGCTTAATGGGCCGGGGGGGTTCTGCCCTACAATGTTGTGCTGGCTAATCATCATTCAAACTGAAACCCTGTGAATCAACACTACAAAGTGTGTCCCCAATGTTTACAACCTTTTTGTTATTTACCCAATTTAAAAACGATTAAATAAAATAATATTGGTAATATTGTTTTATACTTAAGTTTAGAAAATCTTTTTTTTTCCTGTTTTTGAACCAACCATGTAACGGCTATAATTTCACACATTCTAAAGCCTCCGGTACCAGCTGATCCGTCTTACTACAGTATTTAAAGTTCTGTCTGCCTGCTGTTTCACAACAGTGTTCAATGCTGGAAATTAAGAAGCATTTTGATTTGAAGAAGAAAAAAAAGCAAAGCGTGTGAGGCTCACGGAATGAAAGTGTTCATCACTGCATCAGTGAGGAAGCCTGTTTTTTTTTTTACAGCACTATTGAGAAGAGCGTGTTAGGAATGTTGTGCTTACTTTCTTACTTTGAACAAAGCAGCTTCTGAAATAAACATGATCATGTTAATAATCCACATCGGACTACGCGTTGCCCAACTATTCCACTCAGTGTTTTCCTGCAGTGTTCATTCATCAGTTTGTCTAATCTGCGATGGTGTTGCCAATCTTTTCTTTACATCAACACAGATTGAATTAACAGAAATTGTTATTAACATTGAATTGGTCCTAATAAAATGCAATAATGCCACATAAGTTGCTTTGGTATTTATTTATACACTAATCATTTCGTAAGTTTTCGTAGTTGACTACGCCCTATTAGCCATTGCACAGTACTGGAAGAATAGCTTGGTGTGTAATATTTGTTGTGTTTATGCATTAGTTTAAATATTAAAATACATCTTACCAGACATTTATTTATTTATATCTGCTCCACTGAATGGAGATATTGCAGCGTATTATTTGAACATATTTTACACACATTTGATTATCAGCTTATAAAATAAGTGTTTGTATACTTCCAAGTTATTCCAATGCCGTCTGTAAAACGCCAGCAAATCTCCCTATTGTTATATTTGTGAATAGTTAATTTCAGCCGTTTGTAACCTGTGGAGATGTCGTCACGGCACAGCGCCCCGCCCCCTTCCGCCATTTTGAAACCTACGCACCAATGAACATACGCAGCTCATCTGTTTTTCGCTAGTCTAGATTCAAGAAAATTTACTATTTTAGAATGCCTGGAAGACACTGCTTCAGTTCCAAACACGATTTTCATGGAAACCGTAGGAACCATGTGTCACCGTTTTTTTTTGTATCTCTTCATGGAAACGGCACCTAACGTTGTTGCGTAGCCTGCTAGCTAACTACAATGCTAGCTAGGCATAAGTGAATACACCCATGCTAAAGTTTACTAAAAAGAACAAAACAATTTGGAAATTGATCTTAAAGCCTTAATTAACCGAATTAGGAGAAATCACCATAGCAGGCTAGCTGAAATAAATGTTAGTATCAGCCAGCTTTTCTAAATACCTCCGCTTATCGCTGCTAGTAAGTTTCTCCCTGGAAGGTCCCTTTTCTTGTTAATTTTCTCGTGATTTCTCCGTTTAATAGTGATAATAATTCCTTGAGGTCTTTCCAGGTCCGTCTCTGTGTCGCTCGCTCGTACAATGTTGCACCTGGCAACCGATAGTGTAGGTACACAAAAATGGCGGACGGGCTCAGGCCCCTCCCAAATCGTGACGTGACAGCAAGCTACCATGACGTATGTGTCAAACGAAACACAATACTTGCACATCGGGATGGTGCATAATTATCAATGCAGGGAAGTTAATTTAATTTACTCAGTGAAACTAGTGAGACAAAAATCTCTCTGTTGTAGCTTACTGTGGCGCTGCGGCTGCATTCAGTGCCGGCCCGAGCCTCTTGGGGGCCCTAAGCAGAATATGATTTGGGGGCCCCCCTGGAGGTTATAATACGAAACTAGGGCTGCTTGCAGCACTGAACGGGCCTTAGCCTCCCCTTGCATGTCAGGGGGGCAGTGGTCAGCCAGAAACGTGGTCAAAAAGTGAAGAAAAACAAGTCTGGTCCTAGGCAGGAATCAAACCCAGATCTCTGGCTCCCTAAGCAGACACCTTATATCTGAGCTATTATTCACACTTCTTAATACATGCACGTGAACCGTCTGGTGGCGCCGTCTGGTCGCGGCTCACGGCTCGCTGGCTGCTTGTGGCCCCCTGGTGGCCAGGCAACACACAATACCCACTGGGCAGGTCACCACACTGTTACGGGAAGCTCTTTGCTGTTTAAAAAGAGCAGACACACACACACACACACTCACAAATGGGCCCATGCAGGGTCTGGAACATAGATTGTCTATTAAGGAGTGCATTATGGGAACCATGGGGTCTGCCGTTGAGACGGTTTGGGTGCCATTAGAAAAGGATTTCATGTTGTTGTCTGGTGGCCAGTGATGCTAAGTGCGCACGCACACACACACACACACACACATTTATACCCAATCGCATCATTCAATGGACCCTCCAACATGGGACCATCACGCTGGCGGGAGGCGCATGCGGAGAAGCGGATTCTGTCACTCCTGCGGCCTTCAAACGTAAGTGAAAATAATGTTTGCTTTTTTTTCCAGAGGAGCAGCGATCAAACAGATGCAGTGATTTCTCTCCTCCGGCTGCGTCTTTCTGCGACTGAAGAGCGGTTTAAAAAAAAAAGCTGCGTGACCTCCCGCGGCGACACTCGTCTCCCGTGATGGATTCCTCTATTTTCGGTCCTCTACATCTGCGGCATGTGCGAGTTATCTTGTCCTGCTGGATTCTTCGTGTGATGAAGCGCAGCCAGTAACGTTTGATCCTTGGAAATGTTGCGAAGCGTAGAGCATGCGTCAAAGCGTTCACACAGCCGACCCGCAGTTTTCGGTGTGCGCAGCGACGGTTTTTATCGGGTTGATGGTCCCGAACCCGAAGGACCCGGATGAGGTGTCCTCTGCTGTGAGACTCAACGCCTTGGTACCTGTGAGGCCGTCCAGTCTTTTCAGCACAAATTTCACTGCAAATGAAGCATTCCAGTGTTTTGGCAGCTTTTGGCTGTCTTCACGCAGGACTGTCGAAAACAAATTGATTAATTGATTAAATATAGATTTTAAACAAAGCTAGTTTGACCCCCCTGCGTCGAGAAATGGGCAAAGAAGAGAGAACAAAGAGACATTTTTTAACTTCAGATGGCATTGACCCTGTGAGGAATTCCTGAGAATTTCGTGAGAATCGGACCCAGCGTCTGGGAGGAGATTGCAAAAAATTCATTTTCAAATTCAAATTTTTCACAAAATTCAAAATGAAGGAAAATATTGCCAGGTGCATTTGCATACCATGATTGACTTTTTTGTAGAGACACATTCTATCGGTGAACCCGGGCAAAAATTTGCCCAGAAGGAGCACTTCCAGGGGGCGCTAGAAAGCCATTTTTTAAAAACACACAAGAATATCTAAATTTTTTCGCACTTCTGGTAAGCACAACAAAATTCAAGAGTTTTTGAACATGATAAAGGCCTCAAAAGCGTTTAAAGTGGAGAAATAATAACAATTCTTCGAAACACAATCGGCTCTGGCCCTAAAAATATAAAAAGATCTGAGTTCACAGCATCTAGACAGCAGCCACGGACATTGTGCATTGAAGAAAGCAAGCGTTGTTTTTTCTCATGTACTCTTTAATGTTGACGGGGTTACGGTGTCATCGGCGAGCTGTTGTCACGGAGAGCGAGGTGAAAGTGATCACCCGGGCGGCAGCTGGAGATCCTGCTGAACTTGGTTGCCCCTGCAGTTGCCCGGAGGACCCTTTTTTTCAGAAGTCGGGGCCCTCTTTCTTCAGGTTCTTGTAGTCCGTGTTGACGGCCACAAACTGTGTGATGGCAGGAGGGAATACATTTAAATCTGTTTTGCTTAAATTAAACGCATCGGCCCTGTCTTTAGCAGAACGCACATGGCGGCGACCACACAGCCAAACCCACTTATTCACCACGATGCCTTCCAGCTCATTTATTTTCCAGATTTTGCATCCGCACCGTCTAATATAAACAGTGTGTGACAACGAGCATGTGTTCTGCATACATCACATCCCTCCAACAATGATAAACACACATTTCTGCGTCTGGCAGGGTGATTTTTTTTTCTTCTTCTTCTTTTTCCATGTGTGTTTTTCTTGATTGGTCCGCCATTAACACACTCAGTTACCCCCCCCCCCCCCCCACCCGCTCCCTCCCGTTCCCGTCCCCTCCCTCCTGCCTCATTACGATCATTGTTTGGACTTCCGTGGAATTTTGATGCAGGACCTTTGCCTCGCCGCAGAGAATTAAACATGCAGCGTCCTGACCTTTCGTCTGCAGCGACTTTCATTCGGCTGTCAGGCAGTCGGTCGGCTCCGGATCTATTTCTGTGTCTCTGTTCGTAGATGATGAATTTTGTCTCACGGTGTCATTTTGCAGTTTCACCGGGGCCGACGTGAAGGTGCGAGGCCGTTCAGAAGTTACCTTGTACTGGTAGGTCGGGTCGAGCTTGTTCCAGGGCTCCGGGTTGTCCTTCTTGTTCCACAGGCTGCGAGCGGAAGGAAAGATGGAGAAAAGACAAGGACACGAGTGAGAGCGAGGCGGCGCCTGATGGAGGATCAGGTGCAGAGCAAAAAGGGGGGAGACAACCGGACGGAGGCGAATGCGAGACACAGGTTGGATAAAGAGAGAGGTGGTGAGATGGTGAACTCGGCCCGGTGATTTGGCAGCACTGGATCTGCAACCAACCATCCATCCCTCCTCCTCCTCCTCCCCCTCCTCCTGCTGGCGTGTCACGCCACCAAAGCACAAACAAAGAGCCAGAGAGACGGATGGTGGATGCGAGCATGTCTCCCTCCCTCTCTCTCCCCCCATCCCTCCCTTTCTCCCATTAGCCGCGGCCTGTGAGAGGGAGAGGAGGCAGCAGCAGCAGCACTCATCATCGGCCGGCGATGAGGTCACGCTCCACGGCTGAACCCTGGGAACAAGTGGCGGCGTGCGGCCCCAGAGGGGGACGCGGCGCGCGTGGTGCTGCAGTACGGCCGCCGGGTTGTGCGAGTGGAAAACCTGGCAGCTTTGTTCTTTGTAAACTTGAAGCTTCAATGTCTTCAGTGTTAAATGCAGCGCGCTGGCGTGAGCTCGTTGCATCAAATCACCATCACATTTACGCTTATCGAATCCAAATATGTTCCAGGCGCCTGATCGAAATAGTTACGCTTCGTCTGTGACGTTTGTAACAGAGCCCAACCTTTTAGATGACACGCAGAGGAAGATGTTTTTAACAGTTCTGCTTTTTATAATCTTCACCAAATGTTAAGTGACCATTATCCAAATTGTTGGTTTTCCGGTGTTAAAGTTAAAAACCAGAGAGATGATTTGGCCAATACCTTTTTTAGAATATCGATTGTGATCTAATTAACTTCGGAGAGAGATTCAAACAACTTGTATTGTCTGAGGAAGAATTGGCAGCATAAAATGAGAAATTCTGATTAAATGATTCTTTTATGCACTTAATTTAAAGAGGTAGCTTTCTCAACGACCACACTATTTAATTGAAAAGGTTCAAGAATTGTTATAATATCGTTTTATTTGATCCAAAAGATGATCCGAGCATCGGCAGCATTAGAGATTTGAGCCACAGCTTTAAGTATCCAAAACTTACTTTGGTTGAATGGCAACTGTATTATCTACAAGTAGACATTGTCTTAACATTTAACTCTTTAACTATGTGTAACTATATTCAGAATGACACTTAATGAATGATACACAGGAACGCAAGGCCTCCTCCTCCTGCTCCTGTCCCGCCTCAGATGTTCAGGGAATCAAAAGCGAGGTGCAGGATTACTGCGAGTTCAGACAGACGGCCGCCTTACGTGACATGGGGTCCTCTCGCCAGCCGGATCAGATAGAAGGTGGCACCTGTGAGTCCCACCGCCAGGAAGACATATTGAGGGATTAACTGAGGAGAGAGAAGAGGAGAGGAGAGGAGAGGAGAGGAGAGGAGAGGAGAGGAGGAAGGCATTAATCGCACAACACACAGACACATGAGGATAAACAAACATCAGTGGGGCGGCTGGGAGATGTACCAAGAACATCCACCTGTGAGAAACACCAGCGCGCACACACACACACACACACACACACGTACGCAGGCAGGCGGTTGTTATTCCTGTTTTTCCTCTCCTTGCCCTCCTCCATTATGCATAAGGCCGAGGCCACGTGTGAGGGAGCTCGCTGTCAGCCCGGCTTGGACGGGCAAGGGCGCGCTGGAAGAGAGAGCTGCTGCGTCTCCGCGTGTGTGTGCCAGCCTGTCCTCCTCAACAGCGAACCTGTCAGACTGATCGACAGCATCGCACACACACACACACACACACGCACACACACACATACACACCCTCTGAGCACTCGAAGACACAGGCTGGAAGTGTGTGGACACCCACGAGCCCACGCTTTTGTTTGGTGACGATGACGGGGGAATTAAAATAGAAAAGCACATAAGGGGGACGGGGGGAGGGACGGGGGGATAATCTGGTGTTTCATCTTAAACATCTAAAGCTTTGCCGCGTCAATCCTCTCAGCGAGCGGCCTTTATTCATCAACGCTGCACATCGACCATGGTACACCTCCCGTGTACTCTGCTGCATGATTCCCTGTGTGTGTGTGTGTGTGTGTGTGTGTGTGTGGGAGGGGAGTGGGGGGGGGGGGGGGGGCATATTCAAACAGCTGTTCTCAGTCTGCGCGGATCTCGTCGAGCGGCAGAGAGGTGACAGTGTGATCAGATCGAACTGAAGGATGCCGCTTCTCACGCAGCAGCCGCACATCTGCTTTCCGTCTGAATTGGCGCGCTGCTGACGATGATGAAAGTGGAAAGCGGAGAGAGATGAGGGAAACGGCCCCCCCCCCCCCCCCAGTACCTATGATACAGGTAGGCTAGTAGGTGCATTAGTAATGGACTGTGCAGCGGGCCGTGCGTTGGGTCAAAGACGCCGTAGTGCATTTTCTTCTTTTTCTCCAATTTTGTATGATCAGGTCAACATTTTATTCTTTTCTGACTGATTCCAAAGCTTCAACTCGTGCAATTAGCAAGAAGCAAGAAGACGTCGCACCATCTGCCTCGAGCCTTTAAGTGGCATCCTGCCACTTTCACATCAGGAAGTCCATCTAACATTCGACCGTAGTCGGTTATCGGGGGAAACGGACACAACTCGACTTGCACGTGTGCGAAGCCTCAGTGACCGTGTGACGTCCGCTGAATTCCTCCACAGGCTGGCTTAATGTAAGCTCCTCAGCTTCTCTCCAAGTTAACCTCCGTGCACGACACGTTGCTGCACACACACACACACACACACACACACAATCATTCAAACACACGACGCTCGGCTTCGATCATTGAAGTAAACACAAACAGCCACCCGCACACACCAACGGGGAAGCAGGTCAGCTTTGATCAGTCCAACACACACACACACACACACACACACACCACCACACACACACACACACACACAGTGACTAATGGAGGCAGGCCCGTGTGTGTCGGGAGACGTCTCTCTATCGGCCCTCACTGGTTCCAGCACGGAGGCTGACCGACATAGGAAGCGCTTCGGCCTCGCTGGGGTTCGATACTGTTGCTGCCCTTATTACTTTTCTGGTGCGCTGGCAAACAAACCCCCGTCAATCCAGGAATGTGGGTCACCCTCAGCACAGCGCCGAGGCAACAGGAAGGAGAAGAAGAGAAAAAAAAAAACACGAGCACGGGCAGCTTCTGTGTCTCTTTCTTTCTTTCCTTCATGTTTCAAAGGGAACAATGAAACAAATCCACACGCCAACGATGCGACGTAACGCTTGTTTTTTACCTCAGATGATCAAATCGGTGTTGATGACTGTTTTGATGTGATGTCGCAAAAAAGAATCTGAGCTTAAAAGTCCACTTTCTGGCTCACAGATTTCAATTGATGGGAGCTGGCTGAGGATTGTTGTATTAATGTCAACATTGACGTTGTGCGCCAATATTCCACTATCCTGTTTGATGGTACACATTTTATATTGTTTTTAGATGTTTGGGACATATAATACCCGTTTTAGGAGCGCGTTTTCGTTGCAGAGTCGATGCGCAGGACCAAAAGTAAATCCGACATTTCTGTTCGCAAGGAGAAATATACCTGCTTTTAAACATTATGAATAGACTTTGATATCAACTGGATTTTGGTATCCAGAAAGATCACAATCACCAATTCAAGAGGCTGTCTGACACCGGCTGGATATTTTATCAATGTGTTATTATTACATGATTCTATATCATATTTTCATAAACAATATTTTGTTTATTTGTCTATCAAATCAGTAAATGATGCATAATGTTCATTAAAGTTCGAGGAGCTCAAGGAGACGACTTATAGTTGTTTGTTTTGCACAACCAACGGAGCAACACAATCACACTTTTTCTATAGACCAAGAAAAAAGCAAATGCTCCCATTTAAAAAGAAATGTCTTCTTTGCTTTACAGTTGTATCCTTTCTCTCAGATGTGGTAAAACTCTAAGTTGGTGGAAAAGTGTCTATCCATATTTACTCAGTACACATACTATACTCCGTATGTAACTCCTAGACATGTACAGTTTGTACAGTATGTTTTTCTTCAAGCGTAAATGAGTAAATCTTTCCTTCAGTGAACACAAAACTGGTGACCGGATGTCTAAACAAAGCGAACATCCCCCAAAAATCCATCCACAAAAACCACATAACGCAGCTTTTGTCAGACACTTTTTTTTCGGCTTGACGGAGCTCGATAGACACGCGGACGCGGTGCAACCTACCCCAGGATGTTTCCTCGCGTGTTTGACCATGGTCTGAATCATCTTTGATAATCTCGAAATTTACGTCTCGTGCAGATTCACACAAAGAGCTGTTTGCCAAGTACGAAGTACGAAGCCGGTCAGTGGCGTGATATGTCGCCTAACCCCCCATCCGCTCAGCCTCCCTCCCTCCCTCCCTCCCTGCCATTGAATGAATGGGAGGGTCAGAGGGGGAGAGAGACAGTCCTAATCCTCCCATTCCCATCTGTTGCGGCCGCTGTGTGTGTCCACTAAGGCTCATTGAGTTCTCCGTGTCCTAAAACGTGTTGTTACACAACAAACAGAACAGCGGGTACTTCAAGTCCGTTTTTTTTTTTTTTTTTTTAAATATACGCAGCAGCTCCTCTAATGGAATCGCGTTTGGATCTCACACCCGGCGCGTCGGTTCATTTCGTGTTCTTTTGCAGTTTCGCGAGTGACACACCGCTGTTTTGCTTTTTTGTCAACAACAACAACAACAACAAAAGGGTACTGCAGCATTACCCTTCCATTTTTTCAAATTCTCAGCCGTTAAATGTTGCGGCCTTCTGCGGAGCGCCTCGTCCACTGCAAAGAGGTGAGAACTGACGGCGGCTTCCTGCGAGTTCCTCGGGTCGCGACCTTTGCACCCGGCGGGACGACGACGCCAATTGATTAGTCGGCGGTTTAGCAACTGTGGACCTTTTTAGATTCCTTAACAGCCCTTTGGAACCTGATGTAATTAACAGCAACGCTGCACTGTGCGAATAATGCACAGCTTGCTACTCTTCCGAGGTGATCACACCATTCATCACGCCTAAGTGGGAGAAGCAGAGAAGTTGCGTTTTGGACTTAAATGTCACGCAACTATCGAATGGTTGGCCGTTGCTGTTTTGTACTTTGTACAGTTTGTGTCCCCTGAGGATGAATCCCAGTGAGTTTACTTGAATTTGACTCAAGATCAGGTCGATATTTAAATATTTTCAGTACTCTGTTTCATGATAAAATGCAGCGTCGGCAACTTCTTGGACCCCAAAGAGCCATAGATTATTATGTGAAGATATACAATACGTCATTTTACACCAATATAATGTACAAAAGGCCCCCAAAGCGAATGCAAAACATGCAACTCAACGGTATTATCGTCAGAGTGGCTGTATTTACCTCGTAGATAAATGATACAGGTTGTGTTGCAGCTTGACTCATGAATGAAGGCATCATATTGGAACTGAAAGCTCCGCCTTGAACCGACATTAAGTCAACGTTGTGCTGGTGATGCTTTTTTTCACTCTTCGTTGAAGTACAAAAGAAACTCCAACGCAGGTCTTTAACTGCATTTAACCGTATTTAACTGCTTACAGAAATCAACACCTGGTGATCCAGTCGGCTCTGCAGAGGAATCTGATGAACTTCCCATGTATTGCATCAACGTAGACTAGTGATTCTCAAAGTGTGGTACGCGGGGCTCCCTCTAGTGGTACGCCAAAGAATCACTGGATTTTTTTTTAATTAAATTTAAAAAATAAAAAAAAATACTTTTTTTTTTTTTTTTACTAAACATTTATGTACCATACAGTTTTATTTAATCTTTAAGAAGACTTTTTTACATGTATTTTAGTACAATGTTTATTTAACTTTCATGTGCAATCATTTAACTGAATCATTATATAATTACAGTGTTTTTTTTTCTTCCTATATTTAAGCGCAGTTTTACTGTTGAATCTCTAAAATGTTACAATGGCTGACAATATTAAATATACTACTTTAGGAATAAAACCTCTTCCTTGTTTTTGATGAATACTTAGGCCTACTACGCTACTGTATAGTGTTGGTCATTATGGTGGTACTTGGTATTTTCTCAGGTGGTACTTGGTGTAAAAAGTTTGAGAACCACTGACGTAGACGACGCCCTCCTTTGGCTTCAGAGGCTTTTGCAGTCGGATTTCTGCGGCGAAGCGCGTGAACCGCAATTTATACAACTGTCTTTAGTCCAAACCTCCTTTCACCGTTAAGATGGAAGAGGAGCGAGGAATAAGTCAATACATGTCTCCCACTGCCCTCCTCCCCCATCAGGCTCCTCTGTTACCCCCCCTCCTCTCCCCAACAGATTACAGGCCGAGTGTTTAAAGCAGGGGTGTCAAACTCATTCTGGTCTGGGGGCCGCATACAACTTAATTGGTCTCATGGGGGCCAAACTCATGACAAAATAAGTCCACTTTTTTCTTTGTATTAGTGCAAAGAAGAAATAAATTTATAAAAATCTTTATATGCAATAAACTGTCCTTTTACTAAATATATTACGAACAACCAAAGTGTTTTTAAGAAAATTATGTGCAATTTCAACAACATTTTCACCCACTTTAACATTTATTTAAGTGCAGTATGCATAAAAACTGATCACAGTGATTGTACACTGTTGCAAAACATTTATTGACAGTTTTGTGGACGTTAAAACACTGTCCTGCATGTTAAAATACATCAAACACCTTAAAATGTATAAATGATTTAAAATCCATTTTGCTTCTGGGAAGCATTCCGCTTGTTAAGTCGTGACGTCACCGCGCTCCAATAATACTGTTTCCGGGTCCAAAGTCCGGGTCCTCGCTACCTATTTACCGCTTTCGCCCGAGTTTTAACATGCCGCAGTGCCGTGTCCCGTGTTGTTTAAATAGATCGGAGTTTAAAAAAACAAGTGACATTCAACTGCCATTCTATCGCTTTCCCTGTGACGAGAAAGATACGAGAAAATGGCTGCAGTTGATAACGTCGATGCTATGGGCTAACCCAGCTAACAATTTAAGGTCCCCAGAACGTTTGTTTTGGTTACGCTAACGTTTGATTCGCAAACGTTGCCTGAAGGTTAGTTTGTAGTTCGGTGTTGGTTTTTCGGGACGGTAACGTTCCGGTACGTTAACGTACGTAGGTTTCACGTGCTCACACAATGATGACGGCAGATACCATACACACTGACACATGTTCATCAGTAACTACTATTCATAGCCAGGAGGACATGGATTAGCGGAGCCGAGGATCTAACTGTGTTTCAAGCGGCTGTTTTCATAGATATTAGCCATGTTTACACGATCACAAACTACATTGCTGCCAGCGCTTTAAACCCTTTATGACCGCCAAGGGTGCATCACTAAAGTAGGTCGTCAATAAATTAACAGGTTCCGGCAGTGTTATTAGATGTGGACGAGCGGAGCGCTTGGACCCGGAAGTCCCGTGTGACGTCAGACTAAACCAGCGGATTCTAAACACATGAACTGACTCCACACACAGCGTCACTAGCGGACTAGCGGCCAATATAGGAACCGCAGATTTTATAGAAATTTAAGTTTTCTTTTTTTTTTTTTCAATAATGCAGATTTATCCCGCGGGCCAGACGGAACCACCTGGCGGGCCGACACTTGTAGGTTCACAAGTGTCAGGCTACTTTTATTTTAATACTTCTCAGAAGTAAACCTAATTAAAATGTATTTGTAAATTGTACTTTTCAGATTATGATCTTACCTTCAACGACTAAAGGAAATGTTGGTTACAAACTATAGACGCAAACCAAGCTGCAACTGTAAACTGTTATTCTAGCACTTAAAAAGGTATGTAATCATTTAATGAACTGTTTCTAATGCAATGGAATCTAGATGTTAGCAGATATAAGTGTCTATTAATGTATTTGCTATCTGCTATTTGTGGATAGCCACGCAGTAAATAGCAGCTTGTAATAATATTAAATGTGTTTTCATTGAAGTTGTGTTGCTTCTAAATACGGTAAATAAAAAAAAAACACTACTTTAAATGGTAATGAGAAAGAAAAAAAAAGATTGAATACTTTAAAAAGTGAACAGGCCTGTTGAAACATTTGAATATACAAACACACCGATGAGTGAATATTAGAAGAAAAGTTTTGCATCTAGCTGACGTGGTGACACGGTGAGACAGGACTGACTTGAGGAGCCGAGACGGCGGCGGCGGTGAACAATGGCTTCTTTCACTGCCGTTGTCACGCAGTGATGAATAGCGCCGCCGGAAACACAAAATTGCTGTTGTGCCCGGTCAGCACTGATTCCAGTGAACTCGAGGAAAAGAGGGAGAGCAAAAAGAAAGAAAAGGAGAGCAAGCGAGTGCTACAGCGGCACAAAATCAAGCACTCAGCAGCTGCACGATGCCCCATTAGTCTTCATTTTCAGCACGACATGCAACAGGGCCCTTACGTCTTCAGGAAAAAACTGAAATGTATCGGGCCGGCCAGTTTGGGCTAATTGAAAGAAATTGTCTGTCTGCGGGTTTTTCCATTACAGTCTGCGCAGGGTGGTGGGTCGGTGCGGGGGTGATGATAGGGGGGTGGGCCCCGAGCATTCCCCCGCACCGACCCACCACCCTGGGCACATTTGTGCAAATGATCTCGTGCATTTGAATTCGGACGTGGTCGCGGTTTGCACGTTGTCTCATAGTGAGGCCTAGAGAAAGGTCCATTGGGAACTGTTTAGTCCTGAAATCCGAAGGTCACAAATTTAGTTTCCAATGATTCCTTTTGGAAGTCCCGTCGAACTGACCCGATGCCGCTACAGGCCGTTTGCGCTCACATTTGTGTCTTAGCATCACTGAATGTCATACAATCCTGAAGACAAAAATGGAGGCCACGGTTTGACCTGAAAAGGGGGAGTGTTCGTTTTGCCTGAGGTTTCACACCACACTGCAAGTACTGCATTGACCGAATGACCAGGCCGCCTGTTAGCCACGTGACAGGCATCCAGCTGAGGTCCAAAAACACAATCCACATCTGCCAAAAAACACTCAACAATTTCTCCCCCTTCTTCTCGGTCACAGGCCAGAAAAAACAACCCTCTGGCTCTCCGTCTGTCTCCAACCTCGCCTTTCGAGCTGCTCACATTTAAGAGCTGAGCAATGAGCAAAAATAAATAAAGTAGGTAGGTAGGAATTGACGGGCACCGGTGCTTAAAATAATAAGATGCAGCTGTTGATAGTAGCGACAGTCTGCAGGTTTGCTTCCCTCCGTGGCAGCAGAGGAGGCGCGATGAAGGCAGACAGCTGACAGGTGCTCCAGGATGATGCCGCCATCAGGTGCATCTGCTAAACTTAACTCGGAGACGGGCGAGGAGGAACGTGGAGAGGGAGGCGAGGAAGGAGAACCTGGAGAGCGTGGTGGGGGGAAGGTGAGGGGGGGGAGGCAGGAGGAAACAGTGTTAAAGCAAAACCTACACCTCTATCAACTCATACGTGTACGGAGGATAGAGAGAGCAGAAGCGGTGGAATCTGTGTGTGTGTGTGTGTGTGTTCTGCACTCTGAACCTCTAACAGGTGAACTGAGCGGGTCGCAGGGTGGCTGGATGCAGGATGGGGGGTGAGGAGGCAACGCTTAAGTGACGAAATTCAATCATTTTAAAGGTGCAAGGGGGGTGGAAAAGGAGGCCTGTCAACGAGTGTGCGTGAAGACAATGGGTGGGCGCGCGCGTGTGTGTGTGTGCCATATGCTCCGATATCCCTGCATGCATCAGCATTTTGCATCTCCTATATCCACGCTGCCAACTCCTCCCTTGCGGTTGAACATTGAGGCTGTGCGTTGCTCCGATCGGGGGCGACACTCAAGGTGTTTCTGACTTTAATTTAAAAAAAAAAAAAAATGTAAAAGGTGTGTAGTCAGGAGCAGCGGCTGGGATTTGAGCCCCTTTGAACCCCTGGTCGCGCTGGGGGAGGAGCCCTTCATAAAGACTCAGAGCCAACCAGATGAAGTGCTCACTCGTCTCCAGGCTGAGCTGAAGGTGGCGGCGAGTGTGACCGTGGAGCTGATCTTCCATCTCTTCTTTTTCCTGGTGTCAAGCTATCGCTCTCACACACACACACAGAAATACCAAATGCACAGCAGTGTGAAGGAGCCCAGTGCATCGCAGGTAGCTCCAGAGTGGCTGGGAGCGCTGTCACCAATTTGTTCTTAGCCATGGGGGACATGCAGGGGATGGAGAGGCGATGGCAGCTCCATGTCCTTATCATGGCTAATGAGGCCCAGGCTTGTATCACTTTGTGTCACAGTGCTGCCAAAATTCCTTTTTCTGAAAAGCAGGGGTTCGATATCTGGCACGGAACCACCGTGCACTTACTTGGTTCTGCTTAAAGTCCCTTTGCTGAATTATTTACCGGCCCAACACACACACACACACACCTATACACGTGTTCCTTACCAAACGTGGACTGTCACGTGGCCAAGACGAACGTGCGGGTTCCCGCTGCCATTTTGGAGCGGACGACCGACTCGCTGAAGCCCACTTTGCACAGCACGGCCGCCATGTCGATCCCACTGGGGAGACAGATGACACAGAAAACGGGTTAGAAGTACGTACGATCACTCACACCTCTTCTTCTTAGATTTGTCTTTGAATTGAGTGGTTTGTTCTCTACACACGTGTGTGTGTGTGTGTGTGTGTGTTAACTAGGTATATGCAGTTAAGGTAGGATGGTCTCCTATATCTTTTTTTTTTATTAAAAAAAGTAATTAAATAAGATTAAACAAAAATACCTCATTTTTAATAATAAATAAAACCAAAATAAGTTTAATTTTAATAAAATAAAAGCTATTAAAAAACACAAAATGATAAAAGAATAAAACAATAATAATTACATTTGCATTCTCAGCTAAATAATAATGTACATAAATCCCAAACGTAGCGCAAAAGGAAAAATCCACATTTGAATTTAATATTCTTCAAAGCCCCCTAAATAGCCCTAAACGCCTCATGGCGCATTAACAAGTTTTTTTAAATATAGAAAAGGATTCACACCCTCCAAGATCTCAAAAGATTTAACATGGAGTAGTAAAGTCCCATCGTGCGTCAGTACTCAATGCAAGTCACATGGTTTCCACTAGAGGGAGCTGCGCTCCCAAAATACAGTTGCATAATTTATTTTGTGGCCTTTTGAACCTCAAACTGATTACATTAGCATAAGAAAAACTACAAAATAAAAGACGGTTTAACAAGCTACATCTTTCACTGCCTTTGTGAAACGGTTCTGCAGAGTCGTGGCATTTTTATCTGCGCTATTTGGCAAAATGAATATGCAAAAGGGCACCGACACGAGGCAAAGAGCTGCTTCAATCCATACTAAACCTGATCTGTGTTATGTAGCCTCACTGTGATAACGCTGTATATCAATTGTGCATTCCTGCCAACGGTCAGTAACTACGTATACCTGCATGCATCTAATGGCCAAAATAACCAATGACATGATTAATTAACGTTTAAAAAAAAAAAAAAAACACTCCGTCACACATACCTCCCATAATGTCTTGCGACGACCCCATATGCTCAGTCTCGATGTCAACAGTCTCTAAAATTGTAAATAGAATGTTAATGATTTGGAAAAGCTGAAACCGTGGTGGTCAACCTCTGAAAAGCGCATACAAAGTACAACAGCTGAACAGATAATAGCTGCTAGTTAGGGGAATTTTGAGTGGGTCATGGTTAAACATTGTGCCATGGGCACAATAGTGTTATTTATTTCCCAAAGAGGTTGGAAGTAGATATAAATCATCAGTTAACATCCGATGGAATGTGATTGTTTATTTTGAAGGTTGCTTATTGCGCGCAAGCATAAGGCGGCACATTCATGCTCCATAGTCCACTAAACATGGATAAATATTATATATATATCAAATATATTCAGACTTCATGCCGTTAACATTGATGTGAATGTCATCCAGACTCCTTCCTTTGTAATCTCCAAGTCTTCCCCTCTCCAATGCCAGAAGTACTTTACTTATTTTGGCAAGCTGGAGAGTGCCCTCTGGAAGGCGGTAGTGTTGTCTGTGAACGGCAATGTTGTGACCAAGAAAATCGGCTAATTGGTCAAGTTCTGTCGTTTTCAGGTTTAGAACCGTCGAGAGAGTAGCAATGTGCTTCCTAAGTTTCGTTGAAGTCAGTGCCTTGGGATTTTTGACATTATCACAGTCATTAACAAACTTCCTTATGCAGCCGCAACCTCTGATGTGATGGAGAGAATGTGGCAATGCAAACAAGAATCCATTTTCTTTCAGCACGCCACATTCTTTTCGCTTCGCTATCAGAATATCCAGTGATTCCCTCATGAGTGGGGTGAGGAGCACAGGAACTTTTCTTCCCCGCTTTTCTACTATTGTAATTCTGATGAAATGTGTGCATAGTTTCTGCTCTAGTGGTGTCAGGGCAAGGTTTAAATCTTGATGGTTCTCTGACGACAACGGCATTCTGGATACTTCTCCTTCTCTTCGGCGGTTGAAAAGAATAACTTGTGCTAGGGTTACTCTCGCAAGATCTCTCCATTTTGAAGTTGAAATCTCTTCTGTCATGTCATTCGTGAGTTGCTGCTGTTTTTTAGATAAATGAGAATGGAGGTTTTGGACATCCTCTGTGAATGGAAGGAGTTGAGAGAGGCCTAATCTAGCTGAGTGAGTGCTTGGCTTGCAATGTCAAATTTCCAACTTTCGTGGTATAACTGCGCAAATTCTGAAGCATCTTGGACTGCTTCTTTGTCCCTAGACATCAATGCTTCAGATTTTATGAACATGGCCAAAGAATGCAAGCTGTGGCCAACTTTCCGAGCGAGAGATGGACGTTGCACTTCTTTTGCAGCCAGTAAAAATCTACCAAGCTCTCTCAGCTTCTGCCGGATGTATTGGTGTTGGCTGATGACCTTCTTATTCCTGTTGAACAGTCTGTGCCCATAGTCAAGGATGCAGCGGTCTTGCTTCACAGCCAGTGCAATAGCATCCTGATTCATATAATTTATGAACTTCCAGTAGGCATTGCTTAATTCAAATGGAGCAGGTTCAGCAAAAGCACACAGTGCTTGCACTCTTGTTTTACCGGGTCGGGATATCTCACCCTGAGGTTTTAGTTTGCAGAGCTGAAAATGTCGCCACATCACTTTTCTTGTGTACAACCCGTAGCAGTAGATACAATGCATAAGTTTGTGTCCTTTGGTCTTTTTCTTCGGTTGCTTGCATAGAATTAGTTTACCACTCTGTTGTTCCAAAACCTTAGTGTTGTGTTGAAAGTTGCCCTGATTTCGAATATAGTCTAATTGAAGCCTTCTTTCTTTAGAGTTTTTTGCAAAACTTAATGCTCTCGCAACATCGACCTTGTCAGTGTATTTACGTGCCAAGTGTCTAGACATTTTCTACTACTTGGGAACAGTACAAGCAGTGATGTTTTTTGTTGTAACTTCTTTTGCCATCTTTCTTCCTCATAACCGAATCAACATAGACAGATGCATCATTTTCAATGGAGGTTGAAACACTTGCTTCGTTAGCACATTCTCCTGGCGATTGCTCGTTATCTGTGTCAGCTCTGCTGCTCTGACTCGAAGACTTGCCTCTGCTCTCACTGAAAGACTTGCCTCTGCTCTGACTCCAAGACTTGCCTCTATTTTGTATACTTGATATTTCAAAGCTGCAATCACTGCCTGTACTTTCATCATTGAAGTTTAGAATATACAAATGATTTATTAAGTATTACTCAAAAAAGTTATATTTTCCTGTTAAGTGATAACATTAAAGAGTAATAAGGAGACTTACAGGATGGAAACTGCTTCTCTTTTTTCTTTGTAAAGCCATTTCAGATTCAGAAGTGGACGAGCTCTCTGCACTGTCTTGACTTGAATCATAAAGATCATCAGAAAAATCTGGTACTCTGTGGATTTAAGTCAGGGTACTGTCGTATATTTAAGTTTTGTTTAAAAAGTGTTTAAAATTATATATGTGAAAGGTTTGGGATGAAATGGCTTAGAAACTTTCTATTTGTATGTAAAGTGTCATACCAGAATGCTTTTTGTCCTTCTCAGCTTTGGAACAACTTCTGCGCATGTGGGATGGTCTTTTGAAGAATCCGCATCATCGGTTTCGTCCACTATACTTTCATTTGACTCATATAGGTCATCAGTGTCAGAATACTCAACTAGAGGAAACCTTTTCACAGAAAACCACTGTAAAAAAAGAATAATTAGTCAAAATTAGGAGAACTATTCAAATTACAAAAGTTAGAGTAATGAAGACTGCACTTCTGTACTAAATTTCGCATTACCTAACAATCCAAGTAAATTGGATATGACTCAGAACATCTAAAAGCCTTCCATGGTAATTAGTCAAATTAATTAATAAATATAACTGTAATGACTCAATGTTAGATTTATAAAATGAGTTGTTAGAATTGTGTGAAGTTAGTTTGATTGAGACGGAGGGCTCCGTGAACGATAACAACAATATACACGTTTGTATTGGTTTTATCAATCAAAGACGGATCAGAGGTTGCAGTGCATAATGTCTAAAATACCTCCTTTAAACATGCATCAGCTCAGGAAGTGTACAGTTACAACTGTAAAAACCTGAGGTTAGATCCCGAAATGTGTTAAAAGTATTTAAAGTTACTTATAGTTTGGATGAAACGGAGGGCCCCATAAGAGATGGACTAGAAACATTGGTGTGTGCGTAGAACTTAAAACTTTCTAATAGTAGAGTTATCTCAACAACTCTGTCAAGAAAAGTGATTTACTCTTAACTTTTGTACTGGTAACATTTATGACCGATAAGCTGGCGTACACGCAGGCTCCTGCAGCCATTGACACCACGTGCTGCTGCTGCTGTTGTTGTTTCAGATGCACGTGGCGGAGCTGTTGGTGTCTCATGGAGCCAGTCTCAATGCCAAGACCTTCCTAGATGAGACCCCCATCGGTATATTTACACCTCGACACTCTTACCAATACACCCGATGGGCACGTTAACAAAATAAAAGTCTCATCTCACCATGGTCTCATTTACAGATTTAGTCCTTGCAAGATCTACTTCATGGTTTTGTTCTATTCAGTTACTGATTTCATTTCACACACTCCGTTTTGTTGCGTTTTGACCCTCTCAAAACACAACGCGCACGGTTTTATTTTGAAAGGAGCTGACGTTCCTCTTCTCCCCGCCGTTCTCGTTTCTAAAGACCTGTGTGAGGACGAGGAATTCCGAGCCATCCTGCTGGACCTGAAGCACAAACACGACATCATCATGAAGTCTCAGCTCAAACACAAGACCTCGCTGTGCCGGCGGACGTCCAGCGCGGGCAGCCGCGGGTGAGTGCTGCCACCTGCTGGTGTTACCGCTGCTACTACCAAAGAGTGCTTACCCAGGCTTATTTACTCTCCTTCTCGAAGAGCAAGTCATGCAAACAAAAAAAAGTGATTGCTCTGACTAAATCTAATTCAAGCGAGCTGTACGTGCAGATGAAGTGTGGGCGGTTCCGGTCAGTAGGACGTGCGGGTGTTGCGTGCTTTGTAATTGGGCTCATTGTGCATGTTTCTCTCCCACCTGCACAATTCACCGGAACCCCCCGTGTGTCCACAGAAAAGTGGTGCGGCGAGCCAGCCTGTCGGACAGACACAACTTGTGTCGCAAAGAGTACGAGACGGAGGCCATCGTGTGGAGGGGAGGGAGAGAAGAGGAGCACGAGCGAGAGAAGGAGTCCGATCAGGACAATAACCAGGTGTTTAATGGGAGTCTTTAGGTTGTTACTTATTCCTGGTTTTCTGTTCCCATTTGAAGGTCTTTATAGATGCATTTCTTAGGCAGTAGGGAAAAGTATGTCATTTAATTTTGGTCATTTCCTGGTCGGAATAAGTATAGAAAAAAATCCGGGGAATGTAGGAGAATATTTGCTTCCAAACTACGTTGAAAAGCTACAGTGTAGTATGGTGAAAAAAAGGAAAACAAATTCATAGAATAGCAATGTGAAAAAAGGCACAAAAAATGTTATGTCATAAAAAGTGGCAGCATAAAGTCATATAATACTACTAGCAGCAGTAGTAATATAGTATGGTCATAAAAAAGTACTGTCCGTACAGTATAGCATGTCTATTTATAAGTCATTGCAACAAACAAACTAAAACTAATAAGTCATAGTGCAACAAACTATGGGATGTTATAAAAAAAACAGATTCCTGAGCAGTGGGGTCTTTTGTTATGTCTGATAAATTTGCAAAAAATAAAATCCTTCAGTAATTCAAATTAACGTAACAATAATAGTGCATTGAGAGGAAAAAGTACATCTCAAGCTTCCATCACAGAAGAACCGCTGACGTCCAGCACGTTGAGCAGTGAGAGACTCGATTAGCTTTTGTGGGTTTGTCGCGAGATCAAAGGTGTCTCATCTCCGCGCGCGCAGTTCGGCCGGCGTGTGATAATCTGCGTCGATGCTCCGCAGGTCAAACCTGGGCTCGCCCCCGCAGGAGGAGGCCTACGTTCTGGGGATCTTAAATTGTTAGCTGGGTTAGCCCATAGCATCGGCGTTAACTGCAGTCATTTTCTCGTATCTTTTTCGTCATAGGGAAAGCGATAGAATGACAGTTGAATGTCACTTGTTTTTTTAAACTCCGATCTATTTAAACAACACTGGACACGGCACTGCATGTTAAAACTCGGGCGAAAGCGGTAAATAGGTAGCGAGGACCCGGACTTTGGACCCGGAAACAGTATTATTGGAGCGCGGTGACGTCACGACTTAAGCGGAATGCTTCCCAGAAGCAAAATGGATTTTTGTGGAAAATGGATTAATCATTTATACATTTTGAGATGTTTGATGTATTTTAACATGCAGGACAGTGTTTTAACTTCCACAAAACTCTCAGTGTTTTGCAACAGTGTACAATCACTGTGATCAGTTTTTATGCATAATGGTCTTAAATAAATGTTAAACTGGGTGAAAATGTTGAAATTGCACATACTTTTCTTAAAAACACTTAGGTTGTTCATAATATATTTAGTAAAAGGACAATTCATCGTATATAAAGATTCTTATAATTTACTTTATCTTTGCACTAATACAAAGAAAAAAGTGGACTTATTTTGGCATGAGTTTGGTCCCCTTGAGACCGATTAAGTTGAATGCGGCCCCCAGACCAGAATGAGTTTGACACCCCTGCTTTAAAAGTATATCTGGAAAAGACGTCATTGTCACACTCGTGACTCCAGTGTGCGCTCGGGTTTTCTTTTTAGCAAGCAGTTCATTTTTTTTTTTTCAACTCCATTTGAGGAAGTACGATTGAAGTCACAGTGGAAGAGATTGCTACGTCCCGAATAGTTTTCATCCTTCCCTATTTATGGTTTTGAAAGCGTCAAAGGCGGTGACATCATCTTATTATTCGGCTAAAGTTTACTTGAGTTGCTCAAGTTCACACTTATCCTCCCTGCTGCAGCCGATTCAATCTAAATGTCACTCTCGCTTCCTCAATAAGGAAATATAGGTCACGTTTGATTGACTTAGTCAGTGACTCGGTATTAGCTAGAAAGTGTCCTGTTAAATAGTACCTGGTGTCCTCATAGTATAGATCAATAACAGCAAAACATTATCAAGATGAGAAACTACTGATTTTATAACTCCTGGAAAGTGTGGAAGGTTGCATTAACATATTTTGAATAAATTGTATATTTTGAGAATTTTAAATGGTCTCTTCTCAGTTTGTAAGGCTTTTTATTTATTTCTTTGCCGCTGTGTCTAACATCCCTCCTCGGAAGAAACTGGTCATTTCAATGACCATCTTTGATGTGATTAATCAAGAAAAAAAACTGTTGGCATCACTTGCATGTTGCAACAATCAACTAATCCATCTATTGATTATTTTTTTTAAAGGCCCAGTGGTTTTCCCGAAAAACAAATTGCTGCTGAAGGGCTTGAATGCACTGCGTGCGAAGGCTCGGCTCCGTCTCACCCCGACGCGCATGCTTTTCTCTGCCCCGTTTCCGCTCTGAAGCTGAAGGGAGAGGCCGGACCGTCCTTCAGCGCACAGCTGGCGGGGTCTCGGCCCCCCGGCATCACGCTGCTCAATAATCTTCTGTGCTGTCTTCTTTTCCCTTCCCTCTTTCTGAACTTCCTTTCATTCACCGTCGGCGGGGTCACCGAGGTTCAATGTTTCTATACGCGCTGCACCCTGCAGTCGCTTTTCAGACGCGGAAACATTCGGGTTGGAGCTGCACGAGTAAAGAAGGCCGCACCAAGGGCAGATATTTTTGAAATTCCCCTTGACGACTGTTCATCACTGTTCATTTTCATCCGGTCACAACATCTTTTCTACAAGTCAAAAGATTATTAAAAAAAAACGCACAAACAGAAACCCACATCTCACAATATACAAGTTGTTCTTTTATGGAGGAGCTTAACAGGATTTACAATACATGTTGGCTTTCATAACACCTGCTCGCTGTGTAAAACATCTACGTCAAATTACTGTTATCTGTTATCTGACCTAAATCCCCCATTGATCTGAAGCGCCCCCGCTCCCGGAGTTTATCTCGGGCAAACAGGTAGAGAGGAGGACAATGGTGCCGAAAACATGATCCACGCTGCGGTAACCTCGCCTGCGAGGACCCTGCTTTTGTCTGAAGTTGGTTCGGGGCCAGCTGGCTGCGCTCCCGGCCCTCCAGACTCTTCGCTGAAGGGTGAGGTGGCCCCCCGCCAGGAGGAGCACACAGGCGCGTATACGTGGAGGGACGACGATGGACGAAGGGATGAAGTGGTGGGGGGGAGGGGTGGGAGATGAACGGGTGCCAGCGGCCCCACTGAAGACGCCGACCACCGCCATGACGGAGCGACGGGTGGAAAACAAGGGATGTTTTCACTAGTGAAATAACAGACGGCATGCAAATGAAGGGTGGGCCTGAGAAGCGGGGGCCGCGGCGGGAGGAGGGGGAGCCCCTTCTATTGACCGTGCTGCCAGACTGCGAGAAGACGGACGGGAGGGCGGCACAAAAGGGAGCAGATGGATGGTTCCCGGGGGTGGCTCGGCGGGGTCAGGGCGTCCGCAGAGTTCCCAGGGTGCTTTGGGCTTCACTGGGCGCCGGTGTCCCATTTTAATTTAGGATGTTAAAAGCGCAGCGAGTCTGTCGGGAACGTCGATCGACGCCAAACGACTGAGTCAAACAGGAAGTCAGTCGAGGGACTTGTGGTCACGCGTGAGATTCATTCCAAAAGGTGCGGATACCTGTTGCGGATACCTGTTGAAATTCGCTGCCCCCTAAAGGCCGTGTGAACCACAGCAACGGACTTCTGACTGAAGGACAAAGTGCCACAAACAGTGAGGCTTGTGTCAAGAGACATGGGGAGCTGGTCAGCGGCGCTTCCTTCATCAGCGCTGGACGTCCACCTGTCGAGGTTATCCCAATTGATAAATAACAGCGTGACGAAGAAGTGTCACAAAAGTCACTGAATACCAAACCGGAAAATGTAATGAATTGGTATGTTAGAAAAAATATAAATTGTACAGCAGGCCATACAAAAGGTTATAGATAAGTATGGTGTAAAATGATTTAAATGAAGTAATATATTCTTATATGTACACATGGTGATGTCCCCTTTTTCGCAAATGTGTTTCTTGACTGAATATATAAATAATGAAGTGCTATTGTTAATGGGCCCACGTGTGTGTGTGTTTGTGTGTATGTGCGCATGTTGTTGCTTTGCTGAAGGACAAAAGGCTCGGCTGCTGCACTGACTGAGCGGGTTTTTTGTGGCTTCCTGCCAAACATCCCACCATCTTTATCTCTCCTCACTGCTTTCGCTTCGCCGTCGACTGTTTCTTTGTAGATGTGTTACTAACTGTAACGTCTGTTAATGCGATACCTACATTGTTTTCTTATTAACATAATTGGCCCAGACAGAAATATTTTGACACTCTTTTCACTGGGCTTTTGTTAAGACTGGTGTGGTTTTGCAAAAGCATGCAAATTTAAATGAAAATTATAAAAGGAAAGTAACTGTCTTTTGATACAATATTTTCCTTGTATAGTGAAGAAGTATCTTTTTATTTCAAAACGATTTTATTATTTCAAATACGTTCCACCACATTGAGGTTTATCGTTCAAGTGCTTCAGAAACACTTTAGTTGTAACTCAATAATATCATGTAATGCTCTGACGAGGGCTATTGTGTAGTCTAATTAATTATTGTACTAAATTTGGGTATTTTTTTAATGCCGTCTTTGTAATACTAATTTAAGTATTTTCGTACTTTCTCCACTAGAAGAGGCGAAAAATAACAATTTAAGAGGAAAAACCAAGATTTGTGGAGCTTTAACACATCATTGTAACTGTTTAAAATGTCGTTGATATCTTGTCTTTATCTCCCCATAACATGCAGAACCGCCAAGATCCACAGATAAGAGCCCGCAATGAAATGCGGAATATGCAATCAGCATGCTCATTAATGTGCATTTCCGGGTTTGACTGTTTATGTCTTCATTTGTTTTTGTCAGTTTTTTGGGACTTAATCTCCCCCCCCCCCCCACCCCCCCAGTCAAAACAGTACGGTTAGTATAATTCATGGATAAATGAATTGCTTGGGTTTTGTATAAACATAAACACATGACATGGCATTACCGATAGATCAAACATTTCCAGAACTTTACACTTGTTACAAACTAAGTCAACAGCCTGCAGAGAAATAGTGGCCTGACTTAAAAAAAATTAAAATAAAAGAAGCCGCTGTTCTTTCTGCACGCACGTTTCATAACTCAATTGTAAGAATGAACACGGTTACACCTTTAAATACCCCCCCCCCCCCCTCCCTCTCTCTCTCCCTCCCTCTCCCTCCCTCCCTCCGCGCAAATCTTCAATGTCTATTGCGATTGCGCGTCAGCTCTCATTGGCTGCCGGGGATAATCGGTCAACAAGAGGAGCGAGTGGTGGGAGGCAGGAGGGCACAAGGCGGCATGTTTACAGCCGCTCACTGACATAATTCGTTGCTCGACACCGTTCAGCGGCTCCGGTTCGAGGTTCGGCTCGTCTCCACCATGTTTCTGTGCCTGTCCGCGGCGCCTCACGCTCCCAAGTCCCCGGGATCGTTTCTCGGGCACGTTGTCACGTTACGCAAGGGCCACGCGATCCCGCGGTACCGGTGTTTCTGCGTATCCGACGATGCGAATCGCGTGCGACTGGGGAAACAACACCAGCAACAACAACAACAAAAACAGCCGCCGGTCCGGCGACCTGTGGAGTACCGCGACGCGGGGTTGCGCGCTCTTGCATGGGGACACTGGGACCGGATGGCGGACACACACGCGGACCTCTGGAGACGCGTGCGAGGTGAAGGCGGTCACGCAGCTAACGTCGCGCCGCGGCTCGTGCACGCGAACGGACGTGGGCTGCCGGGTCCGGGTTTGTTTACCGGTGACTGGAGGGCGCTCAGTCCGCTCCGCTTTGCCGGGACAATGCACAGCAGAGGGCTGTCCACGAAGAGGAGCGACGGCGGCGAGGAGCACACGGCCAACCACAAAGGGGTAATTAAAACAATATTTATTTGACCCCAGGGGCAAGTTTGCACGAGCGCACATAGTCCAGTCCCTCCCTTGTGTGTTTGTGTGTTGGTGTGTGTGTCCAATGGGTGGGGGCAAACTCAAAAACATTAAATATGCAAATAAAAGCTGCTTGCCTGTCTGGGCCTCCTCGGTGACGCTATCCTGTGGGAAAGCAGGCTTGTTAAGCACTGCGTGACGCGCGTGTCCGCGTGGCCTGTCAAAATCTGCAGGAAACAGTTGTTGCAGAATCGTTGCTGCCGTTGCTGGAGCACGTTGCTGAGTCACTGTTTGACTTTCAAGGAAAAATTATTGGCAAAGGTGCTGAGTCATTCTTCCTGCTTTCTTCTATCGAGGAGTAACAGTATGAATGAATCACTATGTCCAAAAGCCATTACATTTAAATTAAATTAACTTTTTCTCTTTTACTGGGAGCTGAACACTAGTGTTGTGAAAAAGGAGATAAAATGTGGGTGATCTCAACCTGCAGTTCTTACACACAACAACAAACACTACTACACTGTATTATTTCAGTGTTATGAACGCTATGAGTTGAGGTTTATTCTGAATAATTATATTGGATAATTACAAAAGTACACCAATTAGCTCTCCCGCCAATGCTAAAACGCTCACTGTTACCATGCTAACAGGCTCACTGTGACAATGCTAACACGCTTGCTGTGACAATGCTAACACGCTTGCTGTGACAATGCTAGCATGCTCACTGTAACTATGCTAACATGCTCACTGTAACCATGCTAACATGCTCGCTGTAACCATGCTAACACGCTCGCTGTAACCATGCTAACACGCTCGCTGTAACCATGCTAACACGCTCGCTGTGACCATGCTAACAGGTTCGCTGTGACCATGCTCACATGCTCGCTGTGACCATGCTCACAGGCTCGCTGTGACCATGCTCACATGCTCGCTGTGACCATGCTCACAGGCTCGCTGTGACCATGCTCACAGGCTCGCTGTGACCATGCTCACAGGCTCGCTGTGACCATGCTCACAGGCTCGCTGTGACCATGCTAACAGGATTGCTGTGACCATGCTAACGCACTCGCTGTGACCATTCTAACAGGATTGCTGTGACCATGCTAACGCACTCGCTGTGACCATGCTAACCCGCTCGCTGTGACCAAGCTAACACACTCGCTGTGACCAAGCCAACACGCTCGCTGTGACCAAGCCAACACGCTCGGTGTGACCAAGCCAACACGCTCGCTGTGACCATGCTAACACGCTCGCTGTGACCATGCTAACACGCTCGCTGTGACCATGCTAACACGTTCGCTGTGACCATGCTAACCCACTTGCTGTGACCATGCTAACAGGATTGCTGTGACCATGCTAACACACTCGCTGTGACCATGCTAACAGGATTGCTGTGACCATGCTAACGCACTCGCTGTGACCATGCTAACAGGATTGCTGTGACCATGCTAACGCACTCGCTGTGATCATGCTAACAGGATTGCTGTGACCATGCTAACGCACTCGCTGTGACCATGCTAACCCGCTCGCTGTGACAATGCTAACACGCTTGCTGTGACCAAGCTAACACGCTCGCTGTGACCATGCTGACGCTCGCTGTGACCATGCTAACAGGTTTGCTGTGACAATGCTAACACTCTCGCTGTGACCATGCTAACGCTCGCTGTGACCATGCTAACAGGTTTGCTGTGACAATGCTAACATCCTTGCTGCGTCGCAGACCGGTACCGGTTCGTGGGCCATTTGGTAGTGGACCGCACCACAGAAAGTAATATTTTACTTTTTAATCTGAAAAATGTTTCCTGCTGCTGTTTCTGTTCAGTTTTGACTTTCTCATCTTATACAAGGTCCTCTCTCCCCTAACATCTCTCTCATGCTCTATCCGTGTGTACGTGCGTGCACACAAGAAGCTGTTATCAAACACCGCAGTGCCACTGTTCCCCTCCCACAAACCTTTCCGGAACAACTCCCCATGGCCGCTCGCTCACATGACCCTCCCATACTGCCGCCTGCCTCGACTTTTAGCTCGGATCAATGGCCTCCGGGAGGCAAAGGCCTGGTCCCACGCCCACTCTTTTCCATTTTCCATTGTCCATTGTCGGCAGGCCGGTGGATATGTCACCGAGGCCATGGCTTTGTCTTTGGGACAAACTAAACGATAAATTATCTGTCTCAGGCCCTCAGAGGAAGACATTCTGAAGTGAGCTCAGTGTCCACAAGAAGGGAGATGGATGTAAGGAAAGTTTCTGTATGTTTGGACAAAAGTCGCACACAGCAACCGCATTTCCTGTTGAAGTTACCAAACGTTATGCTTATAATTGTGTCCTTGCACATTTTAGTACGGTCATTCACCCCTGTACTTTTCAAGAGAATTACGTCTACAAAGCATCTATTAGTTTTATATTTAGCTACTTCCTGTTTTCTCAGGATAGGCTTGTGTTTCCTGTCTATAGTAGAATAGTTTGGTTTCAGATGCAGCCGATGTACACGATGACCTTGAATTACTTTAACAGCCGTCATCATCCAGAGGATGAAATTGTATTTTTTTTTCCGGTGTGTATGTGTGTGTTTGTGTGTGTGTATATATATATAATCATAATCAAAACCTCTAATCAGCCTGCAAGGGCTCCATAAAAGTATTTCATTTCCACAGCAGCATGATTGGGCAACTGGGTGACCTTGAGATGCTCCCCTCGCAGTGGGTACTAACTGGTTAGCACTGAATTCTGCCTCTGGCTGGCTTGTGTCTGAGTGTGTGAGTGACTGACTCGGTCCGAGTGTGTGAAAGGGTAGAAGATCACATGGATTAGCTAAACCACACAGCGGCCTGTTTAATCAGCTGACTCAGCCTTGTTTGACTTACTTCGTACATCGTGACCTCGACTGTGTGCTCCGTCTAGTTCAGTGTTTCTCCTTTGTTTTGTTGCCTGTATTTGACCTGTGTGAAAAGTGAAAAGGATGTTTTATTTTTACAGCGCTACAAATTGCCTCCGACTTGGTGATTTAGTGATTCTGCAGAGGAAAAGGAAATTCTTGACTTGATTTTAAAAGATTTTGGCTTCTGGTATCTGTTTTTGTATAAATCGTGGAACAGGATGTTGTTCATGGCATTCAGATGATTTTGATGGGTCAGTGCCGCGAAGGCCAACAGCTGCAACCCCCGACCCTTTTAAGGTCAAAGGTGATTGGAATGTCCACATATTTATTGCACCTGTACATCAGTGAGACATGAAGGTCAGGTTTCTGTGTGACTCTTCATACAAACGTTGTCACGTCCACTGGATATTATTTGTGGGATGGAATCCCAAACATGGTAAAAAAAAAAACAGACACTAGTTAAATCAACTCAAACTAAATATAACAGGAAAAGATTCCCGATTACGGATTCCGTGTGGAAACTGTGCCCACAATTTGCCACCACTTCCTCGTTGTGGTTTGAAATCTCCCCTCCTGTCTCCTAAACAAGCACGTTCTGCTCCATTCAAGTGTGCTCTCTTTTCAAACAGGAATCAAAGGAGGCCTCTTCTACGTCCTCATCTGCAGCGACGCTCCCAGGGGAGTCGGAGCTGGAGGGAGGAAAACCAAGCAAGACCCAGCAGCTAAAGAAAGTCTTCAAGGAATATGGAGCAGTGGGAGTTTCCTTTCACATCGGGATCTCCCTCATGTCCCTGGGAATGTTCTATCTCCTCATATCCAGGTGACAAAGCATCAGATCATAGCTTGTACATGTATAACATGCTTTCTACATCTGGTCTATATTCCCTCTTTTCTCAAGGTAAACGTGACAAAGTCAATAAACTCCACACTACATCGCATGGTTACGAACAACGTGTTGCACATACCATGACCTTATCTGGTACTATTTTCTCTCGTTTGTCGTTTTGCCACGCGGCGCTGAGCAACCTTTGTTTTAGTAAAGGTCTCCGTGTGGCCACGTGCCAGGAGGGACTCAAACATTCCTTACAGCCGGTAATGACTCTTGTAGTAAACTCACTGGCCTTTGAGCGTTATCACAGTGAGGCTACATAACACAGATCAGGTTTAGTATGGATTGAAGCAGCTCTTTGCCTCGTGTCGGTGCCCTTTTGCATATTCATTTTGCCAAATAGCGCAGATAAAAATGCCACGACTCTGCAGAACCGTTTCACAAAGGCAGTGAAAGATGTAGCTTGTTAAACCGTCTTTTATTTTGTAGTTTTTCTTATGCTAATGTAATCAGTTTGAGGTTCAAAAGGCCACAAAATAAATTATGCAACTGTATTTTGGGAGCGCAGCTCCCTCTAGTGGAAACCATGTGACTTGCATTGAGTACTGACGCACGATGGGACTTTACTACTCCATGTTAAATCTTTTGAGATCTTGGAGGGTGTGAATCCTTTTCTATATTTAAAAAAACTTGTTAATGCGCCATGAGGCGTTTAGGGCTATTTAGGGGGTTTTGAAGAATATTAAATTCAAATGTGGATTTTTCCTTTTGCGCTACGTTTGGGTTTATGTACATTATTATTTAGCTGAGAATGTAAATGTAATTATTATTGTTTTTTAATTTTCATCATTTTGTGTTTTTTTTAATAGCTTTTATTTCATTAAAATTAAACTTATTTTGGTTTTATTTATTATTAAAAATTTGGTATTTTTGTTTAATCGTATTTAATTACTTTTTTTAATAACAATAAACATATAGGAGACCATCCTACCATAACCGCATATACCTAGTTAACACACACACACACACACACACACACACGTGTAGAGAACAAACCACTCAATTCAAAGACAAATCTAAGAAGAAGAGGTGTGAGTGATTGTACGTACTTCTAACCCGTTTTCTGTGTCATCTGTCTTCCCAGTGGGATCGACATGGCGGCCGTGCTGTGCAAAGTGGGCTTCAGCGAGTCGGTCGTCCGCTCCAAAATGGCAGCGGGAACCAGCACGTTCGTCTTGGCCTACGCCATCCACAAGCTCTTTGCTCCGGTTCGCATCAGCGTCACCCTGGTGTCAGTGCCTCTCATCGTGCGCTACTTCAGAAAGACTGGTCACTTTAAACCCCCCACGCCTGCACCCTGAGGACCCTCTTCCCCTCCTCTGCTGCCCCACCAAGCAACAGACTTCCTGACTGTTAATAGCCATAGTAAAATGTACCCATAATTCATTTGCCTTCATCATAGACCTCTCGTCGGTCATTGTGAATTCAGGTATTGTATATTGTGAATTCATTGGTGGCAGTGGAGTCAATAGGGGTTGCTCTTAGAGTTGTGTTTTAATGTGCGTGTGCATTCCAAAAAAAAAGTAAAGAAAGGCTGAAAAGCTAAACTATTTATTTACAATCAGTGGTGTGATCAGGGATTTTAAGCTATCTCAGCGTGAAGGTCCTCTTGTGAAGTGGAAAGAAGCTGATGCCTCCTCCCCCACTCCCCCACGTCAGCTGACTGGCGGTCTGCTCTCGCGTGACTCAGCAGAATAATTCAGGTTCTCTCTCTCTCCTACCTCATGCCTCTTTCTCTCCTTCCTCCGCTCAGACCTGCCCGTTTTTATTTCCCCGCCGTTGTTTGGCTTCCCCGCTATCTCCTTCCTCTCAACATGTCTCCCCAGCATCTGTTTCCATTCTTCTCGCATCCCTCTGCTGTGCCGCTGCACAAGCAGCAACCCAACTACATCCATCCGTGCGGGAAGACGCTTGGAGTCCAATGCAAGGTGAAGGATGTTGGTTTGAGAAGTGTTTTTTTTCTTTTTTTCTTCTAATTTTAATGGGCTGTATCTAATTATTAAAAACAGAATTTCTCTTTCATACGTAGCGTTTTTTCTTTCTTTCTTTAATGAGTCGAGACACCATCCAGGGGTTGCATTCATGCTTTCCCGCCACACCGGGGAGCTCATGAACAACAAATACCGAGCTGCTCTCCCTCCGTTACTCCCTAACCGCTCTCATCGCTCACAAGATTGAGCGTCTTTGTACCCTTGATGTCTTCGAGATGGATATCGGCATCATATCACCAGAAGGAGCATCGCTCCTCGTGCGCCCTACAAACATCATGCTAAATGCTTCCCAAACTCCTCTGTTGTTGTCGCGCGTGACGGATGGTTGTCTGCGATGCAACGATAGAGTAGCTGTCCAAATATTGGGAGATTACTCAAAACATGAAAATATTTACTGAACTCCTTGTCACAGGCAACTGGATGATACTTCTTCTTGAAAAGGTCTGAAGAAACAAAACTACATTATTAAAGGTTTCTCCAAAGCGCTGTGTGCTTCCTAACACAGCAAAATCTAAACTTTTAAAATGACTGGAAACACAAGTCCACACTTAGTTATTGTAGAACGACAGTCCACGTTTGGTAAGGAACACGTGTATAGGTGTGTGTGTGTGTGTGTGTGTGTGTGTGTGTGTGTGTTGGGCCGGTAAATAATTCAGCAAAGGGACTTTAAGCAGAACCAAGTAAGTGCACGGTGGTTCCGTGCCAGGTATCGAATCCCTGCTTTTCAGAAAAAGGATTTTTGGCAGCACTGTGACACAAAGTGATACAAACTGATCTCTCTCTCACTTTCTCTCTCTCTCTCTCTCACACACACACACACACACACACACACACACACACACACACACAGAGGTAGGAGAAGCCTGGGCCTCATTAGCCATGATAAGGACAGGGAGCTGCCATCGCCTCTCCATCCCCTGCATGTCCCCCATGGCTAGGAACAAATTGGTGACAGCGCTCCCAGCCACTCTGGAGCTACCTGCGATGCACTGGGCTCCTCCACACTGCTGTGCATTTGGTATTTCTGTGTGTGTGTGTGTGTGTGTCTGTGAGAGCGATAGCTTGACACCCAGGAAAAAGAAGAGATGGAAGATCAGCTCCACGGTCACACTCGCCGCCACCTTCAGCTCAGCCTAGAGACGAGTGAGCACTTCATCTGGTTGGCTCTGAGTCTTTATGAAGGGCTCCTCCCCCAGCGCAACCAGGGGTTCAAAGGGGCTCAAATCCCAGCCGCTGCTCCTGACTACACACCTTTTACATTTTTTTTAAAAATTAAAGTCAGAAACACCTTGAGTGTCGCCCCCGATCGGAGCAACGCACAGCCTCAATGTTCAACCGCAAGGGAGGAGTTGGCAGCGTGGATATAGGAGATGCAAAATGCTGATGCATGCAGGGATATCGGAGCATATGGCACACACACACACGCGCGCGCCCACCCATTGTCTTCACGCACACTCGTTGACAGGCCTCCTTTTCCACCCCCCTTGCACCTTTAAAATGATTGAAATTCGTCACTTAAGCGTTGCCTCCTCACCCCCCATCCTGCATCCAGCCGCCCTGCGACCCGCTCAGTTCACCTGTTAGAGGTTCAGAGTGCAGAACACACACACACACACACAGATTCCACCGCTTCTGCTCTCTCTATCCTCCGTACACGTATGAGTTAATAGAGGTGTAGGTTTTGCTTTAACACTGTTTCCTCCTGCCTCCCCCCCTCACCTTCCCCCCGCCACGCTCTCCAGGTTCTCCTTCCTCGCCTCCCTCTCCACGTTCCTCCTCGCCCGTCTCCGAGTTAAGTTTAGCAGATGCACCTGATGGCGGCATCATCCTGGAGCACCTGTCAGCTGTCTGCCTTCATCGCGCCTCCTCTGCTGCCACGGAGGGAAGCAAACCTGCAGACTGTCGCTACTATCAACAGCTGCATCTTATTATTTTAAGCACCGGTGCCCGTCAATTCCTACCTACCTACTTTATTTATTTTTGCTCATTGCTCAGCTCTTAAATGTGAGCAGCTCGAAAGGCGAGGTTGGAGACAGACGGAGAGCCAGAGGGTTGTTTTTTCTGGCCTGTGACCGAGAAGAAGGGGGAGAAATTGTTGAGTGTTTTTTGGCAGATGTGGATTGTGTTTTTGGACCTCAGCTGGATGCCTGTCACGTGGCTAACAGGCGGCCTGGTCATTCGGTCAATGCAGTACTTGCAGTGTGGTGTGAAACCTCAGGCAAAACGAACACTCCCCCTTTTCAGGTCAAACCGTGGCCTCCATTTTTGTCTTCAGGATTGTATGACATTCAGTGATGCTAAGACACAAATGTGAGCGCAAACGGCCTGTAGCGGCATCGGGTCAGTTCGACGGGACTTCCAAAAGGAATCATTGGAAACTAAATGTGTGACCTTCGGATTTCAGGACTAAACAGTTCCCAATGGACCTTTCTCTAGGCCTCACTATGAGACAACGTGCAAACCGCGACCACGTCCGAATTCAAATGCACGAGATCATTTGCACAAATGTGCACGAAGCCGCTGTGGGACCCTGATAAAAGCCGGCCAAAGCCACTCGGCGCATTACAGCACAATTACCAGGTCAATTACCTTCAATGGACTGCTCGGACACATATTAATAATTAAAAGCAATAGGCTGTAAAACCAGCTACATGAACCTAAGAACATGTTTTAAAAAATCCCCCTGGCCGACGTGGTGGGGAGCCGAAAGAAATGGAAACCTCCAGCGGGTGCAGCAGCGCGCCGCCCGCGAACCACCTACGGAGCGGCGCCAATCGATCGCAGACGGTTTGTCTGCACTCGGTAATGAATGCATCTCATAAATCCTCCTTAAATGATTCCCCCCCCCCCCCCCGCTAAATGATTCCCCCAGCCCAGACTGTCTGCTCGGTGGAGGGCGCCCATGGATCAAACCATTAACAGGAGACCAGGCCGCGGTGTCGGGCGAAGGGCCACGAGCTCAGGGCCCCCCCCCCCCGATCATCACCCCCGCACCGACCCACCACCCTGCGCATACTGTAATGGAAAAAACCCGCAGACAGACAATTTCTTTCAATTAGCCCAAACTGGCCGGCCCGATACATTTCAGTTTGTTCCTGAAGACGTAAGGGCCCTGTTGCATGTCGTGCTGAAAATGAAGACTAATGGGGCATCGTGCAGCTGCTGAGTGCTTGATTTTGTGCCGCTGTAGCACTCGCTTGCTCTCCTTTTCTTTCTTTTTGCTCTCCCTCTTTTCCTCGAGTTCACTGGAATCAGTGCTGACCGGGCACAACAGCAATTTTGTATACATTTATTCACGGGCCTGGATTCATTTTCTGTTCTTTTAAGTGTTGTTCCTGAGTAGTCCGGCGGCGCTATTCATCACCGCGTGACAACGGCAGTGAAAGAAGCCATCGTTCACCGCCGCCGCCGTCACGGCTCCTCCAGTCAGTCCCGTCTCACCGTGTCACCACGTCAGCTAGATTCAAAACTTTTCTTCTATTATTCACTCATCGGTGTGTTTGTATATTCAAATGTTTCAACTACAAGAGGCCTGTTCACTTTTTAAAGTATTCAATCTTTTTTTTTTCTTCTCATTACCATTTAACGTAGTGTTTTTTTAATTTACCGTATTAACACAACTTCAATGAAAACACATTTAATATTATTACAAGCTGCTATTTACTGCGTGGCTATCCACAAATAGCAGATAGCAAATACATTAATAAACACTTATATCTGCTAACATTCGATTGCATTAGAAACAGTTCATTAAATGATTACATCCTTTTAAAGTGCTAGAATAACAGTTTACAGTTGCAGCTTGGTTTGCGTCTATAGTTTGTTACCAACATTTCCTTTAGTCGTTGAAGGTAAGATCATAATCTGAAAAGTACAATTTACAAATACATTTTAATTAAGTTTACTTCTGAGAAGTATTAAAATAAAAGTAGCCTGACACTTGTGAACCTAACAAAAGTACTAAATGCACATGTACCTTGAGTACAGCCGCCGCGTTGCTTGATTTCCGATACTAGACATAAAGTCGCAGGTGACAATAAAGTGCGATGAGACGATCGGCATCAACGACGATGCCGATAACGACAATAAAGACGAATAATCTTTTTGGTACATTTGCTTGAAGTTGCCGTGTGAGATCCTCGGGCCTCCGCTGGTTGATGGGGGGGAAGAATCAAAGTTGCTTTGTCATACAGAGAAATATTAACAAAAAGTGACCAGCGGCCGAGGAGACATTGATTTTACAATTCAGAACTCAATCAACACTGCTGTGATTTGCCTGTGCTAATCTAAGCTCACTGTCTATAATGTTTATCTCCCCCCCCGGCAATGCAGGAGAAAGATTTACAGGCTCGGGTTAAACGCAGTTCAGCACATAAAAAGGCCTCAGGACGAAAGAGGGGGATCAGAGGAATGGTGAGGAAGAGGAAGTGGGACTGATGTAGAAGGACGCGGGGAAGAGGAAAGAGAAACTCCCGTTATTGAAGGCCGAACAGATAAACGATGCATCGAAGTGTAGCGTATATTGAAAAAAAAACATTTTTCTGTGTGCATGAAATGAGAGCGTCAATACACATCGATACAAAACTGCAGCAGCTTCTTCTTCTTCTTCTTCTTCTTGTCCCTAGGACTCCCAATCAGATCGGGTGGCTCCCTGCAGGCTTTTTATGCCGGCCGCAAACGGTGCGAGTGCCAGACTGACAAACACACAATCACTCACTCAGAGCGGGAGAGCGAAGGAAGAGAAAGGGGAAGGAGAAAAAAAAAACAAAAAAAAACACATCCTCCCTTCCTCAGCCCCCCGCCGCAGAGGGCCCTTTAATAAGCCCGTGAAAAAAGAGCAAGTAATCCTGTGTAATGATTTCATTAAATGCCCTCATCACACCTGGAGATAATTCCATTATGATTGTGGCAATAAAATGAGGTTTTCATCAAGAAGGAGGAAACCCATTATTCCTCTCATATTCCGATATGACGGCGCCTCTGATATTATGATATTGGGCCATCCGGCAGGATTTATGACATTCGCGTTAATCCACAATGCCGGAGGGTAGTTTCCCCTCCACCGACAACACCAGAGACGTTTGACTCGTCCTCACGCCGCACAGGTGGAGGGATGTTCATTTACGTGTGGAAAATAAAAAGATAAAACTGCATTATTTGTCGGATGCTTGCATCAAGTGAGTGAGTGAGTGAGTCTGTCGGGGGGAAGGAATCTTGTTTCTTCTCCACCTCTTACACACGTTGGCGCCGTGATGAACCTAAAGTAGCTGTTAAACTACCAGGTGAAAATATGCTTCACACTTTATGATAACACGTGTGTGTGTGTTATGGTATGTACAACGTGACATGTTTGCCCCTTTTGCAAAGTCGAGAGAAACACTAGAATTTATCTGAAATCACATTTGCAATCCAACGACCCGGCCCCTTTCAGCTGAGTTGTTGTTGTTGTTGTTTGAGTGCTTGTTTCTTGTTTCACGTCTCCTCCCTTTCTGCATCGATCTGATCCCCCCTGGATCAGTGCTGACTCGGGACCCGGGGGGACGAGGACATTTCACGCCGTTAAGACCGAACCCCCGGGACCTTTTGACACGTGGAATCTCTGACCTCTGACCTCTGACCTCGCGATGCCGGGGACGAGTTTGTCTGGACGGAGCTGCACTGAAGCTCTCACACTGATCCGCCGCTCCCCCGTGTGTTGCATTCGCAGAGCGGGACGCGACTTTGTTTGTTGGAGACAGCCGTCGCTGAGCTCACAGGCCGACCTGCTCGACGCGGGAGACCTGATTCGTGGGCGACAATTAATTCACCGCCGTGGAAACCGGTGCAGTGATTTAATTCAGGCTCCTGTTGTCTGTAGCTTTGAGAGCAGAGTTTGCGTGCCGGAATAATTAGATGAAAAAAACAGGAAACGCTTTGTACTTCTAATACGAGTGAGTGACCCGCAGCACAGTCATGTGATTCATTTACATGACTGCGCCTCGAGATTCAATGTGATTCAACTGGCAACAATTTAAATCCACAATAATTCTATTGCATCAGCAATTTTCAATGCTTTTCAATGGCTTTTTTTCATCAATAAATATGAACTAGCTGCACCTTTTCAACACAAAACAATGCAATGTATACAATGCTATGCAATTGTACATCATGCAATAAAATTAAGCGGAGACATTTATAGCAACGCCACTCAGCAGTGAATAAAATACACTGAACTAAAAATACAATACATTCTGCATACTTTTCCTATTGCTTAACTTACCACTTTTAAATTAAATGTAAATCTAAAACATTACAATTAAAAGCCGGCAGGTGGAAAGAGAGCGAGGGAGAGAGAGATTCATTAATAAGGGAACCTAAAGAGAACTTCAGCTCTGCACGCCGGTGTCAGCCGGCAGCGTGGAGGTGCAGCGTGGGGCCTCACTACGGAACTTGCACTATTCTTACAAAACTTTCCGGTCAGTCAAAGAACATCTGACAAAGGAGAAGCGGAGCGGCTGTACGGTTGTGCTGTCTGCAGGAATTTGGAAGCTGTGCGGGTTTTTTTTTTTGTTTTTTTTTGGCACTCGTGTCAGAGCTCTTCTGAAAAATGCATCAAAGCGATCGCAGAGCTCGTGGGACTGTTTTTTTGGGGCTCAGGAAGTCGTGACCATTATCCAATCCTCCATGGAAGGTGGTCTGAAACGCGCCACTGTGCCACTTAATAATAAAAATTCAAGTGCCCTGCCAGGCCGTGGTGACACAGATCCCTGTCCCTTTGGTGAGTTTATATGTAAAATGTGTGTGTGTGTGTGTGTGTGTGTGCACAGAGCAACAATTCATCATGTGTGGGGGACTGGTGTGTTGTTTTTTCTTTCTCGATGCCTCTCAAAAAAGCCTGCAAACAGATTGTGGTTGTTTTTCATGCTTACTTATTCACACATGGCTATTAGCTGAAATGCCTTCTGCTTGAAGGACCACTCTCTTCTCCACCTTCTGCTGTGAAATAAAAAATAATGATGGCCACAGTCTAACTATGACTTTCTTACAAGCGCTGCGATGGTTAGGAAGTGAAATGAGATCAGTCACAGATGGACAATTCCCTGCCGATGTCCGACCCTCCACTCATCTTCTGCTTAGTAATTCTTGGCCAAGACTTCTGTAAAAAAAAAACTAAAAGAAGTTCATCGAGCAGCAAAGCTCCTGCTGTTAGTACTACATCTACAATTATTATTAATATTACACACATTTTCTGTGATTTATAGGTCTGTGGATCCTGACTGACGGAGAAGTTCACTCTAGAAACTGATTCAATCTCCACGTTAATATAGAAACTTTCTAATCTCAACATTAACATATCAGCTGTATCATTTGTATCAACGTGCAACCAACCTTTTTTTTCATTTATTGCGTAATCAGTTAGAAATAACGTCACTGAATGAGAAGAAAGGAAACGAATCCTGAACACACTCAGACGGCTGGTCAATCACAAAAGTAACTGCGAGAAAAACTGTTTCGATAAAAAGCCCTTAAATTGAGTTACTTTGGAACTGTGACCATGAAGCAGTGAACTGACAAATAGAATCTAAAACACGCTATTTTCTACACGCGTTAATCATAAGTCATGGAAGCGGATGCGGCTGAAATGAGCTGATAATAAGCCGAGCAGTAAACAGTATATTCATTTGCAGTCTTTGTTTCTGAGGATTCAGCGTTTCTCTCCACGTGTTATTCATCATATTGTTGTTCTACACGGTCATTCACAATGTTCCGTGTCCTACGCGGCGTGTGGCCACGGAGGAAAACACACTGGGCAAGAAATGTGTAAGTAGTAGACGTCACGCTCTGCGGAAGGTTATCGACTTCACACTGAACCTGAATAAAACATGAAAAGCATGATTGAACCGTGTTTGTTCCAAAGGGAAATGTTTTGTGTTCAGTTGCATTTTTACGATAAATACAAAGTGTAAAGACTATAGAGTAGTATTTAAAAATGAACCCACAACCAATCTGAACTCCACAAACATTTATTATCCTGTTTTTATGAATATTCTTCAGTAAGCAAGTTTTTCCAAGTTTGTTAGCCAAGACTAAAATGAATTCCAGATTTGGGATGTGACAAGGGGAGGGTCCACGTCAGAAGATTACACTGTATTACACTGAATTAATGTAATATTACGGGCCGGTGCAGGTATCTCTTCTCCATCCACACAGGGACATTTCTATTTACTTTTATCTCCCGCAAATATGTGAAACCTAAGGACGTTTTAATCAAGAATTGAGACAAAGTAATAGATATTTTTTAAATGAGTTAATTACATGTTTAAAGGTGGGGGCCCGTCTCCCCGTCTCCCTCCGCGCTCGTTGTTTTCACACCTCCTTCGTCCCAGGTGGAAATGGAGGTCACGATTCGAAACAAACACAGTCACAGCAAATCTCTGTGTGGTCACGAACCAAAAACCGCGAGCAGAGATGTCAGTAACACAGCCATCTATTATTTGCGGGCCTTCCGGGTGCCCCCCCCCCCCCTCGCAGGTCGGGGGCCACCACCACCTATCGGATCGAGTGTGGACACGACGCCGCTGTATCCCCCCGACGCCTCAAACCCGTGTCACTGAGGCGACTCGGCTGGAAACGTACAGAAGTTCAGTATGTGCGTGCGTAAGCCGGACAGAACTGGTTCTTTTCGGCCTCTTGGGGGCAGCAGAAACATGCTGCGAACACAATATTCAAATGAATTAGATCACAAACAGCTGTTTATTTACACATTAAGCACACAACATTGTCACCAAGTTGTAAATGTGTGTCTGGACGCGAGATGAAGCCACGGCCAGTATTCGTTCTCCTTTCATCTCGGAGTTGGTCTCACCCAACTCCTCAAAAACAGCAACACGCTGCTCAGAGTAGTTAAAAAACCTTTGCAGAAAAGCGATGTATCAGAGTACAAGTACAGGACGAACAAACAGCACGAGGCAGAACAATGAGCCCAAAGGCTCCAACATGCTCAGAATCCTCTTCTGGGTCAGTTCATCACTTGGGGCCTTTTTACATCTGATCCATTAATATGAAAATAGAGATCGATGAATGCAGCTTTAAATATATACACCCAGCTACAAAGGACTGATTGGGAGAGTAGTTTAAAAGAAAAGTAAATCTTAAAGAAAAAATAAATAAATATGTAAATAAATGTAGATGATATTGACTGTAGCTGCTTTGAGTACTCAGCAAAGAAATCCCAGTATTTAAGTGTATGAAGGCTGTAGGTTACCTTAGTTTACCTCTTCCTCTTAAATCACAGATTTGAATATTCTGCTCAACCTTTAAACACTCGGCCTGTAATCTG